>JAPDNY010000011.1:85212958-85812958 GCA_029375565.1 Gekko gecko | reverse complement strand
AAGTTCATGTGTTGAAAGGGCCAGTGTGTCTTTGTTGAGGACATAGGGGCACAGTTCCCTCCCGCTACAGGCATACTTTGACGTTTGCTCTCATTCATATCTGTGGGCTATCCACTTATCCACATTGTAGTCAGATCCCTTATGGTGTTGCAGAAAGGTTGTATCGGAAACAAAAGAAACTTAAGGTATATACATATAGCTGTATTTTTCTCATCACAGGCAATCATAGTAAGATGTGACAGTTGAATATCCACTAGTGAACCATCCAGAGGTGTAAAATTTCCAAAAAAACTGAAACCATGGAGGGGGAATTTTTGTGTGTGCTTCTGAGGAAAAAACAGAAATGGGGAGGGACTGAAATATATGCAGCGCTTAATTTCCTACCAAACTTGAACTTCTTTTATTTATTTAACAACATTAATGGCAACAGTACTAGCACTTATTATGTTAGATGGTTGAACCATTTGGTTTTAGTAAAGGTAAAGGTTCCCTTGCTCGAAAGCCAGTCAAATCCGACTCTAGGGTTGTGGTGCTCGTCTCCATTTAAAAGCCGAAGAGCTACTTTTGCAGAAAAATGGCTACCCTTCATGGAGTTCCTCTTTGCCTCAAATCTACAACCACCCAACTACACATACCTAAACATTTTGAAACACTAACTGATCACACATCAAAAAGTACACATTGCCTAGACAATCTCTGCTGCAACCTGGCTCTGATGAATAAGAGAAATATTTGTCCTCCCTAATCTCATTTCTTTCTCTGAAATGGTAATTCATGTATCTGATATCATGCTTATTGTTATTCTTAGCTTGTTAGTATGCATTCTTATTGCTTACTTCTCATTCCACGTTGATGTATGTAACCCTGTATGTTATGTTGTTAAATTCTGTTCTTTTTTCATTGAAAATAATAAATATATTATTTAAAAAAAAGAAAAGCCAAAGAGCCAGCGCTGTCCAAAGACATTTCCATGGTCATGTGGCCGGCATGGCTAAACACCAAGGCATACAGAACACTGTTACCTTCCCACCGAAGTGGTACCTATTTATCTACTTGCAATTTCTTGCTTTCAAACTGCTAGGTTGGCAGGAGCTGGAACTAGAAACGGGAGCTCACTCCATCATGCGGCACCCGGGTCTTGAACTGCTGAACTACTAACCTTCCACAGCCTGCAGTTCAGTGTCTTAACCACTTGAGCCACCGCAGCTCCTTTTAGCATTGTTTTAATTGTTTTATTCCAATTTATGTGTTGATTTTATGTAAGCCACCCTGAGCTGGCCTTGGCTGGGAGGGCGGGATAGAAATTTGATAGACAAACAAACAAACAAGCACAGAATGCACCATTTATGACTCAGCGATGCATATAAAAATGTACTATCTGGGACGTTTATTAAATATTGTCATTTTCTATAAGAAAAATTCCTTGAGTTACCTGGTAACAATGGGCAACATTTTCTATAAGAAAAATTGTTTGTATATTCTCAGCTAGGAAATATCTGGAGATTTGGGGGGTGGAGCCTGGGGAGGGGGGGGTTGAGGGAAGGGAGGGAGCCCAGCAAGGTATAATAGAGTCATAGAGTCCAAGTTCCAGAGCAGCCATTTTCTCCAGGGGAACTTACCTCGGCTGTCTGGAGATCTCCAGGTGCTGCCTGCAGGTTGGGAACCCTATGAGAAAGAGTTGAAGACTGCTACACTCTCTGCTAGCACAGCACTAGTTTCATTAGTTTTTCCATCTAAGCAGTAGGGGGAAAATAAAAACTGAAGGTAGAAAAAAAATTTCTGTGGTTAACGAAAGTGTATTATTTGAAAGAAACCACCCCCCGCCCCGCCTGCTACCATCCAAACTTGGCAAGCTGATGATTTCCCCCACATCTCAAAGATTAAAGGCACTTCCTGCATTGCTCTACTTGTTACTGTGGTCCTTTTAATGATTTTCATTCTGTTACTGGATTTCTTTTTTTTCTTTTTAAGTATTTTGGTGCTGCTACATTATGTAACATTGATGGTCTTTTACACTACTTATCTTTTAAGAGCCAGTTTGGTGTAGTGGTTAAGGTCTGGGAGAACTGGGTTTGATTCCCCACTCCTCCACTTGCACCTGCTGATGTGACCTTGGGTCAGTCACAAGCTCTGGCACAGCTGTTCTTGAAAAAGAGCAGTTTCTGTCAGAAGTTCTCTCAGCCCCACCTACCTCACAGGGTGTCTGTTGTGGGGAGGGGAAGGGAAAGGGGTTTGTAAACCACTCTGAGACGCCTTTGGGCAGTGAAGGGCGGGGTATAAATCCAAACTCTTCTTCTTCTTCTTCTTAATGCTATGGACAAGACAAACCAGGTGGTGAATAGTTTCAGTAGCACAGTACCCAACAGAGTATGGATCCAGGCTTGGTCTGGCACCGTAAATTGTACAATGAAGGTACCGGGGGGAAAAGGAAACGGGGCTGCTACTACAAAGGCCTTGTGGCTTAACCTCAGAAAGTGGTGGTAAAGGGGGAGGAACCTAAGATCAAGATCACAATTTGTGGCCAGGACTTCGGGTTGCCAGCTCTGGGTTGGGAAATGGGATGGAGCCTGGGGAGGGTGGGGTCGGGAGAGGGGTTAGGGCTCTCAGCAGAGGATGCCATACAGTCCACCTTCCAAAGGAGCCGTTTTCTCCAGGGGAACTGGTCTCTATTCCCGGGAGATCAGTTGTAATTCTGGGAGATCTCCAGGCCCCACCATTATACACGTATGAGTGGAGGACCCACAAGCTGTTGCAGGGAACTCCTCCTTTCCCCCTGTATCTCACCCACATACACACACACAATTTCCTCTTTCCTTTCCCTGGCAGCCCCCATAGTGTTATGTCCTGAAGCTGGAATCTGTCCTATCTATTTCTGTGTTAAGCTTCAGACATAAAACGGGATTGTAAATTGTCGCATTCCCATTGGTAGGTTTCTGTGAAACTTTGTAAATAACCAATCCTGACTGTACATAGCTTTTTGGAGGGAACAGGCTTTATTGGTCTTTATCCTTGTATGCTTATTGGTTGTTAACTTATTTATGGATGTGGCTTTGACAGCCCGGATCATTTAAAAAGGGAGCTGCGCTCCACTATTCTGTGTGTGTGTTGTCAAGTTGAGTTTGCTGTTACAATAAAGCTGAAATCACTTTTGCTGAAATCAAATCGTGTTGAGTTGCGTACTTAACACATAGTTTCTCCCATTTTCCGGCATCCTTTTGTCCTTCCCACCCAGCAGCCAGCCTACTGTTATCTGCCTCAGTGCTGCCAACCTCCAGGTGGGACCTGGAGATCTCCCAGGATTACAGTTGATCTCCAGACAGCAGAGACCTGTTCCCCTGGAGAAAATGGCTGCTTTAGAGGGTGAGCTGTATGGCATTGTACCCTGATAAGTTCCCTCCCCTCCTCAAACCCCACCTTCCCCAAGATCTACCCCTAAAAGCTCCAGGTATTTCCCAAGCCAGTGCCGGCAACCCAACTCTGCCCCATTTATCTCCAGCTTTCCCTCCTTCCCTACCCCTGACAGCCTCTCCCTAGGCTTGGATCCAACCGGGCATTTGCACCAATGGAAAGATTCTTGCTCCCAGAGCATGACCTCTTTTTGCCTCCCTTCTCCCGCAACCGAAATTGCCCCTTCCAAATGCTACTCCTGGGGGCCATTTGGGGCTGGAGGGGGAGGCATGACAGTCCCGCTCTGTGGGCCCAAATCCTTCCATCCGCAGAAGCACCATGCTGGTCCTGAGCTATTCTTATGTCTGAGTAACATAGAAATAAGGTCTGAGAGCCGTACGATGTGCCACCATGATACAAACAGATCTAAAACACCAACAGCAGACAAGGGAGAACCAAGATCACAGGTAAGTATGTAATTGACTAGAGCAAGAAAAGATGATTGGGAATGTTCACAGCCTCCCTTCTGCCCCTAATGAGAAGATCAAGTTGACCTGCCTGGTACTTCTATGCTAATGCTGAAGCGGCGTCTGTAAACTGAGCCTGGCTCTTTCCCAGCTGTTCCTTCTGGTCTTAACTAAGCAAGTGGCTTGAGCCAAGGCCTTTGCCCATTTTTATCAGCCCAGCAATGAGGCCTTCTGAACGTGGCCCGACCGAGCCCCTGTATATCCATACGCTTGATCTGCCTGAACAAACAGTTTAGATCACTAAAAGGCAAGGAAGAGGCAAGCGCATGATATAGAGGCATTACCTGTGATTGTTTTAATATGTAATTTGCTTGGCTGGACATGGTCTGTAATACTAACTCCGGCTTCAGAGACTGTTCCTTGCCGTCCGTTAGGGGAGAAAAACAAGCCGTGAAAACTTGCATTCATTTCCTCAGTCTACTCAATTTCTCTTGGAGAGAAAAAAAATTATGTTACTGTTGCAAGATGGGGAAAAAAATAAGCAGATTGCATTGAGTTTTCTCTCTGCGCAACACCCCATGAACGGCTAAGAACAGTTATCGCACAGAGACTTGCTTCCCTCTAGTGGACAACCAGAAGTGTACATTGGATAGCTCTGTGTTAAGATTTTATTTTTTAAATAGTAGATACATGGGACTTAACTAGGGGTGGCCATACTGCAGTTTGGGAACCACATGTGGCCCTTTCACACATATTGTGTGGCTCCCGGCAGGGCGGCTGGGGAAGCGAAGGGGAGGCATGCTCTCTCCCCCCTCTCTCCCCCCCCCCCAGTTTGCTTTCTTTGTTTCTCTCTCTCTCTCTCTCTCTCTCTCTTTCTTTCCATCTCCTTCGTTCTTTCTTTTCACTTCTTTCTCTTAGACAAACAAATATCATTGAACAAATAAATAATCAGTATCAGTTTCTGTTTTTACCCCTTTTGTTTTTTATTTTTGGCAGTCTCGTTTAATGTTAATAAAAATGAAATCTGCATGTTTTTAGATAAAAGCGTGTGTGTGATGTTTGTTCATGTCTTCCGGCTCTCAAACATCTGATGTTTCTTCTATGTGGCTCTTACGTTGAGCGAGTGTGGCCACCCCTGGACTAAACTATATGAGTTGGGTCTTGCAGACCGTGAGTGGAAGGCATTTGCAGTCATGAACCATGAGCTCATGTCCATCATCACATGGAACTGCCTTCTACTGAGTCAGATCCTTGACCTACCAAGGTCAGTGCGCGGGCACATGAAAGCTTATGCCTTGAATAAAACTTTGTTGGTCCGGAAGGCGCCACTTGATAAGTATGACACTTAAAGGCAGCATTTCAACAAAGTGATTCAGCTTTAATGATAGTAATTCAACAATTCAGAACAGATCAGAACAGACAATCACAACATAGAGCAACAGGCTCTTATTTAAACAGTGCGGGCTAGCATAGCCACGCTCACATCAGTGGTAACAACCAATAGTATGGTCACGATAAAGTCCAATCAGTTTGCTTCCCTCCAGTACAATCCTTGTCTCCTGTTTGGCCTGCTACGCAAAGTAGCCAATCAGGTATTGCCATTCTCAATACCAGCCTAGGGATGAAAGCAAGCTCAGGACATAACACCACTGGACTCAAACATTGTTCCAAGGTCAGTATTGTTTACTCTGACTGGCGGCTGTTCTCTGGGGTCTCAGGTGGAGATCTTTCTCATCACCTACAACCATCTCCTTTTAAGTAGAAGTGCCAGGGATTGAACCTGGGACCTTCTGCGCTCACAGCAGATGTTCTAGCACTGTGCTGTGGCCTCTTCCCCAAACAGGCTCCCAAGACCTCTGCAAACAAATACTTGGACCTCCATGGTCAAGACACCATGGAGAGCTTCTCTGAAGAGGGAGGTCACACAGTATCATCTGACTTCCCTCCTACACTTATGGAGCCCCTTTCATCAGCTGGAATGTCACTTCTAGTCTGTGCCCGACACAGGGTAGCCAGCTCCAGGTGCAGAAATTCCTTGGAGCGGTGGTGCCTGAGAAGGGTGGGATTTGGGGAGGGGAGGGGAGGGGAGGCACCTCAGCAGGGTACAATGCCATAGAGTCCACCCTTCAAAGCAGCCATTTTCTCCAGGGGAACTGTAGTCTGGGGATCAGCTATAATTCCAGGGAACCTCCAGGCCTCACCTGGAGGCTGGCAACTCTGGCCACACAGGCTTCATGCTCCTAGGACTCTCATGACTGAGTCTTTTTGGAGGCCGTTGGATGAAGAGGGAACTGGGTAAAGTCTGTGAGCTGATGGCGGCTCGTAAGATCTAACTCTGTTTTATGCTGAGGCTCAACTGTCACAGTAGCCCTGTTCCCTCCACATTCCAGGATCTGAGAGAGAGAAAGCAGGGGAGAGGATACTGGCCCCAGCTCTCAGTGACTGTAGGCATGTGAACCCAACACTGCCTTACATGCACAATGGACACATATAAGCTCCCAGGACAGGTACTGTTAAGTACGAGACTTAACTAAGAGAGTGATTTCAACAGTGATTTCAGCTTTATTCAACACAACAAGACGATCAGACAACACACACAAAACAGTGGAGCACAGCTCCCTTTTTAAACAGTCCGGGCTAACAAAACCACGCCCCTACTAAAGTGAACAACTGATAAGTATGAGACAACACACCGGAGGTAAATTCAAGAAGTGATTTCAGCTTTATTTCAGCTCCAAGTTAGACCAGCTAAGGACTAGACCAGCTAGACAAGAGAACAGTCTAAAAGTAGCAACTTATATACAATTCTGGCTGTAGTAGCCACGCCCACAATAACATTAATAACCAATAACTGTTGTGTACAACAACCAATCACATTTCACAGTTAATGACCAATCATGTTCTATAACAATAGCCAATCAAAGCTGTTCCCTCTATGAGCCCTTTTATTGGGCAATACAAGACAGTTTCTGAATCCGCATAATGAGCACCTGCTCAGCTTATGCTGTCACTTATGTCTCTGAAGACATAACAACAACCAATAACATTTGAGGGATAAAGACCAATGGGGTCTGTTCCCTCCATAACTCTTCAGACAGTTCTGATTGGTTATAAACAGTGCAGAAATAAAGCAACCAATAGGATTGCCGAGGCTTACAATCCTTGTCCTGACTCCAAGCTTAACACGGGAAAGAATACAGTCAGTTCACCAGTCAGGACACAACAGATACGCTGCTTTTCTTTGACATTCCTGGTCTTGGGGATAGAGCCACAGACAGGCCGGGCTGATGGTCCAGTGATCACACACAAAGGCCATGTAGATTACATAGACCGCATGTAGACTCCTTGTCTGTGCACTCTCTCTTTACTTGGGATCGGTCGTCTGTACAGGGCTAACATCCTTTAGTCTTAGCAAGTGGCTATAGAGGAGCATGAAGTTAGATCTGGGCTGAGACACTAAGGAAGAGGATTTAATTCTATGTCCTCCATACCCTGATCAAATCTCCCCCAAGCTGCTATTATTTATCCCCTTCCTTCCTTCCTTCCTTCCTTCCTTCCTTCCTTCCTTCCTTCCTTCCTTCCTTCCTTCCTTCCTTCCTCTCCTCTCCATGTGCGTGTAAATTTGGTTCTGGGAGGTCTCCCACCCATAATTCAACCAGATCAGCACCTGCTTAACTTCTGTTAGGCTGCTGGGTCCCATGTCACCCACCAGTCCCTTGGGCTGCACCTTTTGACCTTGGTGATGGAACATGCTGCCAAGTAGCAGATGACTTTTGGTGACCCCTCGTGGGGTTTTCAAGGCCCCTCTGTCGTGACCCTGGGCTCCCTTGGCAGTCTTCCCATCCAGGGCCGACCCTGCTTCGCTTCTGAGATCTGAGGAGATCCAGCTAGCCTGGGCCAGCCTACTGTGCCCATCTGTTTTACTCAGGCAAACTGCAGAAGAGCAAAGGAAAGTGGATTATTTAGTGTGTGTGACCACAGCCTAAGCTAAGTATCAGGACACCTGAACATGTCATGTCACTTCTAGTCTGGCCCACAAACATCTGGAAGCAGAAGCAGAAGAGGAGGAGGAGATTGGACTTATACCCTGCCCTTCAGTACATGAAGGAGTTTCAGAGAGGCTTGCAAACTCCTTTCCTTTCTCCTCCCACAACAGACACCCTGTGAGGTAGGTGGGGCTGAGAGAGCTCTTCTGAGAACTGGTCCTGAGAGAACAGCTCTGAAAGAACTTATGACTGACCCAGGATCACATCAACAGCTGCATGTGGAAGAGTGGGGAATCAAACCCGGTTCTCCCAGATTAGAGTCCACTGCTCTTAACCACTACACCAAACTGAGAAGAGATCAGTACTTACAGAGCAATTTTTATTGCTGGTATGCTCAGGTGTCCACAAAAGTGTTTGCCAATGTCCTGAGGAGTCTCTCAGACCTCTCTCTAGGCATTGTAAGTGGAAAACAACACATTAAAATATTTTTAAACACTGCCTCTATTTAATGCTAATATTTCTATTGAATTTCATTAATAATTTAATGAAATTTTAACCTAAATTGCACCTTCCACATCCACTGAATGGGGATTTTTTTTGCCATCAAGTCACAGCCAGGCTTCCTAAGTACTTACCGTAATTCAGCGGGGGATGCATACTTCTTGGCAGGACCATTCCTGAGGGGGAAAAAGGCATGGTGCATGATGCCATTGCCAGGAAGTGACGCTGGGCAACGATCTGGCAATGGGGCTGGAAATTGCCAGAGCGTCACCCAGTGTCACTTCCCGGCGATGGCATCATGTGGCATGGGTGTTCCAAGGAGGAATGTTCTGGCCAGGGACTGTGCATCCCCTGCCAAATTACAGTAAGTATTTGGCAACCCTAGTCACAGCTGATTTATGGGTTTTCAAAGCAAGAGGCATTCAGAGGTGTTTTTCCATTGCCTGCCTCTGCACAGCAACCCTGGAATTCTTTGCTGATCTCCAGTCCAAGTTTGAGTCCAGTGGCATCTTTAAGACCAATTTTTTTTTATTCAAGGTATAGGCTTCTGTGCGCAAGCATCTGAAGAAGTGTGTGTACACACGAAAACTCATACTGTGAATAAAACTTTGTTGGTGTTAAAGGCGCCACTGGACTGCTTCTGCTGCTTCAGACCAACACCTGAATCTAACTCCTTGATCAAGTTTGGAATGAAATCTAACGGAGACTACTGCATTAGTCAGGGTTGTGGCTCCCTCTGCTGTTTTTTTCATTTTTTGCAAGGGGGAATGATGCACAGGCAATATAAATTCGACTCCTGCAGCCACTGACTCAAAGTCACAGCCAATTTACTAACGTGTACATATTCCATCTTTTTCACTGACCATAGTGGTTCAGTGCAGTTTACAAAGGCCAGTTTAGCAAGCAACAGCGCAAAATAATAAACAGTCCCGGTTCGCATCGATCAGAAAACACCCCATGCACATGTCCATCTAGT
This sequence comes from Gekko gecko, assembly GCA_029375565.1. Lineage (NCBI taxonomy): Eukaryota > Metazoa > Chordata > Lepidosauria > Squamata > Gekkonidae > Gekko > Gekko gecko. The sequence goes on along the minus strand of JAPDNY010000011.1, from coordinate 85,803,641 downwards.
TAGACCACTGCCTCTCCATACAATACAGACTTCCACTTGCCCTGTTCACAGTGAATGCATGTACATCCTGCATGTACGTGCACACATCTGTTTGTAAGAAACAGCCAATGTGCATTCATTTTACAAATGGGTTGGGGGGCTAGACCCCGGAGAAATGTGGGTTTTCAACCACACATTGAGCTGCCTGTGTCTTGAACGTAACATGAGAATGACTCAATGTTCACATAAAGATCCATCAAGTGCATGCTGTACACAGACTGTACATGTGCTCCCTGTAACTTGTGAATGGGGCTACTGTTTGAGAAAGAAAGCAAGAGATTCCAGGGGTTTTGCTGGCATCTCCAAGAGGAGCATTCCAGAAGGGCGGAGCTGCTGCAGAAAAGGAAGAAGGCTGGAGAAAGAGGGCGGATGGAAGCTGCATGTGGAGGAGTGGGGCATCATAAGTCAGTTGTGACCGGAGAGCACTTACAAATATAACTCACATTGTTATGTAGTATTTTTATAATAAAAAATCCTTTCCCCCCCATGTGTGTGTGTGTGTGTGTGTGTGAAGTGCCACCAAGTCACAGCCAACCTATGGTAACCCGACAAGGGACTTTCAAGACAACTGAGAACCAGCGGTGGTTTGCTGTTGCCTTCCCTGTGGTGTCTTCCTCGGTGGTCTTCCCATCCCAGCAGGGACCCTGCTTAGCTTCCAAGACCTGATGTGATGGGGCTATACCATGCTGCATTCCCTCCCCCGCACACCTACCCAGCGGTATATTTCCCGTCTCTTCTCCCTAGCTCCAGCTGCAGCCCAGAGCTCTAGTGAATGACTTCAAGGACTTTGGGTTGAAGAGGACACCAGCTGGGTCTAGGTTCACATAGCGCTAAATCCAGCCTCAGTCTGACCCTGGGGACCTTAAGGACATGGCTGTTGGTATCACCTCAGTGTAACGTTGCTGAAGCCTTCCACCACGGTAGCTGGCCCAGGGTAGCCTGTCTGTGGCACTTTTCTCAGAAAGGTAAAACACAGTGGATGGTTTTAGGTTTCGCTTATCCAGCATTGGACAGGAATGAAGGCTGTGCGTTTTCATGTTCCAACTTGTGTGCTTTGCATTTCCTCCTCTAGGTCATCTCCATGCCGAAGAAAGAGCCGTAGTTTCATTTTCCTGATGCTCAGGTGCACTGAGAACATGCTTCGAGTAAGAGGCGTGCTCTTTTACAACCTGCAGTTTCTCCAAGAAAGCACTGTGAAAGACCTGAGGTAATCTTGCTGGCACCTTTCCAGTGGCTTTCCATGGATAAAATCTAGATTCGGCTTCCTGTTCTTTTACACAGAAGTGCACCTCTTAAGAGACAGGAAATCCTGCGGATGAATAAAAATGCGGGCAGACTTGCTGTGCAAAAGCCACCCACACTATACCTGTGGAATAAAGCTGCCGGTGACTTTATACGTAGGAGTTCCTTTCAGGAGAGCTAAAAGGTCACCTGTGGTGGTCACAGAACAGGTACAGGGGAGCACAGGTAGTGGACAGCATCATTGGTATCACAGAAGGGGCCATACAGGCCATCTAGTCTAACCCCCTGCTCAACGCAAGATCAGCCTAGAGCAACCCTAAGAAGTGTTTGTCCAGTCGCTACTTAAAGGTTGCCAGTGAGGGGGAGCTCACCACCTCCCTAGGCAGCTGATTTCACTGCTGAACTACTCTTACTGTAAAAATAAAATCCTAATATCAACTTGGTACCTTTCCTCCTGTAATTTAAACCCATCATAGCATGTCCTAGCCTCTGGTGCCAACAGGAACAGCTCCCTGCCCTCCTCTAAGTGAGCCTTTCAAAAACTTCAAGAGAGCAATCCTGTCCCCTCTCAACCTCCTCTGCTCCAGGCTGAACCTTCCCAAGTCCCTCAGCCTTTCCTTGTAGGCCTTGGTCTCCAGGCACCCCGATCATCCCTGATCACCCTCTTTGCTCTCTTCTGCACCCGCTCCAGATCCCAGGCCCTTTCAGTCTGGCCCTTTCCCTCCATTGGCCATGCAAACTGAAGGGAAGATGCCAATCTAGGGTGGGTCCCACGTGTGCCCCTCCGTCGAAAGAGCAGTGCAGCCACTTTGGAGTCAAGTCGAGATTTGGGGTTTGCGAATTTATTTTTGGTTTTAGCTGAAAATGATTTTAACTATCGTTGTAAACTGCCTTGAATGATGAGGAAAGGCAGGGTACAGATGTTTCAACAAAGAAATAAAACACTGTTTGTGACTGCACTGGCCCTTCCCCACCATTGGCCATGCCAACTGGAGGGAAGACGCCAATCTAGGGTGGGTTTTAACGTTGTACCGTATTGTAATGGCCTATGGCTAAACACAATAAACCTGACTATGACTATGACTATCTAGGGTGGGTCCCACATGTGGCCCTCCATCCACAAATAGTGTTTCAAAATTAAGGTTTATGAGAAGGTCTCTCAGTAGTGTTAGTTGTTTGCATTAGTTTAATGATACCGAGTCTCATGGTGTTGTGATATGTTTTGCTATGTAATATTGATTGAGCGTATTGAATTCACTGTATATACCGAATATCTTTCATTAAACATTAATAATTTTAAAAAAAACAGTGCAATCACAAACAGTGTTTTATTTATTTCTTTGTTTAAACATCTGTATCCTGCCTTTCCTTGCCATTCAAGGCAGTTTACAATGATAGTTAAAACCATTTTCAGCTAAAACCAAAAATAAAATCGCAAACCCCAAATCTCGACTTGACTCCAAAGGGCTGAGGAGGGTGTTTAGGACCATAATGTCCCCCTAATGGTCTGAAGGCAAGTTACAATGCTTTCTAAAACCCATATCAAACCAAACAATCTAAAGCCACAAGAAACACATCAAAATCCCATGCAGGCTGTCAAGGATTATCCATCTTTGCCTTCAAAATGAGTCCTTTGGAATGCCCGCTCACCTGGCAGTGACACCAGAATGCCAACATGAGGGCCTTCCTGACACAATCAGGACCGCTGCTCCATAATGCTGTGAAAAACACTTTGGCTCAGGAAAATGATGACTGTTTATACGTTTGCATCATAATCCGGCCTTGATCTGAGGAACGGAGCTGCTATACTAGCGTATATACAGAATGGATCTCTGTAGTTTGGGAATCAGTGGCAAATTCCAGGAGATTTCCAGGTCTCACCTGGAACCTGGCAACCATACCTCTCCCTGTAAGTTCTTGTATCTCTCTCTGCTGCTGGAAGGCCTCTAGTCCATTAAAGCTTTTTGCAAATCCTGTTGTTGCAGTAAACTTTATTGAAAGCCACTCTATGTGGCGGTGGTGGGGATTGGATTATTTGCCCAACTCTGTTTGGTCAAATCAGATGAATCGTCATTGGGGGGGGGCACTTTTCACACCAAAAGCAGATGGTTAAAACCTGTTTAAAAAACCACTGGTAACCCATTCCTCCATTAGGGCAGAATTTGACACCACCCTTGGATTCTTAACAGAGTCAAAGATTATTTTGCCCCGTCAAGAGTAGAAAGCCCTGCACTCTCCAAGGCTTGCTTCACCCTTATTGGTCAGCACCACCTCTAAGACTGCCAGCTCGAGGGTGGGGTCAAATCATGCTCTAATGGGGGTACAGGTGGGGCATAATGCCATAGAGTCCACCCTCCAAAGCAGTCGTTGCAGAAGGTACAATAAAATCTGATGATTAAAGAAGTGAAATCAGCATGGAGTGTGGAGGCTACAATTAAATCCAATGATCAAAGGAAGTGAAAGCAGCATGCAACACAGGGGGGGATTTCTGTTCCATTGTGGGTATGGCAAAACAAGGGAGGGAAAAGCCATTGCAGAATCAGCCACTGTGAAGCTGGGGGCAACCTGCCCTAAAGGTTTTGCACAGGTGCTTTAAGAATCAACAGGTGTGGTACACCTCAAGAAAGACCACATCTTGCTGATCCCACCTCCCCAGCTACAACCCTCTGACCCCAGTTGGCGAGAAACGATTAGATGATCTTTAATAACTTGCAAAAATTACTTCAGAAGGGGGGATACAGGTGGGGGGCTGAGATGACTCCTGTTTTTTCCCAGTGAGCTGTTAAATTTTACCATTGGATGTTCATTTCCATAAGTTTCCATTTCAAGTAAAATGCTGGTTAGGGTTAAATCCACGAGGTGTTCTGGGAATTATAAGCATGCACCATCAAAGGAGATGGGCAGTGCTGAAGGATGCTGACAGTGCTGAAGAACGTGCAGGTTGAGGCAGAGATACAATAATTCCAGGCATTGCACATAAGTTTTGGGTGTGGGAGGGGAAAGGCAGAGTTATAAATAGCTTTCTGTTTCATACAAAAGGGTCATATCCTTCCTCTTCCACTTAACATTCTTTGTTCCCCCGTCCTCACCAAATATAGGAATAAACAGCATAATGCATAATGAGCACAACATTCAAAGAACCTGTTTAGGATAATACTTCACACAAGCAGGGGACCCAGAAAGACAAATTGGGGGCGTATCACTTTCCCTTTCCTCAATACCCTGATCGTCTCTCTCCTTTCCCTGCTTCTTTCTCTCCTTCCTACCCAACAGCCAACCTGTCCTCCTCTGACTCCCTGTATTCAGCTTCTCTCCTTCCCCCAGCAACCTTTACCCAGGGAAAAGTCTGGTTAAGTTGTTTGACATCAGTCACTGGATTTTGCTGGTTGAGCTGGGCCCAGTTGTGTGATGGGCAATCTCTACCCAGGAAAACTACGGCTCAGGTGCACAGCAGGGGCCAAGCCCCATTGCATGGTGGGGGACCTATGAGGAATTTACAGGAAGCACCTCATTTCTCCTTTCATCCCCTCTCCACAGGATTGTCTCTTTCCATCCTCCTCCTCCTCCTCCTCACAGCCCCCATCTCACCTTTTCTTGCTTTCTTCTCTCCTTCCCCCTTATCAGCCAAATGTCCATTTATCTGCCCTCTCCTTCAGCGATATTATTTATTTATTTATTTATTTATTTATTTATTTATTTATGTGTTTATTTATTTTATACCCCGCCTCCCTCCACAGTGGGGGCCCGCAACAGTGACTTCATTCTCCTTTCCTCCATTTTATCCTCACAATAATCTTATTGATTGATTGATTGATCGATCGATCGATTGATTGGATTTATACCCCGCCCTCCCTGACGAAGCAGGCTCAGGGCGGCTTACATAAAAGGGTTAAAGCAGTTTAAAAACACATAAAATCTAAAGTGCCATGCGTGCATATATTCCTATGCGCTGGCAGTCATAAGCCAATGTTTTCATAACAGAAGTCAGTTAGTACAGACTTAGACGATGCCAAGAATCTCAGGGAGGCTCCAAGTTATCAGGATGCTAAGTGTGGTCCAATGCCTGGTGGAAGAGCTCCGTCTTGCAGGCCCTGAGGAACTGAAGTAGGTTCCGCAGGGCCCTGGTGTCCTCAAGAAGCTTGTTCCGCCAGCATGGGGCTGCCACAGAAAAGGCTCTAGCCCTGGTAGTGGCCAGTCTGCCCTCTTTAGGGCCAGGGAGCACGAGGAGGTTTTGTGTCCCTGGATGCAGTGCTCTCTGGGGAACATGTGGGGAAAGGCAGCCCCTCGGGTATGCTGGCCCCTGACCATATAGGGGTTTATGGGTAAGCACCAGCATCTTGAAGTGAATTCGGTATGCTATAGGTAAGTCAGGTACCTCTTGTGAGGTAAGTTAGGCTGAGAACATATAACTGGCCCAAGGTTACCTGGTGAGCTTTCATGCAGAGTGGGGATTTGAAGCTGGATCTCCCATATCCTAGTCTGGATCCTAGAATAATCATTCTACCACACTGGCTTTCATGGAGTGGCTGGAGCCCCTTGGCTTGCAAGGTGCCTGAGGAACCCAAGGGGGGGAGGCTGTAGGCGTGGCCAACTCAGAAGCCAGCCGGAACTCCGTTCCTGTGTGTTCCCGCCCCAAAATAGCCCTGGTCTGAAGTAGTAGAACAAATTTTAGAGTCCAGTTTGTTGGTTTTAAAGGTGCCACTGGACTCCAAATTTTTATTAGCTTGTGTACAACTGAGGGCACCTGCATGACAAATGGCTGCTGTGGAACCACCCGTAGATAGGTAGGTATGTAGACAGATCTTAATTTTGATAAGCTTTCAGAAGGGATATACATTTTGACAAGGCACTTGAGAGGTTTCCTCCCCCTGAGTTCTCTTTCAGACAAGTCTGGCTTTGACAGTTCACGGAAACAAAGATGTTGTGTGAGCAAGCAAGAATTCACCTTTGGCAATTAGGTCTTCCCACAAGTCAGGTGAATTCCTGTCACTTTCGTTAGCCTGTATGGTGATTGCCTCTCAAAAGCCAGGAAAAAAAACTTCTTTCACACATTAGTTTAGGTGGACTGGAAGCTTATACAAACATTACTTCTACTGGCAGATATGTGAGACTCCCCACCCCTCAAAAATCACCTCATTCCCAGGTTTCAGAAACTGAGGAAAAGAAAGGAAGAAAAGATCACAAACAGCATTTACCATAGTTCAAGGACAAGAGTTAAAAGGGATTTGTAGAGTTTCGTATTGTGTGAAGAACACTGACATAATAATGCATTCGTATGCCGTATCACCTCTTCTTGGACGCACACCATAACGTGGTGAGGGGGTTTGTATGTGTCAGTGAAGCTGAGAGCAAGATCATAAGGGGTCTAAACTCCCAGCAGAGTCACTCAAGGCAGAACGGTCACAGCTGTGACATCAGAGAGCATCTACCCCCTTCGAGGATCAACATCCTCATCTGCTGAAGCGAATGGACAGTTCCAAGGGTGACGGGGGCAGAGGAACCCTCAAAGGGTAGCTACTGGGTAGCAGCAGTAGTGGAAGGTGACCCTGGTGGAGGATTTTTCATAGATGATGGCAGTGAAACTACAGCTAACCCTGGTTAGTATGGCGCAGAAGAAAGCAATGGTAAACCACTTCTGAACAACTCTTACCTTGAAAACCCCATGATGAGACAATGCAAAATGAGAGGCATAAGTCGGAAGCAATTTGACGTCACTTAACACATACGTGTGCGTGCCACACCATTCATATGAACTGCATTTACCAATGTAGATCCAAGCAAGCATAAAATGCACCCTTTGTACCCCAAGACTTTTGTGCTGACTGTTCTCAAATCATGTCTTTTCAAACCACAAAAAGGCTTAAATTGCCTTCACTCTGGAAGAAGTGAGGCACCGGAAACAAGCCATCTCTGTTTATGTCTCGACTTGAAAACTGATGGCCCTCTCCACCACCACTAAAGGTTGCCAGCCTCCAGGTGGGGCCTGGAGAGCTTCCGCTTTTATAACTGAACTCCAGCTGACAAATGGCTGCTTGGAAGGGTGGATTCTATGGCATTGTACCATGCAGAGGCCCCTCCCCTGTCCAAACCCTGCCCTCTCCTGGATCCACCCCCAAAGTCTCCAGGTGTTTTCCAGCCCAGACCTGGCAACTCTATTAGACCCTGATCTAGAGGACTCAGACTAGCTCGATCTCAGCAGATCTCAAAATCTGAGGAGGTCAGCCCTGGTTAGTACTTAGATGGGAGACCACCTAGGAAGCCCAGGGTTGCTACAAAGAGGAAGGTAATAGGGTTGCCAGGTCCCCCCTGGCAGCCGGTGGGGGATGGGAGAGTGGGCTTACTGGGAGCCAGACTCTCCATCAGACATTTCAGTGATGTGGGACTTCCAATGTGACCCAAAAGTGTCATAGGCACGTTGGGGATGTTGCGGTGATGCTCTTGTTTGGGGGCAAAAACCCGATGGTAGAATTAACTTCTACCATAGAGTTTTTGCCCAAAGCCCAGAGTGCCACCTTGGCATCTCTACATCACTTCCGGGTCACATTGAAGTCACACAGGCACATCAGTAAAATGTCAGCTATTCTTCCCTTGGGGGGGGTGTTAAGTTCCCTCTGCCATCCAGCTGATCTGTGGCAGAAAGGTAGGACCTGGCGGTGAGGGGCTCCTGCCTCCCCAGTGGGGTCTGGGAACCCCAACAAGCCATGGTGAACCACCTCTGAACATCTCTTGCCTTGAAAACCGTAAGGGGTTGCTATAAGTCAGTTGTGCCTGGATGGAGCACCACCACAATCTGAAGCCCTTCCTCCCAAGCTAGTTCTTACTTAGGGCTCTCTCGACAGGCTGGATCTAGTCCAGCTTGTGCAAAGGCAAGCTGGTGGGCTCCATTCTGGCACCACCACTGAGAGCCAGTTTGGTGTAGTGGTTAAGTGCGCGGACTCTTATCTGGGAGAACCGGGTTTGATTCCCCACTCCTCCACTTGCACCTGCTGATGTGACCTTGGGTCAGTCACAAGCTCTGGCACAGCTGTTCTCTCAAGGGCAGTTTCTGTCAGAAGTTCTCTCAGCCCCACCTACCTCACAGGGTGTCTGTTGTGGGGAGGGGAAGGGAAAGGAGTTTCTAAGCTGCTCTGAGACGCCTTTGGGCAGTGAAGGGCGGGTTACAAATCCAAATTCCTCCTCCTCCTCCTCCTCCTCCTCCTCCTCCTCCTCCTCCTCCTCCTCCTCCTCCTCCTCCTCCTCTTCTTCTTCTTCTTCTTCTTCTTCTTCTTCTTCTTCTTCTTCTTCTTCTTCTTCTTCTTCTTCTTCTTCTTCTTCTTCTTGACCAGCTATAGGACAAGATCACCCCCAAAGAACTGATTGTTACCATCATAAGTTATGTTTTATGGAGTGCTTTATTCCGATCTGTGTTAGCTAAGGGTTTTATTGCTTCTATCATGTTTCATGTGGGCTTTGCCCCTTGTAAGCCGCCCTGAGCCCACTTGCGGGGAGGGCGGGGTAAAAAATGTCAGAAATAAATAAATAATAAATAAAATAAATTCTCTTGTCTTCATTTCATGGAGATTGTTTTGAATAAAGTCATATTCTGTTTACCAGACAAGACTTGCATCATGTTCTTTTTAAAAAAAATATGGTGACTATTTGTGTGTGTGTGTGTGTGCATATGCTTGGAAGTCATGGTTAACTTCTGGCAACCCCTAGTGGGGCTCAGACATTTCAGAAAGGTGGCTTACTATTCCCTGCCTCTGCATTCCAGCCCTGGTATTCCTTGGAGGTCCCTCTTCCAAGTGCTTAAACATAGAATCATAGAGCTGGAAGGGACCTCCAAGCTCATCTAGTCCAACCTCCTGCACAATGCAGGAAATTCACAAATTCCTCCCCCTCCACATCCCCAGTGACCCCCTGCTCCATGCCCAGAAGATGACTTGCCAAGGTCAGCCCTGCTTCGCTTCTGAGATCTGATGAGATTGGGCTTGCCTGAGCTACCGAGGTCAGGGCGACTGCTGCCTCTTAAAGAAGCCCATGAACTCCTCCCGCTGTCCCGTGCTGCTTGTGTCACCAGAACCTCACTTCTAGACCAGATCACATCCTGATTGCGGCTCAATAGGCTTGCCAACCTCCCTAGAGTCCTCCCAGAATCACTGCTGATCTCCAGACTACTTCCAGACTCATTCCTCTGGAAGAAACGGCAGCTTCGGCAGGCAGACGCCATGAAATCACATCCCTGCTGAGTCCCCCCCCCAAAAAAGCCTGTCCTCCTAAGGCACCATCCCCAAGTCTCCAGGATGAGCTTAGTTAGTTTGTTTCAATGGCAGATCTACTAAACCATTTATTAAAACCTGCTAGCATATTTTAAAGGCAGGCTGTAGGAGGCAGCCTTACTTTGGCATCCTTCATTTGGGCACCTCTACCGTGGCACCCTTCAGCAGCATGTGGCACAGGCCCGTATGGGAGAGGTGGAACCTGCTGATGATGCCCAGCCCTGCCAATCATATCCCATGTCTTATCTGAGCTGAGAAGAAGCTGGGGCAACAACCTCCCTGGGCCTTAACGACCAAGAATGTATTTGCCATCATTCTGGGATGGAACAATGGTTTGGAAAGCCCAGGGCAAACTACAAAAAAAATACCTTTACAATTATAATTCCAGCCATTTAGAAACATTAGCCATTTTCCGACAAAATGTCAGTTATAACTAGAAGAAGAAGAAGAAGAAGAAGAAGAAGAAGAAGAAGAAGAAGAAGAAGAAGAAGAAGAAGAAGAAGAAGAAGAAGAAGAAGAAGAAGAAGAAGAAGAAGAAGAAGAAGAAGAAGAGAGATTGGATTTATACCCCGCCCTTCACTACCCAAAGGAGTCTCAGAGTGGCTTACAGACTCCTTTCCCTTCCCCTCCCCACAACAGACACCTTGTGAGGTAGGTGGGGCCGAGAGAACTCCGACAGAAGCTGCTCTTTTTCAAGAACAGCTGTGCCAGAACTGTGGCTTGCCCAAGGTCATCCAGCAGCTGCAAGTGGAGGAGTGGGGAATCAAACCCAGTTCTCCCAGATTAGAGTCCACGCACTTAACCACTACACCAAACTAGAGACGAGACCGGATTTTGCATACCTGCTGGTTTGATTCGCACAGCCCTGATTCAATTTTGCTTCAGGATCCAAACCTATGAGTCATTTTCACACACTTTTCTTCATTTTTCAATGTTAATGTTTCATGATCATAGATCCAGAGGGGTTAGCCATGTTAGTCTGTTGCTGCAAAATAGTAAAAATCCCAGTAGCACCTTTAAGTCTCACAAAATTTATTGTAGCATAAGCTTTCGAAAGATACAGTTCTCTTCGTCAGAGAGCTGTGTTTCTCAAAAGCTTAAGCTACAATAGTTTGTTCGTTTTAAAGGTGCTACTGGGCTTTTTACAATGTTGCATGAGATGTGCATAAATGGTGCAAAAATGACGTCAAGGGAAAATACAGGGTTGGATCCTACCAACTTTTCTGTTGGAGTGAGATACAGTACTAGGGGTCATTTTTATATCCCAAGGAAAAGGCTATGTTTGGGATCATGGGGTCTATGACAGCAGAAAGCAACACGGGGCAGTGTTGAAGTGCGTAGGAGGAATGGATCAGTTTCTTCCCTCTTATGCCATTGGAAAAGCTGCTAGGATCCAGCCTCATCAATGGCGCCGATGAAAATAAGGCAGATGGAAGCCATTGGCAATGGCAACAGACCCTATCAGGTACGAAAATGACTAGATCATCATTCCTAACTCTGTCCCTCCTCTGACTGCTAACCTAGCTGAGGGTAATCGTGTGGCAGCCCCTGAAAAAGAGTAATCCTTCTGATACCTAGTGCAACTTGACATGTGTTGTGACATTACAGTGTTTGGCATTTCTCCTTCCCAATTCCAAGTCATTAACTGCCAATGGCGGGAGGCAGAGAAGAGCTTGAATATCATGACATCATAGCACGAGATAAGCATTATGGGGGAATATTGGGGAACTGGACATACAGCTGACTTTTCAGTGGCAGCAGCAGGTTTACGCGTTGGAATTTAGTTCCTAGACTCGCTGAAGATTTCCATGATCTGAAACACAATTCTGACAGTCATTTAATGTTGGATCTAATACATGAGGTTGATTTCTTAATAGGTGTATTTCCATGCAAATTTGAAATTCAGCCGGTAGAGCTACATTTTAAATGTTGCTATTAATTGTAAGCAGGGGACCCACAAGGGTTTGCAGGGGGCATCTCATTCCCCCCTCCTCCAATATATCCTCTTTCCTTAAAACCCCTTAGTGCCTCCCCTTATTCCTACTTTCTTCTCCCCATCCTACCCACCAGCCAACCTACCAGTATGGACTCTCCAGACTTCAGTGGTCTCTCTTTCCTTCCCCCTGGCAACTTCTCTCCAGAAAAACTCTGGCCCAATTATGCAGTGGTGAACCTGCAAAAAGTTATGGGGGACACCTACTTTAGTGCAGTATACCCTCCCTTGGGAACCCTATTTGGGTAGAAAAGCAGCATAGAAATGTTCTAAACACATAATATTTCCTCTTTTCCTCCTCCAGGCATACCCCATATGCTTTCCTTTTCCTGCTTCCTTCTCTTCTTCACATCTACACCCTGACCTACCTTTTACATCCTGCAACTATGTTCAGCTATGTCTGTTATTTACTGGCTTCATTTATACCCCACATTCCTCCACAACGGAGACCCATAACAACTCTCATAATTCTCCTCTACTCCATTTTATCCTCACAGCAACCCTATGAGTAAATTAGGTTGTGTGTGTGTGACTGGCCCGAAGACACTCAGTGAACTTTCACATCAGAGTGAGGTTTGAACCCAGATCTTTCAAATTCCAGTCTAATCCTTACACCATGTTGGCTTTTGTGGGGTGGGTGCTGTTGAACAGCAGTAAGCAGCCAGGCTTGGGTGAAACATGCAAGTTGCATGGTAGCAAGTTGCCTGGTGGTTGCTGCCAGGTCTAGCCCCAATAAGTCCTCCCTCAGAGACCACAGCAAAGACCTGACAGAAACCAAGGCTTGAAAGCTGACAATACTGTAGGAGATGCCTAGCAATGGCTACTGAGGGCATTCATTTCTTAAAGCTACAGTGGGTTCTTTTATCATTGTGGGTTTTTTCTGTAAACCTGAGGTGTTTCTCAGGTTTGCAGAGAGATCGGTCTTGCCTGTCCATAGCCCCAGCCTCTAGAATTAAGGATGCACAGAGGGGCCTTAATGAGAATTAGATATATTGATAATTAACAATATTAATTTCATAATTTTCAGTCTGTGCTGAAAGTGCTGCACTGGCTGTCAATAGCATACCAAATTCGCTTCAAGGTGCTGGTACTTACCTTTAAAGCCCTATATGGCCAGGGTCCGACATACCTGATGGACTGCCTTTCCCCACACATAACCCAGAGAGCACTTCAGTCAGGGTCACAACATCGCCTAGTGATTCCAGGCCCCAAGGAGGCCAGGCTCATCACAACCAGGGCCAGGGCCTTTTCGATGGCGGCTCCTACCTGGTGGAACAAGCTCCCAGAGGAGATCAGGGCCCTGCGGGACTTTATACAGTTCCGCAGGGCCTGCAAGACGGAGCTCTTCCGCCAGGCTTTCAATTAGGAGCCACCCACCACTACCACCAACTATCATCATTAGTAACATCGGGGTAGTAAGTGGCCCTGTATGGAGATCAAGCCATAGCAATGGAAGCCATAGTAGTGTGGGGTATCACTGAATCTGGGCTTAGTTTCCATCTATAGTACTCCATCTTTATTTGACTGCAGGATCAACATTATTTCGAGCACTTCAATTGTAATATGGATTGTTTTATCTTGGTTTTATATGTTTTATATGTCTGGGCACATGATGCCCCTGAATGTGAGCCGCCCTGAGCCCGCTCGCAGGGAGGGCGGGATAGCAATGTAATAAAATAAATAAATCATTCAATAAATATACGTGACCACATGTGTCTCTTAAATTAGAAAAAGAAAGTGTTTATACTAGCCCTGCCACCCACACATAACACTTTTCACCTGAAAGTGGAAATGGGCAGGACAGCGACACAGGAGGAGGAGGAGAGTATTTATAAGGCACACAGGATATCCTGCAGAATGGGGTCTCCACATCTCTTCCAAAAAGCGTCTCAAGAAGATCTCCTCTTAGCAAGGTAAGAAACTATTCCCTTCTGTCTTATTGTGCAGGTGAAAGAAAAGGGCAGGGGGGACAACCATTATCAGTGTGAAGCACAGACAGATGGTGTTGTAATGGATAGAGTATTTTGGATATCATGCAGGATTCAAATCCCATCTCAGCACTATAGTAAAAAGCCTAGTAGCACCTTTAAGACTAACAAACTTTATTGATGCATCTGATGAAGAGGGCTGCGTTTCTCAAAAGCTTATGCTACAATAAAGTGTGTTCATCTTAAAGGTGCTTCTGGGCTTTTTACAATGTTGCAGCAATGGACTAATGCGGCTAATTCCTCTGGAAATGGAATAGCTCCCATGCATGCTTTCCAGAGGTTTTAGAAGAATAGGGTTGGCAATCCACAGTTGAGGGCAGGGGATCACCTTATTTGGACCCCCTCCCCCCACTTCAGAGCTGTCCAAAAGCGGGGGGTGGGGTGGCAGCTGGGTGCTCCATTCTACTCTATGGAAACCGGTTCCCATAGGACATAATGGAAAATTGATCCATGGGTATCTGGGGCTCTGGGGGGGCTCTGGGGTTGCTTTTTGAGGTAGAGGTACCAAATTTTCAGCATAGCTGTTGGTGCCTCTCTTGAAAAAAAACCCCAAGTTTCAAAAAGATTAGACCAAAGGGTCTAATCCCTGCTCCTAGCTCCACCCCCAAAGTCTCCTGGCTCTAACCCCAAAGTCCCCAGATATTTCCTGAGTCAGCTGAGGGAGTCCAGGGTTGCTACACAGAGCCAGGCAATGGCAAAGCTCTCTGTTTGTCTCTTGCCTTGAAAGACCCTCCTCATGACGGGTCACGATAAGTTGGCCGCAACTTGATGGCACTTTCTACCACCACACCCCATTTCTAGTCTGATGCTCTCAACAACCCAGCTGTTTGCAGGGGAGAACACCTGGTGAGAGCAGATGCTTGTCTGTTGATGATCATTTGAAGAAACTGGCAACTATTTTCATCGGCTGCAGTCCATAAAGATGGATCAAAGTGACATAAGAAAAGTCCCGCTGAATCAGAATAAAGGTCCACCTAGCTGAGCATCCTGTTCCCCACATGAACAGGGCCACTGTAAGCTGAGTTATGCTCTTCTGTATCCATTGAAGCTCTGACGTGGCTAGCTCAGTCTCATGAGATCTTGGAGGCTAAGCAGACCTCCAAGGAATATCAGGGTCACGACATGGAGGCAAGCAATGGCAAACCACCTCTTAATGTCTCCTGCCTTGAAAACCTTATGGGGTTGGCCATAAGTCAGCCGTGACTTGGTGGCACTTTCTACCACCACTACGTCCATTGAAGCCAGCTGGTCCACTTTAATCAAACATAGCAAATTACCATCATTTGCACCCAACGTTATAGTGGGGCTCCAGACAATGTTGTTATTTTTCTGCTATTTTCCCAGTTCTTTCCTAGCCGTGTTCCCCCTTTTTTCTCTAGGATCTGATTTGTTGTTTCATCTTTTTCTTTTGAGGGGAACAGAAATTCAATTTCTGTGGGGTGTGGATGGTCTTTGCGCTATAATTTGACCATGGTCCTTTGACAATATGTTTTGGTGCCGATTGGAAAGTGTAACTGTGGTGACCAACCTCCAAATGCTTTTCAAGGTCGCCATTACTATTAAAATCGTATTTGGTGTTGTTACACCTTTGCACTGTTGTGATGGCACCATTTCTATTTCTCCTGACCCCAGTGTCATGATGTATAGCTCAAATCAGCTCAAACTGGAAATGAAAAGTCAGACTCCAGTGAACAGAAAGCAAAGCAGAGGTGGGATCATAGAAGAACAGAATCCTCTGTGTGGATGGAAAAAGATCTAGGATTATCTCAAAAGCACCATATCCTCCAAGATGTAGATCATCCATTGTAATTCACATGCTGCTAATGCTAGAGCAATATTGACAAAAATTGCAAATAGCCCCCAAGTGACACTAAGGCCACATTTTTTGTTTGTCAGAAAATGCAAGGGCTCCGAAACCTGATTCTTCTTACCACTGGCTGCATCCTCCTCACCCACGTTCTTGGAAACGTCAGAAATGATGGGGGCACCTGTCTCTCAAAAGTCCAGTGGCGTGTACTTTGGAAAGAAATTGAGAGCCTGGTAAGTAGAAGAGTGTTCCTACTTCAGGAAGGAACTGCTTGTCATTTTGCAGAATTGTGACAGCTGAAAATGAACCAGGGTTTCCCAACCTAAGCTTTTAGGTCAAAGTAATAGCCAAGGAGAGGCTGGTGGGTGCATTGTCCCACCTTGAGTAATAACTCATCCTGTCTAAGAATTTCAAAAATAGCCTTTGAGTTCATGACAGTTTCCATCTGAGGAATTGGATCTTGATATTAGAATAGGAGAAATATCTCGTTATGACCCAGGGAAGGGGGCCACTGGTACTCACTAAAGATTGACTACTGTTATCACTCTTCATGATTTCCTGTCCTGGCCTTGCCTCCTTCCAAATCAGCCCCCAGAGGGAACAAACAATTCTATTGTATCTCTGTTCCACGTACAATAGCCTTATCACCAGCCCTCAGCAGAGGCAGCCTGTTACATCTTTGCATGAGTCACTGTCCTGAGCATGCCTCCTCCTTATCAGAAGGCACACCCAGAATAGCCAGTCACACAGAAACACAGAGTGAGAGCTCCTCTGTGGGTCTAATTGATAGAGCCATTTGGAGTTCAGTGCTGCAACTCCATATATATATGTATATATATATATGTCTATATGTGTGTGTGTGTGTATATATATATATATGTATATGTATATGTGTATATATATATATATATATATATATAAAATTGGTCGGGCCACACTTGGAATATTGTGTGCAGTTCTGGAGGCCTCATTTCAAAAAGGATGTGGACAGAATGGAGCAGGTGCAGAGGAGAGTGACGGGGATGATCGGGGGCCTGGAGACCAAAGCCCTATGTGGAAAGGCTGAGGGACTTGGGAATGTCTAGTCTGGAGAAGAGGAGGCTAGGGGGGCACATGATTGCTCTCTTGAAATATTTGAAGGGCTGTCGCTTAGTAGAGGGCTTCTAGAGTCCTGGCCTCACTGATGGACCTCCTGATGGCACCTGGTATTTTTGGCCACTGTGTGACAGAGTGTTGGGCTGGATGGGCCATTGACCTGATCCAACATTGGCTTCTCTTATGTTCCTATGAGGGGAGGGAGCTGTTGGCAGCAGAGGAGAGGACTTGCAATCATGGGTTTAAATTAAGGGCGGGAAGGTACCGGTTGGATATTAGGAATCACTTTTTAATGGTAAGAGCTGTGCAACAGTGGAATCAGCTGCCTAGGGAGGTGGTGAGCTCCCCCTCATTGGCAGTCTTTAAGCAGCAGCTGGACAAACACGTCAGGGACGCTCTGGGCTGATCCTTCATTGAGCAGGGAATTGGACTAGGTGGCCTATATGGCCCCTTCCAACTCTGTGATTCTGTGATTCTATTCTAATTCAAGGGTCAGGCATGGGGGGGCCCCTGCTTTGGAGCTAAATCACAGTGTGAGGGGAGGTAGGCTGAGCTCCTCTGTGAACACCATTTTGATGACCTAAAATGGCCCCGGAGAGCCACTGGCCATGATGGGGAAACATCCAAGTATTGATATGGATTCCCAAATTATGATCTGAATCAGACTCCCCCTCCCCAATGGCTAATAAGTAACTTATTGTTTTAAAAAAACCTGCTAGAAACACCAGTCATGGCATTCTCAGACTCTCACCCCCTTTGGCCCTGAGGTGTGATAGTTTTTACTCTTACCTAAGAATGCTACCAAATTTTGCATTTTGACTTGAGAATCAACATTTCAGTTTCTCCCTTGTGCATATCATACCTGTGAGTCACCTGTTCTGGAACGGGCGAGGTAGGCAGCACCTCCCCTTGGAAGCTTCTGGCACAGCTGCAAAACAGACAGACTGAAAGGAGCTTATGGGGCTGCTTTAATGGACTCTGGCTTAACAGCCTGAATTATTTGTGCTATTAATTATTAGGTCCTTTCATTAAATTAATACATGATTACTGGTGTGTATCTATGTACTGTTGTATGTGCTGTTATACATCTATTCTTATCACCCATCTTGAGTCCCAACAGCATCAGGAGAAAGATGAGGTCTGTAAAAGTTCAACATAAATGAATATAAAATATTGTGCTGGGACCTGTTTTTTTTCAACATCTTTATAAATTATTTGGATGAAGGAATAAAGGGAATGCTTATTAAATTTGCAGATGATACTAAATTGGGAGGGGTAGCAAATATGATAGAAGACAGAGTCAGGACACAGGATGATCTTGACAGGCTGGAAAACTGGCCCAAAGCAAATAGAGGCTCCAATCACACACACAATTAGCTGCGCCATAGGTGCAAATGTCAGGCGGATTTAACGGGCATGATCAGACATGAACATCTGGCCAGTGCTCCGCACCCATTGGCAACCCATTTCGGTCCACTGCAAGAGTGGAGTTAAAAGACACTGGGGAAAGCAAGCGGGTTGCTATGGGCCACAGACAGACTTTCCCTGTGTGATTGCAGACAGCTGCACTGCCCAAGTGGCAGTGCAGCACAATTTTTTTTAATAAAAATTCTTTGCATATGTGCATGCCTGCCTATGTGCATGCATATGCATGCACACAATGATGAAAGTCACAAAAACAAACCTACCCGAAGAAGGATGTCCATATGACCTGATCACAATCATTGTGAGAGATGGCTGTCCAGATAGGCAAAATTGTGGATTCAGAGCACAAATACCTGGAAAGTACTTGATATTCCCGGTGTCGGAAAACTCACTAGGGAACCGGGACTGTGTGATCACACAAATGTGGGTGAAATTGCTACGGAGCAAACAGCCTTGCTTCCCCACCCCCCGCATTATCTTGCTCGTGTGACCACAGCCAAAATGAATTTTAATGGGGATAAATGTAAAGTTCTGCATTTAGGTAGGAAAAATCAAACACACAATTATAGGATGGGGGAGACTTGTCTCAGCAGTAGTATGTGTGAAAAGGATCTAGGGGTCTTAGTAGATCATACACTGGACATGAGTTAGCAGTGTGATGCAGTAGCTAAAAAGGCAAATGCCATTTTGGGCTGTATCAACAGAAGCACCCAGATCACGTAAAGTGATGTTATCGCTTTTCTCTGCTCTGGTTAGATTTCACCTAGAGTATTGTGTTCAGTTTGGGGCACCACAATTTAAGAAGGATATAGACAGGGGTCTTTTTTGGAGGGAGTGCACCGGAGCACAGCTCTGGGAGCTCAGGAGCCAAGCCCCGCCCCCAGCCGGCATCCCGGGGACTCTTTCAGGCAGTCAAATGTCAATTTCAGCTCCATTATAGCCTATGGGCCATTGAAGTCAATGGTGACAACATAGGGGTATATTCTGGGGGCTAGAGGGGAAGGGGTTTGAGGGAGAGGCTCCAAACTCACAGGGTAGCTGATGGAGCCTCTCCCCAAGATACCCACCAAGTTTCAAGAACATTGGATCAGGGGGTCCAATTCTATGGGCCCCCAAACAGGTTGCCCCTATTTACTTCATTGTTCTCTAAGGTGAGAAAAAAGTTACTTGCTATCCTGTGAGTTTGGAGCCTCTCCCTCAAACCCCCTCCCCTCCAACCCCCAGAATATACCCTATGTTTTCGCCATTGACTTCAATGGCCCATAGGATATAATGGGGTCGAATTGCCGCCGAATTTCTTTCATTCCCTCCTTTCCTTCTCTCTTTTTCCTCTTTCCCTCCTTCTTCTCTTCTCTTTTTTCCTCCTTTCCCTGTTTCCCTCCTTCTTCCCTCTCTGTCTTTCCCTCCCCTTTCCTTCTCTTTCTTTCCCTCTTTCCTTCCTTCTTTCCTTCTCTCTACTCTCTCTCTTTCCTTGCTTCTTTCCTCCTTCTGTGGCCCAACTCTCCTGAGAAGGAGTTTAAACTTTAAACCCCTTCTCTCTTAGCTCCCCCACCCAGACCAGCTGGGGAAGGGAAGGGGAGGCTTTTGAAGATGCCTCCCCCCCTTTTGCTTCCCTTTCTGACATCACTTCCGGTGATGTCAGGGGGTGTGGCATATGCTAATAGCCTAATAGCTCATTAGCATACCATATGCTAATGAGCTCCTGCAGCTGTTTTTCTACAAAAAGACCCCTGGATATAGACAAGCTGGAATGTGTCCAGAGGAGGGCAACAAAGATGTTGAGGGGTCTGGAAACCAAGTCCTGTGAGGACAGGTTGAAGGAGCTGGGTATGCTTAGCCTGGAGAGGAGGTGACTGAGAGATGCTATGAGAACCATCTTCAAGCACTTGAAGGGCTGTCATATAGAGGATGGTATGGAGTTGTTTTCTGTTGTCCCAGAAGGTCAGACCAGGACCAATGGGTTGAAATTAAATCAAAAGAGTTTTCAGCTAAACATCTGGAAGAACCTCCTGACAGAGTGGTTCCTCAGTGGAACAGACTTCCTCAGGAGGTGGTGGGCTGTCAAATAGAGGCTAGATGGCCATCTGACAGCAATGCTGATTCTTTGAACTTAGGCAGATTGTGAGAGGGTTGGTAGGAAGGGTTGCATCGGTGCTTAGTTCTTGTGGCCCTTTCTTATACACCCAAGGCAATGCTGATCACCACTTTGGGGACAGGAAGCCATTTTCCCCAGGCCAATTTGGCCAGGGATCCTGGAGGGTGTGTTTCTCTCTCTCTCTCTCTCTCTCTCTCTCTCTCTCTCTCTCTCTCTCTCTCTCTCTCTCTCTCTCTCTCTCTCTCGTCATCTTCTGGGCATAGAGCAGGGGTCACTGGGGGTGTAGGGGGAGGTATTTTTGAATTTCTTGTGTTGTGCAGGAGGTTGGACTAGATGACCCTGGAGGTCTCCTCCAGCTCTGTGATTCAATTATTCTATGTTCCCTATTTCCGTGCGCCATTCCCCATTATGTTTACACAGTTTTGGCATGATCTTGGCATCATACAGAATACCCACCATAGATGTCCGTGCAAGAACAAGCAGGAGCAAGAGAAGAGACCATCAGGTTTTAAATACAGTTTTGATAGATGCAATGAAGTGCTGCACTTCTAAGGACTGACCATTAGAGATCCACTGTCATTCTAATTTCCACATTAACCATTGTGTTTTCCTGCTCTTGTCCTACTTCTTCTTTTCTTGGTTTAAGAACAACAGCATCTATTCTGAGGACTGTGCTTTTAACCCCCGGGGTAATTTGTGTGATCCAGTCGATATGATAACGGTAAGCCATTAACCAGAAAACATTCTCGTGTTGTTTGCTACTGATCTAAATATTGTACCGTGTGCGGCAGGCATTACTGTATCTGGTTGATCAAGAAAAGGTGCAGAGTATAATTGTGAATTTTAATCTCAGCACTGCTGCTTTTATTGGCAGGTCACCCAAAGATAAGGGAAAATAATAGGGTGTGTTTGTTTTTTTTCATGACAACACAATCCAAAAGAAAGAAAACCGGATGTTTAATGGCATGCTCTGTAATGCTTTCAAACTTCCATTATTTAATTTGGTCTGTGAATGTCATTTTTAATAGACTGATAGAAAGAAATGGATTACCTGAGACTTCATTTCCACGCATCCAACAAAGTGGCACCTAAATCAGGGAAACGTAATTAATGACGAAGTGCCATCAAGTCACAACTGACTTATGGCGACCCTCATCCTGGGTCTTTCAAGGCAAGAGATGAGCAGAGGTGGTTTGCTAGTTTGGTGTAGTGGTTAAGACAGCGGGTGCTAATCTGGGAGAAACGGGTTTGATTCCACATGCAGCTGCTCACATGACCTTGGGTCAGTCACAAGTTCTCTCAGAGCTGTTCTCTCCAGAGCAGTCCTTGAAGGAATTCTCTCAGCCCCACCTACCTCACAGGGTGTCTGTTGTGGGGAGAGAAAGGGAAAGGAGATTGTAAGCCACTCTGAGACGCCAAGTGAAGGGCAGGGTGTAAATCCAGTCTCCTCCTCCTCCTTCTCTTCTTCTTCTTCCTCATTATCTTCATCTGCGTAGCAACACTGGTCTTCCTTGGTGGTCTCCCATCCAAGTACCAACCATGGCTGAACCCGCATAGCTCTAGGAAGCTCATCCTAGTCAGGGCTATTCAGGCAGTTTATACCATGATAAAGCTGCAATTCTGAGCATACTTACTAGGATGTATTGCATATGTGGACACAAGAAGCTGCGCTGCTTTATACTGAAACTGACTCACAGTCTATCAAGGTCAGTGTTGTCTAGTCAGACAGGCTGTGGCTCTCCAAGATCTCAGGAAGAAATCTTCAGGATCATCTACCCATCTTTCCTTTCGTCCACCCATCTATCCATCTCTGTCTATCTGTCTGTCTATCTCTACCTACCTACCTACCTACCTATCTATCTATCTATCTATCTATCATCTATCTATCTATCTATCTATCTATCCCACCAAGTCGCAGCTGATTAGTGGTGACCCCCTTGTGGAATTTTCAAGCCAAGAGACATTCAGAGGTCATTCCCTGGCTCTGCATAACCCATCCTAGCATTCTTTGGTGGTCTCCCATTCAAATACTGACCAGGGCCGAATATCCCAGTGCTCGATCCAAAAGTGCTTATGCTTTTTGTTTCATCTGTCATACCCCCAGTAATGGTTATGTATGTGTAGAATTGAATTATTTTATCATTTTAACCATATTTTTAATGGCTTAGATATTTTAAAGGTTTTTATGTACCCTGCCTTCTGTTGGAAAGATGGCATGAAAATATTTTAAATAACGATGACGATGATGATAAATAAAAATAATAAAAATAAAATAAGAACATAAGAAGAACCATGCTGGATCAAACCAGTGGTCCATCCATTCCAGCATCCTGTCTCACATAGGGGAATTTCAGACAGCCTATATATTCTGTTTCAGGAACTGTTCCCTAATGGTTTCTGGTCTGACATTTCAGACAGAACTGTTTAGGTAATGGTTCCCTACCAGAATATATTTTCACTTTCACACAGAAATGCTTCTGTCCCGTTAGGGGAGCGTTCCTGAGCCATCTTACCTGCAAACTGCTTCCAAGCGGTCTTCATTTTTCTATACCGTTCCTGAAGCGCTACGGGGTGCTGTGTAAAATGCCCCATAGTGCTTCCTCCTGCACTGCTTTGTTTCCCCACCCTTTTTCGCCCATGCAAGCGATCGCCATCATTTTTTTTAATGTTCATTTTAGAGCGCTGTAGTGCTATAACACAACCCGAAAACAGCGCAATAGTGACCCCATTGGAATCCCTGGACTCCATTGAGATACACGAGATGGCTATATCTGGGGAGAACAGTGATTTCAATGGAGTACAATGCCATGCAGTCCTCCTTCCACAGCATTTACTTTATGCCTGGGAACTGATATCTGTAGGCAGGAGATAAGTTGTAAGCAATGCTCCCTCTAAGCTGTGGAGTCCTGTGAGCAAAAATTCCACTTCATGAGCTACTGGCATTAGAACTGTGAGCAAGTCATTTGGCTACTGCATAAATTAGTTTGCTCTGGAGCCACCCTCCCTGAGCTAAGACAAAGACATGTGAGCCAGAGGCTAAAAAACCTGTGAGCTAGTTCAGTCTAACTCAGCTTAGAGGGAACACTGGCTGAAAGTACAGCAGATCCCCAGGTCCCACCTGGAGGCATGGCATCCCTAAATGCTGGTCATCAAGAGGAGGATGCTATTTGCAAGCCGGGAAGGAGCTAGTTTTGTTTTTTTTTAAATGCTCTCAAACTGTGCGTTCCCGAGCTTCCACTTCCTATTTTTAAATCCCCCAATAAAGCCATCTCATGTATCTCAATGGATTCCAGGCATTCCAATGGGGTCGCTATTGCGCTGTTTTGGGGTTGTGTTATAGCGCTACAGTGTTCTAAAACTAACGGTTTTTTAAAAAAAGACAGAGATCGCCCATGCGGGCGAAAAAGGGCACAAAAACAAAGCAGTGCAGTCTGAACTGACACACTGCTTCAGAGACGGCTCCTTACTGGTAGAAGAAAGGCTGAGTGAAATGGCCGCCCCTGTACTGGTTTACTCTAAGATGGTACACTAATGGCTTAAAAGCGGTAATGTGAAATCCCCCTATAGTGACAGACCTGGAAGTCTAACAACAGGGCATAGAAGCTGAGTTCTTCTCCTGATGTTGCCTCCTGGCACTGGGATCCAGAAGTTGACTGCCTCTGAACTTAGAGGTTTCCTTCGGTCATCATGGCTAATAACCAGATAGATCTATCCTCCATGTATCTGAATAATGCCCTTTTAAAACAGTATATACCCGTAGCCATCACTACATTTTCTGGTAGCAAATTACACGTTTTAATTACTTGCCGTGTAAATAAGGTTTTTTTCTCCTTTCGTCTGTCCTGAAACTACTGCTCATCAGCTTCATTGGATACCCTCGAGTTCAAGTATTTTGGGAGAAGAAGAAAAAGCTCTTTGTCAGCTCTCTCCATTCCATGTGCAATTTTTATAAACCTGCATCATGTCCTCCTTTAGTAATCTTTTCTAAACTGAAAAGTCCCAGACTCTTCAACCTTTCCTCATAGGAAAGGTGCTCCCACCCCTGAATCATCTTGGTTGCCCTCCTCTGTATTTTTTACAGCTCCGTAATGTCCTTTTTGGGATACTGCGACTGGAACTCTACACAGTAATCCAGTTAAGTATGAGCCTTACCTATGAGAGTGATGAACAGTGATTCAGCTTTATTCAAAAACAACAAGACGATCAGATAACACAGACAAAATACAGTAGAACACAGCTCCTTTTTAAACAGTCCGGGCTAACAAAACCACGCCCCTACTTTGGTTAACAACAAATAACATTTGAGGGATAAGGACCAATGAGGCTTGTTCCCTCCATAACATTTCAGTCAGTTCTGATTGGTTACAAACAGTGCAGAATCAAAACAACTAATCGGATTGTCGAGGCTTACAATCCTGGTCCTGTCTTCAAGCTTAACATGTAAAAGTATACAGGCTGTTCACAAGTCAGGACATAACAATTCCAAATGAGGCTGCATGACAGTTTTATACGGGAGCATTGTAATATCGGCTGTTTTATTTTCAATCCTGTCCCTAATAATCCCTACAACAGAGTTTGACTTTTTCACTGCTTGACACTTTCATTGAGCAATCTACTACGATACCCCCTTTTTTGTAAGCATTCCATGAACCACACAAAAAAGGCTCATTTTCAAGAGTTCATTGGAATACCTGCAAAATGTGCATATGCAGAGAGAGAGATGTCAGTTCCCTTCTCCCATAATTTGAGAGAAAACAGGCATAATGGGTAGATCAAGTTCAATTTTTGAGCTTTTGAGTTACAAGGATTTCAGTATTTTAGTTAGAAGTTGCCTACTGGACAAAAAGACCTTGTGCATGCCACAACACATGGGGCAGTCCTAAGATTCTAAGCTGCCTCGAGTCTGAGAAGATAAAGTGGGATGAAAGTGTTTTAAATCAACAAACGCTTTCCTGGGAGTAAGCCCCAATGAACAGAGCTGAGTAGATCCTGGACATGCCAAGAACTGCTCTCACAGCTGCCCGTGACTAGAAATATTGGTCAGTGTTTGAATTTTGATACTATTAAATCAAATATCTGAAGGACTGTATCATTCCATCTTTGCCCATCCCTCTGGCTTGAGAGGTTGTCGAGACAGGCAATTTGCTTGAGAACACTCTAGCTCGGACTTAGCCACACAGCTGCTTTTTGGATCCAAATTGGAAGATGTTCCAATTCAGCAACTGTGCATGTGGCGCCAGACGCATGACTTTCATCTTTAGAGGCCTCACAAACATCTTTGTCTTGCTGCTTAGCCTTCCTTTTCTTGGTCCAGTATTCACTTACTGGTTATCTTATTGTAATATGTATTATTGTTACATGTACCTCAGTATTGTTTGACCTTCTGAAGAAGGCTCCAATAGAGCGGGAACGCATCAGGTCATGTGTATTGGCCCTTGTCTTTAGGCCACTTTTTTAACGAGGCTTTCATTGGGCCCTTATATGTTTTTAACTGTCTTTTTAATAAATACACGTATTTTTTTATAAGTTTCAGCTAGGTTTTTAATATTGGCTCTTTATCAGACTTCTTTCTTCCCATAATATGAAGTACAGCGGCAAAAACTAGATCCTGGATCTCCACAACAGAATCTTCCCTGTCCTTTTTTCTGTGGGAACCACCTCTTGCCAGCTCATTATAGACTTTTAGAAAAAGGGCTGAAGTTCCTTCTTTTCACCAGAGCTTTCAGGGCAAAGATAGTGTCCCTTTACTGTAATGGGTTTAACCAGTAAAATATTTTACCTCTAATTTTCTCTTTTAAAAATTGATCAAGTGGTGATTTCAGTGTTATTTAAACAGTATTTCCATTCACATTTTTAAATTGATTATTGATGTCAGTGCTTTGAGAGCATGGTGGCTGACAGAAATATTATAAATGAATAGTAATGCATCTTGAGGTGAGTTACATGGTGGCTCAGAGGTTAAGACACTGAGCTGCAGACTGGAAGGTCTGTAGTTTGGCAGTTCGAGACCCGAGTGCTGTAAGAGTGAGTTCCCATCTCTGGTCCCAGATCCTGCCAACTTAGCAGTTCGAAAGCAAGAAATTGCAAGTAGATAAATAGGTACCACTTAGGTGGGAATGTAACAACTTTCCGTGCACCTTGGTGTTTAGTCATGCCAGCCCATGACCACAAAGAAGTCTTCAGACAGTGCTGGATCTTCGGCTTAGAAACAGAGATGAGCACTGCCCCCTAGAGTCAGATTTGACTGGCTTTCAAGCAAGGGAAACGTTTACCTTTTATCATGTTTATAAATTGTCATGAGACATTTCTACCTTCCACCTGGTGTCTGCTCGAATCTAAAATAGGGATGTCCAACCATTATTGTGGCAAAATAAATCCTCTAAAATCTAAAACGGTATAATTCTCCATGTTATATATTTTTTTTGCTTTTTACAGAATGTCTCTAACCATGCAGACATCGCTCAAGTACTTCAAAGTATTCTGAAGCTCTTTATTAGGGCAGGAAATTCCTTTCCCAATGTATCAGAGTTTCTGAATCACATCCATCAACAATATGAACACCTAAGGAACTGTGTAAGTAGCAAGAATGGTTTTTCCCTACAGAGGTCCGAGGACAAAATGAAGCTTTATAAAAAGAGAGAATAGGAATGCAGAGACTGACAAAAAGGTACCACTAATTAGCCAGGTAGCAGGCTTTAAAAACAAACATAAGAAAAGCCCACCCTTCTTCTTTTTTTTTGGTAAAAACAATTTATTATTGGATATATCACATGTTCATACAATTTAAACACACCAATACATATCCATTTTTCTTTCTCCCTCTCCCCCCAAACAAGGCTTCCCGCACTGCCCCAACCCCATTGGTATTTCTCTTATGCAATTACATATACTACTAAACATATTTTCTTTTACTAATGGTAACAATTCAAAAGTCTAATTCTCTTTCAATTTCTTCTTAATAGCTATCAAAACAAATCAAACCACACTTAACATCCCAGTTTTTCAACAAGTATTCTTGAAAGTCTTTCCAGTCTTCGAAAAAGGTTTCATCTTCTTCGTTGTTTAACTTTCTTGTTAATTTGTCCATTTCTGCCATAAACAACGTCTTTTTAATCCATTCCGATGTTTCAGGTACTTTATCTTGTTTCCAACATTGAGCAAAAGTCAGTCTAGCTGCTGTCATCAAGTACCATAATAGTGTTCTCTTGGCTACATTTATTTCTTCCATTTTAAGACCTAACAATAACATCTGTGGGTCTTTCTTAAAAGTACATTTCAAAATTTTTTGTATCTCATTGTGGATCTCAGTCCAATACTTTACTGCTTTATCACATGTCCACCACATATGGTAAAAAGACCCTTCATGTTTCTTACATTTCCAACATTTGTTAGACATACTTTCATTTATAATAGCAATTTTTTTAGGCGTCATATACCATCTGTACATCATTTTATAACAATTCTCTTTAACATTTACACAAGTTGAAATTTTCATTTACTTTTTCCACAGATATTCCCAAGATGTCATTAATATCTCAGTATTAATATTTACTGCCCATTTTATCATTTGCTCTTTTACAGTTTCATCCTCAGTGTACCATTTCAACAAAACCTTGTACAATTTAGAAATCATTTTTTTACCCTTCTCAAGCCATACAATTTCAATTTCAGTGTTATTTTCTCTAAAACCATGTTCTCTTTTATCGGTCTTAAATAAGTCATAAATCTGTCTATACTTCAACCAATCATATTCAAATTCCACATCAAATCTGTCTTTTAACACAAAGTTTTTCCCTTCTAATTTTAAAAGACTCTTATAAGGTAGCCAATCTAACCCTTGATTTCTTGAATATGGATTAATCACTTCTGCTGGTACTATCCAAAGTGGTCTTTCTTCAGAGAAGAATTTTCTATATCTCATCCAAGTCTCGAACAGTGATTGTCTTACAAAGTGGTGTTTAAAAAATTTATCCATTTTTACTTTTCCATACCATAAATATGCATGCCATCCGAATTTGTTATCATGCCCTTCCAGGGCCAATAGCTTCTTATTCTCCAGATTAATCCACTGTTCCAGCCATGTTAAACAGACGGCATCATAATACAGTCTTAAATTTGGTAGTTGTAGACCTCCTCTCTCTCTTGCGTCACATAAAATTTTCATTTTAATCCTTGGCTTTCTCCCTGCCCATACGAATTTGGATAATTCTTTCTGCCACGAATCCAGTACTTTCCTTTGTTTTAGTATTGGAATAGTCTGAA
Organism: Gekko gecko; assembly: GCA_029375565.1. NCBI lineage: Eukaryota > Metazoa > Chordata > Lepidosauria > Squamata > Gekkonidae > Gekko > Gekko gecko. The sequence continues at coordinate 85,775,437 of JAPDNY010000011.1, read as the reverse complement.
ATAGAAACATCAAACGCGGTAAAATATTCATTTTTACAGTCGCGATTCTTCCCATCAATGATAAATTCAAAGTGTCCCATTTCTTCATATCTTGCTGAATCTTGTGCCACACCTTTTCATAATTGTTTTTAAACAAGTCAATATTTTTCATGGTTAATTCAATTCCAAGATATTTAGTCTTTGTAACTACTTCACATTGAATTTTCTCTTGAAGTTCTGTTTGTCTCTGTTTCGTCATATTTTTGCACATCACTTTGGTTTTACTTTTATTAACATAAAATCCCGCAACTGAACCAAATTCTTCAATTTTTTCCATCAGTTGTGGTATTTTCTCAATTGGATCTTGGATCATAAACATTACATCATCTGCAAATGCCCTATATTTATAGGCAAAACCTTTCACTGTAAGACCTTCAATACTGTTATCTTTTCTTATCGCTGTCAATAATATTTCCAATATCCAAATAAACAACAACGAGGATAACGGGCAGCCTTGACGTGTTCCCTTTTGGACTTGGAAGAAGTCCGTCTTTTCTTTATTTATATTCAAAGCCGCTTTTTGTTCTGAATATATTGCCACAATCATGTTTAAAAAAGACTGTCCAATATCCATTTTTTCAATAACTTGCAGCATGAACTCCCAATTTAAATTGTCAAAAGCTTTTTCCACATCTAGGAAGAGGAATCCAACTTCTTTTTCAGGATGCTTGTCATAATATTCAATTGCGTCTATCACCACTCTTAAATTGTCTCTGATTTGTCTGTTTGGTAAAAATCCAGCTTGTTCTTCCGCTATTGTATCTTTCAGATATTTTTTCAGTCTCTCCGAAATTATTTTTGCAAATAATTTGTAATCATTATTTAATAGCGATATTGGCCTATAATTCTTTACTTGAGTCAAATCCAAACCTTCTTTAGGTATCAATGAAATATTTGCTTCTTTCCATGAATCTGGGATCCGTTTGGTCTTTCTTATCTCATTCAACAGAAGTACTAAGATAGGGGTTAGCTCCTCTTTAAATTTCTTATAAAACTTTGCTGTGAAGCCATCTGGTCCTGGAGCTTTGCCCAACTTTGCATCTTCTATCGCCATTGTCACTTCTTCTTTCGTTACTAAACCATTTAATGATTCCTTAATTTGTTTTCCCAGCTCTGGAACTTCAATAGTCTCCAAATATTTCTTAATTCTCTGTTGATCAATTCCTTTCTTTTTGAATAATTTGGCATAATATTTAAAGAAAGCTCTTTTTATACCACTCAAGCTCATAACATCCTTTCCATCTTCAATAATCTTAGATATAAAATTCCTTTCTTTTCTATTTTTCAATTGCCATGCTAAAAATTTTCCTGGTTTGTTTGCACCCTCAAATGCTTTTTGCTGTAATTTCTTCAAATTCCAATATAATTCTCTGTTTAGTAAAACATTCAGCTGATCTTGCAGAAAGTGGATCTCTTTGATAATCTTCTTCTTCCCTGGTCTTTTCTTTAATTCCTTTTCTTTTTGCCGAATTTTTTCATGAAGGTCTTTCTGTTGTTGGATCTTTTGCTTTTTGTCCTTAGAGTTCAGAGAGATAAGCATACCTCTCATTACCGCTTTGTACGCATCCCATACAACTTGTATATCCGTGCCTTTATTCAAATTCAGTTCAAAAAAAAATTTTGTTTCCTTTTTTAAGATTTCATTAATTTGTTTTTGATCCAATAAATCTTCGTTAATTCTCCAATATAACTGTTTAGGTTTTGCTTTGGATATCCAAAGTAGGGGATTATGATCAGAGTTAGTTTTCGGTAAAATTTGTATTTTATAAGTTTTTTGCGCCATCTCCTCTGACATCCAAATCATGTCAATTCGAGAAAAGGAGTTATGTCTATTCGAATAAAACGTGTAGTCCTTAGTCTTAGGATTCCAATTCCTCCAAACGTCTTCCAGTTTCTCTTGCTTCATCAATTGAAAGAAATTTTTTGGTAACTTTCCGACTGTCTCTCCACTTGCTTTGGATTTTCTATCCAATGTGTTGTTCACTGTACCATTAAAGTCTCCAGCAAGAACAATTTGGTCATAATTTAAACACTCCAACTCTTTGGTCAAATCATTAAAGAAAGTCTCTTTTGCACCATTGGGTGCATATATATTTACAAGCAATGTCTTTTTTCTGTTCATCCATATTTCCACGCCAACATACCTTCCTTCTTTATCCGAGAAAATTTGTTTAGGATCCAGTTCTTTTGAAATATAAATCACTGTTCCCTTTTTCTTATTAATTGCTGAGGAATGAAATTCTTCTCCCAATTTTTTATTAGTCAAATATTTGTTGTCTTGTTTTCTAATATGTGTTTCTTGTAAACAAATTATGTTACATTTTTGTTTCTCCAGCCAATGATTCACTAATCTTCTTTTACTTGGTGAATTTAGTCCATTTACATTCCAAGATAAAAATTTGTAATCCACTCTAGCCTACTTCCTGTATCATAGAATCACAGTCAGTTTAGTTTCTGCTACGCAACGTTTAGTCTTAGCTGACCACAGGAATGCAAAACAAAGTCACTTTTCGGCCGTTTTCTCTAAAGGAAGGCTTTCTTTTTACTTTTAAATCAAGTGGATTAGTTCATTGAAGCCTTTTACGCTTATCCGTGCAATTAGATTTTTCGTTCTTCTTTAAACCGGTAAGCAATTGTTCATTTGTTACCTTGCTTGTAATCTCGGGGTTTCGCAGTGCTTCTTCTGTAAACGATGTTAGTCTTGATGTTAAAGAGGTCGGTAGATGACGAATTTATGCTGAATTCTCAGCCCAGCTGGTATCTGTAGTGCTGATTTGCAACTGCCCTCTTCGCGGAAGGAGATCAAAGTGTAAACAAGCTTCCTCCGAAGCTTATCCACACCGATCTCAACTCCCTCTCAGGCTTGGCTGCTTGCTTGCCACCCCCCCGCCTGGGGAGTGCTGCGCTGGGCCAGGTAGAGCCCAGACTGTCATCAGATACCGCTGTGCACCCTGCACAAATCGCAAAGTGTGTCAATTCGCCATTTTAACTCCGACCGGAAGCCAAAAAAAAAAAAAAAAGCCCACCCTTCTTAAGTATAAATGCAAAATTAATCTCCAGCTTTCTAGATGCTGTGGTCCCCAATCATTGTTCAAATAGTGTTGACAGCTCCAGGTTGGGAAATACCTGGAGATTTTGAGGGTGGAGCCTGAGAAGGGTGGGGTCAGGAAGGGGAGGGGAGGGGCTTCAGTGGGGTATCATGCCATAGATTCTACCTTCCGAAGCCACCGTTTTCCTCAGGTGAACTGATCTCTGTTGCCTGGACATCAGCTGGAATGCCAAGAGATCTTCAGCCACCAGTCAAATGAGGCATACCATTGGAAGACTTGAGCTGGCACCTGGCCAGTGGAAGGATGAACTGGGAGACTCCTCCTTCGACTGCAAGCATCTGCTCTGTTCTCCCTGTCCCCCATGAACAATGTGCAATGAGCCCGTTGCCTAAAGTCTAAACAAGAATTTTTTTCAGTCTCCTTCAGATTGGCAACGAGGGGGATCTTTTTGAAACAAATGTCTGCTTGAAGTTTTTGGGAGATGGTTAATATGATGGTTCGACTGCACTCCGTTGGCAATAACAGCGCGGGTTGCTGGCAGGGTTGACACTTTCGAGGTGGGGCCTGGAGATTTGGAATTGCAACCGATCTCCAGATGCCAGAGATCAGTTCCTCGGAAGAAAGCGGCAGCTGCGGAAGGTGGATCCTACGGCATCATATCCCTGCTGAGCTCCCAACCTTCCCCCAAACCCTGCCCTCCCCAGGCTTTGTCCCCAACCCTCCCAGAACTTCCCGACCTGGAGTTGGCAAGTCTAGTTGCTAGAACATAGGTAGGGGTAACTGATCGGCACCCCAAAGGCGCTTAAGTCTGAAGAGCCATTCCAAAGGCATCATTTTCTTATGGGGCCAGATGGTTTGGGGAGAGGGTTGCCAGCTCCGGGTTGGGAAATACCTGGGGATTTGGGGGGTGGAGCCTGAGGAGGGCAGGGTCTGGGGGCATAATGCCTTACAGTCTAATGTCCAAAGCAGCCATTGTCTCCAGGGGAACTGCTCTCTGTCACCTGGAGATCAGTTATAATAGCAGGAGATCTCCAGCCACCACCTGCAGGTTGGCAGCCCCAGTTGTGAAGGGGACAACCTTGGTGCCGGGCATCATCAACCAAGGGAGGGGGAAATGAGACTTAACACCTCTGTGCATATTTTTTGTACGTAAGCTGAGATAATCAAAGTGGGTGGCCAACAGGGACGAGCATGACACTAAAAAGTACAGTTCGGCTCGGGGTTCGGGGCAGCCCCTAGATGTCCAGTGACCGTATTCTCTTCTCACTTACATCACAGTTACAACCAGACATCGACCTTTCTTCACTTAATGCCAGAGTAGCACAGTGTTTTCAACATATGCATGAATTTCTGAACAATGTAAGTATACGGAGAGCTTCTTAGGAGGCCTCTGCACTTTCCAAGGATGCATTTGAGGCTTCATGGACTCCCACTCAACTATGCAGAGCAACTGAATAAGTCATTTGTGTTATTGTCTTTCCTGTATGCAAACGTGTGCCAGAGAACACACCTTCTTATGCATGTGAAAGACTGTGCTTATATTCAATGCTCCCTCTAAGCTACAGAGTCTTGTGAGCAAAATTTTTACTTTGTGAGCTACGGGCATTAAAGTTGTGACCGAGCCATTTGGCTCCTGCATAAATCAGTTTGCTCTGGAGCCATCCTTCCTGAGCGAAGACAAAAATGTGTGAGCCGGAGGCTAAAAACTGTGAGCTAGCTCACACTAACTCAGCTTAGAGGGAGCACTGCTTATATTCACATGGCAGTTGCCCTCCAATACAGGAGCAGAAGGGGAGGGGTTAAGCAAGACGGGAAACTGATAGATGTACCACTGAGGGTGCAAACCGATGCAGACTTACCTGGGAGCAAGCACTAATGAACATAGTGGGACTTTCTTCCAAGTAGGCATGTGGGTAGGATGGCTCTGTGAGTCTAGCCAATATTACACCTCTAAACCATAGACTCCTTGACTACACTAGGAAGTGATTTAAATGTACAAAATCATCACTTCTACCCATCTAAACATCATAGGTTTGCCAGACACCCCTCCTAAGTGGAGGTGGCGGGGGTCCCCTGCCACCAGGCCCCACCACTCTGCCACCAAACAGCTGGCCCGTGGGGGGGACTTACCCAGAAAAAGAGCGAGGCCAGTCAACATTGCAGCGACGTAGCTACGTCACTTCCAACGTGACCCAGAAGGGACATCATCACATCCGTGACATCAAGATGATGCTCTAGCATTTGGGCTAAAGCTCTATGGTAGATGCCAAATTTACCATAGAGTTTTTGCCCAAATACTAGAATGTTGCCCTGATGTTGCTGCATGATGACGTCACTTCCAGGTCATGTCAGAAGAGATGTAGACATGTCATTGCAATGTTGGCTGGGCCTCCTTCCTGCTCCCAGTAAGTCCCCCCATCTCCCACCAGTTGCCAACCCTAAAATACCCTGATGTACACTGAGTGTCTTCAGTGTGTTAGCTGAAATTCCTGGAGCTTATTTCCACTTTTAATACTTGCTTACTCTTTGTTTTTAAGAAGGGCTGGATCCAAAGTTTCCATCCCTGCAAAGAGGGAGCCTTCTATGTTGCTTCTGCTGGAGGATGGCTCCCTGCATGTCAGGGCAGGCTAGAGCATTAAAAACAGCCAAACAGTTTGGATCCAACAGTTAATGTTATAGAAGTCCCCCATCAGGATGTTCTATTGCTTTATTTGATAAGGTCCAATATTGCTTGGATGCAGTTTTATTATGCTATAGGGCCTAGGCCATTCTGAATTTTTTAAAGTGCTTTATAACTCTGGAAACCAGTAGAATCAAATAAAGCAGTGAAATGAGAAATATGCCATATAGGGTTGGATCCAGTCCACTTTTTAAACTCAGATCTCACATCGCTCCCCCCCACATGACAACCACCCCCTTCCCAAGTGGCTTTTGTCCATCTAGGCCCCACAATTCTCTGCACTTTCTGGGGGGTCAAAGGGGATGTTGCTACGTTTTTTCACCAGCAGCAAAGCTGGCTGGATCCAAGCAGTATGGTATACAACAAGCCTAAATCTGTAAAACTGATGGTAAACCTTTAAAGCAAAAAGCAAATGTATGATTTCATAGTATCATAGAGCTGAAAGGGACCCCCCAGGGTCATCTAGTCCAACCCCCTGCACAAGGCAGGGAATTCACAACGACCCTTCCCCCAGTGACCCCTGCTCCAGGCCCAGAAGATGGCAAAAAAAAAAAAAAAACCCTCCAGGATCCCTGGCCAAACTGGCCTGGAGAAGATTCCTTCCTGACCCCAAAGTGGTGATTGGCATTTCCCTGGGTGTGTAAGAAAGGGCCACAAGAGCTAAGCACTGATGCAACCCTTCCTGCCCTCCCGCTCATGATCTGCCTAAATTCACTTTGTTCCTTTCTTAAAGCATCCGAACACTACCTGCACTTGGGAGATGCTGAGCAGGGATTCCCTGGTGATGCTTCAGCGACTTGAACAGAAGAAGGGAGACATACTGTAGCTTTCTGTGAGCTAAATCACATGGCTGTAAAGATGTATAATGTGTAATATATAGCTACATAAAAAAAAAAATTGTTTCTGAATACTAGTGATAATAAATGTCTTTTTAAAGAAAGCAAAAATAAAAAAGGAAAGACGTCACTCATTTATTCTGCCCCGTCACCATTTCCTCAAGTGTGCACAGGGTTGCCAACCTCCAGGCAGTGACTGGAGATCTCATGCTATTACAATTGATATCCAGGTGACAGAGATCACTTCACATGGAAAAAATGGCCACTTTGGAAAGTGGTCTCTACCGCTCCCTAAACCTTGCCCTCCTCAAGCTCCACCCCCCATATCTCCAGGTATTTCCCAACCCAGAGCTGGCATCCCTGACAATTAATAAGGGAGGCATTAATAAGGTGTGCTATTGCATAAGGAGAACTACATACATCCAGAGGTCCATCCATCTTCCCCACAGACAGCCTTCCCACATCGCCATTTGGCTCTGTTTACATTAATGAAATGTGGTGCTTGGAAAACACAGAGAGATGTTTCCTGGGCACTGGCACTCCATGTGCATTTCCCAATCCCAGCATCCACAACAAATTGCTGGATCTCTCAATTGGATCTGAAGGCTCTTTCTCCCTTCCCCATCTGTCCATAATTGATCCAGAACTGAAAGCTGTTTTTTCTTCACTCATCATCACATGACGAAATTATGCACATCTCATCACATGAAGCAATCATGTCGGGTTCTCCGCAAGTGGAGATTGTATATTTGAATGTACCCCCATTCAGGGTAGAAGCACATTTCTGCCCAGCCGGGCTGGGGAGGTTTTGTTCCCATCTCATTTAGAGAATGGTGGGCACCAGATACTGGGGCTCCAGGAGAAATATGAGTGGCTTAGTCATTCAGCCAATGAGTGGGTAAGGAAGGGGGAGCCATTTATAGCCTTACCTCATGGGCCACATCTCCGTGCACAAATTTGGTGCCGGTGGCAAAAGTGAGGCATGACTTGTGGCCGTGTTGAGCTGGCAGCCAGAGTAGGTGGCCCAAATGCTGGCAAACTCAACTGGGCAGCTTCTTAGAGAACCCCCACACAAAGGGGGTTGATTCGTGCAGTTCAGACTGAGGTCAACACATTTTATTTATTTATTTATTTGATTTATATCCCGCCCTTCCAATGTGGGCTCAGGGCGGCAAACAAGAGGCATAATGCCATGCATCAACATTAAAACACCGAGGCAAAGCCAAGAATAAATACTAAAACCATAAATAAACTGTTAACACTAAAACAATTAAAACAGCGGTCACAAACAAGTTCGCAATATACGATCATACCTTTCTGCTCTCTAATGCGTTCATTTGTCACTGCTCCCATCACATCCTGTAAGACTGGAATCCCATGCCAGGGCCAGTAAGCCTCGAGATGTCTATGCAATGATGGTAGTGGTGGTGGTGGCGGCCCCTACTCAAAGGCCTGGCGGAAGAGCTCCGTCTTGCAGGCCCTGCAGAACTGCATAACGTCCCTCAGGGCCCTGATCTCTTCCGGGAGCTCATTCCACCAGGTGGGGGCCGCCACCGAGAAGGCCCTGGCCCTGGTCGCAGCATATTTAACTGTCTTGGGGGCTGGAATGACCAGTAGATGTTGCCCCCCTGACTGTAGTGCCCTTGGGGGAACATATGGGGAAAGGCGGTCCCTCAGGTACTTTAATTTTGTCCAGGGCTGTCGTTTTGGGATATGGGGCCAATGAGGCCAGAACCTCTTCCCCTGACATCTAGTTTTCTATGCTCATGCAGTCAAGGGATCCCCTACCTGCAGTCTGAAGTGGTATAGTCCAAGTAGAGTTTTATCACATGATTTGCTGTTTGGGCAGATGAGGCCTCAGTACCAATGGTTAGTAGTAATGTTGTGATCCTTGCGAACAATATAATCCAAAACGGAACTTCACCTGCGTGTCATGTCCATTTTTTGCCTCGAATCAATTGCCATACTCAAGAGGTGGGTACGGTATGCAAATTCAAGTGAGATTCATTTGGAGGTGATGGGTTGCTGTTGGCAGCATTCTTTGCTCATTAGGCAGCCTGCTGAAAGTGGCTATTGACAGACACACACTCTCAGGCCCAAATGTCCTGAGGCAGGGCAGACACAGTTTACAATCCTGACTTTGCAGAAGCAAATAAGAACATAAGAGAAGCCATGTTGGATCAGGCCAGTGGCCCATCCAGTCCAACACTCTGTGTCACACAGTGGCCAAAAACCAGGTGCCATCAAGAGGTTCACCAGAAGGGCCAGAACTCCAGAAGCCCCCACACTGTAGCCTTCACAGATCAAGAATACAGAGCATCACTGCCCCAGACAGAGACTTCCAGCTACATGCTGTGTCTAATAGCCACTCATGGGTCTCTGCTCCATATAAAGGTAAAGGTTCCCTTGCTCGAAAGCCAATCGAATCCGACTCTAGGTTGCGGTGCTCATCTCCATTTCAAAGCCGAAGAGCCAGCGCTGTCCGAAGACATTTCCGTGGTCATGTGGCCGGCATGACTAAACACCAAGGTGCACGGAACGCTGTTACCTTCCCACCAAAGTGGTACCTATTTATCTACTTGCAATTTCTTGCTTTCGAACTGCTAGGTTGGCAGGAGCTGGAACTAAAGATGGGAGCTCATTCCGTCATACGGCACTCTTGGGTCTCGAACTGCTGAACTACTGACCTTCCACAGCCTGCAGTTCAGTGTCTTAACCACTTGAACCACCGCAGCTCCATATGTTTGACCATAAATAAATGGGGAAGACTGGAAAAACAAGAGCCGTGTTTGTCTGGCCATTTAAAAAAAAAGATAGACAACCCGCCCCCTCTAAATAGCATCCATCATCCAATTTAAAACTTTGCCAGATATATAAAGATTGTTGTTTAGTTGCCTTGGTAGCCAAGGCATTCTCCAAAAATATCCATGGACAAAGTATTTACTATACAGCTTGCTGACTGATTGATTTTCAAATGTTCATTTTATTTCACCTGATCAGCAAAGAGCTCTTGCAGGGGCTTCCATACCAAGTTTTTTAAAAATCTAGTCCTTGGAAGCATGGCACCCACAAAACAACAACAACAATGCAGATCCACAATCAAAATAAATAAAAAATATCGTGGCTTTCCTTGACGTGAAGCAAATACTGGATTGCTTACCAAAGGATCCATTCCCACTTTTCTCAGCTGAATCTCTAATCTCATAGGAAAGGAGAGAAACACATTAGGAATCTCACACAAGGAACTCAACCGCAAACTTCAGTCGATTTTCCAAAGCTTGGCTGATCTTAATACTATCCGCTTCACTTTCTCACTGCCACCATGTGGTCATGAGTGGGAAAGGACTATGGAAAGGAAACCGCAGCGGTGTTAGCGGCAGGCAGACAGGCTCTACCTGCAACTCGCCACAAGAGAGCAGCCGGGTTCTGTTGGTCTTGAAATTGAATCCCTGAAGCCTCTCTTGCCAACAAGCACGGACACTCGGCGGAGGTCATAATCACGCTGGGAAGAAGGCGCTCGGGCGCTGGCCTGTTGTTAATCTCCTTCCAGAGTGACTAGTTTTTCCTAAGGAAGGGGGAAATTAGCCACTAATCAGCCTCCTTTGTTGTGGGTTTGACTTTAGATCCCTTACGGCTTTCTCCACCTTTTGATGAGGGAGCCATTCAGAATGATCAGCAAGTACAACCAGGGAGGTATAGAAGCACAGAATCCTAGAGTCACAGAGTTCGAACGGGCCATACAGGTCATCTACTCCAACCTCCCTGCTCAATGCAGGATCAGCCTAGAGTATCCCTGACAAGGGTTTGTCCAGCTGCTGCTTAAAGACTGCCAGGGAGGTATCACATGATGGATGTAACATATAGAATCATAAGGCCTGGAAGAGACATCAGCTTCAGCCTCCCCCCCCCAGCCCAGTTCACTGCAGGACATCCAAAGCTAGAAGCCTGGTTCTTAGCAGACTCAGAAGGAAGGCATAATGGCACTGCATCTCATGCCATAGTTTTAGAAGTCAGTTTTAAAGAAACATAGGTAAGGCCCTTGTCTCCTCCTCAGTTGAGACACCCCAATTTGATCACCAAATTCCTCTTAGCAGTTTGGAAGGGCACCCCCCCCGAAAGCCTAAGTGCAGTGGGGATCTCTGGGATAAGTTTCCAGAGAGCACATCTGGCCTGCCATATCCAGAGCATCTTCCATCACAGAGGCAGGATGTCACTCAAGCCCCCCCCCCAGTTCCAGGGCACACATAACACATAACTATATCTGCTGCTTTAAGGGATACTTCATCAAAAGCCTATGGGGAGGGCAGGATATAAATATGAAAAATAAATTAATAAATCAAAAGCAATATGGGCCATTTCCAGCCGATGGGGAAAGGATCACCTCAAAAAAGAGCCCAATCTGTGATCCACCCAGGATGGGCAATTCAACTTAATGTCAAACTCTCAGTTCTTTTGTTGAGATGCTGAAAACACCCATCAAGTGCCTCACTTTGGAATGCCAGGTGTCATTTCCTAACCTTCCTGCTGAATTTAGATGGAGGTTACCTTCAGATCACCCAATTCAGTTCCAACTTTACTCACTTTATCCAATCCCGATCTTGGGAATGAGAAGCTCCATGTGGAGCTATGGAATTTTCCCCCATAAAAGAACCAGCCCAGGTTGGTGAAAGGTGTGCCAGGTACCCTTAACTACCTGGATACCCTCCGCAACCCTCCTCGGTGGACTTCTGCTGATTCTCAGCTTCCCACATACAATGTCTCAGGTAGTATCACCCTTCAGAACCTCCTTCCCTTTCTCCTTTGTCTCCTCCCCTCATCCTCTCCCCCTTCCTCCAGGTGGAGTCTGGAGATCTCCCCCTATTACAACTCATCTTCAGACAACAGAGATCAGTTCCCCTGGAGAAAATGGCCGCTTTGGAGGAAGGGCTCTATGGCACTGTCCTCGATTGAGATCCCTCCCCTCCCCAAGCCCCGCCCTCTCCAGGCTCCACCCCTAAAATCTCCAGGTATTCCCCACAACCCAGAGCTGGCAAACCCTACTTTACTGGGAGGGAGAGGGTGGTTTTATTCTGAGTCTTACTTGTGTAGTTGTATTTGTGATTTTTTTTTTTGTAAATACATTTTATTATTGGATATATTTTCATGTTCATACAATTTAAACCAACCAATACATATCCATTTTCTTTCACCCTCTCCCCCCAAACAAGGCTTCCCGCAATGCTTCAACCCCATAATGACTCTCTATTTAGTTACATTTACTAATAAACTTATTTTCTTTTACTAATGGTAACAATTCAAAAGTCTAAATCTCTTTCAATTTCTCCTCAATAGCTGTCAAAACAAATCAAACCACGTTTAACATCCCAATTTTTCAACAAGTATTCTTGAAAGTCTTTCCAATCTTCGAAAAAGGTTTCATCTTCTTCGTTGTTTAGTTTTCTTGTTATTTTGTCCATTTCTGCCATAAACAAAGTCTTTTTAATCCATTCCCATGTTTCAGGTATCTTATCTTGTTTCCAACATTGAGCAAAAGTCAATCTAGGTGCTGTAATCAAGTACCATAATAATGTTCTCTTGGTTGCATTTACTTCTTCCATTTTAAGACCTAGCAATAACATCTGTGGGTCTTTCTTAAAAGTACATTTCAGAATTTTTTGTATCTCATTGTGGATCTTAGTCCAATAACATACTGCTTTATCACATGTTCACCACATATGGTAAAAAGACCCTTCTTTTTTCTTATATTTCCAACATTTGTTAGACATACTTTCATTTATAATAGCAATTTTTTGGGGCGTCATATACCATCTATACATCATTTTATAACAGTTCTCTTTAACATTTACACAAGTTGAAATTTTCATTGACTTTTCCCACAAATATTCCCAAGATGTCATAAGTATCTCGTTATTAATATTTACTGCCGTTGTATTTGTGATTTTAAAAGCTTTGCAATTCTGGTCTGTCTCCAGTTGTGTGTCTGAGTGCTAGTGAATGAATATCTCATGTAGTCTGAATCAGCTGGTCTCTGTCACTCTCTTGGGAATATTATGCGGGGGAATAAAACCTCCATAGACACCAGCAAAAGATCCCTTGTGTTTATCTGGCTGATGACCCCATAACAAGCTATTTCCCCCCTTTCTGGAGAGAGAGAGAAAGAAAGAGAAATTTGCAAGTGCTGCACTTCCTAGTTCAAAGGAAAGGCGATATGGTGCGGGGGGAGGGGATTCTTAATCACCCTAAAATGAAGGGAATAGCACCCCACACGCTGATCTCTCCTTGGAAGTCACAGCTCCAGAAGCTGCAATTTGTGCAAGAAAGTAAAAGCCCTTTCAAATGATCTCAAAAATAAATATGGTTTCCTTCTCCCCCCCGGGGCTAGGGTGACAAAGGCGCCTGCAACCTGGAGAAAGGGCACAAAATCACCATCAAGGGCCCTGCAGTATAAGAGCTGAGCTTTATAAATTATACATCACAATGCACGCTGTAGCCTCTCCCACTGTCCACCCTTGTCTTCGTCCTCTCCTGTCTCGTCTCAGATTCAGAGACTTTGGGCATGGACTTTCCTTTCTTTTTTTTCCATTCTCTGCAATGTCCCAACTTTGTTTTAAGCACTGTGCAATAAATAAATGAATAAATAAATGGAATCTATATGAAAGCGGTTGGCAACATTCCTTCCCAGTCTCCCAATAGCTCATCGCATTCCTGTGTGGTCAGGAAATAAAAACCCCAGACAGAGGCAGGAACAGGGTTGATGAACCTCTTTTAACTGTTCCTGCGGTGTGTGTAAGGTTCCCATTTGTTCCTATGAAGAAGAGGAAATGTTTGCGGTGGAGCACAATGTTGCACTGAGGGCAATTGTCAGAGGAAGCCTGACCTTCACTCATGAGAGTTCCACAAGAGGTTGTGCTCTCCAGAGGCCTGGGCAATGTACAATTCCTCCCTTTCCATCACAATGACAGGCTTTTCCTCAGTAATAGGAACCCTTGCTGCTTTCCCATGGACGGATCCCCTGCTGCACTAGGAATGTTGGCAAGGAGGAAAGCACACAGGATGGATAGGTATCATGGGAACTTTCAGGAGGGTGCCACAGCTCCCAGAGAGTCAGCAGTGTAACTGCCATATTCCTAGTGTGCTGCAGCAACAGGCCACGTGGAAGTGGCAGCCCACGCCCAAAAGACAGCATGCAAGTATGAATGTCTGTGGTTATCGTCATTTAGATGGGGGTCAAGTCACATGACCACAGGCAAAATACTAAGATCGATGAAGAGCTAGGAAGGAAATCAAGATCCTTGTTTTAATACCCTTCGGACACAAGAATGCAAAACCGGAGCTGAATAGTACAATTCTGCTGCTCCAAAGCACCTAACTAGACATTATGGGAGGAAGGCAGCAGCATGGAACAGCCCAGTCTCATGGCAGCTAAGCAGGGTCAGGACTTGGAAGGAGGACCATGAAGGAAGGCTCTGCAGAGGAAGGGAATGGCAAACCGCCTCAGTGCCTCCTTTGCCTTGAAGGTCCCTTGCTGGGGTCGCCTTAAGTCAGTTGCAACTTGACGGCACATACATACACACGGCCTGTATCTTTCCTGCATCTCCCAGTTAAGTCTAGTTAAAGAAAGGCATGGCATCATATCACTGTGTTCCCCAGTTGCCCATCCTGCTGTTCAGCTCATAGGCGGCTACCATCCGCATTGGACAGGAACTGCCAACACAAAGGCCACACTGCATCCCGAGAGGCTTCCCTCCAGGGGAAAGGCCTGTTCCACTTGAAGAAGGCTTCCAACTGTGCTGAGCAGAGTGCTAGGAGACATGCCACCAAGATCATGCTCTGTGTTCCTTTCTTAGCAGATGTTATCAGGAAGGCTCGCAGGAGACATAAACATTGGCAGCAGCTGTACCTCTCTACCCCACCCCCCCTTAGTGGCTGGATAGGTCTCCCAGGGTCTGAATAAAGAAGTTTCTGACTTCTAGTCCCACACATAACAGGAATAATTGTTGTTAGAAAATGAACTGCCAGGGTATGAAGTGCCCCTCCCCTTTAAGAAACCTTAGGCCAATACATTTATATCCCATAAGGTTGCCAGCCTCCAGGTGGGGCCTGGGGATCTCCCGTTTTTACAGCTTATCTCCAGGTGACAGAGATCAGCTCTCCTGAGGAAAATGGCTGCTTTGAAGGGTGGACTTTATGGCCTTGTCCCATGCTGAGGCCCCTCCCCTCTCCCAACCCCTCCCTCTCCTGGATCCACCCCCAAAGTCGCCAGGTATTTTCCAACCCAGACCTGGCAGCAACTCTAATATCCCATGTCACACACTCACAAGCTTAGTCCTGCTGCCCGAGATCTACTGGCATGCACTCCTACTAGGCAGTTCATACTAGGCTTTCAAGACCACCCATCAATGACTCATTATTACTATTAATTATTTGATTTATTTATTGCTGCATCCCAGCTTGCGCCGGGCTTTGGGTGATGTATAGCAGAGGCACAAAAATCAATGAACACAAACTGGGGAAGTCGCTATCAAATGCAAATAATATATGTTATGAAAGTGAACGACATCAAATTATATACAACTGGAAATATAAAAAAGTGTAGGAAGTACAAGAAATATTTGAGTCCAAAAATACAAGTCAAACCATTATATCCAACAATTAAGTCCAACAATTTTACGAAGAGTCCGGTTTCAACTTCGTTTCGAGGGAAGACTTTATCAGAAGTGATTAACTATGAAAAATATATAATGTACAAAAATCTTACCATTACCTATTTTGTAATAAATTTGATTTAAATATTAATTTAATGACTGGACAATAAGAAAAATCTTTTACCATATAACAGTGTGTACTTGTTTCCTGTTTTTCAGATGAACAAAATATTCTCCATGTTGCTATGAAGTTATTATCTGGGACTAGCCCTTCTGTTAAATAAAAATAATACAAAATATAACAACACTATATAGCACATAATCCTATCAGTAACCAAGCAAAAAATACCACTTATTAAAATTACTAACTTACCAATAAACTTAAGCACTTCTTATAAATGGGCAGATCTCTATATAGAAAGCTTTCAACTACTAAATGCCTCTAAGTTAAGAATAACATTCTTAACATTTATAGAATACTAAGTATCTGCACCTGCTGTGTCATTTAAGGCAACAGTATCTTGTATAGAGGTACAACATTCACAATTTAAAGAGACAATGCCTGTCAAGGAATACAAGGGCTAATTCATAGAAAAGCACAAAGCCATAATACTGCCAGTTTGGTGTAGTGGTTAAGTGCACAGACTCTAATCTGGGAGAACCAGGTTTGATTCCCCACTCCTCCACTCACAGCTGCTGGATGACCTTGGGCAAGCCATAGTTCTGTAAGAGGTGTTCTTGAAAAGAGCAGTTTCTGTCAGAGCTCTCTCAGCCTCACCTACCTCACGGGATGCCTGTTGTGGGGAGGGGAAGGGAAAGGAGTTTGTAAGCCGCTCTGAGACTCCAAGTGAAGGGTGGGGTATAAATCCAATCTCCTCCTCCTCCTCCTCCTCCTCCTCCTTCTCCTCCTCCTCCTCTTCTTCTAAAACAAATACACAAAACTTTAAAAATTCAGATATAACAAAATTAGAATAACAAATTGAAGAAGACCAGGTTAAAAAGAAGTCTCAGATGGCATCCTTAAAAATTTCATCTCAGTTCTGGACTGCCTGGTCATTTTCTGGGCAGAGGGGAGAGGAAACACAAGTTCAGAATTAAGGGTAGGGGGAAATGGAAATTGTGCCAGCTATGACAGGAAAGATAGAAAACCATTGCTGTCCTCAACCAAAAGCCTGGTGGAACATCTCTGCCTTGGAGGCCCTGTGAAATTGAGTAAGATCCTGCAGGGCCCTGATGCTTTCCACCATATATGGTCTATGGTCACCAGCATTAAGCCCAAGCACCTATTCTGTGACTAGCCAACTGACACCTTGAATTTCTTGATCTGCAAGAGTGCCAACAGAGGAGCCAGAAGGTCTGGCTATGGCACAGTGCTAGCCAGGCAAGGCTCCAGGAAGGGCTTCCTGCCATGCAAGTTAGGGATGCCATCCTCCAGGTGGGACCTGATGATCTCCAGAAATTACAGCTCATCTCCAGTCTACAGAGATCAGATCCCCTGGAGAAAATGGCTGCTTTGGAGGGTGGACTCTATGGCATTGTACCTCGCTGATGTCCCTGTCCTCCCCAGGCTCCATCCCAAAATCTCCAGGAGTTTCCCCACCTGGAGCTGGCAACCCTTACCCTACCCCTCCCAACCCCTGCCAGACAAACGAGGCCTGGAGGAGCTATTGGGCCTGCCATGCAAGGGCCTACAAGGGTAACACTGACTTCTCTTCCTTCTCTGTAAAAGCTTTTTGAGTGGCTTGCCATCAACAGTAGCAAGAGGCTCTTCTCAGTTACCCTTGTGGAGCCTGACTGTATGCTATAAAACATGATTTATAAGTATAAATGTGGCTAAGCAGAAGTGTGGCTGAAATATTCCTCCCATATGTATACAAGTGATAGTTAATGAAGGAGAAAGTGAATCGAGCCCGCGCTGCTTTGACAGCAGGAAGAACATTATGGTGCCAACGTTAATTATTTAGGATTCATCAGAGAGAGTTACGCAATAGGAAAGAAGGTGGGCTGCATGGAAGTACAATGTCTTCTCCCTGTGATATAAAGAGGCACAGAATCCAAAATGTGCGCGGGTGCTGGGCTTCCTCGGCCTCGGGAGTCCACAGGGATTCTTCTCATCCCTCCAGCCATATATCCTCTGTCCCCATTGCGATTCTATTCTTTCCCTCCTTGCCGCTCCCTTCTCCCCACGCCACCCAACTGCTGCTCTGTGATAGGGAGTTTTTTTTTTTAACCAATTTGTGATAGAGAGTTGAAGAGAGTCCCCGCCCCCAAACTCCATCCCTAGAGAGATTTGTCCAGTACCAAATCTGACATCTGCCAAATCTGACAAATGAATGGGTGTCATTCATTTCAGTCTTTGTATAGCTCCCCCCTACCCACCCCTGTCTCAAAGTATTGGTTTTTTTTCCTGTTGGTTCAGCATTTTTAGTGTTTATTGCCAGTTTAAAGCTGTGTGCTGTTGTTTCCATAGCTTTTGAAGATTCTGACACACTTTTATGCTACTGGTTTTTACACTGACTGACAATCATTTTAATGAAATACTGTAAGCGGCCTTGAGAATATTTTCTGGAGAGACTGTAATATTTTGAAATAAAGAATGAATGGTTGTCAAGACTTTATCCATTCCTCTGCTCTCCTACAAAAAAGGTCAGGCTCAGCCTCTGCCTACAGTAAACAGTTAATGTCCACATTACAGATGGCAGCCAGAGGCAGGACGTTTCAGTGACAGAAGAGTTGGTTTTATACCCCACTTTTCTTTACCTGAAGGAGATTCGAAGGGGCTTGCAGTCATCTTTCCCTTCTTCTCCCCCCAATAGGCACCTTGTGAGGTAGGTGGGGCTGAGAGCATTCTGGGAGAACTGTGACTGGCCCAAGGTCACCCAGTAGACTTTATGTGGAGGAGTGGGAAATCAAACCGAGTTCTCCGGATTAGAGACTGCAGCTCTTAACCACCACACCATGCTGGCTCTCATTATTTCATGCTGTGGAATGTCCTTCTCTTGAGGCTTGCCTGGCACCTATGCTACCTCCTTTTAGCTGCCAGGTCAAGACATTTCTGTTCATGTAGGCTTTTAATTAAGTTTTTTTTAAAAAACAAACAAACCATTTTGTACTCCCTTTTTACTCTGAGAATTATTTAAGAACTTACGACAATGGTCCATGTTTTGTTTTATGCTCTGGAGGCGTCTTTGAAAGCCAGGTTTTAATTATTCTTTAATGTTTTTATCATGTTTTATATGTAAGCTGCCTTGGGTAGGTTCCCTGGAGAGGCAGCATAGAATTTTTACAAACAAACGATACCGGCTGTGTGTACTGCACTGGAGTGTGTGTGTGTGTGTTAATTTTCCTCCCTCTGGAACCAAAGGTTATGAGGACCACCTTACAAGACAAGCCGTTCAGCAAAGGAGATGAACTATGAGATACATCCTGATCAGTCAGTGGGAACAGGGTTAATAGTCACTATCTGAGAAACCTGCTGAGTCGTATAATTTTGTATGTTTATTCCACCATGACTTTGCATTTCAGTGCACGCAACATAATTTGAAATCTGCCAGAAAAGGCTCCTGACTTTTTTTTGGTTGCATTCTTGAAGGCTGCTCTTTGAAGCAATCAATACACTCTGCTCTAGAAGAAAGGAAAGGAACTGCCTGAGAAAAAACCCTTGTGTGGGCTGGGACTGTCTTCGCCGCTGTTGCAGAGCAAGTGTAGTAACAACACTATTTCTCCAAGGAGGAGGAGGAAGAGGAGGCTGGATTTATACCCTGCCCTCCCTTTCCCCACAACAGACACCCTGTGAGGTAGGTGGAGCTGAGAGAGCTCTTTCAAGAACTGCTCCTGAAACAACATCTCTGAAATAACTTGTAACTGACCCGAGGTCACCCAGCGGGCTGCATGTGGAGAAGTAGGGAATCAAACCCGGTTCTCCTACCTTAAGCGTCTGCACTACTAACCACTACACCAAACTGGCTCTTACAAGACACGCCATTCAACAAAGGAGGGGAACTGTGAGAAATATCCTTGTCACTCAGTAGGAACAGTGTTAATAGTAAGGTCTTGTAAGAGCCAGTTTGATCTAGTGGTTAGGAGTTAAAAGTAAGGTCCAAGAGTACCCCTGGGCACATTCATCACTGAATCCCCTAATATTAAAGCCACCTCATCTAAAACTGGCACAAAATCATTTCAAGAATACTAATTTCCCTGATTAATATCACCCTGCCTGGGTTCAGCTTAAGCTTACTTGTCCTCAGCCACTTTACCAATGACATCCAGGCACCACTGTGTGACCAAGGCAGCAGCATTCAGAGGTTTAGATAAGATCAAGTGCGGGACTCATGGGGGTCATCTCATTTTTCCTTGTATCCCCCTCCCCATACTGTTTCCTCTTTTCCCCTCCAGGCAACCCCCATGGCCTCTCCCTCTCCCTGCTTCCTTTTATCCTTCCCATTGCCAACCAATCTACCTTCATATGTCCTGATTTCCCTCTTCTCCACTCCCTGGCATCCTCTCCCCTATTCTCCTCTCCCAGCCACCTACACTTTTCTGTTCCCCCTTCAGACTCTCCTAGTTTTCTTCCTTTTCCCTGCTTCCCTCTCTCCCACCCACCCATCATTTACCCTTTACACTCTCTTTCCCTCCCTGCTTGTGACTGATAGAAACCAAAGTTTGGAAGGCTCAATAATATTGTGGTTGCCTGGCAATCTTCAAAATGGCCACTGAGAGGGGATCTGAGAATTGTGTTCATCTGCAGCAAGCGTCATCCAGAAGTGACTAGAAACTGTCACACAACAGATACCAGATTCCAGCCAAAGCCAGATAGGAAAGATCTCAATCTGCAGGACCAGGGAGAGTTCCCACTAGGAAGCCCCAGGCAAGACAGATGTTGCTTCTGTGGTGGTCTGAGCTTTGCTGAATATTCTGAGTAGTTAAGGAGGCTTTCTAAGTACCCTACAGCAGAACACTAGAAGGAATTCAATGGAGCTTCGAGGTATGACTACCTATGTCACCAGGTAGCTGCCATGTGGGGTCAAGCCAACCTCCAGGTGGTACCTTGAGATCTGAATTACACCTGACCTCCAGACTACAGAGATCAGTTTCCCTGGAGAAAACAACTACTCTGGAGAGTGGACTCTATGGCATGGTTACCCTGCTGAGGTCCCTCCCCAAACCCTTCCCTTCCCAGGCTCCACTCCCAAATCACCAGGAATTCCCCAGCTCACAACCCTAGGTCAGGAAGCTCTGCCTCTACTGCCCTCCGTTCCCTTCCTTCTTCACTCTTCTTGGAAGGTGGTATTCCACAGGGTGCAAATAGGTGGAGCTTCAGGTGCATCTGAGGTGTCAGAGGAGGCATGGAAAGGAGAGAGAGAGAGAGAGAGAGAGAGAGAGAGAGAGAGAGAGAGAGAGAGAGATTCTCTTCCCGTCCTCCAGCCGCCTGCCTGGACAGCCTGGAGTAGCTGCGTAGGCAGCAACAGCAGTCACTGTGGCCACCTGTTAAGTGTTGCCAGGGAGGGGAAGAAAGGGAGGAAGAAGGAGGAGGGTGATGACAGTCTCAAGGATTTAATGGAAACAAAAAGGAATGTAAAATGAACATTTGTAACCATTGTTGGCAGTCAGCCCCCTCTTCCCACAGTGGTGCAGTTTGGCGCTTACAGCCCTTCTGAAATGTCACCCCAAAATCACGTGTGCAGGGCACTGCCTGGTCCAGAAAGGAAAAATGAAATCAAATGGATTTGAAGCACACCAAATGGAGGCCGGCCAGTTAAGTGCCTGGGAAAATATTGTGGCAGATGAATCATAGCAGCTGACTAGCTAACGACCTTCCTCCCCACCCTAAAGAAATGCATAATTCAGAACAATGGGCCCCTCAAGAAAGTATTATCAAACCTTGTACTAATCTCCTCCTCCACCACCCCGTCACACTTCCCTTCACCTATTTACCCTAATTATGCAATACTTAACGCTTTCCCCCAAACCTGGTGGTTTCTCCCAAAACATTGTTTACTCCCCAGAAAGCCCATCAAGCTATGGTTTTTGGGGTGCATACATCAAACTGCCTCAGGGAGAATTCTTCCTATAACTACAGTACCCAGCTCCAGAGCTGTATGTGTGTGTTCTGGGACCCATATACACCCCCACTTGTGTGGGGGCCTTCTCACCTTCGCTCCTTGAAGTGTTGGCCATTTCACAGCCTCCTCTGTGGACCTCACTCTTCTAGATTGGTAAATATCACCTCTCTGAAACTCCCTCTTCCTGAATCCCTCTTAGCTAGCTTGTGGATTGTTCAGTGTGTGTGTTTGCTCCTTTACTCCTTTTTTAATTAAAAATTTCTTTTCCAATTGAACATCTGACTGGTTTATTTTGAGAGTTCCCTAAAGGAAAGATCCTGGTATACACAGGTGGAGAATCCCAGTGTGTCTTTGATTAAGAAGAAGAGAAGAGATTGGATTTATACCCTGGCCTTCACTGCCTGAAGGAGTCTCAGAGTGGCTTACAAACTCCTTTCCCTTCCCTTCCCCACAACAGACACCCTGTGAGGTAGGTGGGGCTGCGAGAGCTCTGACAGAAACTGCTCTTTTTTAAGAACACCTCTGACAGAGCTGTGGCTTGCCCAAGGTCATCCAGCAGCTGCAAGTGGAGGAGTGGAGAATGTTACCCAGCCCATGCACTTAACCACTACACCAAACTAAGCTAATTTCCCCCAATTAAGTAGGAGACTGCCTCTTTGGGTAACAAATGGGACAAATGAAAGCTGCATTTTAAAATGGAAAGTATTGCTCAGCCCTATTCTGAACCTTGAACTCATTCTACTGGTGGTCCACAGCGAGCTTTCCCTTAAGGTCTGCATATTAAACCAGAGCCAGAATCCTTCTACCTACCCCTGTAGAAGATGCTTTGGTCTTCAATTCACTTTCCAAGTATCCAAGATTTAGCTACACGTGAACCTCAGTAATCAGTACTGAATGTTTTCAAAACCAACTGTGATATACATAAGCATTTTTTATCCTCTTTCATGAGGGGAAAAATAACCCAGAAAGTGCACTTGGAAAATGCAGTACAGTATGCGCATGAGTGCATGAGGCCGATCTCACAGGCAGGATGCTCTGCCGCAAGCAAATCACAGCATGCTTTTGCCCTTGGTCTCTAGATGCCTCAGTAGACAATATGTCTCTCCTCAAGCTGAGTCACCGCACATCCTCGTTTGAACTGCCATGAGTGACTCAGTATGTGTGTGCACGCACACACGAGCGCATAGATAAACAGAAGGGCTTCAGACACCACGCCAAGGCTGCTTTTAAATTTGTATGCAAGTTGCAAGCCCCTGTTCTGTCCTGATGGATTATGAGCAGCATTTTTCTGTGTTCAGACAAGAGCCCTGGCTGATGTTTTGGAAGGGCAGTCTTGATCCAGATGCACTATTTGTAGGTATATACCATCAACTAAGAATTCCTAACATGTTGAACTGTACACAGTTACAAGGGCAGTTCACACAAGGGAGAAACATGACCAAGACAGGGATTTAGAATGGTGGCATTGTGAAATTTGCATGCATCATTAGAATGCTCCAAACTGCTTCTATTTGACTCCCCTGGGATGACATTCATACACTCAGCAGGAACAGTGCTGTGATAACACAGTGACGGAATGGACCAATCATTCCCCTCTGCCACACAGACATCCATACGCTTGAATTATAACACTGGCTGTAATTGATTCTAATCGATTTTCAGTGATTAAGTGCCATCGTAGAAGAATCTTCTCACTTGTATCACACAGAAAGTTGCTGCAGCCCATTCGAGCCCATTCCCAACTGGAA
This sequence comes from Gekko gecko, assembly GCA_029375565.1. Taxonomy (NCBI): domain Eukaryota; kingdom Metazoa; phylum Chordata; class Lepidosauria; order Squamata; family Gekkonidae; genus Gekko; species Gekko gecko. The sequence continues at coordinate 85,752,377 of JAPDNY010000011.1, read as the reverse complement.
CAATTTTTTAGTTCATTTCTAAACGTAGGAAACGTAGTTTCTTCCATCAACAGTTCAGCAAAAACGTTCCAAAGCTTTTGCCCTGGGAGATCTCCAAGAAAGCAAGTTAAAGATACTTCAAGGAGTTTTGTATGTATTTAAGAGGGTGGTTAAAGGTGATATTTAGTTGTTTTCATTCGTGGTTATCAGACTCCCCCCTCCCCTTTCTCTCCATGGAATGCTTTTGCCACTTAAAGGGGATAAAGGCAACATTTCCAGGGCAGTTGAGCTGTTATGTAAAAGCCAAGATCAGAAACCAGGCAAAGATTTTCTCCAGGCCCCACCTGGAGGTTGGCAACCCTAATAGCAGATGGAAGAACACAGAGAGAGAGTGGCCTCAGGGGCAGTAACCAGTGTTCCCTTTAAGCTCTGTTAGTGTGAGCTAGCTCACAGTTTTTTAGCCTCTGGCTCACACATTTTTGTCTTAGCCCAGGAAGGATGGCTCCAGAGCTAACTAATTTATGCAGTAGGCAAATCACTCGTTCACAACTTTCATGCTAGTAGCTCAGAAAGTAGAATTTTTGCTCACAAGACTCCACAGCTTAGAGGGAGCATTGGCAGTAACCCTGTCGGGTTGCCATTGTACAGCTGCAGTACCAGGAACCACTGCAGCCAGTCATTCCAGGATCAGGGCAATATTGGTCCGATGTCTTTCTTTTAAAGGCTATAAATAATTAAACACAGAAGCCTCTACTGCCGCTGCTCTTGATGATTCTGAAGTCGCTCTCCCACAGACAACTGATACATAATCAGTGCTTTAAAAGGATTTCTCAACCTTAATTTATCTCTGTCTTTCTTCAGAACTGATTAGATCTTCTGCAACCCTTTCTTCCATGCCTCCAGTTTAAAAGCCTTATTGGTACACATTAAAAAAAAAATTATTTGAGAACCAGTGGAATGCAGTGTTTTAGAGGGTTAGACCAGGATTTGGGAGAGACAGGTTCAAACCTCCTCTCTGCCATGGAAGCTTGCTGAATAAACTTCGGCCAGTCACATACCTACCTCACAGGGTTGTTGTGAGAAAAAAATGGAGGAGAAGACAATGATATAAGCTGCTTTGGGTCCTGTTAGGAAGAAACATGGGGCAAAAGTGAAGCAATTCATGCATAAATAAATACTTCAGCTCACACTGTTCATTTTCTCTCTCTCATCCATCTAGTTCCCCCGTCATGCCCTTCAGTGACCTCACATACATGCAGGCCTAAAGCTCCTCCACATATACTCTTCCCCTGGCTCCTATACAGTCTGTCACTCTGTCTGACTCTACTGAATATCCCTGATTCACACAGCAACAGGGGCCTATGTGTAACAGAAGAGCAGTAAACAACATCTCCTCCCCCGTAGCATGCGAGTAACACCCCAAGGGATCTTCTGTAAATGTTCATGCAATTTCCCCCCTCTCCCCGAAAAATGATGAGATTAGGCCTTCACATCACCTTCCACTACACATCGACCCCAGGTAATGCTTGAGCCAGGGCACTGTCTCCATTGCGATGTAGCTAAGCAATAAATAAGACTCAGGAGACTGCTCCTCTCTTTAGCTATTCTGATCACAAGAGTACAAATTACAAAATGGTCTTATATTGTTACAGCTTGCTTGGACACAACGCTATGGTTTTGGGTTTCCGTGAATGAGTCTATTCTGCTGGCTTGGCCTAAAGTGAGGAAAGCTGGAGCCTATGACAAAATGTTTCCTAACTGCTCTGGCGATCTCTTCGGTGGGCCTTAATGGTTAGCAAATGGCTCTGTCCGAATACCTACCATGGCTCGACCTCCCCCACCCAGCTGAGGAGAGGGAGTCCATGTGTGTCTGGAAGTGATAAACAGGCGCTTTTAATTCTGACAAAAAGAGAAGCTGACAGACACTGCAGGGAGATAACTGAAGCATCCTGAGGGGGCAGGATCTCCCTCTTTCTCTGTGGAGATCTGATGTGGGGAAGCAGATCTGCTGCCTTGCAGAAGTGCCTCTTAGCATCCACTTGTACAGTTGTAAATAAAGCAAATACTGCAAAAATGACAGAAGCTTTCCTCTCCTCCTCCAAAGGGAATTTACCCAGGTGGAGACCTGGATCTAGTAACTTCCTCTCATCCTAACCTACCTCACAAGGTCGTTGGGGCAAAATGGAAAAAGGGAGAATGATGTAGGTCACCCTAACCTCCTTGGGGGAAGGGTAGGATCAAAATGTGACAGACAGAAACCCCGTCACTAGGGCCAAATTTTTAAGTACCAGCCCAGTTTTTTTCTTTTACCCTTAAGATACATGACATATGCCTGGCTATCCTAGAGGCTAACTCTAACTGCCAGTTTGGTGTAGTAGTTAAAAGCGGTGGACTGTAATCTGGAGAACTGGGTTAGATTTCCGACTCCTCCACTTGAAGCCAGCTGGGTGACCTTGGGCCAGTCACAGTTCTCTCCGAGCTGGTCTCTCAAGAGCAGTTCTCTCAGAGCTCCCTCAGCCCCACCTACCTCACAGGGTGTCTGTTGTAGGGAGAGGAAGGGAAGGTGATTGTATGCCACTCTGAGACTCCTTTAGGTAGTGAAGGGCAGGGTATAAAACCAATTCTTCTTCTTCTCACTGAACCAGACCACTTGTCTATCAAGGTCAGTATTGTTTGACTCTGGCAGTGACTCTCCAGGGTGTAAGCAGAAGGCCTTTCACTTACAAGGTGATCCTTTAAACTGGAAATCCTGGAGACTGAACCTGGGACCCTCAGCATGATGCAAAGAGGATGCTTTAACCACTGACCCATGGCCGCTCTCCTATGATCCCATCTGACTGGAGGTCCAAAAATCAATGATCTTGTTTACTTATAATAATGCACACTTCAATCCAGTCAGCAGCACAAAACAATTTCTCTTTCAAACGCACATTTTTGCTGTCTCACTGTTCCCAGGCTGACTGCTGGTATATAAATACCAACACTGGCTTCTCCACCTACTCACTAGTTGGCAGCCAGTTCCCCCACCCCACCTCAAGCATCACGCGTCTTGTAAAAAAAACAGCAATGTTCAGTGTACTTTGTTCCTTGATGTATTCAGAAGAAAAGTACACATGACACTGCCTCATACTGGGTCAGTGGTCAGTATTGCCAACTCTGACTGTTAGCAGCAGTCCAGAATCTCGGGATAAGGCGTCTCACCTACAACTGGATCCTCTTAACTGGAGTTGTCAGAGATTGAATCTAGGACCCTACGCATGCAAAGCAGATGCTAAATTCTCAGCTTCAGACCCTCCCCACCCCGCCTGTAACACAGGGTTAACAATACTGGGATTCCACACATTATGAGGAATACAGACAACATACGTGTAATAAGGTAATACACTTTTTGCATAGAGGGAAACTAGTGGAGGAGAAAGGCAATTTCCCCCTTGAGTTTCTTCCCTGTGATATCCCGAGATGTGATGGGCAGGGGTGAGCTTACATATCCCACTTCAGATCACTCTTCACTCCCGCCCTGTAGGTAGCACACAGGAGAGTCAGGTAGCTTCACCATCAGGTCTCTTTATTGCTTCCCACTGGGAGAGGAGTTATGGATGGAAAACGCTAATGCAGATATGGTGGGAGGCTGCAAACAACACACAGGAACAAGACTTAAGTGAGGCCCTTCCCAAACAGATGTTGAGCAGGAAACAGAAATTAGTTCTTAAGGGTTATACACTATGGCCTGACCCGAAGCATCCTGAGGGGGCAGGATCTCTCTTTTTCTCTCTGGAGATCTGATGTGGGGATACACTATGGCCTGACCCGAGCCCTGCTGCTCCTTCTGCTGCTCAGTGGGGCAATGGGAGCAAAACTGGGAAATTCTGGCATAAATTTAGAAGATAAGTTACTGCATCACAGTGATACTCTAGAATGCCCCCTCTATCTGTGGTAAAATCATAGAATTGAGTGAATCCTAGAGTGTCATCCTGATAGGGTGACATCACTTCCAGGTCCATGCTGAAAGTGATGACTTGGCATCCACTTTAGTTGTCCCCAGGGCTATTTTTGAGCAGAAACACACAGGAACGGAATTCTGGCTGGCTCCTGAGTTGGCCACACCCAGCAGGAACTCATTAGCATAATAGGCCACACCCAACAGCAGAAACTCATTAGGATTGGCTACATGAGGGCCTAACATGCAAAGGAGTTCCTGCTACAAAAAGGCCCTGGGTTTTGACAACAAACAAGGTAAACAGAATAAGAAGCAAAAGGTGGGTATGGCTGGATGATCACACTTCTGGTTGCATGGGGGCGTGGCCTAATATGATAATAAGCCATGATGCCAGGGGTGTGGCCTAATATGCTAATGAGTTTCCATTGATGGGTGTGGCCTATTATGCTAATGAGTTCCTGCTGGGCTTTTTCTTCAAACAAAGCCCTGGTTGTTCCCACCCCTCAGTATCTCCTGCCAGTTACCAGAGTTTAGTCAGCAAATATTAATAAAATATCTTTTTTGACTGTACAATCCTGAATATACTTAATAGCACAGCCTTTGAACCATGCCATGAATTTTTCCTCAACTTTGCCCTCTAATTACAGAAAGCGGATGTATAAATTACTATTTTATTACTATATCTAATAGATCTTTTACCCTTTTGACTGGGTGTTTTCGTCAGCACCCTGCAACATAATGCCATGCACTTTGATCAAGGAAACTGGGATTTCTGACTTCTATAATCTTACTTATCTAGATATTTATATGGCATTTTTCTCCTCAATGAGGACCCAAAACATCTTCCATTATTCTCCCTTCCCCCATTTAATCCTCACAGCATCCACTCTGTGAGGGATGAGAGCAATTGGCTCTAAGCGAAGTCCCTCCCATACAGTCCTTGAGGAGGAAACAGAAACCAGTTCTTGAGGGCTCACTTAAAGGCATACACAATGGCAGCCTCGCCCCCCCAAGCCCTGCTGCTGCTCAGTGGAGCAGTGGGAGCAATCTTGGGAGACAAAGGGATGTCACTTCTGGCACAAGTCTAGAAGACAGTGAGAGTGATCGGTTCAAGGTCAGCCCACAAGCTTCCATGGCAGAGTGGGGATTTCAACTTGGCTGTCCCAGATCTTAGTCTGAGACTTCGGGAGGGCCATGGCTCAGTGGCAGGGCATGTGCTTGGCATGCAGAAGGTCCCAGGTTCAATCGTCAGGATCCCCAGTTTAAAGGACTGGGTAGAAAGTGATGTGAAAGACCTCTACCTAAGTCCTTGGACAGCTACTGACAGTCTGAGGAGACAACACTGACCTTGATGGATTCAGGATCAGGCAGCTCCACGTGTCCAATGTGCTACCGTGACCACCATACGCACCCGAACCCCAGTGGATAGCTACATGAAACATGCAAACAGTGGATATATTCTGCATAATGGTTTTCAAGTCAAGAATGCAGCAAAGTCAGTGTCAGGTGATGCTTAGAACGTTTGAGTGGAAAGACCTCCATTCAAATCATCACTCAGCATGATTCTCACACAGTGATCCTAGGCAGTGTTCCCTCTAAGCTGAGTTAGTGTGAGCTAGGTCACAGTTTTTCAGCCTCCAGCTCAGATATTTGTGTCTTAGCTCAGGAAGGATGGCTCCAGAGCAAACTAATTTATACAGTAGCCAAATTGCTTGCTCACAACTTTAATGCCAGTAGTTTACACAGTAGAATTTTTGCTCACAAGACTCCACAGCTTAAAGGGAACATTGATCCTAGGCTAGTTATTTTTTTTTCTCATCCTAGCCTTTCTCACAGCATCGCTGAGGTTAAAATAGACAAGAGGAAACTGTTTATACTGCCCTGAATTTACTGGAGGAACAGGGAAATAAAACATGACGGGAAGATTATATTACTTATATCTGCCATCCAATAATTGTTCTCTTTATGCTAGAGGTTGTCAAAAGACGTCAATAGACATTTCAAGTTTGTCCCTCCCCCCGCAAAAAAAATACCCTGACAAAGATAGAATATTACTTAGACGCCCCAATGGAGGGAGGTGGGCAGGGGAGGATTTGACTGGGGAGGCCGTTTATTACAGTTGAAAGTGACAGTTGCTCTGACACGGGGAAGCTAATATTGTTCACAATTATTGCTGACATTGAGAGAGAGAAGAGGACTACAGACTGGCCGCCAAAATAATTTCTGAAGGTGACGGGGAAAGTATACTAGTAAAGTAGTATGACAAGCCATAGGCCATTGAAAGAAATTTTAAGAACCCTAACCCCCCACCCCGAGGAGGAGCAAATTAGATAGGCAGCTGGGAAATGGTGGATGATGTGCCTAAGCTGAATGAGCAGCCACTCTCTAAAGTCAGAAAAGGGACTGTAGGAATGCAAGTAAGGAGGAGAAATGAAGGATATGGGTGGGAGAAGTATCGTTAATTTTTTAAAAGAAAACGTATAGAACAAACTTGGCAATAGAAACACACACACACACACACATATATATAAAATAAGTATATAATAGTGTTCACATGTCTCCCTTTGGCAAAAATAAAAACAGCAAAATTGGGGGAGGCAGGGTTCAGGTAAAGGTAAGAGAAATTGATAGTCCAGCAAAGCATAAGCAAAGGTTTATTTTCATAACCTCCAAAAGGCAGGAAAGGGGGGAAAGAATTTCTCCACATTCTTTTCAAATTCACTTCGAATTAAGGCCTCAGACAACAATGAATAAGAAGGGTGGAAAATGAAGAAGAAGGAGAGGGAAAATGCAACATTTCTAACAGAGAATAAAAAATAATAAACTTGTGCGTTGTCATATAGACAATGATGTATGAAGCGATGCATGTAGAAATGTCACAAAACAGAGTGAAAGTAACTGAGAGACTGAAGATACCCTGTATCTAGAAAGCAGAACATTTTCAAAGATGGGGAAATGCCAAATTGTGGGTATGAGTACATACATTAACAAAGAGGGCAAGCATTGTGAAAGTCATCGGAGTTATTGTGGAAAGGAGAGGGGGAAAGAAAAAAACTAAACATATGCATAAGAAACAGCATGTAAAAAACAGCAGTGTGGGTTAGTGTAGCTGAGGCACACAGTAGACAGCCAAACAGCCAAAGATGCCCTTTCAAATGCCAAGCGCATTGTCAGTTTGGATACAGGGACTTTGATACGTACCTGTCAATAATTCTCAGCCAAACGTTTCAGCTGTGAGACAAGTGGTGTCCATTATTTATTTAGACATTTATATCTGGCTTTTCTCCTCAGTGGGGCCCCAAATGACTTGCATTATCCCCTTCTCCACTTTACCCACACAACAATGACCTTGTGCATTAGGTTAGGTGGAGAGTACAGAATGATTGGCACAAGGTCACCCAGAAAGTTTCCAGTACAGAGTAGGGATGTGAATAGGCGCCTATCCAGATCATAGCCCCAACACCCCGTTCTCTTTTGTATCTGTGAGAGTAATTGTAAATATTCAAGTTAAATACGGTATATATGGTTTTTAAATGCAGGTACTTATGTTATACATTACAAACCTATATCCTAAAATACAATTTCTGGCAGTCTAATAATCACTTTTTAATATGAAGAATTACAGATTCAGGTGGGTAGCCGTGCTGGTTTGAACCAGTAGAACAAAGTCTGAGGCCAGTGGCACCTTTAAGAACAACAAAGCTTTATTCAAGGTATGAGCTTTCATGAGTACACACACTTCCTCAGATATACTGAAATGGAAGTTATCAGTCCATCCATATAAGATGAACAGCAAATTAGCATACAACATAATGAAGATGTTTTAACAGATGGGAGAACCAAAGAGAAATAACAAGCTAAGTTTATATGGTCACCATTTGTTTGGATTCAATTGGATGCATTTACACATCAGTCTCTGATTCTGACATATTTGCTTCACTGTGGTTTCCTCTCCCCAGAACTAAATCCAAACAAATGGTGACCATATAAACTTAGCTTGTTGTTCCTGTTTGGTTCTCACATCTGTTAAAACAAAACAATCTGTTAAAACAAAATTATCACCTATATAGTAGGAACAGGGACATGTGAATTGTTGTGATACTTCTTCACCCAAAGAGTGATTAACATATGGAATTCACTGCCACAGGAGGTGGTGGCAGCTACAAGCATGGACAGTTTCAAGAGGGAATTAGATAAACATATGGAGCAGAAGTCCATCAGTGGCTATTAACCACAGGGTATAGATGGGAATTCTCAGTCTGGGGCAGGTGATGCACTCTATTCTTGGTGCTGGAGGGGGCAGCAGTGGGAGGGCTTCTAGTGTCTTGGCCCCACTGCTGGACCTCCTGATAGCACATGGTATTTTTGGCCACTGTGTGACAGAGTGTTGGACTAGATGGGCCATTGGCCTGATTCAACATTGGCTTCTCTTATGTTCTTATGTTCTTATGTGATTAATTTTCTCTTACATTCCTGGAACCCTCAGGGCCAAACTATGAGGTTACAATGTATGTAAGTCTGGAGCTGCAGGTTCTCTGTGCAAGCAAGATTTAAAAGTGCCACGGTGGCCCAGTTTGGTCTGGGACTATGGTGTGGGAGGAGGGGGAGTTCTTGCCTTCCCCACCATGCCATTGGAGCAGGGGCCCCTCATCCCTATCCCCATATCACAACCCCAATCCATCCCAATCTAAACTGGGCCCCTGCAGAATTTTTAAATGGTGTTCACACTAAGATTGGCAATCTACAGGTGGCACCTGAAGATCTCCCGTTATTACAGTTGATCTCCAGAAGATCAAGATCAGTTCCCCTGTACAAAATGGCTGCTTTGGAGGATCAACTCTATGACATTATACCCTGCTGAGGTCCCTCCCCTCCCCAAACTCCGCCCTCCCCAGGCTCCACCTCCAAACTCTCCAGGGATTTCCCAACCCAGAGCTGGCAAGCATAGTTTCCACTGGGAACTTGCAGCTGCAGTATATGAAAAAGATGTGAAAACTCAGAGGGGAAAAGGACTTTTTTTTCAATTGTTCAGCTGGAAAAGATGGGAAATTTGAGAGAGCACTGGAAACAAACCTCCAATGAAATAGTTTCTCTTTCAGAATGAGTGAAATGCTTCTTAAAGCAAGGATCATCTAGCTCAGAATGCATGGCATGAAACGTCTTCAGACTTTTTCCATTTTTCCTGTGGAAAAATTGGGAAATTCGGTGGAACATCGGAAAAAACCCTCCACCGACACCTATGGTTTTTTCCCCTTACAGAATGAGTGAAATAAAAGGTGTAGTAGAATGACATTTTTTAAAATGTAAGACAACCTACAGCATTATATAACAATAATTCCTGTGTACACTATAGACATATACAACATTTTCAAGATTTTTTGTTTAAATATAAATAATTATTGCAACAATTAATATGTTATAATGTATTTAATGATGATACATTATTAAAGAGTTCAGTACTTCAATGGTGGAAAGTTTAACTTAATATTCAAATATGCTGGTAGGCCTATCCATTGTGACCCTCTGGGAGTGTTTCTGTCCAAATAATATATGTATTTTGTTCACTACAGATTTTGTTTCCTACCTTCAACTTTCATTTTTCCTGCCTTTCAGACAGCAAAAATCACAGATCCATGTGCTGTGGTAGCACAGAGTGCAGCATTTTGCGACTCTTGCTCAAGTATTGATTGCAATGCTTGCTCAGTTTTTTTTTCTATACAAAATGAAATTCTATAAATATGCAAAATTATTTTATAAGCTAAGTTAGACAATGCATTTTATGTTGTTAAATCAGTAAAACAAATTTAATTTGATAGTAAGCAAATGTTGCATATATTTCAGTTTCTCCTCAAATTTCTGTGGTGTGTTGTTGTTGTTGTTGTTTTTAAGAGAGGGACAACCTGTGTTTTTGCCAGTTGAAATTTAAGAACATAAGACTATAAGAGAAGCCAATGTTGGATCAGGCCAATGGCCCATCCAGTCCAACACTTTGTCACACAGTGGCCAAAAGAAGAAGAGATTGGATTTATACCCCGCCCTTTACTACCCAAAGGAGTCTCAAAGCGGCTTACAAACTCCTTTCCATTCCCTTCCCCTCCCCACAACAGACACCCAGGCGTCATCAGGAGATCCACCAGTGAGGCCAGGACACTAGAAGCCCTCCCACTGTTGCTCCTCCCCCACCCAGCACCAAGAATACAGAGAATCACCTGCCCCAAACTGAGAGTTCCTTGTGGCTAATAGCCACTGATGGACTTCTGCTCCATATGTTTATCTCTCCATATGTTTATATCTCTACTGCAAATCCCCATTGTGGACTTGTATATGGTAGTTTGGCTAGGGTTGCCAACCTCCAGGTGAGGCCTGGAAAGCTCCCATTATTCCAGTTGATCTCTAGATGACAGGGTTCAGTTCCCCTAGAGAAAACTGCTGCTTTGGAGAGTGAACTCTATGGAACTGTACCCTGCTACTACAGTCTCTCCCCTTCTTGAACTCCACTCTCCCCAAGCTCCACCCCACAGATCTCCAGGTATTTCCCCACCCAGAGCTGGCAACCCTAAGTTTAGCCCTCAGACAGAGAGGTGAGGCTCTACTGTTAAACAGAACCAGAGCACAAAGTGGAGCAAAGTCTTGTGCCTAGAGCTGCCAACTTCAGGTTGAGAGATTCCTGGAGATTTGGAGGTAGAGCCTGGGATGGGCATGGTTTGGGGAGTGGAGTGACCTCCGTGGGCTATAATGATGGACTGAGAAAGTACCTTCTTCCACTGGAGCATGCTTCCTTTAGCTTAGAAATATAACCCGTCATATCTAACGTCTCTATCACTCCTTTCAGATATCCACAGAGTGTAAGAATAAACACACATTGAGAAACACACTGCCCATCTACATATGGAATATGAGTTTCAAAGGACAAGGTATGTACACTTTTCTCCTTGTTGGTTTGTGTGTTTGTGGGACAGACTTAATTTCCTCCATGCACCCCCATTGTTTTGAGGCTAGAATTTGGGAAATTAGATCACAGATCACCTGTGCAGAGTGTTGTTTGGCCTCAAATAAACACAAAAAAGAGTGTACTTTCTGGATCCCCCCCCCACTACATCAGTATTGTACCCTCAATTGCTAGATATGTATTGGGAATAACATAATTAATTCATCATCACTTTTCTGGAGAAATAATGGCATAGTGAATTAAGGGCACCACAGGTGTTTCATTTTTAAAGTGATAAACATCTTCGCCTGTCAGATCACAGAAAGATATTAAAAATTTACTGGAATTGTAAGCCGAATGGCAATATAATAGCAACAGCAACTATGATAATTCCTTCTAGGGAACATGAGCTCTTCCTGAATTGGTATCTGCCTGTGGGTGATGGAAGGGACTTTGCACTGAGCCTTGCTTTTCCTGTTTTGCACATGAGCCAAGTAGGATATAACTAGATTAAACTTATCCATTTGATAGTGGAACTTAGAACTACTGCTACTGTGAGGCAGTTCAGGTTAAATGATGTTGCTGACTGTTAGGCCCGGTTTGGATAGGATTGCCAATTTTTGAAGTGGTCTTTGTACTTGCTCTTTTCACAACTTTTTTCTTTGCAGTCAAGTCGCAGCTAATTTATGGCAACCCTCATAGGGTTTTTAAGGCTAGAGACATTCACAGGTGGTTTGCCATTGCTTGCCTCTGCATGGTGACCCTGGTATTCCTTGATGGTCTCCCATTCAAATAGTAAACAGGGCCAACTGTGCTTAGCTTCTGAGATCTGATGAGATTGGGCCAGCCTGGGTTATGCCAGGTCAGGGCTCACAGCCTATACCTAACAACAAATTATTATGGTGGGAATAGGTCTGGGTGGTGGTGGACCCCTATTCTGAATGGGATTGCAATCCCTCTGAAGGATCCCATGCATCATTTATGGATGCTTCTGGACCAAGAGCTGCTCCTAGAACTACAGGTAGTCGTCATTGCCAGAAGTGCATTTTACCCCCAGAAACTGATTTACCCGCTGCAATATTATGGCTAAAAATCTGTGGCGTAGCTACTGTAATACATGCTTTGGAAAACTTCAGTGGTGATTTTTGAAAACTGTTTAGAAATTCCATTTGGATCAATGTGTGGCAACATTGCTACGATACTCTACCACCTTTGTCAAAAGCTAGGCTGATGACAACAAAGAGAATGGCCTCTTCTGCAGTGGCACCCTCCTGCAGGGAGCCATGTTGGCAAGGAAAACATTGTAAAACAAAGGGATGAAATAAAGACATTGGTCTGATTGGCAGCAACTAGGAGTTGATAACGTTTAGCTCCGTGACACGAAAATCTCCAGCTGCTCATTTCTGCATCTCAAGCCTCTACGGAAAGCGGAGTAGACCAAGCTGTCCCCCTTCCCCAGCTAACAGCAATTCTATTGCCAGCCCATCTTCAGCATTATTAGGCCAGCATGCATATCCAAACCGGCTCTGATTAAGTGGCAGGGTGTGCAACTCAGGGATGGGCCTGATGCTAATTTTCATCTCCTTTGAGCCCCCAGGGCACCACCTTGGGGATCCTAAGTTAGATGTAAAGGTGGCTTTAAAACTGGGTTGCCAATCTCCAGGAGGTGGCCGGAGATCTCGGATTACAACTGATCTCTAGGTGACAGAGATCAGTTCCTGGCTGCTTTGGATGGTGACTTTTATGGCATTATACCCACTGAAACCCCTCCCTTCCCCTAACCCCACTATCCTCAAGATCCCCCCCTTTCTCCAGATATTTCACCACCCACAGCTGGCAACCCTAAACGTTTTAAATATATCAAATCAATACCTGTTTTCAAAATTCTGCCAAGAAACCATTGCCTCTCAAATCCTCCAATAGTTTCATTTCAGATATGGGGGGGGGGACCCGATCCCCTTCCATCTGCAACCCAGGGCACACTTAACTTGGGAGGAGGCCCCGTCAAACTCAGTGGGGTTCACTTCCGAGTAAACGTGCCTCGCCCCATCGTCCTCCCTTTACACTCTACCTCCCTCTCCCCCCAATTGGTATTCTTTCACCTGCTAGTTTAGCATCACTCACAACCTAACCCAAGCCTGCAAGATCTCAGTCCCACTCCGGCAGCTTTTTTCTCATTGGCTGCGTCCGGCTGTCGGTCAGAGCGAGGCCCGGGCGTTTGCTCCCGGGGAGAGGCGGGGCCAAGGCCGCTCGGCATCGAGCTGTCACCGGGAAGGAAGAGTGGCTGGCTGGCGCAGCAGTAGCGGCTGCAGAAGGGGAGCCGGTGGTTGGCTGGGGAGGCAGGGCAGGGCAGAGCATCTTTCTTCCAGGGTTTCATTTCTCCTTCCCCCCCAACCCCCGCTTCTTGATACATCTTTGTCCCTCCGATTTAGAGAAGAACCAAACCTTTTATACAGCCCAGACGTTTTTCTACCAACAAAGTTTACAATTCTCCCCAGCGCCGCCGCGGAGCCCTCCTCCTCCACCCAAGGGCTCCCCCGTCCAGCAGCAGCAGCAGCCGCGGACCCCACGCCCTTCCTTGGCCAAGGAAGACACTGTCGCCTACCGGGAACATCGCTACACTCGGTTCAGCATGCCGGACAAGAAGTTCTTCGAGAACCTGTCGGGAGAAGGGAAAGCCATCGGGGTGCTGACCAGCGGCGGCGATGCCCAAGGTAATCCATGCAGCCCCTCCGCCCCGCGGGCCACGAGCGGGACCCGTGCCCAGGGCGTAGATCTGAGGGCGCGATGCCCCTAGGGGGCGGTGTGGGTCGAACTGCAACGGGAGTCCATGTGGAGTGTACACGGGGACGTGTGGCGGGTGTCCTGCATGATATTACGGCGCCGGTAGACGGGCAGCCGAGAGAGCTTGCGTCCCGCGTGGACGGGGAGTACTGAGAAAAGCGACGAAGGGGGCGAAGTTGTGGAGTGATTTATTACGCTTCTTTTCCGCCCTCCCCCGCCACCCCGGAGCTCAGGGCAGCGTACGTAGGATGGCTGGACAAGAAAAAGGCAGTGGGAGACCACATGCAGTGGCAGGGGAGCATGAAAGTTGACCTGAGTAAGAGTGCCTTTTGTGGTGGTGGTGGGGTAATAGTAGGCAATGTAGTAGGGAACTTTGCCAAGGGGAGGGGAACGTTCCTCCGGGATTTCAGGCTCGCCCAGTCTGCGAGCTGCAAAGGGGCTTCACTGAAGGCAGGCTCGACAGCGCTCCCCCCTGCCGTCACATTCCCAAAGGGGTGACCTTCTTCCAAGAGGACCGAGCATCGCCTGGCTCCCTGGGAAGGAACTCTGCTCTCACTCTTCGCCTCTCTCCCAGGAGGGGACAGCGGGAGAGGGAGATGCCCCCCGGCGGCGGGGCTCTGTGGCTGGGCTAAACGCATTCACCGCGGAAGTGGCAGGGCGGTCTGCTAACAGAGGAAACCGAGCCGCCTGAGTTGCCTCGATATCGAGCCCCTTCCCTTCGTTTTATATGGCATTTTAAAAAGGGAGCCAGCATGCCAGAATGAGGTGTCCCAGGCGCCTGTCAATGGCCAAGGGCTGCAAATCAGAAACTGCTTTCTCCAGAAAACTGCTTGAGATGACCCCGGAAAGTCTGGAGGTGGCCAAGGTGGTCTGGCAAAAGAGAAGCCAACAAACAACACCCCCCCCCCGGTTCAATTTTGAACAAATGAATCCAGATGAATTAGCTCTATTTTGCGCCTGCAGATCAGAATAACTCACACACATACAGACATACATGGAACCCGCAGGTGAACAAAATGGGTTTCAGACTGTCTAGTTTTTTTTTTTTTTTAAGAGTTCCTGTGGCCTCTTAAAGACGCATCTGGTGTTCTCATCCAGGAACGTTTACGCCACAATAAAATTTAGGGTACATAATTCATTTATCGCCTGCCTTTCTCCTCAATGGGGACCCAGAGTAGTGTAGATCATTCGCCTCTCCTCCATGTTATCCTCATAACAACCCTGTGAAGTATTTTGGGCTGAGAGAGCGTGACTGGCCCAAGTTCAGCCAGCAAGTTTTCCATGGGCAGAGTGAGGATTCGAACCTGAGTCCTCCAGCTACTAGTCCCACACTCTTCTCCACTACACCACCCTGGCCATTGCACTCCTTCTATCGTGTGGCTGTAGTAAGCAGATTGCAACTGGCTTCTGGAGCCTTTGTGGCAATGGCTGAGTGATCTGGACTCGGCACCATGAACGTTGCAATGAGGAGTCGGGGGAAAGCGTGCTCCCCAAGAGTGGCCTGCGTTAGTCTCGGATGCCAGGCGGCTCAGCGGCCCGTCGCGGTTTCCAGGGGCACGACGCCTCCCCAGGCCGCGGACAGCTTTCCGCCTCGCGCGTGGTCTGAAGGGCTGCGCGCCTGCTTGTGAAGCCGGGCCAACTAGTTCCATTCGGAGCCCAGGGTTTGCCAGTTAAGACTTCGCTGTCGCCCCTGCAGTCGAGTCAAGCCCTCGTCCCCCCCGGCAGAGGCTGTGGGCGCGGGAAGGGGTTAAAGAAAGCGGGCAGGCTGCCGGGGTGCGCCGAAGTAGGAAGTGGCGTGATGCCAGGCAGCCGACGAGGAAGCGCGGCACGGTGCCAGGCGTGGGCAGGGGTTCGACGCAACCGATCTCCTTCGTCCCCCAGCTCATTATCAGTCATGAGGAGAGGCGCACCCTGGGCGCCTTTACTCCGAAGTAGGAACTTGGAGCCGAATAAATCCGCGTCGTGCAGCGGCTCCTTCCCCGAAATCCTCGGAGTAGCAGATCGACTTTGACTTGGCGCCACCTCCGGGCTTCGTGGCCCCGCCTCCAGTGTGTACGTGATTCATCGCGAGTCGCTGCGGCTTGTGCTCCTGTGCGTCATTTCTGGTGGAAAGGAAACGGCGCGGGCGGGCGGGGCTTGGTTTTACCGGGTGGAAATGAAGAGGGTTCCCTTAAGATCTCACAAATGATCTCTGCTGCTGCAGGGCTGTCTATGAGAACAGGCTTAGATCCCCCCCTTTTTTTTTGCGGTTCACCCGAAAACAGTGACTACCCCCCCCCCTCTGAGTGGTTAGGGACGGGGGTGGGTGATGAGACAAGGCTCAAACTTGGGCCTCTTAGTGTATTTTTATTTTTTTATTTATTTATTTGTACCCTGTCTTTCTCCCCAGCGGGGGCCCAAAGCTTTTCACACATCCTCCCGTCTTCGCTTTTATCCTCACAACAACCCTGTGAGGTAGGTTGGGCGCTAAGGGTGTGACTGGCCCAAGGCCACCCAGCGAGCTTCTGTGGCACAAGTGGGGATTCGAACCTGGGTCTCCTTAACCCCTTATGTCCCACTGGCTCTTAGGTTGCAGTGGCTGTGCACATTTGCCAGGGAGTAGATGCCAGTGAACTCAGTGGGACTTAATTCTGTGCAAACATGGACAGGGATCAAGCTGTTACACTCCTGTTGTGAATACTCCATGTAGCCTTGGAGACTGCAGCAAAGCCTTAAGGCAAGCAGTTTTCTCCAAACATAGAAATGGACTTGCAATCTTTAGCATTGGTCACACCAGCGGAACGTGACTGTTAGATGCCAGTGTCCTCTACACTATCTCTTCTGTGCCAGGAGAGTGCTGGTGTCTGGGGGGGGGGGGTCAAATCCACTTTCTAAAAAGAAAATAAATATGCGTGGGCCAGAGGGTGAATCCTGGCACTCATTCCTGCATGACTAGAGCTTATATAACCAAGGCAGCTGTCTGTATGAGGGGGAAAAAAATTCCTACTATGCTGCAACATTTAAACTTCTTCCTGAAACAAAGCCATCTTCCTTAGATTTGCTTATCTGAGGCTGCGATTCTAAATGTACTTACTAGGGAGTAAGTCCCATTGAACTCAGTGTGGTAAAGTTTAGGGTTGTAAAGAGCCAAGTGACAACTGTAGCATGTAAAAAACCAGGGGGGAAGAAGGCGAGGTCTGGAAGCTGGGACTGCGGCCAAACTTCAGGCAGTGTTTTGTTTTCTTGCTGGAAGAAAGGGGGAAAAAAATAAAAGAATTCAACGTAAAGACTTGGAATGTTTCTTTTATCTGGAGGAAGATTAAGAGTATCTCTCTGGGAATAGGAAAGGTGGGGGTCTGGTTTTATTAACCTGCCTGGAAACAGAACCGCAGGCAGCCTATATATTGAATACGTGTTGTGCTAGTATTCTGGGAACAGGCATGCAGTGGGCACCTATGAGTCATGGTTTTTCAAGGTCATTGAGACAATATGGGCCGAGTGTGTACTGACTAATATTGATAATATTGAAGAATCATTCAAGGATGAAACAAGAAAAGGCTGGAGGGAGGAGAATGTTTATATAAAACTCTACTTTAGATCTACTGGTTTTCCTGCCCCCTTGATATCAAAGCATGCATCTTTTAGAAGAAATATATATTGTTTCAGTTTACAAGAGACGTAGTTTACAAAGGCCTGGAAGCAGAAGAGAGCTGACATGAAATGTTCCAAACAGCCTAGGCTTTTAATTGAACTTTCAGAAATGCTGTAACCAATTAAAGCATAACTTGTGAAAACAACCTGCTGCACACTATGCCTCTGTGAGGTGGTTTACGACTGCATGATCAGCTTGGGGTTTGGATTTCAGCAACTCACTAAATCAAAAATCTTAGACATGTTTATATGTCTCTGTACCAGTGCCCTCGTCCTTCTTACCGTTTTATAGTTTCTTGGCTTTCTCTTCCTGTAGTAAGACTAGGAGCTGAATGTACTTGGAATGTGCATAAATGGTTTTAAAATGTAGGACATAAAGCTGCAGTACACTTACTAGGGAGCAACAGTGCCCTCCTAAGCAGGTCTACTCAGATCCAGGTAGTCAGTTGTGTTGGTCTGAAGCAGTAGAACAAATTTAGAGTCCAGCGGCACCTTTAGGGCCAACAAAGGTTTATTCAAGGTATGAGCTTTTGTGTGCAAAGAACACTTTTTCAAATACAGTGGAATGGGATGTAAAGTTCAAACTTATAGACAGGCTGAATAGCAAATTAACATGTAACATGATGAAGATGTTTTAAGCTATGCAAGAACAGACTTAAATAACAAGCTTTTTATAAGGTCAACAGAGTTTGAGTTTACGTCTATCCTTTAGGCCTTACTTCCAGAAATGTTCTTGGGGTTGCACTGTGGGGTACTAAGGAGATGTGCCTCAGATGAGGCTGTCAGTTTTTTCCAAGGGACTGAATTTTGAGTACACACACCCATTGCTGGGTATGTTTGAAAGAAAAGATATCCTTGTGATGTCCAGGCATTATGTGGCCCCGGTCATATGGGCCAGAAAACGCGGGGGGGGGAGGCGTGGCAGTTCGCCCTGGAGCAAAATAAGGTGCGGTAGCCCGATCACATGGGCCACCGGGTTGCCATGCTGTGGCTCAGAGCGCCGATCACACAGCACTGCTACAGTGTGGCAAAAAAGCAGAGCAGCAGAGCACGCAAGCCGTACTGTAGCAAAGGGTGCATGTGCTGTTGGGGGGGGCACTGTCAGTGTCTTGCATGTGTGCATGCGTCATTCAGCGTTGGTGCACATCCCATGGAAACTTACAACATCCTGAAAACCCGGGACATGGGTGGGTGTCGGAAGCTGCGGGATACTGGCGCTCCCACGATTAGACGCCAGCCTTTGCCCTGGGGTTTCCGGAAACTAGTACTTCGACCCTAGTAGTTTTTTACTCTGCGTTTTCCACGGGAAGCTGCGGGTTGGCCACAGGAGTGCTACGCCTCCCAGATGTGCTGGGTATGATCGCGCACGGAAAGTCTGCAGGGCTACCGTGCCTTCAGCGGGGCAAATGCTCTGTGTGAACGGGGCCCGTGTAACATAATATGAAATTGATACCTCTTTAAAAGGAAAAAAAACAACAACACCAGGCTTTGCTGCAAAGGAGTCCTGAAATGCTGAACAAAGGCCTTGAAAGGAAGCATAACTTGTACCAGCTGTTTGTTTTTTAAATTTATTATCTATTTTATACTCCCATTTTTCTTCCTCATGGGAACATCCTTCTGATCTCTATTTTATCCTGTAAGGACACACACCGGCATCCATGGCAGTGTGGTGCTCTGAACCTGGGTCTCCCAGATCCTAGTCTGACACTCTTTACAACTACACAACACTGGCTCTCTCTTACAGGTGTATCACATTGAACAACTGGTGAAATCTTACTGCTGGCTGGCAAGCATGTGTGTGAGAGGGAGATGGGATTTCCCCCCATGAGTGTGACAGGTCCCTTGTGTGTGATACCTAATTCTGAAACAAGCCATAGAGTGTGGATGAAAAACTTTGCACAATGGGGCCAGGGATAGACAGGAGGGATCCCCTTCCATAAGTATGGAAGAAGTCAGGTTTGCAAAAAATAATAACAAAAATACATTGAGGGTTAGGGAAAAAAACCCAAATCATAGATGCAATGTCAGCTTCTTTAAGCCAAATGTGCCACTGAGAGCTCACAATATTATGTTTTGAAACCTAGGCAGTCATTTTATTATTTTTTTAACCTGCCTAGCAACCCCAGCCAACATTGCTGAGCATTCCAAGCCTCAGTTAAGTGTGTGTTGGCCGGGGGGGGGGGGGCACCAAAATGTATAAGCTAGGAGGAAGGGAAGGTAAAACTGGAGGGTGGAAGAATGAAAAAGGGAAAGCTGAGGGAAAGAAACAAAAACACAGAGAGGAGTGAGGGGAAGAGAGGCTGCCAGGGGGAGAAACCTTAAAGCTAGGTAGCTGGGTCGGTGGGACAGAATGAAAAGGGAGAGACTGCCATGGGGAGGCAAAGAGGAAATGTGAGAATTGATTCCCCTGCTTGAATCCGCATCATATGTCTACTACTTGTTTGAATCTGTCATTGAATTGTAGGGAAGTTGAAATGCTTCCCTGCTGGTTTCTGAGTGTTTCCATTACTAATGTCTGATCTGTGTTCTAGTATGGTGGGGAAAGAGTAATTTATGTGGTGCCTGTTTGCACTTAAATCAACTTGTAGTTCGACAAAAACCCCTGCTGGATTTCCGTAAAATCTACAGATAGCATTGCAGTCATTGGTATTCTCCCTCACACCCACTCCTGCAGATCTGGTGACTCATCCGCAAATAAACTGATAGTTTGGTCTTGACTCACTGAGAATCACCAGCTTTTAGGGACCCCCTCATCTTTTTGAATGCCTTGAATGCCCTGCCCAGGGGCAATTCAGCCTTCCCATCCTCCTTCAGTCCCGTCCTTTTTCAGTAACACCATGGGGAATTATCACAGCCTCTGATGGCAGAAAATTCCTGGAGTAAAATAGATCAAGATGGGTAGCCGGGTTTGCCTGTCTGTAGCAGTGGGAAAGAGAGTCCAGGAGCACTTTAAAGAGTAACAAAATTTTTGGCAGGGTAGGTGCTTTCGTGAGTCACCACTCACTTCTTCAGATATCTGAACTACTGGACTCTTATTTTTTTTTTCCTATTGGAGTAAAATAAGTTGCTTTATTTATTTCAGGTCCTTTTTTTAGGTACTATACAGAACAGTTTAAATTAATTCCTGCTGGGTCCTGGTGTCTCTTATGCAACCATCTTATTGACCTTCTGTGATTTCTCAGTACTCACCACTGGATTTATTTAGCAAGCTTCTATGCCACTTTCCCAGAATGAAGCTGACCTCTTCTTAGCTACCCATCATGTATTCAGGTGGAAGCTCATATTTTTACTGTGTGTGAGAGAGAGACAGAGACAGAGAGACAGAGACAGAGAGACAGACAGGCAGACAGACTGACTGACGGTGACTGTTGTGGTAACAACTGGCAATTTCACATGGAGATCAGCTTTTATGTAATTTCACATAGTGAGCCAAAATAACTGAACACAGTGATGTGCCAGGTAGGGATGCCAGCCTCCACGTGGGATTTGGGGATCCCCTGGAATTACAGCTCATCTCCAGACTACAGAGATCAGTTCACCTGGAGAAAATGGCCACTTTGGAAGCTCTGCTATGCAACATTATACCCAATCAAAGTCTCTCCCTTCCCCAAACCCCTCCCTCTTCATGCTCCACCCTCAAAATCTCCAGGTATTTCCCAGCCTGGAGCTGGCAACCCTAGTTTGGAAGGTGAAGAAAGGACAAGTATTTCACTACCTGGTAGGTATTACTAGACTGGGGAGAAGCCTAGGTCTGTAACCCTATTTGAGGCCTATATCTTCCTTCCACTTCTGAGTTTTCAGCAAGTATAGAAGGTGACAAAGGTCAAATATCAAAGAAAGATGTCAGTTTATTGTGCTGCTTTTGTGTAGGGGTGAGTAAAACACTTTAGCCTTCAAAACAACTGTAACTTCTCTCTGTAAGCTTGTGGCGTTGTGCATCTGTGGCTGAGCAGTATTACCAGCTGAGAACATTCATTTGCCAGAACTGGTAATATAATTACATTCTTGTAGATACAATCTGTGCTTCCATTATCGCACTGAAGAAACCAGCAATAATGAAAGAAAGCTTTACTTAGCGTGGCCTTTCATTTGCCCCCTAGAGCTATGGCGGTGATATGATTCCTGTGTCTGTCTGTGCATTGTTATAGCCTGGTCAGAATTTTTCAGATTTAAGCAGCAGTTGGAAGTGGTAACAAAAGTCCTAGCCCTTTTCTGCACTATGTCCTTACCCCTGATTTCTGGCAAGTAGAATCCCCAAGCTGACGGTCTGAGTTGCCAGCCCCCAGGTGGGGCCTGGAGATCCTCTGCTTTCACAACTCATCTCCAGCTGACAGAGATCAGCTCCCCTGGAGAAAATGGCTGCTTTGAAGAGTAGACTCTATGGCCTTGTCCCATGCTGAGGCCCCTCTCCTGGATCCACCCAGAAAGTCTCTAGGTATTTTCCAACCCAGACCTGGCAACCTTGTCTGACTTTGCAGCACTCATTCAGCAAAACGGCATACTTCTGAATACCTGATGCCGGGAATAAATGACAGGAGAAAGCTATCACTTTCATGCTCTGTTTGTGAGCTTCCTGGGGCAGCTTGCCACTGCTGGTAATTAAAATAGTTTGATGAACTTTTGTTTCGACCAAACATGTAATTTAAGCCAGCCCTAGCTATGCTTGAATTCAAAGCAAGGCACCAGGCTCAAGCCTAGCTGAACTAGTATCCTCTGGCCTAGAAGACTTGAGATCCCAGTGGTGAGAGAAATGCACTCTACAAAGATTCAGAAGCACTGTCTCACTTCCCCTCCATGGCTGCATCTTTTAGAAAACACTGAGGCTGGGCTGAGCCCTAACAACTAACAAAGGCCACGTTCACATGGAGCATTTGCCCCGCTGAAGGCATGGTAGCCCTGCGGACTTTCCGTGCACAATCATACCAGCACATCTGGGAGGCGTAGCACTCCCGTGGCCAACCTGTGGCTTCCCGTGGAAAACACGGAGTAAAAAACTACTAGGGTCGAAGTACTAGTTTCTGGAAACCCCGGGGCAAAGGCCAGCGTCTGATCGCAGGAGTGCCAGTATCCCGCGGCTTCCGATGCCGGCTCATGTCCCGAGGTTTCCGGATGTCGTAAATTTCCATGGGATGCGCACCAACGCTGAATGAGGCATGTGCATATGCAAGGCACTGACAGTGCCCCCCCCCAACGGCACATGTGTCCTTTGCTACAGCGTGGCTTGCTGCTCTGCTGCGCTGCTTTTTTCCCGTGCTGTAGCAGTGCTGTGTGATCGGCGCTCAGCGCTGGAGCGTGGCAACCCAGTGGCCCGCACCTTATTTTGCTCTGGGGCAAACTGCCACGCCTCCCCCCCGCGTTTTCTGGCCTGTATGACCGGGGCCAAAATTACTCAAAGACAATAGGCAAAAAACCAATTACAAATAGATTAAGAGATGACCCTAAGATCTGATCTGAAACCTTTAGTTTTGCGTGCCATCAGCAATAGCTGATGTTCATTAATACAGTGGAGATGCAGAAGAGGGAAATGTAAACCTATTAACTCAGTTGTTTCCTTGTCCTTTACATGATCATGAAGCAAGCTTATTATAGAAGAGATAGTAGGCCAAGTGCAGTGCAATTAGGACACTACTCTGAAGGTGGATTTTGGATTCCCTTTCGAGAGATCCAAGTTAAGCAGCTTTAATCATGACTTACGAGCTTATCATAGCTGCAGGAAACTTTAAAAAGGGAGTGAGAATTATATTCTCTGATGAAATTTTAATGGCATATAAAGGGGCTTTGATTAAAGGAACATTCCATTTAATCAATAAATGCAGGTACTGTTATTGAAGACACTCAAGACACAGTATAATGAGTCGTGTTGCTTTTTTAATGTAAAATGAAGATAAAGTCCTTCCTTTTGGCTCTTGTCTGGCCTGGCTATTGGTAGAAATTGAGGGCTAGTGGACCATTTGGGCACCTAAAATGTGAGTCATACCTGACTTTTAGAATGGTAGAGAGGAGGAAATAAGGCAGGAGTTGTAGATGTGGGGTAGTACAACAGAACAATGTAACCCTGTGAGAGGAGATGAGGAACAACAGATTAGGCTTTGGTGGGAGAGATCTGGACTGGATTTTGGTGAAATGGATTCATATCTCTTTGAGCTGAACCTCCTACCGGTTTGTTTTCTTCTGAACATATACAATTTCTGTCCGGTCTGTGCATTTGTAAATTAATTAGGAAGATGCTGTAATTAGACAAGGCATCAACCATATATTATCCAAGCAATTTGGGATATTATGGACTCTGATACTTCCACATTTAGAAGTTCTTCAGTCCATATATTTGAACAAGGATGAATCCAGAAGCTTCAGTTCTTATAGAACTAGGCTTTCAGCCACTCAGGTGGCTCTCATACAGTTAGTATAAATCACCTGGAGTTCCCAACAGTTTTTACTGACAGTGGAAAGGCATTTCCCACAACAATTAAATCTCTAGAATCACCTCAGACAAGAAGAAAAACACTGCTGCCCATGCCCACTGTAGCTGAAGGAATTTCCTAATATCAGATGAAAATTACATTAGTGAAAGAGTATGAGAGGGGACTAGGTAAGAATAGTCATTAGCTGCAAATTGACCAGTGATCCTTTAAAATGTAATGCCAGATTTACTTTGTCTGGTGTAATGATTGCCACATGTGGTAAGTCCCAAACCATACTGGCGTAAACCTAAATATCTTGTGAGTCAGCGGCCCAATTTCTGGTGCTATCTTCGGCCAGAAATGTTTTTTCCTAACAAGCCCCAGTATCTCTGGCTGAAGTGCTACTGTTTTGCAGGACTGCTTTTTCAGGTTTTTGAAGCAAAGCAATTAGACAAAGCTTTCCCTCTTCTTGCTACTAGAGATGCTGTGTATTAAGCACAGTTAGGGATACGAACATACTGAGCTGCACTGCATCTCATCAGACTTGGTCTACCTAGAAAAGCAGTGCCTGTTCTGACTCACGGTCTCAGACAGACATCTTTCCCATTATGTGGAGAAAGTGGCTGGGGGGAATCTATTTTCTGAAGTGCCCTGCCTTGACAGAATGCCAGGGAGGCTCATATCTGGAGAAATGTTTGTGGAGACCAGTTTTCAATTATGACACTTTTTGTTAAGAGAAGAGCATGTTGTTATCGGTCTGTGGGAGGAATCAGTAGCATCTAAGGCTAGCACCTTGTTCAGGATGAGAGGTAGTGACTGAGTGGGCTTCATGGCTGAGTGTAGATTTGAACCTGGGTCATTGTGATCCAAGTCCAGTCTTTATCCCTATGGGCATTATGCAGCCAGAATAGTGTCTATTTGTGCCGGTATGCTGTTGGGCTCTCTCAGCTGGATGTATCCATTAAAACACAGCCATGCCTTGTGAACTGCATAGGAAGGCTGCATAGTGGCTCGGAAAGCCTGTGTATAAACAAAAAATGCTATTGCACACGGCTTAAATCAACTGAAGAGTGCATTGGTTCAGGCCATGTAATCATTGTAGCAAAGCAGACTGTCCCAGCTTCCACTGTCCTTTTGCTGTGCACATTCATAACCTAATATATTGTTCATTCATAACAGTCACTCACTGTTAAAGGCACTTCAGATTGAAATTTGGTAACAATAATGACTTTTCTTTTCTGTGATTCCTCCTTCCAGGTATGAATGCAGCAGTCCGTGCCGTAGTGCGTATGGGAATCTATGTTGAGGCAAAAGTGTATTTTATCTATGAGGTTGGTATTCATATTTGTTTGTTTAACTGCCACTGGCTGTTTTAGTAGTGTGCAATTTTGCATATTTTAAAGAGAAAGAAAGAGAGCAATCCTCATAGCAACAAGAGAAGATTTGAAGATAAACCAGGGAATGTTGCTGTCAACAGGACGGCTTGGCTGAGTGCATATAGGGATCTGTAAGACATTGTAAGGGGAGGGGCAGTGCACAGATGAGTGAAAAGGTAGCTCCTCCTTCTGTCATTTCTCCTCAGTGTTGTCTTTCCCTTCATTCCTCCTGGGGGCAGGTCAGTGGGAAAGTACCTTATCTCTTGCACATTCACTCTCCTTCTTAGCTCAAGTTACAAGGACAGGTAATCTCTTACACTGGAACAAACCCTCTCCTGCTCTAGTTGAGTGCTCACTTTTCACCATTTAGCAATAATGAAACTGGTTACAGACACATGAAAATGCACACAAAAAACACTGCAGGTTTTGTTCATAGCTTTTCATTTGTTACATCAGGGGTTTGCCAATTCTGGGTTGGGAAATTGCAGGGGATTTGAAGGTGGAGCCTGGTGAGGAGACGGTCCTCAAACCAATACAGTGCCATAGAGTCCATTCTCCAAAGCTGCCATTATCTCCAGAGGAACTGGTCTCTCCAGTCTGGAGATTAGTTGTGATTCCAGAAGAGATCCAGGCCTCACCTGAATGTTGGAAATCCCAGTTACATCCCACCTCTGAAATCAGAGTGGGACAGGGCAAAGAGAAGGAAATTTCTCTTTTACCCTCCCACTCCAATCACTCTTCCTGTTCCTGCCCAGATGATGACATCCATGTGCAGAAACAGACTTCTCCAAGCTTATGATTTGTTGGAATCATGGGCCTAACTCAGATGCCAATCCAAGAATGGATCTTGGTTGTCATAATGGGTATCATAATGTCTGTCCACATCTAATTTCCAAAGCAATGTGCATCTGGGTATTAAGTACACATTCTGTGGAACAAATGCACTGCAGATTGTCCTTATCTGCACTTTCATGAGTGCCTCCTTTAATCCTGTGGTCTTGTACAATTTTTGTGGTTTGGGAAATGGGCTTGACCTTATTCCATAAACTGACTTAAGAGTCTGTACAAGAAAGTATGGAGTACAAATTGGGGAAAAAAAGTTTAGTTTTCCTAATATTTTTGTTTTATGTACTATTCAAATTATTTCTATATGGAAAATGATCTCTTTTGACAGTCTATGCTGATGATACAGAAACTCCTACGTGCAAAAAGTGGAGTATAATGTGTTAGAAGCATGTATCAGTTCACTGCAAGTGCTGCTTCGGGAGTCATACAGAGAAGCCACTGGGTTAGATCCCACCAGCCTTTCTGCTGGAGAAAAAGGAAGGCTTGTTCCCCTTTATCCACCAAAAGCGGCTATGCTTGGGATCATGGGACCTGAATGGACAAAGCCATGCGGAAAAGATCATGGGACCTGCATGGACAAAGGCCATGTGGGATGGGGCTATAGTAAGAAAAGGAATTGGGTGAGATGGAGTGACAAAACTGGCTGGATCCAACCCATTGCAGTTTTTAAGTTAATAAACCTTTGTGGAGTTTCAGGCATCTGAAAGGATGCCTGTCGCACGGATGCAAAGAACACTGCTACGTGTTCTTTTCTCTGCGTGCCAGACTATTTTCAGCTTGACTCTTTGTCCATTGCAAGCCTGTGTCCGTCTGGTCTTAGAGCTCAGCCGTTGAAGAGCTGTGGAACATAAGAATGTATGAACAAAAGGAGTACTGTTCTCCACTGCCCCTTTGTGGCATTCCCACAGCAACTGAGCGCTTATTCAGTGTATCACAAGCCTCCCAGTCTTCAGAGCTTCTCTTTCGACTCACAACTGTTTTCTCATCTCTCCAGACTGAAGAAAGCCGGTTGCTTTTACGGCCGGAAAAGATCTTTTCTTTTCTCCTTTTCTTTGTTGGAATGCAAAACTGCAAAACATTATCTCAGATTTATTTGACTCTCCTCCCCATACTGCTCTCTAAGCTTGATAAATAATATTAAGAAGAGTCATATTTTGAATTGACTGAGGGCTGAAGGGCTAGTAAGGTTGGCTCCGCTGCTGGTTTCCTGAACTGAAACACTGGCAAAGGGCTTCTTAAACCCCACATCATCAGCATGGCCACCATGAGGGGCTCTGGCACAGTTCTCCTCATAAATATTTATACTCAATACGAACCCTTTACCCTGGGGCCTTATTTTGAGGCAGGTAAAGATATTTAGGGTTGCCAATCCTGAGTTGCAAAATACCTGGAGATTTTGGGGGGTGTAGCCTGGGAAGAGTGGGATTTGGGGAGAGGACAGGCCTCAGCAGGGTACAATGCCATAGAGTGCACCCTTGAAGGCAGCCGTTTCCTCCAGGGGAACTGATCTCTGCCATATGGAGATCAACTGTAATAGTGAGAGATCTCCCGGTGCCACCTGGAGATTGACAGCTTAAAGATATTCCTCACACAGCTATCCATTTGGTCATGGGTTAGCCCTACCTTCTCGGTGTCTGAGTGACCAGCTGAGGGACTTAATAAGCAGAGAGATCTACCAAAGCCTTTGTGACTGCTCGCACTGGGGAGGAGGGAGTTAAAGAAACCTTTGCTTGTCTCTTGGCTCTTGTGGGAGAAAGCAGACTGTACGAATAAAGGCACATGAGTTGTTTTGGAACTTGGGGCGATGCTGGGGCAGATACCCAAGTCTTCAGTTAGCTACGCTTAGATTGCAGTAAATTCTCAGTGGCATTTTGATTCAAAGTTGCAGTTTTCTGTAGGTGACTGACAACTGCCTCTCTTTACTGTTTCATGCAGGCACAGTATTAACTGGCTACTGGAAGTTTACTTTTCCTTGAGTAAGGATTGTGAACTTTATAATATTGGGATTATTTTCAGAATAGCTGTTGTGAATATTTATGTTGTGATTTTTCACAGTTCACAAAAAAGCCTCGCCTCCATTATCCCAGCAATGCGATAAACCTCAAGGATATCTTGGGACCATTTCATGCCATTTCACCTTTAAATAATGAGGTGAGGGTATGACCTCTGCACACCTTTGGGTGTGAGCAACTACCGAGGACAATTCTTTGAGGACAACAGATGGGGGAAAGGAGGTTGGCAGCAGGAGACTCATGAATGAAGAGGCATGTGAAAGAAGGAGAGGGAAGGATGCAATGTGGGACTAACTTGCCCCCCTGCTTCTCTCTATACTTCTGTATTTAATACAGAGAAAACATGTCAGTAGTATTTTCCTCAGTTGGTCAGTAGGAATCAATTCACACATCATGTACAAGTTGGGTCAAGGGTCCCTGTCCTGGGTCTTGTGACAGTCACGGATGAGTTGCAGGTTCTCCTCAGTTCCCATGTGAATGGTGCCCAGTTCAGCTTAGAATTGTGTTACACTTGGAAAGGAGACTACAGCCTGCCCTCTCCCAGTGCCATTTTCCCAGCCAGCAGTGTTCCTGGGCATGCATTATCTAACCTGTTGGGGAAACCACGTTTGCCCTTGTGGGTTTCTGCAACAAGCCAAATAGTGTTCTCTGCAGACTTTTTAAACGTCAGGAACACTGCAGTTGCTATCCAAACTGGGCACTGCACATGTGCGAAGTGAGTAGAATGTGCAGCTCACATGGCACTACTACACAGATGGGGACTCCCTAAATTGTGTACTTCATAATGTGTGAATCAGAACTTTTCCTGTCTTATATTGTGAATATATATATATATATGGCTTTTTTTTGTAGCAGGAACTCCTTTGCATATTAGGCAACACACCCCTAATGTAGCCAATCCTCCAAGAGCTTACAGAGCTCTTCTTAGAGGGGCTTACTGTAAGCTCTTGGAGGATTGGCTACATTAGGGGTGTGTCACCTAATATGCAACGGAGTTCCTGCTACAAAAAGAGCCCTGGATATATGTGAATATATTTGAGAACTAGAACAAGACATGTGGTATCATATAATCTAATTTTCAATGGACACTTTTGTTGTGTCCTGGGATCAGAAGGCAGAGCTGGCGAAATACAGCCAAGCTTCGCTCTCTGAGAACAATAGGGACTAGGTTCCTGAGCTCGCCAGTAGTGAACCAATGGCAGCATTGGCGGGCGATTCAAACCCGCCAATAGGAATATAGGGCCGTCCCCCCTAACTGTATATAGTTGGCCTCCGGCCGTTACTGTGTGTTCTTGTCTTATGTGAAGTACGAATAAACGCGTCTTCTCTTATGTCGTCGTCCGAGTCATGAGGCCCGAAACCCAGTACTTTACAGTGGCGACGAAGGTGGGATTTCAACGCCTTCCGTGACTCCATGAGCGACGAAAAGGACACCGCTGATTGCCGCATCGCTGACCC
The DNA here is from genome assembly GCA_029375565.1 of Gekko gecko. Lineage (NCBI taxonomy): Eukaryota > Metazoa > Chordata > Lepidosauria > Squamata > Gekkonidae > Gekko > Gekko gecko. The sequence goes on along the minus strand of JAPDNY010000011.1, from coordinate 85,723,026 downwards.
CGAGAGCAGCACCGCACCGCTCGCCGAGCATCGCATCGCTGACCCCGAGAGCAGCACCGCACCGCTCGCCCCGGCGCACGCCGTTCCAGACAGAACCATGGCCGCTTCCCACGTAACACTGGAGCACTTCGACCCGTCACAGCCAGAAACCTGGGACGCATGGGTCGACCAGCTCATCAGCTACTTGGAGCTCAACGAAATCCGCCACCCCGACCAGAAACGAGCGATCCTCCTGAACGCCTGTGGCACCCAAACCGTCCGCCTCGCCAAGAGCCTCTTGGTGCCCCGCACGGCCTTGGAGAGCTCGTTTGGGGAGATCCTGGACGTCCTCAATGGCTACTTCAGCCCCCGACCGACCTTCTTGGCCAAGAGGATGGATTTCCAGAGGCGAGTCCAGGCCCAAGGGGAATCCATTGCCAACTTTCTGGCCGCGCTAAGGGCGCTCGCGGTGGACTGCGGATTCCCGAAGGTGGAGGACAACCTGTTGACGCAGTTCGTGTGGGGCCTGGCGGACTCCAAGCTGCGGCGCAAGTTGGTTGGACACCGGAGGCTCTCCTTAGACGAGGCCCTAGACGCCGCAACAGCCCACGAGGCCGCGGAACGGGAACGCCCGGTCGCGGCCGCCCATGTGGTCGGAAGGAGTCCAAGCCCTGGGGATGCAGATACAGAAGAGGTCTTCGCCCTCAGACCTCAACAACGCCGGCCGGCGCCGTTCCTGCAGGCCAACAGAGAGCCAACCAAGTCTTCCGGCAACCGGACCGTCTGTGCCAGCTGCGGGGAAGGCCACGGAAGGAAATCCTGCAAGTTCCGGGATGCCGTCTGTCACGGGTGCGGAAAGCAGGGACACCTCGCACGGGTCTGCCGCTCCAAGGGCCCCCGGAATTCGAGATCGTCGGCCCCACCGCATCGCGCATCGTCCACCGCCTACGAGACGACGGAAGAGGTCGCCGAGTTGAACCACCTCACCGACCAACCGCTGCAGGTACTTCGCCTCCCCAACCCCAACCTCTCCTCCACCCCGAAGATCCAAGTAACCGTGCGGATTGAGGGGTCCCCTTGCTGCATGGAGGTGGACTCGGGATCGGCGGCGTCCATCATTTCCATGGACACTTTAAAAAGACTTTGCCCGTCAGGGGGACCCCTCTACGTCCATCGCCACTAAGCTTGGTGGACTTTCAAAAGAACCCTGTCCCCATCCGGGGAGTCGGCACTTTCCGAGTGCAGTACAGAGACTTTGAGGGGAACTTGGACTTGGTGGTGGTGGAGGGAAATCTCGTGAGTCTCCTGGGGCGGGCATGGTTTGAGGCCCTAGGCATCACAATTGGGGGAGTGAATAGGTGCGGGATGCGCGACTGGGGGGCGGTGTGCAAGGAATTTCCTGAGGTATTTGACGGGAAACTGGGGTGTTATAAAGGGCCCCCGGTGTCGCTCCACTTAGACCCCACAGTGACGCCCATCCGACGGCGCTTCCGCACCGTGCCCCTGGCCCTCCGCCCTAAAATAGAGGCCGAACTGGACCGGCTAGTGGCCCAGGGAGTCCTAGAGCCTGTCCCGAACGCTCGATGGGAGACCCCGATTGTGACACCCGTTAAGCCAAACGGGGAAATCCGCATCTGCGCGGATTATAAGTGCACCATTAACCAGGCACTTCAGGCGCACGCATACCCCGTACCCGTGGTCAGCCACGTCTTAGCAACACTGGCGGGGGCGCGCATATTTGGAAAGCTGGATCTCGCGCAGGCGTACCAGCAACTCCCGGTGGATGCAGCCACGGCCGAGGCGCAAACCATTGTAACCCACCGGGGCGCCTTCAGGGTGAAGCGGCTGCAGTTCGGGGTCAGTGTGGCCCCAGGGATCTTCCAAAATCTCATGGACGACTTGTTAAAAGGGATCCCTGGAGTGACGCCGTTCTTTGACGACGTCCTCATCGCCGCGACCACCCCGGAAAGCTTCGCCGCCCGCCTTCGAACGGTACTGGGACGCTTTCAAGCCGCGGGGCTGAAAGTGAAGCGGGAAAAGTGCCTCCTCGGGGTGCCGGAGGTGGAGTTCTTGGGGTACCGGGTAGACGCAACAGGCCTGCATCCGGCGAGGGACAAGGTGAAGGCCATCGTGGAGGCCCCCGCCCCGAAGTCCAAGGCGGAGCTCCAGGCGTTCTTAGGCCTCCTGAACTTTTACCACGCCTTTCTCCCCCACAAAGCCGCCGTGGCCGAACCCCTACACAGGCTGCTGGATAAGGCGACACCTTGGGCATGGGGAGCGAGGGAGGCGGCGGCGTTTCGGGGGTTAAAGTACTTTTGATTTCTAACGCGGTGCTCGCCCACTTTGATGAAAAGCTCCCGGTAATCCTTGCGTGCGACGCATCACCGTATGGGGTTGGGGCAGTCTTGGCACACAAGCTACCGGATGGAAGGGAAGTCCCGGTGGCTTATTACTCCCGCACGCTGTCCCCCGCGGAGCGGAACTATGCACAAATCGACCGGGAGGGCTTGGCACTGGTGGCGGGGGTTAAAAAGTTTCACAACTTTGTGTACGGACGGCCCTTCACGCTCGTAACCGATCACAAGCCGCTCCTGGGTCTGTTCGCGGCGGACAAACAAACGCCGCAGGTATTGTCGCCCCGGGTGTTGCGCTGGTCCTTGTTTTTAGCGGGATACCAGTACCAGTTGGAGCATCGGCCGGGCAAGGCGCTGGGTCATGCCGACGCCTTGAGCCGCCTGCCGCTGCCGCAGACAGGGGAAGATCCAGCCCCGGCTCCCGCAGTCTTGCTAATGGAGGAGCTGCCAAACCCCCCTTCAGGCAGCAGACGTGGCCGGCCGCACGTCCCGAGATCCCATTCTCTCCCGGGTCCTAAACTGGGTGGTGAGGGGATGGCCAGCGGAACCGACAGGGCCAGAGTTCACGGCATACAAAGCCAGGCGGGAAGAGCTATCCGCCTTAAAAGGGTGCTTGTTATGGGGGGACAGGGTGGTCATCCCGGGGCCCATGAGACAAGGGGTTCTAGAAACGCTACATGAGGCCCACCCCGGCATTGTACGAATGAAAGCTCTGGCAAGGAGCTACGTGTGGTGGCCCGGGATGGACGCCGAAATCGAAACCTGGGTCCGAGGGTGCACACGGTGTCAGGAAGTCCGCCCCAATCCCCCGAGAGCGCCAACCCAAAGCTGGGAGTCTACCCACAAGCCGTGGTCACGCCTACACATAGACTTTGCGGGGCCGTTTCAGGGGCTCCAGTTCATGGTGACGGTAGACTCCTACTCGAAATGGGTGGAAATAAGCCCAGTGTCTACCACCTCGGCCAAAGCGGCAATAAGGGCCCTGCGGAAAATATTCGCGACGCACGGGTTACCCGACACAATCGTGTCGGACAACGGGGCAGCGTTCACATCTGCGGAGTTTCAAGCGTTCCTCGAAAGGAACCTCATCAGGCACATACGATCAGCGCCCTTCCACCCGGCAACCAATGGACAGGCGGAGAGAACGGTACGCACCGCCAAAGAGGCCCTGAGCCGCATAACGGAGGGGGACTGGGAGTTCCGGCTGGCCCGCTTCCTTCTCACATACCGCACCACCCCAAACCCCATCTCCGGGCATTGCCCCGCAGAGCTATTAATGGGCCGCCGCCCTACCACTTTATTAGACAGACTCCACCCGGACCGAGCCCCCGAGAGAAAGCTGGTCGAGAACAGGGAGGCGCCCCGAAGCTTCCTACCGGGAGACCCTGTCTACTTCCGGAACTACGGGGCGGGGCCGCAGTGGGTGGCAGGGCGCATCCTAAAACCCACCGGGCCGGTGTCATACGAAGTCCTAACCGATGGGGACCGGGTCCTCCGTAAACACGTCGACCAGCTCCGGAGGCGGCAAGACCCCGACACAGAGATCCAGTTACCGGGAAATGCCGCCGCCGCCCCATCATCCGATCGACCGCAAGCACCGACAGCGGAGCCAGCGCCAGAAAGTCCACGGAATCCGGAGGGGGCCCCGGTGACAGCTGAACCGCCGCCGCCGCTGCCGCCGCCGTTACAGCCGCCACCGTCACCGCCTCGGCTACTACCAGAGGTCCAAACTCCTTGTGCTGGCGGACCACCCGATAGGGGCCCCGCCAGTCCGGTATCGGCCCCCCGACGTTCGCTAAGAGAAAGGAGGCCACCAGCATACTTAAAGGACTACGTCACCTGATAGGAGACGAACTATGGGGGGAGGGGTGTTGTGTCCTGGGATCAGAAGGCAGAGCTGGCGAAATACAGCCAAGCTTCGCTCTCTGAGAACAATAGGGACTAGGTTCCTGAGCTCGCCAGTAGTGAACCAATGGCAGCATTGGCGGGCGATTCAAACCCGCCAATAGGAATATAGGGCCGTCCCCCCTAACTGTATATAGTTGGCCTCCGGCCGTTACTGTGTGTTCTTGTCTTATGTGAAGTACGAATAAACGCGTCTTCTCTTATGTCGTCGTCCGAGTCATGAGGCCCGAAACCCAGTACTTTACAACTTTTAACTGTTAGTACAGAAAATTCTTTAAGTTCTTCTATTCCAGAGAAGTAGGAAATAAATCAGGATTGAAGAACCAAAGGAGGGTCAACCCAACACTTTTATTATAAAAATAGGTCCACTGTTGTGGTCATTCTGGAGAGGTAGTGGTAGTAGCTTGTGGATGTATATGGAGTGCAGAATTGTGTTAATGAGCCTTTTATAACCAAACCCTCAGAAAGGGAGGAGAATGAACAAGAGTTATAGTAGAGAGAGAGAGATTATCCTATGGCCTAATGGCCATGTGCCTTTGTTCTCACACAAAGGACCACTGTCACACTCTGTTATGGTGTTGGTGAAAACTACTGAATGTTATATTAGTCCATTCCACAATAGTTCACCTGTCCTAAAGTTGTTTTATTGCCTTGTATTACCTAAGCACTTCATGATCTGAGGAATAAATTACAATCAATTTCCTCTATAAATTACAATCAATTCCTTATATGTAGGTAAGAGAAATACATACTTTTAGTAATAAAACATAAAGAGGCAAACACAGTGCTATGCCAAAGGCCATGGTGAGTGGGCAGATGGCTTACCAATTCCCTGCTCCATCCTAGGAATTATCTGTAGCCACTTCCACTGGCATTGTTGAGGGTGGTGATTTACTCTCTGTCTATAGTGGTATGAAACAAGTCCAATCAGTGGTTTAACATGCAGAATTTTTAAAAAAATGAAGAACATCAGATATCGCCCTGACCTGGATAGCCCCGGCAAGTACTTGGAAGGGAGACCTCCAAGGAATACCAGGGTTGGGACAATCAAGCTACCTCTCTGAAACACCCTAGTCCCAGTAGGGGTTGTCAGAAGTCACCATGACTTCCAGGCACACACACACACACACACACACACACACACACACAAGAGAGAGAGAGAGAGAGAGAGAGAGAGAGAGAGAGAGAGAGACAAAAAAAGAACATCAGATATCAGATGTTACACTAATATTTAATGCTCTTGACATTTTTGTGACATGCTTTTATGTTAACATTGGAACATTCTGAGATTTGACATAAAAAGTACAGTGGAAGGAAATGATGTGCTTTAGAAACAAGAAATAGTTGCATTGCTCAAAAAGCAGGTCTACAACAAGCAACAGTCTTTCAGCTAAAATAATTAAAGAGAGATTCATTAGTCATTGTGCCAAATTGGACCCAACACCCTACATATAGAGTAGATGCCCTGTATGGAACTTCAGAAGATATTTCTAAAGTACAAGGTTAACAATTACATTTCTTATGCTAGTTTTACTATCATAGCATCCTTATTTCCTATGGATTATAGTGATGGGGCTACAACTTGAATCTAGTGCTTGAAAAAACGATAAAACATCCATCAATAGTAGATGCAAACAGGCTATAAAATATTTTTTGTCTCTTTGTTTATTAACACTTAATATACATTTAGATGGGGAGGGTGGGCTTGGAGAAGGGAGGCTCGATATTTTTAACAGAATATCTCACAGGGGAGCTAGCTGCATTTATTGTCGCATAGATGCAACTCAGACACATGCAGCAGTTCATCTCAGTCCTCTCCATGTTAATCAAAGGCCAGTGCCACTAATCAGCGGGGCTTACTTCTAGTCCGGATGCACAGGGCAGCTGCCTTGCTATCTTGACAAGTGACATCACTGCAGTAGGCAAAATAAGGACAATGATTTATTAAGGACAGTTGGAACATATCGCTTTGGGCACTTTCCGTTTTTATTGTGAGTAGCTTCCTATAAGGCAGCCTCCAGCTTTCTGGTCATCAAAAATATGCATTCAGAACCTTCAAACAAGCAAGCTGAATGTGGATAGAGAGATCCTTGGTCAGCACCCAGGAGATGTAATGACCCCACAAAGTAATAGCATGTTTTGGGTATACAGTATAATGTTAAAAATCCTTGTACTGCTGTGTAGAACAACTCCCATAGTACACAAACAAAAAGAATAGCATAAGGCTACACTGGCATTTTGATCTTGGCACTTAGGACAGAGCACAGAGGCTTTGAAATCGGTCTAGGACCTCTATATCTTTTGCTCCGCTGCTTCTATACAACCAGCATGTAAGGTTGGGCTATCTTTAATGGGCCTTAAGTAAGTGGTAGAAGAAATGAGGAAAGGCTAGAGAGTCTAGGACTTTTGGGTTTAGGAAAAAAAGAGAGGTTAAGGAGAGACTGGGTAGAGGTTTTTAAAATTATGCATGAAGTAGAGTGATGGAGCTTTGGGGACAGCAGATGAAATTGTTGGGAAATAGGATCTGGATGGACAAAAGGAAATTCTTCTTTACCCAATGAGTAATTAATCTCTGGAATTCACTGCCAATGGAGGTAGTGATGACCACAGGTGCAGAGAGCTTTTAAGGGGGTTGGACAGATTCATGGAAGAGAAGTCTAGCAGTGGCTACTAGCCTTGGTAACTGAAGGGAGTCTTCATATACAGAGGCAGCAAACCTCTGAATACCAGTACTGGGAGGCGGCAGCAAGGGAGGGCCTTGGCCTCTATGCTGTGTTTGTTTGGACCTCTATGGCAACTGGTTGGCCATTGTGTAGAACTGTATGCTGGACCAGATGGTCCATTGGTCTGATCCAACAGGCTATACCTATGTTCTTAAATGCTTTGTATTTATAGTGATCCAAGTTCATTTCCATAGGGCTTTCAGTTAAAAGATTTATATGCCAATGCCAGGCTTGGAAGAGACCTCTGTTTATAGAGCAGAAACCAATCTGCATAGACGTTGTTGGGCTACTCAGACCAGGTTTTCTTTGAGTTTGTTATAAGACAGCTCCATGTATCTGACCGACCACCACCCGAAATCAGCCCGTGTCTGTAAGCTAAATGTTTGAAATCACATTTTGGAAACATCTGAGATAGGCTCAAAGCCAGCACATGTAAAACGTCTCTCATTGCTCATTCAAAACAACAACTTTAGGACAGCTGGTTTTGTTCCAGTGCAGGTGAAAAATACGATCAGTGCTTAGAGGTATGAGATTTAGTCTATATTATCTACCTGTTTGGGCAGATTTTAACAGGTGAGGCTGAGAGCCTTCAAAGCGCTTCACACACACTCCCTTGTCGTAATCTTACAATGGCTCTGTAAAATAGGTCAGCTTTATGATTCCCAGATTGCAAATGGAGGAGTGAGGCTGCGAGTGGCTTGCTTAAGGACACTCAGTGAGTTCCTTGTAGAGGTGAGATTGAAAATGGGCACCTCCTGATTCATAGTTCGATGTCTTAACCTTTGTGTGGTGCCTGGTCTCATCCTACTGCAATCTACCTTTAGTAGGGCAATGAGTGGGTGGGAGGCTTCCGCTGCTTGGCAGGGGAAAGGAGGAACTGTTTCTCTTCCTGAATCCTTCTCGGAGGAAGCTTTTATAACTTTCCTCAGGTTTCTTGACCGTTTCTTTTTATAACAAGTGCCTTCTTGGATGTACAGTGAAACCACACACTGTCTCATAGTAAAGAGAGGCAAGTGGTGTTCTAATAGCTGAAGGAATTACATGGAAAAGCATGGTTGGGATTTGTAATATTAAATTATACAGGAGCTAAACCCACCCAAACTAAGTCTCCCCAGGTATGGTGGTATTTTATTTTATTTATTTATTTATTCAATTTATACCCCGCCCTCCCTGTGGAAGCAGGCTCAGGGCAGCTTACATAAAAATTAAGATAGATAAAACGAAGCATTTATGAAACCGTTAATAAAGTGCTAGTGTACAATTGCATTCAATGGTGGTGATGCACAGTATCGTACCAATCATAGTGGGGATTGCATACCTTTTGCTGAGTCGGATAAGGATCTGGGGACAAATGCAGTCACCATTACGTCAGTTGCTGCCCATTTTTCTCCTTTCTTTTTGGTCTTTTAAACACTGAAACCTTCGCCCACACTCTGGGGACTGCCAATTATCATTGGCCTGTTACTGTTGGGAATCAGGTGACTATTTTTTTTATCCCCTGCAAGATAGCCAAAATTAAAAGTATCTGTTTTGAAATTTATCATTTTGTGGTTGTTAGCAGTTCTTATGCAAACAAAAATTATGTTTGTCTTCCTATCTTCCCTTTTATCCTCGCAGCATTTAAAGTTGCCCAAGTCCACCTCATAGCTGATATAGACTCAAAGAAAACACATGAGAATCATGTTAATGGAATCATTTAATAGAATCAGAAAATCACCATACAACATGCCAAACACATTATATGGAAATAATCTAGTGCAGGGGTGTCGAACTCATTTGTTATGAGGGCTGGATCTGACATGAATGAGACCTTGTTGGGCCGGGCCGGGTGTGTCATAAAATGTAATGCCAGGTTGCGGAGGTATACACTTTATAAAGGACACAGACACAAAGGGCTTTTTTAACTTAAAATAAAACATGCTTAAAACATTAGCACTCTTGCAATATTTTGTTTATTTAATAGTGTCTGATAAGTGACACCTCTCGCTCTGAGTTATTGCATCAAAATGTCTGTGCTGTTGCAATCCTGAGTATGCTGTTCACGGGTGTGTCTGTAAGCTGCAAACCTACGATGATGCAGCAGCAGAAGGCAGCCAGTTCCACTGAGGGCCTGATAGAAGGCCTGTGGGGGCCTGAACTCTCCCCCCCAGGGCCGCATGTTTGACACCTGATCTAGCGTGATCAGATCATTCCATTTGCATTCAAAATTTTAGCCTTGTTTATTCTTTGTAGCCCTGCAAAAGATTAAAATGTAGGTTAGCAAACAAAGATATTGAGTTGCTGTAGATTTTCCGGGTTGTGTGGCCATGGTCTTGGCATTGTATCACGGCCACAAAACCTCGAAAAGCCACAGCAACTAATGAACTCCGGCTGTGAAAGCCTTTGACAAAGATATTGAGGTTAAATGGATTGTAAACAAGAAGCTTCCTTAAATGAGCCCAAGATTTTTTCAGGGCTAATTCTTATAGTGTCTCCTAGGATAACATATTTACAATAAATGAAGTGAAGTTGTCACCTTTCTATAGATAACAGTACACAATGCTGCAAATACTTATTACACAATCTTACGACTTAGTAGGATTGGCAGCTCTGGGTTGGGAAATAGCATGTGACTTGGGGGTGGAGCTTGAAGAGGTTGGAGTTAGTGAGGGGGGGACTTCAGTGGGGTATAATGCCATAGAGTCCACTCACCAAAGCAGCCATTTTCCCCAGGGGGAACTGATCTCTATTCTCTAAAGATCAGTTGTAGTCCCAGAAGATCTCCAGCCACCATTTGGAGGCTGGCGACCCTACTGCTTAGTGAGATTCACAAGAATGCCTAGTAATGCCTAGTTCTCATTTGAACTAAATGGCTGAGCAGCATTAAATGTAAACAATTGAAATTTGTGTTGTAATCAAAGATACCTCATTCTGTAACTGTATGTATGCTCACTTGGGAGTAACCTCTGTGGTACTAAAGGTGAAACTAATTTCGAAGGAAACATACGTAGGGTAAATAAATGTTATTGTATGAGCTGCATTCACATGTACTGGGAAGTCACGGTTTGTTTTGATAAGAACAACCCTTGGAAAGTCTCTGACACTGTTTAATCCTGGTTTGGAGAGGGGTGGGGGATAATAATTTGCAATTTCGATGAAACAACAAATTAAGGTATGTTGTAAATGTAAATGAATTTCTGAGCCACCAGTGAGAGAGGGTGTGCAAACCTGTGGCTTTATAAAGCTCAGTCCCGTGGTGATATAGTTTGGTATTATGTCTGAATGCAACTGTGGCACTTACTGCATAGTAGAATGCCAACCTCCAGATGGAGCCTGGAGATCTCCCAGTATTAACAGTTGGTCTCCAGACAACAGAGATTAGTTCCCCTGGAGAAAAGAGTTGCTTTGGAGGATGGACTCTATGCCACTGTACCCTGCCGAGGTCCCTCACCTCCTCAAACTCCACCCCCTAAATCCCTAGGTATTTCCCCACCCTGAGCTGGGAACTCTATCTGTAAAGCAGAACAGCACAACAACAACAACCCACCGAACAAACCTAAATTAATTTCTATATAATGATATATGATAGAATGCTGAACTAAAGAGAGTAGGGTTGCCAGCCTCCAGGTGGGGCCTGGAGATCCCCTGCTTTCACAACTGATCTCCAGCTGACAGAGATCAGCTCCCCTGGAGAAAATGGCTACTTTGAAGGGTGGACTCTATGGCATTGTACCCTGCTGAGGCCCCTCCCCTCCCCCACCCCCAAAATCTCCAGGTATTTTCCAACCCAGATCTGGCAACCCTAAAAGAGAGCATTTGGAGACAGATTTCTTAAGCCTGTGTCCAACACTATCCACTACAAAAATCTACAATGCATCTTAAATTAAGCCTCAATAACAGTGAATCAGTAAATCATAGAAGCAAAAGGAGTGCATTCTAAATCTTCTGACCAAAAGGAGTTCATTCTAAGTCTTATCTGCAAGACCATGCAAATTTAGCATACCATTTAACCTTAAATCTGGCTTTAATTTTACCTTACATGAGTGTTTATTTCGCTTGTCAGGCTTCTAAAGGGTTTCTGTCTTGCCACAGGGATACCAAGGCATGGTTGATGGAGGTGACAACATTGCTGAAGTTTCGTGGGAAAGTGTTTCAAGCATCCTCCAAGTGGTAAGAAACAAATCAAGGAAAATTTTTAGACCATCATTTACTCATTTATTGTTTTTAAGTAAGCCCTGAAAGTTGAAAGGTTAAAATGAGAATAATTAAGAAAAATGTATAGCCCTGTGTAGACGTTTGACTCCGGCCTTGAAAGAAAATCCCAAAAAAGAATACTTTGGATTCTGGAACAAAGTTAAAGTCCAGGGGCACCTTTAAGACCAACAAAGTTCTATTCAAGGTACAAGCTTTTGTGTGCACACACACTTCTTCACTTACATTGAAATGGAAGTTAATAGTTTATATACATAGACAGATGCCTCTGCATAGGTGAACAGCAAATTAGCATACAACTTAATGAAGATGTTTTGACATATTTAATTCTTATGTTGAAATCTGTATAATTTTCAGGAGTGAGTTTCTAGTTTGTATATTTACACGTTTGTTGTAGGAGCTGAACTCTCTTGGAACTGTTTCTTTAACTTGCATTGTAAAAGATGCGTTACTTGAAACTGTTGCTTTAACTGTATCACCTCTGCAAGTGCATTTATGCAATTGTGAATTATATGTTGTGCTAGCAAAAGTTATTGCCGTGAGATTCTGTGACTGTCAGAATTTTTAAATCTGAAACTATAATAATTACACTGAAATTGCTTAGATACTTTATTGTTTACTTGATTATATAATGTATAAACATTACACAAAAGGGAAAAAAAATTTTTTTGGATGTATTGCAGTTAAGTGTTGTAACGGTTGTATGCTCAGTGTTTCTTTTCCTTTAATAAAACTCTATTGGTCTTAAAGGTGCCACTGGACTCAAGCTATCTTCTGGTGCTTCAGACCAACATGGATGCCCACCTGGATCTGTTTTGGATTCTAGTTGTCTGTCCCAGTCCAGCATTTCCTGTGTTCATGTAGTCTGCTGAATTAGCCAGGAACCCTTATTCGCTTCTGAGTTGGGAAAATCCACTGTGCAAGAAGAGCAGTGGAGTTGCATTTATGCTCATGGTGTCTGGCTAAGGGGTAGACCTTTGGTGCATTCTTTTGCTCCCCCCCTTTAGTATAAGCTAGTTTACAAACCATTACCACGTAGCCTGCTTCCTTTAATGACTGTCTTACTTTGATTTGAATGGTGTTCCTGTTGGAAGCAAGTCCCATGCCTCTCTTCTGCATTCCTCTGGCATTCCCTGCTTGCTGTGACTTGCATCACGTAAGAGCACAATGGTGCCAAGAGATGGTTTGGCATTTCAAGAGCTTAACACCCTAGCAAATTGTCATAGTTCCGAGGGCAGACTCTGGGCATGGCCGAGGTTCCTTTTTCGTGCCCCAGAGAAGAGGGATTAGGATTGTATAATCAATCATTAACACTTCTTCACTAAAGGTATTTATATGACAGTTCTCTCTTTCATCAGTGTTATGTGTAACTATACAGAAAAATTCCACTCGTGCTGCTAATAGCTGGCGGAAGCTTTGTCAAGGACAACAGTATGATTAAAAATTGAGCAAAGGAACTGTTGCTTCCTAATTGTGTGCCAAACTCACCCAACCGATTCTGTCTTTCGTAAGACTCAGCTGACTTGCTTAGACTTCCGGATTTCCAATTTCAGCGTGTGTGCATACACAGTAGGAATGCTCAGGGTGTGGTGGAAGGGAATACCAATACCAGTCAAGAAAGTAAAGGGAAACGATAGTGCAATAGTGTGAAGAAGGGAACTGTGAGATCCAAATAATGCTTCTCGGGTGAAATGTCACAGCTCTGCAGTAGCGAGTGTGATGTGTCTCTGTGCATGGTCCGGAAGCTGGCCTGTAGCTAAAGTGGGACCCACAGGGCCTGGCCCCCTAGTGTTTCTTCTGGGTCCCCTCCTTCCCGGGCTGACCCCAAAGTGCCCCAACTTGCCACCTGCAAAGTGCTTGGATTTAATTAGCTGGTGCCCCCCCCCAAGGCCCCCTCCCAAAAATTCCCTAGCTACGAGATGCGTGTCAGTGGTTGTGGCCAATTTTCTGATTTTAGCCCAAACCCACATTAAAACAGCCTAAGTGTAATGGGGGGAAAAATCCCTTATTCTGTCTCTCATTCCAGAGAGCTGCTAATTTAGGTTTTATACCTGACACACAGAAATGGTGATAATGTTATCAAAGTGGCCAGGTTTTATCTAGACACTTGGAAGGATTATTGAGAATCCACATAGAGAGCAAGGAGAGATGTTTAGGGAAATAATGCAAATACTTTGGCTGGAGAATTAGCAAAATCAAGCAGTCAAAATGATATTATGCACTCAATACCGTACCACCTAACATCCAAAAGGCCACTAGGAGTGAATGATTCCAAGTACAATTCTGCTAGGAGTAAACAATTCCAAACAATTCATGGCTTGCAGCACCCAAATGGAAATGGAACCCGATTCTCTTCCTTTGTAGGGTGGGACAGTGATTGGCAGCGCACGCTGCAAAGCTTTCCGCTCCCGGGAAGGCCGTTTGAAGGCAGCCTGCAACCTGGTGAAGCGTGGAATCACTAACCTCTGTGTGATTGGTGGGGACGGCAGCTTAACCGGTGCTAATCAGTTCCGTGAAGAATGGAGCGGACTGTTAGAAGACCTGGCCAGAAGTGGTAAGTTTTGCTGCTCAGCTTGTGGGACGATTTCCATCAAAAAATGATTTGTCACTAGAACCAGGGCTCCAAGCTGGTTCCACCATTTGGAAAAGGCTGGATGAATGTATCCAGTCCAAAGAAGGCAGCGGCTCTTCATCTAGCTCAGTACTTTTTAAAGAACTCCAAGGAAAGTTGGTAATGTCTGATGGCTGTTCCTCCCTGTATTTTGCATATTCTATTACCTTTGTCCCATCTTTCTCTCTTTATGGAACTCAAAGTGGCTTGAATGGGATTCCTGGGAGAGGTCCCATCTAGCCAATTAAGCCCATCTGGATGTGCTTAGCTTCAGGAATGTTCCCCTTAGCCAGATCCTAGGACATAGGCACAAACAGAGTGCTGTGGGAATCACCATAGTCTTCTGGAATCCCAAGTGCCCCTGTACCACTGTGTAAAGCTCTGATACAGTCCTGTTCCAGGCACATGGCATGGAAGTAGCAGCTAGAAGTCGAGTAGAGGCAGCTGTGGCTGCTTGTGCACTGATTGCAGCATGTGGAGCCCCATGGAAGGACACTCATGCCCCTCCCTGGCAGCAGTCACTGATGCTTCAACATTGTCTATTCATTATTGTCCTGCTTTGGTTTTAATACAAATGGGAGGACTGAGAAAGCATCAGGAGCCCAAGAAAGTGGACCTTGGCGAATTGTCCTGCAAGGAACCATTTGCAAGGTGGCATCAGGATTGGTACACTTCACACTAATCTGGAGAATGACAGAGAGCCTAGGACATAACGGCTCATCCTCTTGTTACTTTCTTCTCTTTGCATTTTTGGGCTGAATGCTGATGATGATTGGGGAATGACCAAATACACAAGTAGGATGCTGGAACAATCAGAGGCGTGTCTGAGACACACATAAAATAACAGATATGTTTTGCACAGTCATTAGACATAACAAATGCAAGTAGTGGCAAAGCTTCCTTTAAACTGGCCTGCCTCTTGCAAAGAGCCATTGTGATGCTGAAGAAAGAGACCCGTTCCACTGCCCACTTTCTTTGTACTTTCCTCCATATGCTAGAAATGTTACTCAGTAAGGCAGCATGAGGCTAAATCACTCTGTAGCTGTGAGGCTAAATGTATGAACTGTCTTGCCTCCTCTGAGTAAGGAAAAATAAGTTTAGGACCTATCTAAAGAATGAATGAAAAATAGCTATTTGCCTGCCAGTTATGAAAAATCAATTAGTATTTGTGATGAAAAGAACGTGTAAGAGGAAGAATTTGGCTCAGCGTTTCAAGGCTGACAAACTGCTACATTCTCAGAGGGTGCTTTGTGTGACCAGATGTATCTCTGACACTGAATAAAGCATCCCCTACAATACAGTTGGCTCCCCCTAGTAATGAGTGGAGAACAAGTGGCACTTCATTCAGCACCCAAACTTCAATAGTACATTGAAGTGTAGACTTGTTCCTCTTATCTGTCACAAAGTTTTGAAGCCAGTTTATTTTTCCTTTTGAGTGAAACTGCAGGTAAGACATCTAGCACATCTTGACTGCAATTTGTAGAGTCACCAAGAGCCAGATAAACACTGTTCTGAGGTCAGCAGCAGCTCACAGTCCATCCCTGCAATTGGTTGTTCTCGTTCTAGGCCCCTCCCCAGCATAACTGATTTCACTTAAACTATAGGGAATTTCACATTACCAAGATTCTGCCGGATTGAAGCCGTTTCTGATTCGTCTTGAAGTAAACCGGTACAGGGCTTCCATTTCACACATGGCTTTCCCTGACCGGAAAAGAGCCGAATCAGAAGTGTTTTGGCAATTCAGACTGCACCACTTTGTTTTCTCGCCGTTTCCCGTCGTGCCTTTTTTTTTAAAAAAAATGTTCGCTTTAGAGCGCTTTAGCACTATAAAACAACACTGCAGGCATTCCAATGCAGTTGCTATGATGCTATTGTGCTATAGCGCTATAGCGTTATAGCGCTCTAAAGCGAACGCTCAAAAAAAAAAAAAAGCCGGAGATCGCCCGCGCGGGTGAAAAAAGGCAGGAAAAAAGCGTATTGGATCTGGGAGAAGAAACTGACGACTACTTGGAAGCGGTTAACAGGTAAAACGCTTCAGCCCCGTTTCCTGAACAGGACAGAAGTGATTCTGTGTGAAATTACAAATATATTCCGGTAGGGAACCGGTTCTAAAACGGTTCTATCTGAAATGCCAGACCAGAAACCGTTTGGGAACCGTTCCTCTTCCGGATTATATCATCTGTCTGAAATTCCCCTATCTTTGTCCATTCAAACGTGTGGTCAAACGTATACAAAATTATAAATGGCCATAATGCCATCAAATGAGTGCTTATGTACGAACAAATGCAACTGTATTTTACTGAGTCAGGTCTTGGCCTTTTCTGAGTTGTGGCTTTTCAAGATTTTAGGGAATGGTTTACCTGAGGTCTTTTAATTGGATCCTGAGCCTGTGTTCCTCTGCATTCAAGCAGGTGTTGACTGCTGTCCTATGGCTCATTTGACCAATGGTTTCTGGAGAGTAACTAATGGGACAGTGCCTCTCAGCTCTACTCGAAGCAGGAAAAGGTTCCCATTCAGTACAGAAGTTTTATTCAGCTTTAATTAACTTTATCTTTTTTCATGTGGAGTAGTAATACAATTTTTATAGAATAGAAGCTTTAGGAGGCACAATTGTATAACTAATACGCTATATTGTATGTGAGAATGAGGAAACTGTGCTGGCCAAATGTTTGTGTATATATATATTTAGGGGCTGTTCTTTTTGACAGGCGAGATTGACGATGAAGCTGTTAAGAAGCACGCTTACCTCAACATTGTGGGAATGGTTGGCTCCATCGATAATGATTTCTGTGGCACAGATATGACCATTGGCACTGACTCGGCCTTGCACAGAATCATTGAAGTTGTGGATGCCATCATGACCACCGCTCAAAGGTACTCTGATCTCAGCGAGTGCATTTGAATAGCCGTTCCAATTTTAAATGTGGCTAATGGACAGCTCAAGCCAAAGCTGAAATTCTTGGGGTTTCAAATAACATTACAGTGCATCAGTGTGAGATCCATTAGAGCATTTTAGCAGGGCTCCAAAGGGGGTCATTCACAAGGAGATCTCGTGAGGAAACAAGACAGATTCAACATGAACAGTAATGTCAAGTTTTGCTTCTTTCAATCTAACATGTAATTTATGGAAACACTTGCCATGGTATAACTCTGTGATTCTATGATTCTATACACTTGTCAAGGGTGCTCTAGGCTGATCCTGCATTGAGCAGGGGGTTGGACTAGGTGGCCCGTATGGCCTCTTCCAGTTCTATGATTCTTTGATTCTATAACATTGTGCATTTCCCCAATCGCACCCTGCCCTAATGCAGCCAATTATGTGGAGTGGGACACAGAGAAGCACAACCAGATGACTTCATGCCAGATGATTCCACAGCTGCACGTTCCATGAAAAGAAGGAGTTCAACATCAAGTTGTTGTTTATGCCAGCAATCCTTTGTTCTGCCAGACTACACTTCTTTACCTAGAGTATCACTTCTGCACTCACTTCCATCTGTTTAAGAAGTCTATGAAGACAGGATTAATGTGTGTTCACTGCCTCCAAGAAAGACACTGAAACTATTAAAAGACTTCTGGATGCTTGCCATATCTGAGTGTCTGTTGGTGAGACCGATAATACATATTAACTCTTTCATCCATTGGACTGGATCCAGACAGCTTTTTTTTAATCAATCTCACCCAATTCCCCTTCTTTTTACAGCCCACATCATACATGGCTTTTGTCCTTGTGGATCACATGATGCCCTCCCAGCATAATATTTTGGTGGTCACCCCCCCTTCACTAGTGAAAGTGCTGGTTGGATCCAACCCATATTTTGAATCAGGAAAGAATAGCTTGTAGGAATATTCCTCTGATTTATCAACATTGTTTGCTTGGATGCTTTGGGTGTAAATACAGTACACAGTTTACTTAGATACCACCAAAACCACCAAGCTTTTCAACAGCCTAAGAGTGGAGGATTTCAGCCTCTGGCCTTGTACACCCAGAATGAAAAGAGCCATAGCAGCTGAGTCCTGTTGTCACTTTGACTGGTATTTCTCACATCAGCAGATGCATGCAGTGGTATTAAAATAACATGTAGATATCAGAAGGAGGGGAAAGCTTCTGTTTTCCCTGGATCGGGTGCTCTTAAGTCAGGTTCTTTTTTAGTATTCTTGTTTCTGGAGTCTAATATTTTCAGTATGATCCTACGGTTATTTATTCAGAAGTGTGGCTTACTCTCTGGTAAGTGTGCATAGGATTCAGCCTTAGTTCTATAAGCAAACAGGAAAAAAATCCAGATTTTCTTATGGTCCTAGCTTTATAATTTGTCAGATATAAACCATCATTAGAAAGAAATTTGTATTTGAGGAGTAAGACACAGCAACTTTACTAAATTCTGCTGTAATTTAGTGGCTGACATCTGAACTTGGATATGGGAAACAAAATTTTCAGAATGAAGCTTTCTCGATGGCTTTGAGCTAGTCACAGTCTTTTGGCCTAATTGACATTACAAAGTTTTACTTTCCTGTTCTGAACTTTCTGAAGGAATGCTGGGAGACACGTATTTAAAAAAAAAAAAAATCCAAGGGGACATTTTTAAAGGGGAAAGCTTTTTAGGAAAGGTGTAGAACGTTTGTCTTTTTACCTGCCCTGCAAGTATCAAACATCTGCTTAGAAAGAAGATAGACAAGGTTATGTTACGATTGTCATGATTAACTCTTATTGTCTTTTTCAGTCTTTGTCTTTTCTCTTACATTTAAGTAATGTCCTGTAAATGTGATTTTATATATATATGATAGCACTACCAGTTCTAGTGTTATCTTCTACTCAAGACTAGTTAATGTTGGCCCTTCCTTTCTGCTTAATTGAAGGTAGATAGCAGTCCGTTTGCGTTTACAATTTCTGTGCTTTTGCTATATCTCACCATGAGCTGTGAGGAAAGGTGGGATATAAATATTTAAATAAATACAAATATTGATTTTCTTGTCTGTTTTATAGCCATCAGAGGACCTTTGTCCTGGAAGTGATGGGAAGACACTGTGGGTATGTATTTTCCTCAGTAGTAAACTTTTCAGCAATATCTAGTTTGTGAACTTACTTGAATTTTCTGACTCTTTCCCAGGTACCTAGCTCTTGTTAGTGCCTTAGCCTGTGGTGCAGACTGGGTTTTTATTCCTGAATACCCACCTGAGCAAGGATGGGAAGATCAGATGTGCGCAAAGCTTTCTGAGGTAAACTGTTATTACAATGATATTTGGACTGTCCTGAGGAAGCCAGGTGTTTCTCAGATCAGTAATAACTACCCTGGAAAGCAGCTTATCCTTGGGGTTGAGCTAAAATGGGGAGCCTGTTCCATGAACACTTTATTCCTCTGTGAAATGCACCCTCTTTTGATGACCTTTTGGGCTTTGCTTTTCCAGCCGAGGTTTTAACTGGGACACAGAAGAGACAAGTCGCACTCCTTGATGCGCATCCAGGCAGCCTGTTCACGCACATTCAGGTGGCAGGAGCACTGCCATTTTTGCAGCTTTGGTGTTAACATATTTGTTCAAAATAGCCACACTGCTTCAGCGACATTGTTACATAGTCAGATCCATTTGGCTTTATAATATCAGTGTTTTTGAGGAGAATGACAGCTGTTTGTCAAACAAAAAATGGTTTCAAACCAAGGATTTGGATAGGGATGGCAAACATTGAGCTCATGTCAGGCCATCGAACGAGATGATCTGGAGCTTTGAGGGTAGATGTCTATTAACGTTCTGATGACACCCAGGACTTTATTTTATGAACAAAAGAATCAGCAGCCATTTTCATGCTGAGCAGATATTTGGGTGAGTTCTCTAGTAGTTTATTTCAGACAAAACAGAGGGGTTGGCAGTTGGAAGGGCTAACATTCCAGAAAGGACTGTGTTTGCTAATCCTGGTTGTGGTAAAATTACCAGGTTGTATCCTTAGTTAACTGTAGCACCTTTCTTAGGCTTAAGAGGCTCTTCTTGTGATGGGAGAGTCTTTGATGTTGGAAGAAGGCGTTGCTGTTAGCTGAGCACAGTGGTGGGAAACAACCTGATAGTATTGTGTTGGGGGTATTCCAGGTTACAACATCAGTACAAACAAGGCGTCAGTAATGCCCAAAACAACCAAGGGAGAGGCAGTTGTCAAGCATCGATTTATTTAATATTGCTCACTCTAGCTCTCTCAGGCTTAGCCAAGTGGGTGGCAGAGAGTGTCTTCATTTTCTGCATTCAGGAACGTATTTAAAATGGACTTGTGTTAGAGGGAATTTGGTGAAAGGCAAATTGGTTGGGCAGATCTGCCTGCATTTTTATCTTATTTGCTGTCTTTATCTTGCTGATCATTAAATTGTGTCTGTAGTTTATTGCTTTCTTAGCTCCCAGAATCCTCTGTAAAATGCTAGGGGCTGTGGCAAATATATAGGGATTCCCGAGACAATGAGTTAACTTTGAATTAATACCCTGCTTTTGAAAACAACTGTTTTACTTTATCTAACTAAGCTTCCAGACTGCATATTGGCCCAGCATCAGGTAGTTGGTGTTCAGTTTGAGCATGCTGCAAAATACCAGTTGGGGAGGGTCTATTTATCAATTTAAGCAGAGGTAATAGTCGAAATTAGTGTAAGTCACTTTGTAAGTACAGCCAGAGTTTGATGTTCAACTCTTTGCTTGTAATACTTCCTCTGTAATGTTTTTGTGCTTCTTTCTCCCTAGAATCGTGCACGAAAGAAAAGGTTGAATATTATAATTGTAGCAGAAGGTGCCATTGACTGCCATAACAAAGCTATCACTTCAGAACAAATTAAGGATGTAAGTCTCAAACTCCCAACTATACACTTTATCGATAGTATAGGACCACCTCCTCTCATATTGCCTAGCCAGTTAGGATCCTCTTCTCATGCCCTGCTGTCTGCAGAGGTGAGGTGGGGGTGACCAGAGACAGGGCTTTTTCAGTGGTGGCACCTCACTTTGGGAATGCTATCCTCCTTGAGGCTTGTCTGGTGCCTGTCTTACTTTTTTCAGATGACAAGTTGAAATGCCACTCTTTACCCAGGCTTTTAACTGTCTTCCATCTTCTTAAAGTTTTGCCCATCCATGTAGTCCAAAGGCCATGTTACTTCTCTGTCGTCATTGTTCATTACACATTTATACTTTCAAGCCCATAAATGTCATTGAACTGTATTGTGTTGTAGAGATGGGAGGAGGGGAGTTTCCAATTTTGTTGCTGTTTTTCAAAAATGTAGCCCAAAGCTCCTGGCAATTTATGTGTTGGGTGGGAAAAAGTGTTTAATAGAGATCAGTTTCTACAGAACTTTCTTCCTTTGAGCCATGCCCTCCTTTGAGTCACGCATACGGATGCAGTCACATGACAATCATCTGTCAAGCAGAATCTTGTAGCAATATCCATTAAGGTTTCAGAGTACTCTACAAAGGCTTGGTTGGCTGCCTATGAGCAGTGCTGAAAACCTTTAGGTCCTTAGGCAAGGCAGAGTTTTGCTTTCTTAAGAGTATCGCAAATGATCTCAGGTGAGAGAGAGCCAATGGAAGATGTCCGTAGGCTTCAAGGGATTCTGCTTGCCTGTTTGATCTACCTCTGATAGCCAATTGGCAACTACCGTGCTGCTCTTGAAACTTTTTTTTTTTGCTCATGTACACCTTACCCTTTTAAATCAAAGTGTAGTGGGATGTTTGTCCATGGCTTAACTCTGAAAGAAAAGCAGTTTTCAAACTCTGCAAAGGATAAAACACACTTTTACAATTTCCGAGTTTTCTCTGTGTTTCTGTGTAGTGGTCCAGCTATGCCTGAGATCAGGTGTACCGTAAATGTGGAATGCAAACCTGGTATTGATAGACTGTGCCAACTGTATTATAGGGTATGCTCACCTATGACAAGGGTGATGGATTATAGCAAATGATCACCATGAAGCAGAATAGATTTCTCAACCCTGGAGTGACATTTGGAGAATAGAGAAGCCCCCAAGAGTATAGAATTTACCAGTCTTGCTGTTATGCATAGGATGTGTGTGTGCATGTGTCCCAGAGAAATCTTTGTAGAGATTTGCAATACCATTAAATGTAAGGCCTGCCTGAAATGGAGACGTGATGACAGAAATTAAAGTCAGAGAACAAGTGGTATGCTGTGTCAATGGTACGTATTGACATTGTAGAAGCAATCTGTAGATACTTAGGTCCTTTGAATAATAAGTACTTGAAGGTCCTTGTGGAAGCAAAATTATTATTTTCACTCATACCAGTTGGCCAGGTATTCACACGGCAGAAACGATAATAGAATATTGAGCTTTAAATGGATTTGTCACCCAATCAAGTTTTAAACCGACCTCAGAGGTGTGGGAAGCAAAATTACTTTCATATTCATGGAAATGGGCCTTGAAACACACTCTGAGAGTTGCCAGGAGCTCCCTGTAATTTATTTGTTCAAAGATCATTCAGATTTCAGTTCCTGGGGATGCTGTATTGAGAAGTTTCATAAGGTTCAGATTGAAACAAGTACTTTATTGAAATTTTTCCGACAAAGTGTATAATGAAGTAAGCTTTGAATCACAAAAGCTTATACCTTAGAATTTTTTTGGTAGCCTTTAAGGTGCTACGGGACTCGGATTTTGTTCTGCTACTGCAGACTAACGTGGCTACCCCACCTGAAGTTATTTTTATTGGCATCTCTAGTCCGCCTTTGTGTGTTAAATGGACAAAGCAGGAGCAATTAAGGTATAACTAATCTGTGTTGAGTGATCCTGAATTCTTGCTTGTGAACGTAAGTAGGTTTGTGGATCAGACTAAAGTTTGCCTAATCAAACATTAAGAAGCTTCAGTAGAAATTGGCCAGTGGTCCACTGGTAGAGGGGCATTGGTTTTCTGTCCATTTCTGAATCAATACATTGTTCTGTGAGCCTCAGTTTCTGTTCAGTCCATTACAGACTGTTAATGCTATATAAATGTTATGCAGCAGTAGCATTTTTATCCTGAGAATAAGGGTGGAAATACACACTACGCAGAAGGTTGCAGGATATGGAAGATTATGGTCATACGAAGCTGCCTTGGTCTGAGTCAGATCATAGATTAAGCACAGTTCTGTCTCCATCAACTTAGCAGAAGCTCTCCAATATTCCAGGCTGAGAAAGTCCTCTTTTAGATATTCTCTTATTCCTTTTTCTGAGGCAGACTTCTTTTTGTACGATCCTGAAAGGGCATATTTTAATATTGAAAATAATTCTTTAATTTCATAGTAGTATTCCTGTACGTTTAGGAGAATTAGTCCTGGCAAAGATAATTCTGGCAAAGATAATTCTGGCTGTTGTTATTAGATTCAGAACCACCATTTGATGTCCCCCAGGAACAATAGGAACATAATTAAGCAACAGTGTTTCAGGGCTGAAATGGGACTTCAGATCCTAACTGGGAGCTCTGTTTAACATCTTCTTAGTTTGCTCAATTAAATTCATCTTTCTCAATCTGTTTCTTTCCCAGTGGCTTATTTATTAATAAAAGTCCATTATAAGGAGTGAGCAGGATATTTGTCAACTATGCTACAAATCCAGCATAATTTATTCCCCAAGGCTTGTCAGAACAAACTGTTACACTCAATTATGGGCTTCAGCCAGTCAGTGAATCAGAAGTGCTATAAAAGGAGAATATTCATCACTGATGAGCTATTAGTAAATTCATTCTGACATGACTAGGCAAATTCTATGTGTACATGAATAGTAGGGAAGTCATAAACTTAACACTGTGAGGCCCTTTTCCTGGGTTTGCAAGAAGAAAAGAAAAGTATATCTTGCCAAAATTGTATAGTCAGATAATCCTCATTTCCGTTGCTGATACAGTCATGCCTGCTAAAGTAATTTGCATTCCTTAGATGGGGGATATTTGAATATTGCCCCCCCACAATGTTGTGAGTAAACCTTGGGCTTCCTACATGCCTTCCTCCAGTTTTCATCATGCATAGAAGGGAATGCCTAGACCAGGCAATACCAGTGTCTGGGATCATCCCTTATCTTGAATACTGAAACCTCTCTCAGTAGCAGTTGCAACTTCCAGGGTTAAGAGAGATCCCATATTCAAATAACGACAAGATTTTGTGGTTGATGTTTTGTTGTTGTTACTTCCATGTTTTGTGAAACAGTGGGGTAGAAAATGTCAGTGCTTGAGTCCTCTTTTCAATCCTGTCATGCACAGAGGTGTGAAGGAAGGACAAGGGCAATTCCTGAACAGACTCCTGAACTGCCCAGTCCAAAGCCGGGAGATGAGGTCACTGCTGCTGGACTGAGGTTCTTGATATGATTGGGAAAGAGATCCTGCAATAAACTGGATTCTTTAGAAAGGGGCAGTTTATCCAAGTCTGCTGGGAAGAAAGGAAAGTTCCCTCAGAGTTGGGAGGCAGGGAATAATGGCACAGAGGAATGGAACAGGGCATCTTCTCCCACTCTTGGATGTGTTGCCATGCCTCTGGTTTCAGCAGCAGATACTTTTACCCCAGCCTTCTAAGATGTGTGATAGGTGCCTTTTCTTTTTCTTAGTACTCTTCCCTCTCTTCTGTTACATCAATTCACCAAAATGTTTTATTTTTAATGTTACAGAAAATTTTGTTTCAGGCTGGAGAGAAAATATATTTTTTTCAGTGGAGGTGGTGTGTGGTGTAGCTCATGTCCTTCATCCCACTCTTGGTCAAGTTGGGTTTTCAGCTTTGTTGGCTGCAGTTCTTTAAATTTTGTGTTGCTTCCTGCCTAGGTGGAAGGAACTTAGAGATTAGGTTACCTGTTTGAGAACTAATGGGGTTGGTGTGAATTTGAAATTATCATAAGCTTTATGTAAGCTAAGCATTCTTAAAAGGTTTAGGTTAGGATTTCCACTCACTGTCCTTGCACAGTAATGTGCTAGCATGAGCACAACTGCTGCTGTTCATAAATCTGTTGCCTTTCTTTAACATCTGTTTTGTTCTCTTTTGCAGCTTGTAGTGCAGCGGCTGGGATATGATACTCGTGTCACTATCCTTGGCCATGTTCAAAGAGGAGGCACTCCCTCTGCTTTTGATAGGATTTTGGTGAGTGAATACAACCAGTCAGTTTCAGAATTTCACAACTAGGGATGGGCATGAACCTCATCACGAACCTAATTTCATGACGAAGATCGCCGGTTCTTGGTTTGTGAACCACAGCCCTCCATGTGACTTTGGATATTCATTTAAAGTCTAGGAATCACTGTCTTCTGTTTCTGCATTAATTCTAATTTTATCAGAGTGATTAAAAAATTCAGCAGGTGGCTTGTAGGTGCTGGTGTCCTAGACAGCATATCCTCATCAGAATTTGCTTGTGTCTTTAAAGACCCTTGAACATCTGTCTCATTCTCAGGCAAGCCGCATGGGTGTGGAGGCTGTCCTTGCCCTTCTAGAGGCTACACCTAAAACTCCTGCCTGTGTCGTGTCCTTGTCTGGAAACCAAGCTGTCCGCCTGCCTTTAATGGAATGTGTGCAGATGGTGAGTTGCTAAAAGGGAGCCATTTTATGCGTTCATCAACCCTGTCCTGTTGGTAGCAATCCATGGCCAGTTGTTACTTAGAGCACAAAGGGAGAGATGAGCAAAGGCTCATCTACATTTAGCACAATGAACTCTCAGTACGCAGCAGGAAGAGCATTACAATCTGGAAATAAGAACCTCCTGGTGTTCCCCCCCCAGGAGAGATCCAGCTGTCCTTGACTAGGGCCAGGGCCTTTTCAGCCCTGGCCCCTACCTGGTAGAACTCTCTGTCTGAGGACATCCACATCCTATGGGATCTGTTACCATTCTCTAGGGCTTGCAAGGGAGAGATGTTCTGCCGGGCATTTGGTTGAGGACAGCCATGGACTGGCACTCTCATATCCCACCCCCCACCCCCCTCTCAGGGGGCAAGTGGGTATTGGAAATGTATTGCTATCTTGAATTGTACTCTTTGATTGTGGTTGTTGAATTTTAATGTTGTTTTAAGTCTAGTAACATTGTATTTTATTGATGTAAGCCACCCTGAGCCCTGCGCACAGCAAGGGGCAGCCTAACAAGTCTAACTTAATAAATATAAATAAATAAATAAATAATGCCTTCAGTCGTAGTAGATGGATTCCATTGCTGTTGCAGGCACCTTGGCAGTTATTTTTGTATTACAGGTGATTCAGAACATAATAGTAGTCCATTAATTATACTGGTGGTATATTCAGGGGGGTAGCTATGTTGTCTGAAGAAGTGTGCATGCGCACAGAAACTTATACCCAGAATTAAACTTTGTTGGTTTCAACTAGACTCAAACTTTATACTGCTGGTGGTTGTCTTCCAGTAAAATCCTAAAAAAACCCACCTTCCTGGAAGTAAGCCCCTGCCTGTCTCAAGCACTGATTATGGGTGGATTCTCTTTCTGTCTTTGTAGCTTGTTCTTCAACAAATGCACAACATGCAGCAGACAGTCCCTATCCTGCACACACCAGAAAAAGATCCTGGCTGTTAGGAAGCATTTTGTGGAAATGGGACATTCTATATGGCACAGTCCTGTAATGCACGTCATGATATCAAGGACCCACTGAAAGATTTCCTCTTTCCCAAATGATTTCTGTTTTTAAATTATCCTGCCTGGCTCGAGTGTTGAATCCAGCCAAATCAGTGCAATAAAATAATACAATGAAGAGTGAATCATGTGTCTGATGAAAGCTACAGGAAATCTAATCTGCCAATAATACAATCAAACAACTATTGCAGTGCTGCGCAGGGTTAGGCTGCTTGAAGTCTCACTGAAACCACTCCGATTTAGGCAGTCTAACCTCATGACTAGGGTTGGCACCATTATCACCTGTGGCCTGCTCTGAATTGTTGTATAGTCTTGGAACCTGTTAGAAAGCATAATTTATTAATGTTTGAAAACCGGGAGATATGGGGATGCACCATACCAGGATTGTATAAGCCCTTCTGCACATAGGAAAGTTGAAACTGTGGGGCACATTTTATTTCATTGCCCCTTTTACTGTGATCTTAGACACGATTCCATTACTCATACTATCCTAAAAATCCCAGGTAGATCCAAGGGATCATATATTTCCTTTCTCCTCTTGGACCATGAGCCTTGGATCATGGGTAAAGTGGTCAGATTCTGTGCTTCCTCAAGAGTATATCATAGCTTTGTGTTAGTTTAATAACTCAAATTTGCTCATTTTAATAACATTTACATAATTTTTATGTACCATTTCTGGTAACAGATTTATGTTTCTCCTAGTCTTTGACTATAATAAACAATTTATTCCTAAAGTTTGAAAATCTCTTTTCTTTGTTCAATTTCAAAAGACCCAAGAAGTGCAGAAAGCCATGGATGGAAGAAAATTTCTTGAGGCTGTGCAGCTCCGTGGAAGGTACAGCAGTATTCTTCGTGTGTGTACTAGCAGAGGCTATGCTTTGTTGCTTTCCGTGGACTCAAGGCTTAAAAAAAAAAAAAGAGGTGCTGAAACTCTCAAGAGGGAAATGAAGTTTTCAATCTGTGTACTGAAAACTCATGAACTGTTAAATATTTTTTTAAAGAATTTTGTTGAAGCGGTTCCAGAACTCCATTCTGGTGCATTCCTCAAGGAAAAAAAAGTCCTGCATGGAATACTACATTACAGTGTCCTATTCATTTTTTCTTTGTTTATGTAGAATTTTTTAAAGCCAACCTGGAGCATCAGACACAATAAAAACAATGGGTTGGATCCAGAAGTAGGGTTTATAGAATCAGATAAAATTATCTCTTTCTCCCATGCAGGCACTGCCTTAGCTGCAAAGAAAGAGGGAGGGAGTTTTATTTGGTTACTTGGTGCTGGGGGAGGGGCAGTGGGAAGGCTTCTAGTGTCCTGGCCCCACTGCTGGACCTCCTGATGACACCTGGTATTTTTGGCCACTGTGTGACAGAGTGTTGGACTAGATGGGCCATTGACCTGATCCAACATTGGCTTCTCTTATGTTCTTATGATTCTCAACTCAGCACCTTGTCCTCTGCCACACTCCTCAGAATGGATGGCCAGCTCCTTGGGGAAGGGAAAGATTAGGAACGATCCATTCCAACAGCTGCTTTCATGCACTCCTCTGCTAAATCTAAACCAGACAGTCTTCAAAGGAAGTTCTACATAGAGCTCAGTACAGTAATCTAGCCCAGATGTGATCAAACTGTGGATCACTATGACCAAGTCATACCAAGGAAGAGCTGCTCCTTTAGGGGAAAGGCAACTTATTCAAGGATGGCCGATTCCTTGGGGGCTTCGTCATTAGTCAGCAGCACCTCAGTCTTGTCTGTACTGAGTTTTCTTTTTAGCAGCCAACCAACGTGGAAAAAGACAAAAGGTTTCATTTGCCAAAATTTCTTTCTACTTAAAACTACCACGTTGTGGTATTTTGTTCCTAGGCTCATGAGTATGACTGACAGGGAGGGCTTCACAGCTGAGGAGTCTGTGTGCTTGGGTGTCAGTTGTGAGGGCACGCACTGAAGAACAAATCTGGTTCCTGAAAGATCCTCCTGAGAATCAGATCACATCAGTCTGTTGCCTTTCTTGAATGTGTGTGATACGGCACTGCTGTGGAGAATGCATAAATATACATGGAGACCCCTTGCTTCTTTTTCTTACAAATGAAACTGTGTTGTTGTCGTTCAGTCGCACAGTTGAGTCCGACTTTTTGCGACCCCATGGACCAGATCACGCCAGACCCTCCTATCTTCCGCTGTCCTCTGAAGTTTGTTCAATTTCATGTTCGTTGCATCAATGACACTGTCTAACCATCTCATCCTTTGCTGTCCCCGTCTTCTTTGACCTTCAGTCTTTCCCAGCATCAGGGTCCTCTCCAGTGGGTGCTCCCTTCTCATTTGGTGGCCAAAGTATTTGAGCTTCAGCTTCAGGATCTGGCCTTCCAGGGAAAAGTCAGGGTTGATCAGGGTTGATTCTGTACTTCTAGGGTTGAAACTGTACTTTTTATTAAATGTAATTTTCTTTTTCCTTTATAGGAGTTTTGAGAATAACTTGAATACTTACAAGCTATTGTCTAACAAGAAATCAGCTACAGATGTTCCCAAGGTATGATTTGAATGACAGTCCAGTTGTCTGCTTAATTCTCAACACCCGTAGTATTTATGGCTTGCATGGCTGCTCACTTGGTAAACCAAAATGAGCAGCACTTTGAAAAAACTGTATCCATGGAAACATTTGCTACTTTGTTTGGTACAGCTGATCATGACTTGTGTGGTGAGTCGAAGCGTGGTAGTCAGTGATGTATAGTCTTTGACAAGACACCAGATCATTGCATCTACCACTATATTCAGATTACCAGTTTCCAAGTGGGGCCTGGAGATCTCCTGGTTTAAAATTGCTCTCCAGATGATAGGCATAAGTTCCCCTGTAGAAAATGGCTGCTTTGGAGGGTGGACTCTATGGCATTATGCCCCACTGAAGTTCCTCCTCCTCCTCCTCCTCCCTAAACACCACGCTGCCCAGGCTCTGCCCCCAAATTGCCCGGAATTTCCCAATCCAGAGCTGGCAACCCTACACTACACTACAACCCTACCCTACATCTTCATCACTAAAAGTCTCTTTATGAAAAGTGACATAACTA
The DNA here is from genome assembly GCA_029375565.1 of Gekko gecko. Lineage (NCBI taxonomy): Eukaryota > Metazoa > Chordata > Lepidosauria > Squamata > Gekkonidae > Gekko > Gekko gecko. The sequence goes on along the minus strand of JAPDNY010000011.1, from coordinate 85,693,667 downwards.
GTTGTGAACAAGCTGGCTCTGCAGTGAGGTCAAGGGATTGGGGTGGCCTTAGGTGGCAGATTTTCTCAGGTTGACAGGCACTACTACTTCACCTCACTGCTCCTATCCCCACCCCGAAGCCAGAGGAATTAATGCTCCTTCCCTCCCTCCTCCTTCCCCCAGCAAGCACACATTTCCAATGGAGTTTTTCACAAGAGTTCAGGAAACCCAGACGACCACGTCTGGTTTGTTGGGCTGTGTTCAGATGCCTGGGAAAGGAGTGTTAGCTGCTCCGGGTGGAAGCAGCATGGGGGGAGGGAGGCAGCTATGGGCGGTGGACAAGACTGGTGAGCCCTTTGCTGAGCTGTCATTAACTGGAAGATCTTCGTTTTCAAATGCCTAGAGTACATTTTATTTCCAGTTTGCTTAGGCCTGACTCATACATTTCCAGAGGCGCGTGGGGCTAGCTAATATTGAAATGGCTTTGACAGTGTTCCATTGGCATACAGTTTGTTTTGCATGATGGTGGTGGATGGTGCTGTCAGGTCACAGCTGACTTGTTTTGACCCTGTGGGGTTTTCCAAGGCCGGAGGTGTTCAGAGATGGTTTGCCATTGCCTGCCTCCATGTCATGGGTCTGGTATTCCTTGGAGGTCTCCCATCAAAATGCTAGCCAGGGCTGACCCTGCCTAGCTTCCGAGATATAATGAGATCAGGCTATCGGGGGCTATCCAGTCGTATGACTGTGTTTGCTTGCATTAGAGCACGTCCTCAGGTCACGGCATTTAAATGACCGAGGTGGCCTGCATGTTCAAAGCTGCTGGGCAGATATAGTGTTAGATCAACCAAGAGTGCACCCTGCAGAGGAGGAGACTGAGTAGCATTTTAAACCAGATTGCGCTTAGTACTAGTACGTATGTTGGGTGAAGTACAGTTACTGGGGCCAATCCAACCATTCTCAATGAGCTTTCCTCCAGCGTAAGTTGCCTTCTTCCAACTTAGGAGGCTCTTCCTCCAGAGGGAGGAAGGTTTCGGCGGGAGGAAGGCATCAGACTTTGCCAGGCAGTGTGGTAGGATAGGGGTACCATCTAACCCACTCTTTTGTATAATGGCTAGATAAGCAGGAAGTGTCTGCAGCCACGGCATTACTTGAAATCTTTTTTGGTCTCTTTCTTTAATGGGATGGTGTCTTATGTCATCTGTGTTTTTTAAAAAATACAAAGCAGTTATTCTTAGCAAGTTCTTTTGCTTGGTAGGTTTGGAAGCAACGCTGTTATTTTTGCATGGCAAGAAAACTTGCTATATGCATGTTTTGAAGCTGTGCGCTGCTTTGCTCAAACCCAGACGCAAAAATGCTCAGGCGCGGGCAGCCGTAACCTAAGCAGCACCATCCCATAGATATTAGCCTATAATTTTGGTCCAATGATGTACTTTTAAGTTTTAGATTCAAGATCTTGACTTTGAACATGAAATACCAAAGGAGTCATGAAGAATCTGCCTGGTAGGTAGGGTTGCTAACCTACAGTGGCACCTGGAGATCTCTCGCTAGTACAGTTGCCCTCCGGGTGACCAAGATCAGTTCCCCTGGGAAAATGGCTGCTTTGGAGGTGGAGTGTATGGCATTGCATCCTGCTGAGGTCCCTCCCCTCTCAAATTCCACCCAGACCAGGCTCCACCCCCAAAATCTCCAGGTATTTCCATCTCGGAGCTGGCAACCCGACTGTTAGGATTATATCAAATGTATATGTTCTGTGCCTGATCTCAGAGGCCTCGTATAGACGTAATCCTTCTGAAAGTAATAGGGTGGAGGAAAATGAGAGAACCAAAACTGGGCAAATTGTTTCCAACAGAAGAAATTATTTGGGATAGATTATTTTTGGTTGGAAATAACTGATTGGTTTGAATATTTATGTAGTTTGGTTGTGCAGTAACTCCAGAAGATTCAAGTCCTGACTCATATGCTCATCAAAGGTGCTTAAATGGTAGTAAAGAAATGCTACTTTGCACACCTCAGATTTACAAGAGCAAATGCACAACTTGGTGATCTGAAGGATCCAAGACAGATCGCACGACAGTCACGTTACAATCTTGAGGAGAATGACTGTTACAGGCCAAATTTATACAGTCCTCATGCTCTTGCAAATGCTGTTCCCTTCAGGTGGCCAAAGTAATTTTTTTATTTTTTAATCACAGGCCTGCCAGTAAGGCATACTGTATCTCATTACCTGGTTGGAATGGCTAGGAGCTTACACTTTTTGTATGTACCATGGCTGAGTTCAGACTGGCAGTTTGCCCTGCTATAGCCATGTGTGAGCAACGTTTCACAAGCGGATTAACGGGGCCGTTCACACAGGCACATCTGTCTGGCGTTCCCCACCCGTAGTCAACCCGTCATGTACCACTTCGCTCCCAGGATTAAAAGATACCTGGTGAAAGTAGTAGCAAATTCTGGAGAGTGCCTTTATCCCACTTCATTCCACTTCTGGGAAGTGTGAATGCTAACCAGAAAAGATGGGAACAACCAGCAGTAATAATGTCCGCCAGGTGTTTCCACGCATAAGGTGCACTTGATTGCCTGGGAGAGGCAGCAGCGATGTGATTGGATGTGCTCTGCTCTACCACCCAATGCAGTGCCGGCGCAATGGGATCCTCCCCAAATTGCCCTGATGCGTTTATGCGCATGAGTGCATATGGTCACATAGCCAAATTACTAGGAGAAAGCCGTTTACAGCCGCGCCTCTGGGCCAGCAGTCTGAACGCTCCCTTGCGCCTCCTGCCGGTATGCTCCCACATCAATCCACGCAGGGTGATCGGGAAAACCGGTCTTTTTTGCAACGACTCCCTCCTGCTTCAAACTGCCAGTCTGAATTCAGCCCTTATTTACTCAATTGCAAGACTAGGTTTTTTCACAAGTATACTGTAAAAAAAGAAGGTATCATCCCACATTCACCTACAAGTTACAGTTACATCCAATAATTTTCTCTGTGTATACCATTTTTAAGGGGGTCATTTTACATTCAGGGTCATCTTCCTTTTCCATAAATATGGTAGATAGTTATTTGCAATTCTTGAATGCAACACCTATTCTAAGGATATTTGTTTAGTAAGGTTTTCTTTTTACCTTGGGCTAGGGTTACAAGATGTTCTCTTTTTAAAGCACATGTCCTCTTTTTTTTAGTATCCATCCCTTTTTGGGCTGTTCTTTAAAAAACGGATGAAAATGTCCTCTTTTTTAATTGAAAGGTTAGGCATATTCCTAGTTAGTAGGAAATTATCACAGTTTTAATAGTAGGGGTATTTAAAATGAGATTTGTCATACCGATCACTTGTTTGAAGTAGTCAGTCAGGAAATATACCCTCTTTTTTGCTTTTCAAAATATGGTAACCCTGGCTTGGGCATATGATATACCAAGATCTGTATTGCGAAGTACCATGCATTACATATTCAAGTGGACATTGCTAACTATGAATAAAGGTTTTACAAGTCCAATGAATGGTTGACACGCAAACTTAGACCACTAGATTGTGTTTGGTTGCCTGTTGCTTTACTTCACTTACTCTGTGTGCAGTATGTTGTATGAGATGTGATCTCCTTCAGAAGGTAAGTTGTGTTCCGTGCTTTCTCTCAATATACTCCTCTGTGTCTGTTACTTTTTGTCAAAAACTAAATTAAATATTGAAATTACTACATAATGCTTTTGTTTGTGCTTTCCTGTTTCTGCTTTTCATGTATTTTTAAAAATCCTTTTATTATACTACGGATTACTTTACACCTTTTGGTCCAGAGTTTGCTATCTCTTTTCTAGTGCAATCATATTATTGAACCCTGCAATATGTGTTATATATTTAAGGATATCTTTCTCCTTGTCTTGTAGACTAACTTCAATGTAGCAGTTTTAAATGTAGGCGCTCCGGCAGCGGGGATGAATGCTGCTGTTCGCTCAGCTGTAAGAATCGGTATAACTGAAGGACATAACATGTTTGCTGTCACGGATGGATTCGAAGGCTTCTCTAAAGGGCAGGTGAATAAATATTTAAGGTTTCCTGCACCCCCACAATCAGACACCTCAAGCAGCTTTAGAATCCCTACCGTTAAAATACTGTTTAATCCATATAGATTTAAAATGGATCAAAAGTAGAGTGACCACTGAAACATCACTTAAATCAAAATTGAACATTTAGGGAGGCCCTTCAAAATTAGTGACATTTCCTCAATAATTTTTTACACATTGCTGGAAAACTAGGGATCCAAATGACTCATGATGGTATAGTCCTTCCTTGCTATTACAGGTCAGGCTGCTTAGCCCTGGAAGCTATAAAAAATACATAGGTAGTAACTATTTGCAACCATTTAAACCTTTTAAACCTTTTTACTCTTCTGGATCCTGAATCATGTTAATTTGCACTGGAGCTGCTGCTTCCATATTCTAAATATACCACCAACATTTTTGTCAAAGAGAAGGCCATGTTTATAAAAAGATTTTGCCTCCTGGATCCCTCTTGAGAATTTTTTCCTATCAGATTCCATGTTATTTGTTCAGAGGGCAGCTCTCAGGAGACCTTGGCGAGAGGCCGCATTTGGCTGTTTGCCTGAATGAAAATAGCTCCGGGAGTGTAAAGTATCTAGAGATAAGCAGAGGATGAAAGGCAGCTATCATAAATCTGTTGTAACAGTTGATTTCTGTTCTCTCATTAAGGAAGTGTTTATTGTTTGAGACGTTGTTATAGTATGCCTTATCCTAAGGCTTCTGTTGGGGTATGTTTATGAGTCCGTTTTATATATATATATAACTCTGAAGAATTTCAAGGCCTCCTTCTCAGCCACTCCAGCAATTGTCAGGGAGTCTGCCTCCTTCTTATCACATTGTGACAACTTCCAGAGTTACGGGATTCCATCCCTTCGAGTAGATTGCTGTGAGAAGGGTTGAAAAATTAAGGGAGACTGAAATTGATCTCTAGTCAGTTAGGTGTATTTACACTGGCATTTTTTTCATGAGTTGCCCCTTTAAAATCGTGCAGGGAGGTGTCAGATCACCATCTCTGGTCCATCGTTATGGTTGTTAATCTCCAAGTGGAGGCTGGAAATCTCCTGGAATTACAACTGATTACCAGGCAACTGGGATTAGTTCATCTGGAGAAAATGGCTGCTTTGGAAGGTGGCTTTGATGGCATTCTGCCCCACTGAAGTCCCTCCCCTCCTAAGGCTTCACTCCCAAAATCTCTAGGTATTTCCCAACCTGGAGCTGGTGACCTTGTCCACTGTTTGTGCTCCCCTTCCTGGAGGATTCTGTTATATTAAAGCTTATCAAATAATTACAGAGTTTCCCCCCAATAGTTCAATTACTTAGAGCCCAACTAGATAAAATGCAGAGAGTACTATGAATGGAGCTCCCAGGACTTTTCCTCCCCTTTAAAAATCAGGTGGACAGGGCCCAATTGTTATCAGGACTACAGCTTAAAGGGAGAAGGATTTCACCTTCCCTTCCACACTGTTTTCTCACCATAAAATAGCCTTGGGGAGATGCTTTTCGCCCCACTGAGCAAGTACTGATATCAGTACCTATATATTTTTCCATTGGGGCAAATCGCAGGTCACTAAGACCTTTACAAGTTGAGAAAACAGCACGGGGAGGTCTCACTCCCCACAGGAACAACAGCAAGAATTGGGAATGGGAGGGTGAGCCAGTTTATGCTGTTGACCTGATTGGATCGATAGGTCTTTCTGCACTTGAGATTTAGAGAAAAAAATTGTTGAGAGCTCGGTGCACAAACACTACACATCTCATGAAGTTCAGTCAATCTGTATCTTGCCAAGGGTGCAAGCAGTTCATACAGTGCAACCATATTCAGAAACCTAAATTATCATAATAAAAACATGGAAAATATCATAGTACAAAAAGATCCAGATTTATCCCAAGGGACTATAAGAACTATTGTTCCCAGGAGTTAACTCAAAAGGCCTTCCAGATTTTTTTTAAAAAAAATGTTATGGAAGCTAGTCTCATATTATCTCTTCTTTCTATAAATATCTCTCACATTTTTATCCCACCATTCCTACAGAGTAATTCATTCTTGGCCATGTCATCTCCAGCTTCCTTACTGATGTCTTCTCCCCCCCACCCCTGGCCTTTTAAGACTTTATGTTGTTCTGCCCATGCACCATGGAAACCGTCTTTACCAATTTTTCTAGCAGAAAAATTACTTCCCAGTTGCATCTCAGGTTTCTCTCCCTCTCTCAATCATACTGTGTCAAATATATTAGGGGTTTAGGGATGCAATTGTATATAATAAAATGCACAGTTTCTGGGAAGTTGCAGGGGAGGTACATGGGAATCACAGATTTGCACTGACAAAGACAGACAAAGCTAAATTGAAATGAAAGGCATACCAATCTGGGTACTGTCTAAAGTTTGATTCTTGGTGAGGCTAATTTGTTGTGTCTGCTGCAGAAACATCCAACTTATATTTCTGATAATGGCATAGTATTTAGAAAATCATTTAATCTGTATCCTCTTGGTTTCTGCTTACAGATCAAAGAAATCGGCTGGGGCGATGTGGGGGGTTGGACTGGCCAAGGAGGGTCAATTCTTGGCACCAAACGGTAATGTAAAAATGTTGTACATTGTATCATACAGCAAACTTAACAAACACTGGTTAAGATTTATATAATGGGCAGTAATTTAGTGCATGGAAATATATATATATGGCCTTGATGTTATAGCAGATAAAAGGAAGGTGATTGTGGTAGCAGTTTAGGGTCAAGGGTTATTTGCCTGTGCTGCATTGTTGCCACTCTGGTGAACATCTGAAGACATCACATGGAATAAGAAGATTATGTAGTTACTTCCCATACCTGCTTGGACAAATATGCAGGTTCATCCACTGGGATAAACAAGGAAACAAACACATGTGCAAATGTTTCGTATCTACAAAACTTCAGATGATAGAAACTTGCAAGTGTGGCATGGAGATGATGACTTTCCCCTATTGTTCACTCCAAGGCCAAGTTCAGACTGGCAGTTTGGCCCGATATAGGCACATTTCACAAACGGATTAAAGGGGCCAGTTCACACAGGCACAGCTGTCAGGCGTTCCCCAGCCGTACTCAACCCGTCTTGTAACGCTTCCCTCCCGAATTTAAAAAGTACCAGGTGAAAGTGGTAGCAAACCCTGGAGAGCACGTTGATCCCGCTTCCCAGACGTGTGCATGCTAAAAGCTGCGTGAACCAGCTGCATTGATAATTGCTGGAGTACTGGAATGAGAAAAAGCTGCTTACGGCTGTGCCTCCGCCAGGGGCGGGCCAACAGTGCGAATTCTCCCTTGCGCCTCCTCCCCGGTATGCTCCCACATCAGTCGGTGCAGTGTGACCGGGAATACCCAGAACACGTTATTCCAGGTCTTTTTGCCATGACTCCCTTGTGCTTCATACTGCCAGTCTGACCTCAGCCCAAGTATCTGATATTCAGTGACATACGTATTTCATTAAAATATGTATATCCTGCCTTTCCATCAGTGAAATATATCTCCACTTCATGAACATATTCATAAATATACATGACCACCTTAAGTCTCAGTTAAGAAGGTGGCCTATACATAAATAAATATTCTCCCTCCTGTCCTTAAGCACATATGTACATTTTTAAATTTTACTAATTTTTCCATTTCATCCTTTCTTTGCTCATCATAAATCCAGTCTTTTCAAAAGTAGTTTTATTTATTTAGAGGGGGGGGGATTATAGTCCTGTGTCCTTCCACCCATGTGAGCTCCTTTGTCTCCCACTTAACTTAGAAGCCTTCCTTCTAAGATATAGCTAGAAACTCTCAGTCTGGGGCTCTGTATTCTTGGTGCTTGGGGGTGGGGAGCAACAGTGGGAGGGCTTCTAGTGCTGTGGCCCCACTGCTGGACCTCCTGAAGGCACCTGGTATTTTTGGCCACTGTGTGACAGAGTGTTGGACTGGATGGCCCATTGGCCTGATCCAACATTGGCTTCTCTTACATTCCTTCTCAATGAATCATGCCTAACTCCCATCCTTTCATGAATCATACTGTGCCCAGCAGGGCTTCTGTTGAGGTTGGTTAAGTAAAGTCCTGCACTGAACAGCCTTATACATGGGATAAATTGCAAGCAAGTATCGAGAGACCCATCCACATTACTTGCCTTTAATAATAAAAAACCCTGTTCATTTTTAAAACTATTTTTGTAATCTGCTTTGAACCACAAGGAAAGATAGGTTATAAATATTTAATAAAATAGATATAAATAGAATTAAAACAGGAAAGACTTGTTTTACAGTTGGATAGAATGAGCTTACTTCATGGTGAATATGCATATTTCAACCTCAGCAAGTGCCACAGAGATTGTGAAAGGGATCATAAAGAAAAATTAGAGAGAACTGAAAGACTGTTTGAAAAAACAACAAGAGCCACTTAATACATAATGTGTCGGATCAAAATTCTATGTATGGAAGTGCCACTTGCCTGCCTCCCCCATCTTGAAGGCACCCAAGATGCTCAGGGATTCCCAGGAGTAATATGAAAGGGGGGGGGTGACTTGGAGGGCTGATGTAGGAGGTGGGCGTTGCCTTTCCTCTTGCTCAACAGGATCTAACCCAGTGACTGAACTGAACTACATTTCTGTTTTCTGATGAGCTGTAAGAGTCAATTGCTATAGCTCCATGAGTTCCATTGCTTTGAGACAGGGAAGCAAAAGTCTCGTCTCAAGCACAGTCCTGTAACATTTTACAAATTGAGGTATAAGAAAGTGTAATATCAGGGTCCATAGTGTGGGTTGTTGGGTGTCAAGTCTCACAGTTCTCCAATCATTAAAATTTTGAAAAGAACAAAGGCTCGTTTTAATCATAAGTGCTATGTACATTGCTGAGTGTGTCTTCCCCTCTGATATTTTAGCACGCTCCCTGGAAAGTATTTGAAGAAGATCGCAGAACAGATGCGTGCTAATAACATAAATGCCCTCCTAATTATTGGTGGATTTGAGGTACATCACTTTGTTTTCTTTCTCCTGTACATCTTTGTTCGCAGAATCTTAAAAGATTTCTGACAATGGTTAATATTTTGTGATATCAAGAACTCATGCATAGATTCACACAGAAAACCCCAAAAGACTTTGATAGAAACTTAATCTCTTTGTCATGCAAGGCCCTACCACTTGAAATGTTGAATGGAAAGAGGTGGTAGTAGAATTTCAACTGAAATAATTCAAAGTAGACTTGCTGTCAGATCCAGGTCTCAGCTGTAGCTGGTGCAGCACAAGGCACTGTTTGGGCAGCACCAGCCACAGTAATAGGCTTTGCAAGGCAAGTGGAGCAGAGCTAAATGTCTCTGGGCAACTTGCCATTAAACGAAGTTTAAATCCAGTGGCACCTTTAAGGCCAACAAAGTTTTATTCAAGGCGAACTTTCATGTGCATGCACACTGCTTCAGACAGAATGAAATGGAAACAGAAATAACAGTCATGCATATAGAGGGTGGGCAGTGAATTAGCATGCAGAATAAAGAAGATGTTTTTAACAGATTAAAAGAATAATAAGCTTGTTATTGTTGTTAGCTGTTCAGTCATGTCTGACTCTTGGTGATTCTATGGGCCCACTCTCTCCACGTTTTCCGATCTTGTACTGTTTCTTTGAGTCGTACCATGCTCGGGCTGGTGTTGACTTTTATGGTGTCTAGCCACCGTGTTCTTTGGCAGTCCGGTTTCCTTTTGCCGCTAACCAATTTAAGCATAATAAGCTTAGTTTATGACTATTGTCTGTTTGGGTTCAACTAGGGAGGAAAACAGAGCCAAGGAAATAAATATGTCAGAACTGGAGATTGATGTATCCTTAATTATGAGAGTCTGTCATTAGGTTCTATCCATCTCCTCTCAAGCAAGGAGACAACATTGCCACATCGTTTCCTTTGAAGTGGGGCTAGTGGCTATGTTATTTTGCTTGTCCCCAGACCAGCAAAATACATTTGAATCTACCATTCTAAATTACTTTATCCAAACAGACAGTAGCCATAAACGAAGCTTATTATTCTTTTAATCTGTTAAAAACATCCTCTTTATTCTGCCTGTTAATTCACTGTCCACCTGCTAGATGTATGACTGTTATATCTATTTCCATTTCATTGGTATCTGAAGAAGTGTGCGTGCACACAAAAGCTTATATCTTGAATAAAACTTTGTTGGTCTTAAAGGTGCCACTAGACTCAAACTTGGTTCTGCTGCTTCAGACCAACACGGCTGCACGCCAGATTCTATTGCCGTTAAATGGGAGGTCCTCCTTCCTCCAGCTCCTAGTTGGCTGAAACGTTGTACTCGCACTGGGGCCTCTGGGTTGCGTTGACAGCCTTTGAGTAGAACATAAGTCAGGATAAGCTTCCACCAGTCTCTGTACTGAAATATCTACAGGAGAAGCCTTCTCTTTCCATGGAGGAAGTTTGCAGCAATGTTGGAAGAGTGGCACCAGTTGGTACGACACGGCAGCATGGGCGGGATGGTGGTGCTCCCGATACTGAAGCAAAGGGACATCAGAACCCCCTTGCAGCAGTGCTGGAAGCTTAGCACCAGATCCTCTGTACTGACAGCTGCTGATCTTCTGAACACAGCGCTGGGCGGAAAACAAGCCAACTACTGGGGAATTCTTTTTGAACCTTGGACTTCACAAAACTGTGAAATTGGTGATATAAATGAGAATGATGAGTCTGGATGCTTGGAGAAATGGAGGGGTAAAAGGAAGAACAAGTTCCTTGTGGTTCCTGTTTCTGTGCTTCTCCATAACATCTGAAGTGATACTCGCTTCTCCCTCTGTTTATGCTCCCATTGAAGGGACATCTCATTGTTCCAGAAATAGAGCTCTCAAGAATCCCTCTGCCATCTCCAAATGGTCTGAAGATATTATATCTCCCAGTCTGTGTATAAAGACATGATTCTACAGCAGGGACTCTGCAAAAGTCACATAAATTCTGCTAGCAGGTCAATGTCTGCAGTTGCAGAATATTGACTATGGACACAGTTCACAAATACTGCAAGTAACAGTGCACGTCAACAATGCAGATTGTGTCTGGAGTCACCAGCGTAAGGGTGCCATTCCTTATGCATTGTGATTCCACCCTGAGAGACGTCACTTAAAAATGAATCATATAATTGCTTCAAAAGAATTTCCACATCATGAGACATTGCTAAAAGCTACATGCCTGTTCAGGAGAACCGTGTTTAAATGATAGCTTTCCTGAACGTGAGGTCCATAAACCTGTTCTTAAATGAGGACGACCAGTGTTGAAAGACTGATGCAATCCATTTATGAAGGGAAAAAGTAACTTTATATTTTTAGTGGTATTGTAATATTGCGCAGAACTTGCAGGGTGCTTAAAAGTTGTGTTTTTTTTTAAATGATAATAGTTGATGTTGGGTGTATTTTGCTTGTCTCCATTTTATGTATTGTGCCTCATACAAGGTTTTCCTCTAGTGCCCCTGTGTGGCAAGAAGCTGACAATAGTGTTTTAAAAATGTTGAGAATGGTTTGAGAGAAGCCTTGCTTCCCATGGAGTACATACATACTTATTTTGTTTCACTTTTAGTCTCTCTGGTCCACTCAGGTGTTGCAGGATTTTAAACTGATGCTAAAACCCTGTTTAACCAGAGGAAAGTTCAGAATTAGTGTGTACATCATGAGAAACAATCCTCCTTTTGAACTCTCAGTGGGGAAAAAAGCTATTGTCTGTCTCCAGCCAGTGTGTGTGTGCCAAGTCCCCATCGGTATTTCTACAAATTAAGCCTTGACCTCTTTTTGTCCCTTCTAATTTTGCATACTTACCACGTGCCCATCAGGCCTACCTGGGACTCTTGGAACTCTCTGCTGCCCGGGAGACATACGAAGAGTTCTGTATTCCCATGGTTATGGTTCCTGCAACTGTATCCAACAATGTGCCGGGTTCTGATTTCAGCATTGGTGCAGATACTGCTTTGAACACTATCACTGATGTAAGTTTCTTCTCACTTGAGTGCATGCCTACTAACACAGTCATCTGGGTTTCCTTTGAACATGGCCAAAGCCGGAGACTTTATTGGACCAGAACACCACGAACCATGGTCACAGTACAGACTAGATGTAAATAACACACAGGTGTGTACACAGAGAAAAATATATGATCAGCCAATATTCTGAGTTTTCCAAAACTTGAAAGTTGCAAGTTAATTTAAATAACTGTCACACACCAACTTTTGGCAAGTTATACCTGGGATCCATAGAAGTCACAATTTTCAGTGGGCTTGTTTCAATCCATGTGCAGTGAATTCATGATCTACATGCTCAGGATTTGGGCAGTAGTTGGTTTTGACACTGTGGCAAAGAAAACAAATCTTAGAAGTGTTAAAAAATAAAGAGCTGCTATAATATTCAGCTTTATCTAAATGAGTTTGGAGTCTCTTATAAAGCAGGTTAGTGTGTGTGTGTGTGTGTTACAGTTAGAGCATTCCTGGACATTTTTTTAAAACAATACCAATTTTTAATTATTCATATGGAGTAAGACTTTCTGGCCTGGCTAATTGTACCTATTCAAGGAGGCTTTGAACACATCGCCCCGCCGCTAAAATAACACATTCTGCTCGCGTCCACATGGTAAACTACTTTGGAAAATAAAAAATTTAAAGTGTTTTGTGAGTTGGCACATGAGACTGCACTTCGGATCTTAAAAACCCACAAATTCCACTCAGCAAACTCAAGCCCTTTAGCCATGGTTCCTTTTCTTTTTTTTAAAAAAAAGAGTGAAATGTAAGTCTTCATAGAGTCTTGTGCCCTGAAGATTAACAGAGTCATAGTGGCATGAGATTCTGTAGGCCACAGCCCATCATCGGATGAATAAGGAGACAAAAATTTAGGACCAGACTAGAAGCGACTGGCGGCAGGGGATCCACTGCATAAATATATCCTCCCATTCATATCTAAAGCAGAGGAGGGAGTGGATGTGTTTTCCAGCACAAGTGAAGCATATGGACAAGGGGGATGCAATGCTGCCTCCCCCTTCCCTGCCTTACCTTGTTAGGAAGTGTCATTTGTCAGCACCCTTTCAGTCTAGTTCACATCCAGTATCAGAACTAGGCTCAAGGAAAAGTACTGAACATTACAGACTGCAGTGCAGCAAGGTGTGGGAAAGAACAGGGCTTACTTAGCTCCTCTCCCTAGGCACTCGCTTTTTGTTTTAGAAATAGTCCTGCCTCAGCTTCCGCTTGAGGCATGAATGGGAGGACATGTGGATAAACAGACATGTCATCTAATTGGATTCTTAAGGAACTGAAAGAACTTCTGTTTTCCTTCTGATGTTATCCTTGGCAGGACACAGAACACTTGACATACCATAACAGCATCTGCATGTGACATTTGTTTTCAGTGCCGGTACATAAAGTTCTCTGCTTCCATTTTCAAAGGAAAACTAAGGTGATGCTTTTGTGTGTGTGCCTTTGCTTTCTTAACTGTACTTCCTGCTTTTTAGATTTCATTTAACTGGTGTCACTTGGACTTGTAGACTTCTGCACCTAGACAAGGCATTGTTTCTTTGCATGACACTTAGATTGCAGATGTACTAGATGATAGTTCCTAGATTGCTTATAACAGAGTAGTTGCACCATCCTAAAACTGCTGTTGCTTTGCTGGTATGGGAATATTGTGACTGTTTTTATTCATTTTGCTTCAGTCTTCTTATTGAGAATTCCTTTGGGGTTTATCAGGGGATTCTCAATAAGAAGATCAGTTAATGATGGATAAGTTTTTCTGAAAGACAGCTCCCCCCTCATTACCATGTGCAAGCCATGGGGGATGCAGGCTATGGTGCGCTTTGTGTTTGCAGTAGGTCTGGCTAAGATTCCACGTGAACTGAATGTGCACCCTAAAAGCTGTCCCAGAATTCTGTACGACTTGCAAAGGGCTCTACCACAAAAACAAAGAGGTTCCTCATCAGGCAAGTTAGTTTAGAAAAGTTATCCCAAGGACAGGAAATTTGGAAAGCACTGGCTGATATATTGTTTCCAGATGAACATTGTAGTCCAAAATGTATTTGAAAGTTTTAAAACAAGAATTCCACGACATTTTCTTAAATGCTTCTGCATGCAAAATGAAAATGCAAACAGTCTGTCAACTGAGAAACAAAACTTGTAGTGATGCTGAGTTTATATGGGAAGCTTTAGATAGGTCTTCCGAAAGAAATGTAAAGCACCTGCTCATGGACTGGATAGACAGATTCCCTGGACCCGTGATGGACCTCCATAATAGTTTGTAAGTATGTGAATAACACAGGCTCTCTAGAGCTACTACTGTCCTAGTTTTATTAGGAAATACAGCAAAAGCCATTTGGAGTAGTGAGCCAGTGTGGTGTGGTTGATACAGCTTTAGTCTAGGGAGATATGAGTTCAAATCCCCATTCAGCTAGGGAGATATGAGTTCAAATCCCCCCACAACAACTGCTGTGTTACTCTGAGCCAGTCATTGTCTTTAGACCCCACCCACCTCATAGGGTTGCTGTGAGGTTAAAGTGAACTCCCCATGCATGCTACTCTGAATTTCTTAGATGACGCAGAAGACTGGGTTTTGCACTTTAAAGAAAGCTTGTTTAAGATTTTCCCTTTGAATTGATTGTCAAGTCCCTATCAGCTTCACTGGTTTCAAGAGACCTGATCTCTGCATTATACAGGTAGAACTCTTCACTGTAACACTATTCAGTGGTACCACTGTACCACTTTCGACTGAGGCATATTTCTCCATGTTTAAAATGCTTCTCCATGTTTAAAAATATCTGTGTAGAGAAAGTTTGTATATCAGGTATGCTGAATCTCTCACTGATGAGCTAGTTCCATGTATGAGCATTGGTTTTTTTTGTATGAGGGAGCACTTCACAAATACGGAAACAGCATTATTCAGAATTTTAGCACCCCTTTCTGCAACAGGCAGACAAGTCTCTTCTACCAAAGAATGTGGATTATGGAGAATTTCCCTAGCACTGAGCATACTAATCCACTGCACTTGATACATACATGCCACACAGGGTCTGTGTTGGAAATCCTGTTAATGCACACAAAACATACTGTAAGTGTGTGTATAACCTCTGTGTCCAACAGTAACATTTCAAACAAGTGCATTCTGCCAAGCAGTGTTACCTCTAAGCTGAGTTAGTGTGAGCTAGCTCACAGTTCTTTAGCCTCCGGCTCACACATTTTTGTCTTTGCTCAGGAAGGATGGCTCTAGAGCAAACTAATTTATGCGGTAGCCAAATCGCTCGCTCACAACTTTAATGCCAGTAGCTCACAAAGTAGAATTTTTGCTCACAAGACTCCACAGCTTAGAGGGAGCATTGCCAAGTGTTGCTATTAACTTGCACCAACATATCTGGCTACCAGGGGCCATGCCCCTAGTCCTCTGGTGAGAACTGCCATCCCTCTACGGATTCTGGGGAAGGGAAGAGAATTATATCGACCTGAGTTTTGAAGTAGGTAAAATCAGCCAACAACTGTGAATTGCTTCTCCCCGCTCCAAAGGCCCACTGTGATTTGACAGACCACCTCCCAGAATTGTATGGTGTGTGCCAAGCATCTGAAGGAGTGAGGTGACTACAAATGAGAAGAGAAGAAGAGATTGGATTTATACCCTGCCCTTCACTACCCAAAGGAGTCTCAGAGCGGCTTACAAACTCCTTTCCCTTCGCCTCCCCACAACAGACACTCTGTGAAGTAGGTGGGACTGAGAGAGCTCTGACAGAAACTGCTCTTTTTCAAGAACACCTCTGACGGAACTATGGCTTACCCAAGGTCATCCAGCAGGTACAAGTGGAGGAGTGGGGAACCAAACCCGGTTCTCCCAGATTAGAGTCTGCGCACTTAACCACTCCACCAAACTGGGACACTTAACCACTACACCAAATTAGGGCACGTTAGTAAGCCATGCCAAAATCTGTGGGCTCCATGGCTAATGGCATTTTAAATTTTATGTTCCTAGTGTCCTTCTTTTCCTCCTCCTTTTGGACAATAAAGAACTCTTAAGTTCAGTTCGGTTCTAGGAGCCTTTTTCTTCAATCTGACCGCCTTCCCCTTTTCTGCACTAAGCTGTTTCAGTGGCTCTGTGTATTCCACACTTCAGTTGTTTCCTTTTTCAACTAACTCCTGTTGAATTTCTTCTGCACCAATGCAAATCCAGTGACCTGTTGCAGGGTTATGTAAGGGGAAAAAACATTTTTAAAAATCACCTGCTTTGTGTCATTTGCACCACTGGCAACTCAACCCTTCCACTGCCACACACGAGGGGTCACTAGAAGAAAGCCTGACAGCTTTGCAATGCGAAGACTAAATGCATGTTGCTCATCACCCCTTGTCCCACTGCTTCAGGCCTATGAGGGCTGCCTGCAGTTAACGGAAGCGCGATCCCACTTTGACGAGTTTTGCATCCCTATCTGCATGCTGCCTGCCACTATTAGCAACAATGTGCCAGGCAGCGACTTCAGTATTGGGGCTGACACCTCCCTGAATGTCATTGTCGAGGTAAGATGGCTAAAAAAAAATTGCCCTGTTTCCAAGTTGCATTGATGTCAGGGAATGTGACTGTTTAAAATTGTGTGTATTCAGAAGTCTTTATGTGGTTAATAGCCTAGGATCGATCTGGAATTGTGGACTGTGAAGGCCACCTTGCCTGAGTCTTGAAACTGACACACAGGCTCATCCCTATGGTCAGATTTTGTTTATGGATTAGACTATAAAATCAAGGAGCTTTAGGAAACAGAATGCAGCAAATCAGATGAATTTGTCATGTAGAAATGCCGACCAATACCCAGGCTAATATTAGCTTCTTTGATTTTCAGTGCGTGCCTTGGAAAAGATATGTCTATGTGAGCACTTTAAGGCCAACATGACCTAACATTCCACAACAGCCGTTGTGTTTTTCAGTGGGATTGCCAACAGCCCAGAGAAAACAAAATGTCCTGCCTGTTTAACAGATGGATATTATTGATCAGATGATGTTATTTGCCTTTATGCCTTGAAAAGCTTCAGCCACCCAATTCCATGCATTAAGCCTCTGTTAAAGGTGCAAGGTGGTTGACAACCCTATCTTTCAGTAGATAGAAATCTCACTTCCTCCCCACACACACACAAACACTAGGAATGGGAGTGGATTAAATCTTCCCAACAAACAACACAAAAAACAGCATTGACATTAGAAGGATATACACTGTTTTAAAAAATCCCAGACAAGATCTTTTCCTGAGCCTTCTTGGGGATGTGTGAACTATTTGATAGCCACTGGCAAGCTACCTGTTTGAAGATCCTGATCTAGAGTGGTTCCAGAACAAATTTAGAGTCCAGTGACACCTTTAAAACCAACAAAGGTTTATTCAAGGTATGGGCTTTCGTGTGCATGCACACCTTTTCAAATACATTGGAATGGAAAGTAGAGTTCAAACTTATAGACAAGTTTATAGACGCTACCTCCTTTCATTATTCCCTTAGGACAGTAATATTAAAGAATGAATTAGAAATAAGCTTTATTTTTCCAAACTGGTAGGAAGCATAGGTATCAAAACTGTATGGGAGCATATGAGACCTGTATGAGAGAGCAATTTTCAACCATTTCTACTGATTTCCCAAGGAGAGCAGGAGGAACTAAGTCTTCCCATAACCAATCAAGATGTCTTTTAGGAAATCAAGAAACTTGTGAGCATAGACATGGAGTTCTGCAAAACATAAAATAATAATTTAGCATGGATTTATGCCAGATATAAAACTATACCATGGAAAATGACTTTTTTTGTGCTCATGGTCCAAATCAGTGCATAAAGAAGGGGGAAAAAACCCATAAAGGTTGAATCATGTAGGCCAGTTTTATTACTGAATAAAGATTACAAAATTTTAGCTGGCATATTGAATAGAATCTTATCAAATATAATGGGATGGACCACAAAGGATTTATTAAAGTTAATTGGTTCACAGAGCACATTAGGCAAAGCAGTAAATATTAGTAAGATACTGCATGATACTTCATCAATGCAGAAAATGTAATTGATGGTATAAATTAAGATAATTCCAGCATTTGGATTAGGTTTTAACTTTGTTAATTGTTTCAAGTTGATTTATTAAAAGCCAAGAGCTAGGAAAATGTCGAGGCAGTGTGTGACTGCAATAAAAAAGGCCAATGCTATGCTGGGGATTATTAGGAAGGGTATTGAAAACAAATCAGCCAATATCATAATGCCCCTGTATAAATCGATGGTGCGACCTCATTTGGAATACTGTGTACAGTTCTGGTCACCAGACCTCAAAAAGGATATTATAGCACTGGGAAAAGCGCAGAAAAGGGCAACTAGAATGATAAAAGGGTTGGAACACTTTCCCTATGAAGAAAGGTTAAAATGCTTGGGGCTCTTCAGCTTGGAGAAACGATGGCTGAGGGGTGACATGATCAAGGTTTATAAGATTATGCATGGGATAGAGCAGGTAGAGAAAGAAGTACTTTTCTTCCTTTCTCACAATACAAGAACTTGTGGGCACTCCATGAAATTGCTGAGCAGCCAGGTTAGAACAGATAAAAGGAAGTATTTCTTCACCCAAAGAGTGATTAACACATGGAATTCACTGCCACAGGAGGTGGCGGTGGCTACAAGAATGGACAGCTTCAAGAGAATTACATAAATATATGGAGCAGAAGTCCATCAGTGGCTATTAGCCACAAGGTACAGATAGGAACTCTGGGGCAAGTGATGCTCTGTATTCTTGGTGCTTGGGTGGGGGCAACAGTGGGAGGGCTTCTAGTGTCCTGGCCCCACTGCTGGACCTCCTGATGGCACCCGGTATTTTTGGCCACTGTGTGACAGAGTGTTGGACTGGATGGGCCATTGTCCTGATCCAACATTGGCTTCTCTTATGTTCTTATATCCTTATGATTATGATAAATTGTATGGAACAATGATATATTTGATCCAGACAGCCAGAGTGCAAATGGAGGAAAATTCAAAGTGAATGTGAATGAACCCATGTCCGCTTGGTGGTGGTGGTGATGGCAGTGAAGCACACTTACTTCTCTGCCATCATTGTTCCAGTGCATGGCCATCCAGTCGAGTTTTTCCAGATGGTCAAGGGACTCCTGAAAAACATGTTGTGCTCCTGAAAAACATACAGGCCTACTGGGATGCTTTTATAATGCATTTTGTAGCTTCTGCCATGACTTAGATTTCATAGCTGATACAGTTCAGTCTCAGGATTGCATTGGAGTGCAGTCTGGTCCAAGCTGTATGGATGACTTTCAGCTGATGAGGACTGATGAGGCAGACAAGCTGCTTTGAAGTGTGCCATTTACCATGCCAAGATTGAACCCTTGCCCTTTGTGGCTGTTGGTCTTAAGCTGGGCTGGGTTCGAGAGGTAATTAACACCTCGCAGTGGAAGGGTGTTACAACCAAAGAGGCAGTCATGTGACCCCTCCTGAAGAAGAATCCCTGGACCTAAACAATTACCGCCTAATGGCCAACATTCCACATATGGAGAAAGTTGTTTGAGTGGGTGGTGGCCCCACAGCTTCAGGTGATCTTGGAGGAGGCAGGTTATCTAGATCCATTTCAATCTGGATTGAGGCTAGGGTGCAAAAAGCCTTGGTTGCCCTGACCAATGATTTTCACTGGGCCAGTGTCATGGGGAGATTTGGTACACTTTTAAGCCTTGTAAGTTCCCCCTTCCACGAGGTCAGTCTCCTTCCTCTATGCCATCATGTTGGAACACCCTAGGTCTCAGAACTGGTAGGATAGGATGCCAGGTAAGTGCCACAGGTTCCTCCTTTTCTCCCCTGGAACAGCACTCTGCCTTCCGTTCTGTTGTTGTGCTGCTTCCTCCCTCCCTAGTCTGTCCATGTAGCCTGGCTTTATTTCTCTCCCTGATCTTACTCCCACCTCCATTACCCTTGGGGAACCAATCATCCACCCCTCCCCATTCACCTAATAGCCCCTATGTCTGGATCTGGCCTAGCCTCACCTGTTTCCCTGGTCCAGGTGTTTCGCCTCAATCATTTGCTGTACCGGGTCTTATAGATTCTCTTGTCTGCCTGTTCTCTGGTGCCTTTCCCATGGACTGGCTAAGTATCCCAGCTCTGGGCCCGGGGGGTGGGTAGGAGGTTTGAGTCCGGGTGTAGACTCCTGTCTGGACAAGCCACAATGGTGCTGGCAGAACTGAAAAGAACTCCAAACAGCCACCACCCCTTCCATAGGAAGTGGAAGATCATTCTATGCAGTTCCTACAGGAGAGGTCCAAATCGGTATGTTGTGATTGCTGCCCCCAGTTTGGAGACTGTATGCATGTCTTTGCACCATGTAAGTAGTGCACTTAATGTGCAGGGGACAAAACCTGAAGCTGTCCCAGAGTGTATAAAGACCTCTTGCTAGGAGAGAATTTCAGGTGCTTAGAATTAATGTAATAGCAAAACTAAATGTCTTGTTCAAGAGTAGGAAAAGTCTGACCAATATCAAAGATGGGGGGGGGGGGGAGGTGACACATACCTGACAATCTAAGAGGAAGAGAGATTATATGATTGGGCAGGATTTACAGAAAATCAGTCAACACTTGTGAATCACTGGAATAGACTGGCCCCCTAACAGCCACAATGTTTTAGAAACTGTGAAGGATTTTGGTGCTAGATTTCTATTGTCTATGATGTTTAATAAAAAAAAAATGTGTGAAGTTTTTTTTTTTTTAAAAAAGCACAATTTAAAAACAAATCCTTCTTGGTGGCTATCACCCATGGCTCAGATATGCCAAAGAACCCAAAGAAAAGCCTCTGCAGCTAGAGAGTCACTTGATAGTTTTGTTGCGGCAGCTCCCATGGCAAATTTGCCCCCTTGGGCAGACTGTAGCAAAACCAATAAGCAAATCTCAGGCAGAGCTTGCAGTTCTCGCCCATTTATTCATGTCCCAAAAGTGTCAGAATAAGCCTGTGTGGTGCAGAGAATTCTGGGTTCAAATCCTGAGTCAGCAATGATGGCCGCCTTAGGCTGGATCGTCTCTCTCCTTGTGTCTAACACACCTCACAGGTTTGTCAGGAATGTAAAGGAGGAGGGGAGATGTATGCCTACCACTCAGAGCTCCTTCAGAAATATGTGCAGACAATGTGATAGTTGAATTATTGTGTACTAGAAAAGCTGTGGGTAGCTTTGGCAGGCTATTGTGCTAGCTTTTAAAGACTAGGGTAAGATCACTATAGTAACTGCTTTAGTTTGTACTTGTGTTTTACTGGACTGTCTTTTGGCTTATTATCTGCTGTTATAAAGCCTTAAACACCAGATGTCAGACAATTTTTGTTATTAGTTTTAAAAACATAACTCAAGAGTCTCAACCTAGGAATAAGAATCAAGAGCATCAAAATGTCCAATGCAAGAACAGTTTTGCCCAGATTAATGTATTTAATATTATGGCTTAGAAGAAATATTGCTGGTTGGATTACAAGTTACTTTTTTTTAGCTTTTTGTTTTTAATTAGTTTTAGGTTTTATGATGCATGATTGTTATGGATGTGACAAAAAGAAAAGCCATGTGCCCATTACATGATAAAACATTGCCATTCTGATGGTGAGAACTGGGTTTATTCATCACTAATGGCCTGTCCTTTGCTAGACCTGTGACCGAATCAAGTTGTCAGCAAGTGGGACAAAGCGTCGTGTGTTCATCATCGAGACCATGGGTGGCTACTGCGGGTACCTGGCGAGCATGGGAGGCCTGGCTGCAGGGGCTGACGTTGCGTACATCTTTGAAGAGAAGTTTGATATTCGGGAGCTCCAGGTACACAGAACCCATGTCTTCTCCAAGGAGGTTTAAGTTCAGTGTCTTTGAGCCAGTTCACACATGCGTGTTTATCACCTGATTTGTTGCTTGAAATGCCAAAGGTGGGATCCAGGGAAGGATCTTTTGTAAAATGCGAATTAAACTGCTTGTCTGGACCTGATACAACAGGGCAAAAGCAAAGTTCTTGTGCTCAGTCCTCTCCACAGGGGTTGGAGTCGGACTTGATGACTATAAAAGAGTTTGAATTAGAAATAAAGGCAACATTTGGTAACAGAACGAGCACTGTTTAGGAACGTTCACAGAACCAAAGGCTAGCAATGGGCAGTCTTGCATACCATGACTCACTTGGGAAAAATGCTTCTTCATAGGCCAATGTGGAACATCTGACCGAGAAGATGAAAACCACTATTCAGCGTGGCTTGGTGTTGAGGTAAGTTGATGGTTCACCAAGTGCACGTAAAATGAAGCAAAGTTGCTGGGGGAAATGGTGCAGAGAAGGGGGGGAATAATCCCCAAACCAGTGTGTCCCCAGCTCAGTGAGGCAGTATATGCTCTGCTCTAGGTCCAGTCCAAGGAATATACAGCTAAATTAAACTACTTCCAAAGTCCCTGGCAGGCTTGCCAAGAACTTACCTTAATTCGGCGGGGGATGGATACATCTTGGCAGGACCTTCCCCGGGGGAAGGAAAAACATGGCACACGATGCCGTTGCCAGGAAGTGATGCCGGGTGACACTCTGGCAATGAGGCCGGAAACTCAAGTTTCCAGCTCTATTGCCAGAGCGTCGCCTGGTGTCACTTCCTGGTGACGGCATTGTGTGGCGTGGGTGTTGCCCGGAGGAATGTTCCGGCCGGGGACTGTGTGTCCCCCACCAAAATATGGTAGGTACTTGGCAACCCTAGTCCCTGGAGAGCTGCCAGCAGTTAGAGTTGCCAGTCCTGGGCTTGATGGGACCATGGTCTCACACAGTGCACACAAGCCAGACATGCTCATATCTTTTTCCTCCTCCTCTTCCACCCATGCATGCCAATTGGGCACAGGTTCCCCCCCCCCCACAAATAGGGAGTTCTATTCATGTTTTGAGAGAAAGAGATTATGGAGAGTTGTATGAAGCCTAGCAGTGCTTCAGCCTTTATCAAGCATCTCTCTAGTAAAGTCACACAGTTTTCTCTGTTTTTTCTTTAATACAGGAATGAAAACAGTAGCGAGAATTACACCACTGATTTCATTTACCAGCTGTATTCTGAGGAAGGGAAAGGAGTCTTTGACACCCGAAAGAATGTCCTGGGTCACATGCAGCAGGTAATTTCCATACTGGAAAGAGAGACTGAAAACTGACCAAGGTATGGCAATATGCATACAAAGGTTTCCACGTGCATAGCTCCTGCTGTCTTGGAATGCACGCAGATACCAAGAGCTACAGCAGATGGGGTTTCAGAGCTGGATTTGTGGATGCAGCACCCAGGTTTACACCCACACATGTAGCCCCAGTTTTTGAGAAAATAATCCGTTACAAATCAACATATCTAATTGTGAACATGATGCCAGTGTGCAGATTAAAAAACCCACACACTGGGACACGCTCAGATTTTCCCACAAGTTTGCACAAAAATCCAAGAATGAAAAGTTATTAAAAACATACACACAAATTTTACCAGGAAAGAGCAATAAGAACATCCAGTGTTGTAGTGTAAGATTTCAGCTGCCCTTTTTGGTTGCTAGGCGACCTTCAAACATTGCTGAAAGTGGCAGCGGCCAGAGCGAGAGGGAAAAAAGGAAGTAGGTAGCAGAAGCAGGAAGTGGGTGGGGGGAGGCAAGAGGGCAAAACCAGCAGCAGGGAGAAGCAGGGATTTGGCTGCCCATCCCAATCATTGCTTGGGGCTGGGAACAGGGCCAGCAAAGGGGAAACAGCCAGCCGTTGAAAGATGGAGCTGTTGTGGGGGACAGGGAGTGGGAGCCCCAGAGCCCACTGGCCAGCACTGCTGACCCCAGCCAGGAGGCTGCAAGAGAGGGGGTGGGAAGTAAGACAAGATGGGAAACGAGATTCCCCCCACCAAGTCCTTTTAAAGCTGTCTATGCTCATGGCTGTCACTGGTCCACTGGCAGTGAATCCCACAGTTTAATTACTTGTTGAATAAAGAAGTATTTCCCAACAAGTTCTATTTCCCAACATGCTCCCTCTATTACTTTCTCCACCTCATGCACAGTTTTATAAACCTCTGTCGTATCTCCCCTATGCTGTCTCCCCCACCCCCCAGACTCTGAAGTCTTTTCTCATAGGACAAGTGCTCCAACCTCCTAACAATCTTGGTTGCCCTCCTTTGTACTTTTCCCAGCTATGCAAGATCAGTTTTTTTAGATATAGTGACCAAACTGCACACAGCCGTACAAATGAAGCCCCCTCATAGCCTTATACAAAGGCATTACAATACTGGCTATTTTCAATCCCTTTCTTAATAATCCTCAGCAGAGTTTGCCCTGTTCACTGCTGCCTCGCACGGAGCCCACATTTTCACGGAGCTACCCATTCTAACCCCAGGGTCTCAGTCAGTTCAGACCCCGTCATCATATGGCTAAAGTCGGGATTTTTTGTTCCGTTGTATATCCCCTTACACTTAACTGCACTGAATTTCGTTTGCCCCATTGGTGCCCACTTACCCAGTTTAGAGAGAGATCTTCCTGTACTTCACAATCTACCTTAGCTTTCACCTTCCTAAATAAAGCTGGGACTGTTCTCACTTCTGCACGCAATCTTTGGCAGAAACATCAACAATCCTCATTTAATTACAGGTCTCCATGTGTTGATTTTGATTTTTGGAACTGAAACTCGCATCTCATTGTCTAACTGATGAATTTCACAGGGTGGCGCCCCTTCTCCCTTTGATCGAAACTTTGGGACAAAAATAGCAGCAAAGGCTATCCTGTGGCTTTCAAAGAAGCTGAAAGAATCCTATCAAAGAGGTGAGCCGCTGTGAGCATTTCCTGGATGTTGATCTAGATGTGTGACTCATAGGGTTGCCATTCCCTAGTTGGTGGGGGATCCCCTGGTTTTGCAGGCTCCTGCAGCCGGCCAGCTGGCCGTCAGGAGGAAATCCACACCCCCCCCAAGCAGCAACACTGCTGGAAAGAAATGCAATGTGCCTATGTCACCCAGAAGTGAAGTAGGCACGTCAGTGATGTCGGAGGGCAACACTTTGGGTGGAGGGCAAAACTCTGTGGTTGGAGGATGATTCTACCATAGAGTTTTCCCCAGAAACCAGAGCATTCACCCCAATGCATCACCCCAACTTCTGGAATGTCC
The DNA here is from genome assembly GCA_029375565.1 of Gekko gecko. Taxonomy (NCBI): domain Eukaryota; kingdom Metazoa; phylum Chordata; class Lepidosauria; order Squamata; family Gekkonidae; genus Gekko; species Gekko gecko. The sequence goes on along the minus strand of JAPDNY010000011.1, from coordinate 85,668,593 downwards.
CCCCATCCCCCTGCCGGTGTTTCTGACGGACCTGGCAACCCTAGTGACTCAGCTAGCGCCCCATAGCAGTTAAAACACTTGAGAAATATTGCAGTATAATAAACTGAATGTGTCTAGCAGGATAGTCTAGAAAACCTTCCTACATTCAGGTCAGCCGAGATCAGAGGTCACCAACCTTTTCTTTAACAAGAACTACTTTTGAGTAACGAGGATCGTCTCAGGCTACTTCTCCCCCTGCCCTGGCTTGTTACCCAGTTTTGTTCACCAGAAATGAAGCTGTCAGCTAAGCAGCAGAGAGAAAAATCTTACAAAATAAAAGCTCAACAACAACAACAAGCCTAGAGCAGATCTTTTCTTTTCCTGGACCTCCTAGGGGGATACACAAGCTTCCAGGGAGCTCTACCTGTTGGCAATCCCTGTTCCAGATATTGCACTTGTCTCATGGATCAGTACTTCAATAAAAACAAAGTTCATATATAGCATGTTTTTCTGTAGCTTGCTAGCTTTGTTGAAGACAAGGCTTGAGCAGTCTGTACTTTAAAAATCCAGATTCTTTACCAGCAAACACAAAATTTATCCCAAGTATACACCATGTCATTCCATAAATGCTATTAGAACCTGCTTGAGAATCAGAATTATGGTTATAGGGGCTATCTGAAGTAGTTAGGTTACTGAAGGACAAACCATGGGCTTCTGTGATGACATTTAGGATAATGGCGAAGTGCTAGATACCAGAACAATGGCTGTCTAGTCATACCTGGGCAGAATTCTATCTCCTGTATTTGACCTTTACACCTGTGAGCGGTCTATCCAGGATATTTGAGAGAGGGCCAGTTCCTGTCTAATCCTAAATGTTAAGGTATTTGGATAGGGCCCTTCTGTGTCTTCCTAGTCAGAAGCGATGCTTGTTTGTTACAATATTTGAATCCCATTTTTCCATCATAATAGTTCTCGGAATGGTTATTAGTTGATAATGAACTAATAACATCATAAAGACAAAAACCATAATACAAGTAGTGCCAAAATAGAACAAACCAACATGCTATTAAAATAGAGGTAAAAGCTAGAAATCACTAATTGCTGCCTAAGAATAAAGGTGTGCTGAAATGGCAGGATCTTGAACTGGTATCCTGAAGACAAACATAAGCCAAGAGGTCTCAAAGCCTTAGCATCTTCCCTAAAAAAGTCCTCTTCTGCCTGTTGCTGTTTAAAAAATCCTTGGCTGTTTTGAATTGTTTTTAGATGGTATAACTTTCAATCTATGTAGTGTCTCATGAGTCCATTTTAGGGTGGGGGAAGGCTAATGGAAATTAAAAGGAAAAAAGTGTACAGACTTACCATTGCTCAGTCTAACCATAACTGGAGCAGTGCGACTTCCAAATAAGTGTACTTAGTTACGCTAAGTAAATGGGCTTGTTTTACACTATGAGTAACTGAGGTCGCCAATTCAAAGTACTTATCCTGAATCAACAGTCCTTTGTTTACATGAGCAAGAATAAAAAGCTGTTTTTAATCCAGGGGCTTGTTTACCTTCTTACAATTCACTCAACCTGTAGTTTTCTAAGGAAAGCTACATCTGTGATCCCTGGGCAAACTTGTTTATGTATAGGTCCCAGTAAACTCTAGTGGGATTGGACCGCTCATTCCGTAAAGTCCTTTTGGTCACTGCTGCTTGGTAGTTTCTCATCTAAATGAAAGCTAAAATGTATAATATCAAAATTGTAACCCACCCAAATCCCTAAGTTTTTGTATAATTTGTAAATGTGTAGGAAGTCACAGTATCATAGTTACAAGTATTTCTCTCTCTTTTTCTCTCTTGTTTTCTTGGTGGCTGCATGGAAATCAGAGGAAGGTAATGTAGTTGTTTCTTTTAAGATTTGATCCCTTTATTTGGTACATTTTTTATATTTATAGGTTACATTTTTATCCCACTCAGGTAACACTGAAAAATATCCAACCAGAAATTAAAGCTAAATATGGCCAGGGGTATAAATCTCTGTCTGCCGAAATGAACACACCACAAAATTAGGGATGGGCACAAATCACATTTTTGTGGCTGAACCATGAACCCATACAAACTAGGACGTTGATTTGCTTAGCAATCCAGTTCATATCGGTTCATGAGCCATTTAAAATTTAAACCCCTCCATGGATTTTCATGGAGAGCAGAAAGCAGGGGTTTCCAAACAGCTGAACAGTGGGGTTGCCACTCAGCTGTTTGATTTAAATGGCTCAGGGCCATTTAAATCTGCTTTCTGCTCCTTGTAGTGGTTTCCACTGCTCAACCATTTGGAAACCCCTGTTTTTTGCTCCCTGTGGCTTTCCGCAGTTTGTGGCGGATCTTCAGTTCACGAACCACAAACCAGCCAAAATTCATGATGAACTTTAGTTTTTCAGCCAGTTCGTGCCTATCCCTAATTACAAAACTACACCAATCACTAATTCAGTTCAAGTTATTGTTCGCTGTAGTATTTCAAAACCTAAACATATTACAGGGATTTATTCTTAGCATTTCATTTTTTGTGGACACGATATTCTCTTGTTACTTTTGTATATAAGGAAATAACCCTTTTTCAGGAAAAATATTTACCAACAGTGAAGACACTGTCTGCCTCCTGGGCATGCGACGACGGAATCTTGTTTTCCAGCCTGTGGGCCAGCTTAAGGATGAAACAGACTTCGAGTAAGTAAAATGCTGAAAGGAACCCTGATGTCATCGGATTACCATAGAAATTGATTGGAATTGCACACAGCCTGGCACAGATTGAAAGCCAACACTGGCCCTGAGGCTTGGTAGATGGCGAGTAATGTTGCTATCTCCTTTTGTGCCTCTGTAAGGAAAATGCTATGTATTTGCACTGGAAATTAACGAAAAGCCAGTCCAAATATTAATAAAAAACTGTGGATTACTCAGCCTCAACAGGCACAAGTGCTGTAACTCCTTTGAAATCCTTTAGCATACAAATTCTCGGGAAGCATTGGAGGTTATTTTAAGGATCATTTCCATGCACTAAAAATCACTGTATGCACAGTTCTCTTCCTTCAGACAGAATTCCTCATGTAATCTATATGGAGACTTCAGAGCGTGTATCTTAAGTGAATCTTAGTATTGGTGTTACAGTGTATGCCTGAGGCTAGCAAAACTGCAAATGATATGGAAAAAATCTTTTTGGTCAGAATGAAAGGATTCACTTCTGTTGAAAGATACTGAGTTCAAATCATAGAGAAGCCTGCTGAGATGGAGATATAGCACAGTGAAACAGCATATTCCAGTAAACCATGCTGGACCAGATGGCTCAGTAGAGTCAGTTCGTCTATTCCTAGTGATGTTACCAGTAACTTGTTTTAAACTGCTCAAATGCAAAGGAGAAATCACAGCTTGTCATTTTTTTTGTGTTCAAGAAGGGCTGTAGCTGGCTGGTGTTGACAGCTCCCTCAAAAAGCCTGCTTGTGCTGTTAACTGATAGTATTGTCAGTTAGGGATGGGCATGAACCGGGAAAATGGTGGTTTGTCTGATTACACAAACTTCCATGAACCTTTCCTGTTTCCCTAACCGATTCATGAGTTTGGGAGGTGGTAGAATAGCCCCTTCGTGCATTAGAGATGCCAGACTCACAGGGAGTCTTCAGCAGGCTCTCCTCCACCCGCACTCCAAGTTTGGCAAAGATTGGATTTGGGATGTGCTCGCAGTGATAGCGCCCCAAAGCAGGATGCCCACAGGAAAGCTCAGCTCTAGCCTCCTCTTAAATCAGCCATGCAGCAAGCAATTCTTCCTAACTCGCTCTCACACAACTAACTCCTCTCTCTTCAGACTGCAAAGTGAAAGCAGCCGAGTCAGGGTGTGTGTGTGTATATATATATACACACACACACACACACACACACACAATCTGCTCCCATACAGAAGGTTGGGAGCTCCATCGTTGGCTCTCAGAGCTACCAATCAAGCTATGGACAACTGCTATGGGTGGTTCTAGGGCTCTTCACAAGTCCACCCCCAGTGTTGCCTAGGAATTAATTAATTAAACCAACACCAGGCTGTCTGGCCAACAAACTGGACTTCCACAGGAAAAAGGCAGTTCATTTTTGGATTTGGGAATGGCATGACCAAATGGACTGAATTGAAATGAACCAGCCCAGTTCATGCATGAACCCACAGTTCATTTCTCGGTTCTTGCCCATCCCTGTTGTCAGTATGAGGGTGGTCCTGCTCCCTTCCCTTGTACAGCATCCCCATCAGTTACCAGTTCCACTGTTTTGAGTTCAGAAACCTTATTGTTAAACGTTTCAGATGGGTAGCTGTGTTGGTCTGCAGCAGAACAACAAGACTGAAATCCAGTAGCACCTTAAAGATCAAGATATGCCCTGACCTGAATAGCCCAGGCAACCCCCATCCTGGAAGCTAGCCAGGGCTATCCATGGCAAGTACTTGGAAGGGCAACCTCCAAGGAATACCAGAACTGGGATGCAGAGGCAGGTAATATCAAAGCCGCACTAGGGATCACCAGAAGTCATCATGACTTTCAGGCTCACAAGGACGCACACACACTACTCATCTCTCCCCCCCCTCCGCCTCCATTAAGGTGCTACTGGATTCAAATCTTGCTCAAATGTTGAAGTAATTCAACAAGCTCAAGGCCACTACAAGCTTAATTGTATTTTTTTTTTAAAAATCAGATTAATGATTTTATATGTATTTTTATAGGAATTTGTTGTATACCACCCTGAGCCTCCTTGTGGGGAGGCAGTCTAAAAGCCTAATAAATAAAGATGAGCTCTCTTTGATTCTCAACAGGCACCGCATTCCCAAGGAACAGTGGTGGTTGAAGCTCCGTCCCTTGATGAAAATCTTGGCCAAATACAAGACCAGCTATGACATTTCAGATTCAGGCCAGCTGGAGCATGTGCGCAGACCAAAACCTACAGAAGCCTGAGCTGACGACCAAGGAGTTGTAATGTTGAAGTCATAATTGCTCTCTGTTGTGTGTCTACAATGCTTTGGAGTACTTGTTACAGCTTCTTTTTGTAACATCTAAGTTATTGTACCAGCACTTTATGTGGGGGGGGGGGAAGCGAAGTGTCACAGAAGTTTTCTACCAGGCATTGTCTTAGGCTCCTATACACACACAAAAACCTAGCACCCGACTTAAGATAACCCAATACCAATGTGATCCTTAGCAGTAACTTGTGCAAAACCAGTCTATGCACTCAGTTAGATGTTATTCATCTCTTGCACTTTTACCAGAGATAGTGTTTACACTCAATGAAGATATTAGAGAGGCTTAGTTTTGTGTCAAATTAAATTTTAAAAATGTATGTATACCCCAAGTGGAATAAATACTGTATTACAAATAAGGTTTGGACCAGTCTGTTACACAATCCAATGTCTGCAACAGCCTCATCACCCTTCCTACCCTCGGCTGAAGCAATAAACTGCCTTTTTTGAAAAGCTTTATTTGAAGCATTTTTCCAGCTAGAGCTCCAAGGTCAGCCTTCTTGGAAACTGGTAACTACAGCTGGGAATGCCCTCCATGTACATCTGTGTCTTGTTTCAGCAAGTCAGCACAGCCACCTCTTCCATCCATATTCAGGAGAAAAGGTAAGAAAGGCCATCGAGTTAATGGTGGATTCCTATTCTACCCTTGGGGCAATACTGTCTGAACAGAATGCTCATTGCCTGTGGTCCAGCTGGACTTTGATCTTTGACTTAGCAGCCCGTTTGGAATCCAAACAGTTGCAGGAATAGAATACAACTCAGACTTAAGGCCTCTTCCCCTTAGTTAGAACCCCAACAGCCACAACCCATGAAGTGGAAACCCAAGAGTGAAGACAAGACTATTTACTTATCAAGCCAAGTCATTTAGTTTCCAAATGTTTACACAAACAATTGTTCCTAAAATCTGGCTATGTCCCACCATGTATTCACACTGGACTTGTTAGTACAAGTCTCCCAGCCCTGCAATCTAGATGTCTGTCCTCAATACAAGGGAAGCTGGAATGGGCATGTTAGAGAGAAAAGCACCATCACTTTACGTAGAACAAAAATACCACAAAAAGAAATGAAGATACTAACTCAAAGTGGATACAAAATATTCAACCAAGAACACTGGAGAATCTCAACGTTTATTGTTTTTTTTTTTTTAAATAAAAACCAATAGCTGACTACTAATTTGACATGATTTAAGGTAAATTATCTGAAATTTTTAAATTTTGTGCTTCTACAAAAATATCAATTTGCACGTTATTTGTATCAGGTATGATCAACCTAAAATTGTTGGTGACACGTTCATCCCAACTAACATGCTCCAATGGCTTCAGTGGTACTTAGGCATGACCGACTTCAGCTGGATTGGCTAGAGGTTCAGTTGGAAAAGCTGCTACAGGTTTAGTGAAAGACAGACACAGAGCAATGTCTTCCTTCAATGAACACTGTTGTAGGGCAAGCTTTCTCCAGAAACACAGTGCACAACGGTTTCTTGTCCCTGCTTGCAGGCATGTATATAAGGAGGAAGATTTGAGGTTGTTTTGCTATTTGGCATATGACCTGGTTTATCCCGCCTAAGCAAATCTGACAGCAGGTGTTATCGTATAACCCACGTAGGGTCTTTGGCAGTGTCCGCATTTTCTGGTCCAAGAACAGCCAGTCCTCTTGTGCTCCTCCCAGCAGTGAGGTACCTGAAAGCAAAAGGCGGTATTATTAATTTGTGAAGCGAGACCTTCCACAGCCAGAGAAAACAGGAGATATTCAGGGCACTTCCCACCCCCAAAGATGGAACAGTATTGGCTCCCCTTGTTCTAAGCATAAGGCCTATTTATAGAACCACAAATCAAACCATCGTGTGACCAGCCTTTTCTACTATCAACCTAGGCACTGCTTCCTTTGGTTTCACAAGTTGCACGAGGGTTCCAGCACAACTTCTGGCTGTGGCTGGGTACGCTTGTCTGGTGGCACGCAAGGGCATGGTTACACCTCGAACAAGATCTTGGCTCCCCCTGGTGTGGCTTGCAAGGTCCTGTGAAGCACTTCTCAGCGAAACACCCGAACTCACTTGCTGGCTGCATCCGTTAGGTGGGCCTTAGAAACGGTGAAAAGATGCTCCCTGTGCTTCTGCTTCATCTCATCGGAGATCCCAAACAAAAACTGATTCATCCCTAGAAGACAGAATTCATTATGCTGACGGCAGCTCTCCTCCCTCCCTTCCCCTCTGCAGTCATGACACAATGAACACTGAAATAAAAACACAGTTCTCCCCGCTCAAAAAGTCAGTGGGCAGTGACTCACGAAAGCCACCTAGTTAGCATGGAGAGCCCTTTGGTTCCATTTCAGGAGAGGTCACGTGGTTTAATTCAGTTCAGGACCTGGAGAGAGAACGCCATACCTTTGTCAGAGGGCGCTACAGGAGCATCTACTGCTGCAAAGATAGCAAGCTTGGCTTCGTCGATGTCTTGCTGTGTGAACTTGCCTGCTCTGGCCCATTCCACCGCCTTTTCAAAGGCAGCCAGAGTTGCAATGGAATTTGGATCCCTAAAATTCAGAGTTAGTTAACACAGTTAATACACAGTGGTAAGAAGCCAAGACCAGTCAACTCTCACGGGGGCCTGTATTTTTCAGGACAGCAGTTTTCAGTCTGTGTTCCAAGGACTCCCTTCAGTGGTTCCTTAACGCATGTTCACAGCAGCTGGCTACCCCACAACAGACAGGCACAAGGAATTTTAGGTGCATGCTAGGATCAGCGTTCCCTTCATGCAGGCCAGCAGTCCCATGAGAACGGTCTGCATCCCCTTGGGATGAAGGTGGGGTAGCCTCTATTGCTGGGAAACCCTCCTCCTCCTCTGGTCACTGGCCAGGTCTTCAGGCTTTTGGTGACTCCAGATGGAGGGTTTTCTGTCAACAATCCCCAATCCAGCCTTGTTGGGCTGGCAGACAGCAGGTCAAAGGCCTCACTCTTACTTGAGAGATGACTCCATTCGTCCCCACTGCTGGAGAAATGGGAGCAGCTTTGATTTGTCAGGAAGGGTTCTTAGTCCTGCATGTCTAGCCTTGGGAAGTCTGAGTCACTGCTGGTCTTTCAGCAGTTCTTCCTAATGACATGAAGGATCCTCTCTCTCTCCTCTCTCTCTCAGGATATTGGCTGGTGGGCAATACAGACAAGCCGTGTCATTCGAGAGACTCGGTAGCCCTAGGCCCATTTACTGCCACCTTCCTCAGAGAATGTTTTCCTCAGTGGCATACAAGGTGTCTACCCTCTAGGGGGTTACTGTGCTCAGCAGTCACACTTGACAGTCTTCTCTCAGCACGGCGTTCTGATACTTTAGTTTCAACGGACGCTGTTTCTTGGCAAAAAAAAAAAAAAGTGTCCCATCTGGGAATTATAGCACGTGATTCCACCCAACAGCTTCTCTCCATTGCAGCAGAGACTGCCTACCCTTTCTACCACCAAGAATGGAAACTCACAGAAAGCGAACAAGTTGTTCCTCACCAAGGGCTCTCCAAATCCCTCTGTACCGGAACTCCTCAACAGAGAAGCATTTCCTGAATTCCGAAAGCTTGACCAACCCCCCTGCCCTCGAAAGCAAGAGCCACAGAGTGCTGGGATTCTGCCCATCCCTATTCATGAAAACAATTAGGACATTTCTTTCCTGCAGGCTGCCCCACTGCTTTTGACATACAACACTGTGCCAAAAGACAGAATATATTGTAAAAAAAAAAATAGTTTGACTATTTCAACAGTGTATTTTAATTACCCAATAATAATATTACAATTCACAGGTTAAGGCACAATGAACATATCAACAAACACCAACAGGTGTAAATTCTCACACAATAAGTCAATTAAAGTCTTTCTACCATTTGGCCAAGACGAAAGAAGACAGCTGTTAAATCCCCACAGAGGTGTTTGCTCTGGTTGATTAATATATGAAGGCTTTGCTTCCGACTGATGCGGGGTCCTGAAGAAGTCTGACTGAAACTGCTTTTCGGTCCAGAATAGCAAGCTGACTGCTTTCATCTTCTGCAAGAAAGACTGATTTTGTGTGTGAGAATTTATACCTGTTGGTGTTGATATGCTAACTGTGCCTTATGTGTGAACTGTATATGCTCACTGTGCCTTATGTGTGAATTACTACTGGATAATTAAAATACACTGTTGAAATAATCTGTGTTCTACAATATATTCTGAATATTTTTTGGCACGGTGTTGTTATATTTTCTGACTCCCACTGTTCACCATGGTCCGTTTTACTATAGTGCCACTGCTTTTGACGGCATGCGTATATAGGTAGCAATAAGCTTCCCTTTTCCTTCACTCCATATGTATTACAGTTTCCAATTCCTAGTCCATTTCCTTGGCACCTTAAAATAAGCCAAGAATTCTGACTTAAACGGAGTAGAGACTGTGGGAGGAAGAATCTGCAATGTTGGGTGTCTGTCCCGGCCCCACTCAATAGTTACCTGTAGGAATAGAATGCAAAGATGCCGTTGTGAGAAAGCTTAGCGCCTCCTCCATATGCTCCTCCTTTCTCTCTGATTTCCGTATGTAGGAATTTGGCAGTCATTAAACGGGCAAGGATGCGAAGACTGAATTAAAAGGAACAAGATGAATAAGACAGTGGCCTTGAAGACACCCTGCATATCCACTGGCCTCTACTTTTTTAAAAATATATAGTTTGTCAGCATATAAGATATCAACTATTAAAATGAAATTTAGACAGCATGTGTCTGTTTTCTGTCACCATTCCATTCTCCTACTCACTTCAGTCCTTTAAAAATAGGTGTGATTTCAAACTTTCTGTGAGCTTTTTCCAGACTCAAAACTTCAAACACTGCTCCTACCTCTGAACAAGCCAAAAGAGAAAGCAAAGAAGCAGGAAAGCCCACACAAGGAATGGGCATGGACAGGTGGGTGGAGAATAAGGGCAGGGGAAAAGAAAACAAATCACCCTTTTTGTGACCAAAATTATTCCAAAGATAAAGCTGTAGGAGAATCCACCCAACAGCATGACTAGGTTTCCAGCTTTAATGTGACAAAGACCTAGAACTCTTAAACTGATAACAACCCAAACTTGGTTAGTCAATTTCTCTGATCATTTGTAACTATGCAAACAACTCCTGAGGACAGGCTGAAGTTCTTCTCCACCTGGGAGTTGAATGCATAATTGTTTCCACTTCCACTATTGGAGCGCCCTCATTCTACAACACCAGACCTCCCACAGAGCAGGGATGGCTGACTGGTGGGCAGAATGCAGCCTGCTGGTCCCATCCATCCTCTAGCCCCTCTCTCTATCAAGCCCTGGGAAGGCCCACATCCTGCTGGCTGAGAAACCCCACTCAGCAGCCTGGGCCGCCCTGTGCTCCAAGAGCTGCCAGGAGAAGCAGGCCTGCCTAGACCCTGGCAGCATTCGGGGTGCCGTTTCTGTGCTGAGGGCACCATTCAGCATGGTGATCCTGTTCCTGTTCTACTTGGCAGGGAGGCAGACGGCAATGCAAAAGTAAAAGAAGAAAGTAGAGGGGAGCCTTCCCTAGTCAAACGTGTGTTACCAGCGGCAGCAGAAGAAGAGGAGATTGGATTTATACCCCGCCCTTCATGTGGCGTCTCAGAGCGGCTTACAAACTCCTTTCCCTTCCCCTCCCCAGTGAGGTAGGTGGGGCTGAGAGAGCTCTGAGAGAAACTGCTCTTTTTCAAGAACACCTCTGACAGAACTATGGACGTGGCACAAAACCAGCCAGTGCCTTGTAGTCAAGAGTCCTTCTGAGAGCATCACCGTTGATTTTTGAATCAGCACTGTCACCATTTGTGATTCTTTTCTTCTGCTACCTGCAGTCTCAAATTTTTGCAGCATCTCCACATCAACTTGGTCGTTCACTGCCAATCTTTCCCATCCTCCTACCTTGCATGGTCTGCGTCTGTGAAGGGAACAGTTCGAACACATTCCCCAACGTAATTCACTGGGAAGGGAAGCAGGAAATGGGTCTTCATCTGACATGGCTTGAAAGTAGGATCCTGGAAAAAATAAAATCATTCCTCTTCAGTTAGATCACTAGACAGAGAATCACAGGCAGAACACTTTCCCTTTTCGGATGTGCTGAAGGGCAGCAAGGAGCCTTTAAAATGTACACCATGCCAAATCGACAAACCTGTGCAACTGTTTTGACAGAGCACAAAATGGCCAAACCAGGTTGTTGATTTGGGGACCAATATCATCCAGGAAGACGGTTCCAGAGGGGTAGATATGACAGTCTGCAGGAGAAGAGTTAGATTCGAGTCCAGTAACACCTTAGAGACCAACAAGACATTGGAGAGGATGAGTTTTCAGAAGTCAAAGCTCCCTTTCATCGGAGATCTCTTAGCCAAAAGTCTTGCTGGTCTTTAAGGTGCTACAAAGCTAGCAATATAACTTAAGGGGAAGAAAAAAATATTTTAGTGAGTTGAGACTTCAACAGTCTTGTTTAAAAAGGCTATTTTAAAGTCATGCTCAGGCCACCGGCATTATAATTGGAGAACCTGAATCTGATCCCTCCTGGACAGGGGTCAAGGTCAGGGGCCATTTCAGAACAGGCACCATTTGCTGCAATCCAATGTTTGGGATTGGGAAAGAACCCATGGGGGGGGGGAGAGTCTACCGAGGTGACCCATACCCCCCATGTATGACCACAAAGGACATCCCCTTGGGCTTTCTGCTAGGGAGGGACAGTACAGCATTCTTCCCTGTTTTGGAAGCCACATGCACAAAAGGAATCCAACATTCTGGTCTCCTGGATGGGAGCAGCAACTACACGCACTGTCCAAGATATGGAAGAGAATGGCATACCTAGTGTACACAAAGCCCATTTGAATGTTTCTATTACACGGCAGGCACTAACAATCAAGGTCTTAATGGGAGGCAGGCATTACTACTCTAATCTATCATACTTTCCCCCTCTTCCCACGGAACTCAGGGTGGGGCACAAGAGTACGCTCTCCTAAATTCCTGGCACCTCTCCATGGACCAACGAGTGCCACTGACAGTATAGCAGGGTGTGATACTGGCAACAGTATCCAAACAAGCCAGACTTACTGTGATCAGTTTCCTTGTGATCTGAGCACTCTTGGGGGCTCCACCTGCAGCGGCTCTGGAGTCCGACAGTTTCTGGAAATATGAGACTTGGTTGAAATGGCACAGACACCATCCTTTTCCTTGGCCAACCGTGCTGCTTCTCCACGGACCCCTTTTGCAGCCCCCCCCACACCTCACGCTAGCGGCAGTACAACTAATATGCCCGACGGCGAGGCAATACGGCAAGGGTGCATCCCCAGTCCCTGCTCCTGATCTCTGTGTGCAAAATCAGGTAAAATATATTTTATTACTCAGTTAAAACTGCCCATAAATTCCCTACGCGTTTCGCCAACATGATCAGTACTCCCTCTGAAGAATTACTGCAAGAACAAGGTTCCCCTAACGATGCCTGTTGGTGAAACACACAGGGAATTTGCAACATATTTTCCCCTAATTTTGCACCATCAGCCTTGGCCTTATCTTGTACCTTCTGTGACTGGTGTGGCTCTTTTATTTCCCCCCAGATCTCCGTGTGTTATCTTTCCATGCAAAGGGATGCACGTAGGATTGTGCCCAAACGGCACCTGAAGGCCGAAGGGCTTCTGCTACGAATCACCAGGTGCTGGCTGGGAGGCCAGAATGTAAGGGGAAGTCCCGCAATACTTTTCTAGTAGGAGGATTAAATCAATAGATGCCTGGGGCAAAATTAATATTTAACATTTACTTCGTTCAGCATTCCATGTGTATCGCCTTCTTGCAATTTTCCCAACAACCCTGCAAGGCAGAGTAGTATTATTAACCCTATATCGCCAAGGAGGAGAGCTGAGGCTTGCCTAAGACCATTTAGAGAGTTTGTAGTAGAGGTGAGATCTGGACACTCCCCCACCCCCAGTCGCAGCCCTGATCCTATGCATTAAACCCCACAAGGCTTGTATTCAAGAAAGAAGAGGAGATTGGATTTATACCCCGCCCTTCACTCAGGAGTCTCAGAGCAGCTTACAATCTCCTTTCCCCTCCCCTCCCCACAACAGACACCGTGTGAGGTAGGTGGGTCTGAGAGAACTCTGACAGAAACTGCTCTGAGAGAACTTGTGACTGACCCAAGGTCACCCAGCTGGCTACATGTGAAGGAGTGGGGAATCAAACCCAGTTCTCCCAGATTAGAGTCCACGCTCCAAACCACTACACCAAACCGGCTCTCCTACCAGTGCTTGGCCACTGGAATGTGCATTAGTTATATGCAGGGCTCTTTTTGTAGCAGGAACTCCTTTGCATATTGGGTGACACACACCTAATGTAGCCAATCCTCCAAGAGTTTACAGTAGCCCCTGTAAGAAGAGCTCTGTAAGCTCTCGGAGGATTGGCTACATTAGGGGTGTGTTGCCTAATATGCAGGGTTCTTACAAAAAGAACCCTGGTTATATGACCAATCAAGCTTCTCAACTGAGTTAGAACTGAAAAATGAGAATAACTTGTGTCCTCCCTACCAGTGTTCTATATATAAAAGCCCTGACAATTCTAAACTCATTTATTCAGAAGTAAATCCCACCGAAGTCAGTAGGGCTTGCTCCCACGGAACAGCGCGAAGCGACTCAGTCTCCCCCCTTACCTCAACCACAAAGGGACGGACAGGCTTCCGCTCCTTTTTACTTCTTGTGATAGCCTTTACGAATTTTTCTACAGCTTTGGCAGCTTGGGGGATCTGCTGTGGAGTGGCATTCACTGAACACCTGGTAGGGAGCAAGTTCATACACAGTCAGTGGCCAGAAACAAAGTTCTTTGGAGTTGGGGGAATCTGTTGCCTCCAAATTCCCACCTGCCTGGGCTGCAGTGTACCACCCTTAATGAGGTACGATCAATATCCTGACACCTGGACTCTCAAGACGGTAATCTTGAGATGCACTCGAAGGCAATTTGTTCTGAGATGCCAACTTCAAGAGTATCGTTCTTGAAAGGCAAGGGCTCTTCAGTCAACCGGCTGTATCGGAAAAGAATGCAATTTCTTTCTTAGGTGTAATTCCATACGAGTGTTATGCCCTCCAGGAAGCACTATGGTAGAACAACATGGATGACTTTGTGGCAGGCTGCAATACAGATTTTGTTTCATCAGAGTGGCTTCTGTAAGAATTACAGTCTTTAGGCTCAGCTTGAGGCAGCTAAGGCAAGATGGAATTCCTGTCTCCAGGTACTTTGGGAACAAAAAGGCCCACTGACATCTCTACTAGCTGAGATTCTGCTGACATTAATTTGCAGGACATCACTGAAAGGGACTGACAACATTGCATGCTTGAGCCTCAGGAACAGCCGGGGAGAAGCCCAGCATGCTTTGAGTAAATTTTGGAAGTAATGCAAAGCTCTCTGCTGAAGACTACCCTAGGAAAGGACTACTCTAGAGATGTTATACAAGAAATTTCAGGTACTTTGCATCACTGTATTGAACCCCATGGTGGCTGGCCCATCTAGGTAACAAAAACTGCCCAACGAAGCCACTGGTGGAAGGTAGGACAGGGGTCTCTATGTATACAGTACCAAAATATGCAGGAAAAATAGGCCTTCGAAAATTAATACAAAGGGAAGAAGGGGGGGAAGAGGCCCAGAATGCCTGACCAGGGCTAAATATGACCCAGAAGGGATGGAATGTTGAGCTCTACTAAATGTCAATTAAGAATGTAAGAAGAGCCTCGCTGGATCAGAGCGGCAGTCCAGCATCCTGTCTCACACAGCGGCCAGCCAGTTACTTCTGAAGGGCCAACAACGAGGGATAGAGGCAGAGTCCATCCCCTGACGCTGCCTCCTGGCACTGGGATTCAAAAGTTTACTGCCTTTGAGTGTGGAGGCTCCATTCTGTTTACCGTGCCTACTAGCCACTAACAGACCCATCCTCCATGAATCTGTCTAATCTCCTTTCAAGGCCGTCTATGCCTGTGGCCATCACTATGTCTCCTGGCAACCAACTCCACATTTTTAATCTCTCATTGTGAAAAGCGGTATTTCCTTTTGTCCATCCTGAATCTACTACCTACTGTCCTCAATGGACACCCTCGAGTTTTGGGAGGAGAAAAAGTTCTGTCTGCCGGCTCCCCGTACCCCGTGCGTAATTTCTAAACCGCGATCGTGCCCCCGTTTAAAGGGGAAAGGAGGAAGATTCAGGCACGTCAGCTCCTCAGAATTTAGAGAATCCTGGAGGGAGGCGGGATTCCCAGATGACGTCTCCCTACCCCTAAGTGATTTCTTGCATGCCCTCGGCCTGCACCACTGAAAGGATCAGCTCTGAGGCTCAGGAGGGCCGTCTTGAGCATGAGAAGTGCTGCTGGTTGAAAGCAACAGCACTGAAGAGAGATGGGCCCGTCAATCATCTCACTCAGAGGCTTCACGTGTTTATAGGAGGCTGCAAGTTTGAAACTTCCCTTCTCATTAGCTAAGGAAGATTCCTCCTCCCTCCCCCATAGGCAGGCTGACCAATGAGAAGGCTCCCAGCACTGCCAAATGAATATCTGCCAGTCACTCTGCTTAGATCATTTTATGACTATACTTTATGCAACACTAACTGCAGCAATTTCAGGATGTAGGATATTTTAAACTTTTTGTTTGTTTGTTAAATTAAATTTATTTCCTAGGGCTACACGAAATGATTAACTTTAGGAATCGTTTAGCGGGTTAGAGAGAAAAGCCGGGGAAGGCAAGTATACACTGTGCCTATGCACAACGTGAGCACAGAGAATCTCACCGCATGTTGTCACTGTTTAACAGGTGTTTCTTGATCCGGGGCAGTTTGCGTAGCACGGGCTTAATATCAGACATTTCTGCAATTCGCTTCATCAGCTTCACCTGAAATAAATTGATTGGGGAGAGGAAGAATTAATAAACACATCCAGATCCAAAATATAAAACCAAGCATCGTTGGATAAAGTTCCACCATAAACTGTTACTGTGAAGCCACCACATACTTCAAAGCGCTGATCCCAGCATCCCAAGCAAATTTCACACACAGAGCTGTCCTGTCTGGTCCATCTAGCACAAAACTGACCAAGAGGCTATGGATCCCCAGGGCCTTGAGTGTGTCCTTCCCAACAGCTGTGACTAGAGACCCTTGAATCGGAGATGCCAGGGCTTGAACCTGGGACTTTATGCACACAGAACAGATGTTCTTACACTGAGCTATAGCAGCAGCATACCTCTGTGTGTGTGTCTGTGACTTCTACAGTGGCTCTGTCCTGCTTTTGAATACAGCAAGTACCATTTAGATAGTGCTTTACAATGCTCAAAATGCTTCTTGTCTATTCCTATGCTGAAATTGTCAGAGCAACATTAAAAGGCAGGTCACCAACATTATTCCCATCGCAGAACCTAAGGGGAAACAGGGAAGCCTGCCTTTGCTAAGGCCATCAAGAGAGTTTAAGGCAGACGTGAGACTCAGTCTGGGGACTTCCGGCATCGTATTTTTGCTTACGCTATATTTCCTGCACCCGTTCCACTTTCTATGGCATCACAAGATGCCACCACCACCACCACCAACATGTTGGTGTAAAGGGAAGACATATCCCAACCAAATTCCCCCAGCATACTGCCTTTTAAAAAAAAATCATTATGAGACCCTGGTTTGTTCATGCAAGCAAAGGGTACTATTTGCTCAGTAAAGCGTCCCTCCCCAACCAGCATCTCCCATCCCATGCACTGGAGCAACACTGCCATGGAAAGGAGGCTGCACGGCAGGCTCCCCCTGTCTGAATAGATGCAACAGCTCCCTTGCTGCTAACGGAAAAGAGGCAGGCTGTGCCCAGAAATGCCTCAGCAGCCTCCGGGATTCCAAAACACTCAAGCCTCTCCCTGCCCGCACCCAGGCTTTACCTGCTCCATGCCGTCAAACATTTCTTGCAACTCCCCTGCAGGGGTCAGGGTTCTGCTAGCCCTAATCGAGGCATATGTGTGTCCGGAATCGGGGATCCCGTTTGACAGCTCCTGAGCGGTCATCTTCACCAACACTTTGAAATGTTCCTCGTCTTCAAAACGGGGGCTACAACAGGGGGAGGGGAGAAAAGAAAGAAAAGGAAAATGAACCGCCCACTGCAACCAGCTCTCAGGACCCAAGCGCTGAATACGGTGAAGCCCCCGCCAAGCCTTGAAGACCAGGGCCTTCCCAAAGTCTCGCTAGAATCCCCAGGACTGGCAGAGTTCCTTATTTGCATCTTCTCCCTTTGCACCAAGCCTGAACATCCAAATCATGCAGAAAAGCCTTCTAGCAAGTGGAGAGGGGGGGAGTTAACTTTGGCCCAGCAAATGATCCGAAGGCAAGCAATTCTATTACTTCTGTCAAGGAGGGCTGGGCTTCTTGAGCTGCTCAGATGAGACCCTCTCCTGGAAGCTACGTGAAAGCTGTTTGCTGTTACATGGAGGAAGAGGGTGATATGCTTATTTATGTGGACAGCTCATCATGCAGTAGTCAAGCACTTGCCACGAACATACAAGGGCTTGGGTTCAAATTCCTAACATTTCTAGTTAATAAATCTCAAGTAGCATATATTATTAACGTATTGCTGCCCCAGCACTGCAGAAGATTACAGACAAGTGCATCTATTATAGCTATACATAAAGTTCCCCACCCGAATTTTCCTGCAGGTAAGTATTAAGAAAAAAAAATCATTATGACCACTTGTTACCCTTGATTCTCTTTTGTAAAAGTAATAATTATCGTACGGCAGTGGGTGTAGTATAGCCAGGAGATCTGAAAACAGTCTGGCATCTTGCAACTCTAGCTCTTTTTATGATGAGCCAGGTTTATTTTGGGGGCTGAGAGAATTGTGAATGCCCCAAGATCACCCGGCTGGCTTCATGTGGAGGAGTGGGGAATCAAGCCTGGTCCCCCAGGTCCGCCACTCTTAACCACAACACCAAACTGGCTCTCTTAGTCAAATCTGCCTGCTTTATGTCTTCTGATCAAAAACACCACAGCTAGGGTTGCCAGGTCCTACTTGCAATCTGGTAGGGGGCTCCCAGGTCTTCCTTGAGATCTTCTGCCATGCTTGTGAAGCAATGACATCACCCGGATGTGATGTCATCACGGTGCCATCACCGGGGGGGTGACACTCTAGTTTTTAGGCAAAATTCTATGGTTTGTTGCCTTCAAAATCACAGAGCTTGCCCCAAAACTAAGAGTGTTACCTGCCAACATCAGCAATGTGATGTCACTTTTGGGTGTTGTTATTGCGTTGGGGATGTTGTCTGACAATGTCCCTGTTTGGGGGTGAGGCTTTTCCCACCAGCCAACTGGCCAGCAGTGGATCACAGCCCAGAAAACTGGGGGAACCCCTGCCCAAACCAGGGGTCTGGCAACCCTAACCACAGCCCAGAGCATAGCCTACCAGGATCAGCAAGCTTCCATGTGCTAGACTAGCAAGTCTTGCTTTGATGATGTCATCAGCAGGTGACAACAGCTCAGTGGGCCACTGAACTCTGGGTCATGTGATGGAGAATGGATAGAGGAGGACTATAAGCAGGATCAATTATGCTTGAGCTAAACCTATGCAGACTGACCTCAAGTAACTCTCTCAAGCTCTTTGACATATATGAAAAAGGCAACCTTATTAGGTAAGTTTCAGGAAGATAAACATTCATAATAAAAGAGAACAGTCTACAGTACGTGTTGAATATTTCTGTCCACAGGTGCATCATGTCTGGCAGATTTCTATCAAGGCACAGTGAAGAGAAGAGCACCCCTAAAAGAGAGATGGGGGGGGGGGATTAGGCCTCTAGAGAAACAAAGAAAAATCCAGGCATCACGAGTGGTCCTTAATAAGTTTAAATGTATATGTCAAGTAGAAAAGAGGAGACCTTGAACTGACTGAGATGTGCCGTATGATGAGAGGAGACTGCTTCACCCTTTCCCAAGCATTCCCCCAATCTAAATCTGCCCCTCACACACCCTACATGCCCCCCCTCTCCGTAGAGACACTGAGCCTCTGAGTACTCCAGAGTTCCCTGGGCACTTCTCTCCATCATTCTTTCCACCTACACTACAAAGCCAGCCAGTCTCCTTAGCAGACAGGGACTGAGACCAAGAGTGTCCATCTCGCCTTTGTCCTGTTTCCAATAGATGTGAGATGTGAACCGGGAGCCTCCTGAGTCACGCAGCTTAGTCTCTTAACTGCTGCATCACAACAACTCATGTAACAAGCCCACTTTAAGATGACTCAGGACTGCCTGGGGGTCACATTACATGGGAAGAAATGGGAATGGTCGTTAAGGTAACAACACACCGGGAAACGGTTCAGTAAGGCTCGCGTTTGAGGCTCTGGAGCATAAACTCATCCCAGACCCTGACATGAGAATATCAACATGAGATATGTCAGTGGAGAGCCACTTGCCTGTTCATACACGTCCAGATTGGAGTCGTCAGCAGTGATATGAGGGCTGACAGAAAGCCCGCCAGTCTTCAAGTCAATTTCTTGAGCCTGTTCTCTGTAACTGAGAGCTCCACATCCCATTCTGTAGCGGGAAGAGAGGACAGCCGGGGTCTTCACTGGAGATCGCAGATCTGTGGGCCGCATGGCCAACAAAATCCAAAAAAACAAACAAACCCCACACTCTCCCTCCAAGTGGCCAACCAATCCTGCAGATCAAGAGTCTCTGCATACATAATATACACTTCATGTAATTTATTTAAGTCTTTGCATTAACTTGGGCAGGGATGGACCACACAGGTTACTGCAGCCCTAACTTCTTTACAAGATAAAGCCGCCATTTCCCCCTGTGAGGTAGGCGAGGCTGAGCGTGTGTGATTGGCCACGATCACCCAGGAAGCTCCCATGGCAGAGGAAGGATTCCAAGACTCTGTAATCACTGCTGTCTCTCCAACGCTGACATTAGAAAATATCAGATCAGAGCAACTCAGATTCACTCCTAGAACAGGTTGAAAAAGGGGTGGGGGGGGGAGTTCACAGCTGTGGCTAGAAGTTGTCAGGACATTCCCTGCCTCTCTGCAGCATCTTTGGCTAGCAGAGCAGCACTGGTGGCTGCGATGTTAAAACTCTACACACAACAGTAAAGTATCTCAAGCTTTTGCCTGCTGTGTGATCTTTTCCCCCTGGAACTCCCACACTCCCAAGCCTCCTGCCCTGCCCTCCCTAGCCTAAAGACCTTCCAAGGTGCCTTGAGAGGCTGTGCTTCTTAAGCATAAGCTTCTGACATGTGCAGCTGCACCCAAGG
The DNA here is from genome assembly GCA_029375565.1 of Gekko gecko. Lineage (NCBI taxonomy): Eukaryota > Metazoa > Chordata > Lepidosauria > Squamata > Gekkonidae > Gekko > Gekko gecko. The sequence goes on along the minus strand of JAPDNY010000011.1, from coordinate 85,648,357 downwards.
CAATGCTACAAATCCCAGCGTGTATGAAGCCAGGTGCCAACACTACTCAACCCTCCAGATCTACCACCTACAGCTCAATGAGCCGCCCCCGCTGATTCTGGCCCTCATCCCAGGGGGAAAAGAGCACCCCAAAGCAAAGAGAAGAAAAAGAAGAAGCAGAGATAACGAAAGGGGGATTTCAAGAGCTCCTCGGTGCTCTGATTTTAGGAACTGTCAATATTCCAGAACTGCAAAATCTTATACTTGCCATTTTCAGTCTTAACAGTACTGACTTTCGTATCCAGTGGACCAAACAGAACACAGCCAACTTGGTCCTTCCTGTAGAAGGAGGCTGCCACAGTCTGCATTCGATCAACTGGACTAGTGATCTGTTATTTCTTAAACCTCTGTTCTATTTATCCAGCACACATTTTACCAGTTCAGAATATAGCCTCCGTTTCTCACATACCTTAATCCACCCTAACCCTTTCCCCCCAAAAGGTCCTAAAATAGCCAAAGTACATTGCAAGCCTGTATGATTGTTCTCCATTCAAAAGCTCAAAATAACATAAGAAAGAGCCCTGCTGGATTAGGCCAGTGAGGGTCCATCTAGTCCAACATCTTGTCTCACACAGTGGCCAACCAGTTCCTTTGGAGGACCAACAACAGGGCATAGAGACTGAAATCTTCCCCTGATGTTGCTTCCTGGTCAGGGCTCTTTCTGTAGCAGGAACTCCTTTACATATTAGGCGACACACCCCTAATATAGCCAATCCTCCAAGAGCTTACAGTAGCACCTGTAAGAAGAGCTCTGTAAGCTCTTGGAGGATTGGCTACATTAGGGGTGTGTCGCCTAATATGCAAAGGAGTTCCTGCTACAAAAAGAGCCCTGCTCCTGGCTCTGGGAATCAGAGGTTTAGCGCCGCTGAATGTGGAGGTTCCCCTCAGTCATGATGGCTAGCAGTCACTGATAGATCTATCCCTCCATGAATCTATCTAACCTGCTTTTAAAGCTGTTCATTCCTATGGCCATCACTACATCCTCTGGCAGCGAATTCCACATTTTTAATTTATTTATCCAGCTGCATATTGTACTTTGCATTTCGTTATGGTGAAATTTTTAAAAAAACCCTGACTGGGCGGGACAAAGAAAAGGGATCCCTTGCAAGCGCCCCTTATCTGAATTCGCTAGGATACTCTTCACAACAGACGCAAACTGCAAACCCACTTACTTGGTTATGACGCTGCAAAAGAGAGGTACGTAGGGCCTCAGTTCTTCTGGGAGGGTGTTAAGACTGGAGACAGCTCTGAAGTACACCATGCCGTTCGTGGGCTGAGCACAGTACTGGACAGGGATATCCTCGGCTGCAGGAAGGGCGCGCACACACAAACACACAAAATTAGCTCCCTCATCCTAAAAGTTAAGCATGTAAGCAGCGCCCGGCTCGATCAGACCAGTTGGTGCATCTAGTTCAGCATCCGGTTTCCCATTCAGGCCAACAAACTGGCCACAGAGATCAAGACCTTCCCCCATGATGCTGCCTCTGGGCACTGGTACCTCGAGGGCTGCTGCCTCTGGATATGGAGGTCCCCATTAATTACCACGGCCAGTAGCCACTGGTCGACCTCCTCTCCACGAGGTGTCAACTGCTCCCCAGTCAGCGCTTAAACCTTGTTGTAATTCCAACAATACAGATCTCGCATTTTCACATGCCATTTACAAGCATACATATCCCTGTCTGCAGCCACCAGGCATGATGGGAGCTCAGTTCTCAGTGGGGGCCAGTGTTCCCTCTAAGCTGAGTTAGTGTGAGCTAGCTCAGTTTTTTTTAGCCTCCGGCTCACACATTTTTGTCTTAGCTCAGGAAAGGTGGCTCCAGAGCAAACTGACTTACACAGTAGCCACATCGCTCGTTCACGACTTTAATGCCAGTAGCTCACCAGGTAGAATTTTTGCTCACAAGACTCCACAGCTTAGAGGGAGCATGGGTGGAGGCAGTACTCTCTTGGACTGCAAGTGGCAAAGGGATGCACGAGCCGAATACCTGAGTGCTCAATGACATTAATACATCCTTCCTGCAAACAGCAACCTAGCGTATCGGGGAAACCTCTTTCCACAATCCTAGATTACTACATGAAGGGAGAAGGCTTTTTATTTTAATCAATTATGAGAAGGGTCTCAAATTTGACGCAGTCTCCCCTTTCCCCCAATTTAAAGGAATACAGTCTGGAATTCTACCACCCCCAACATATTACTTTACTCCATCTAATATCAAACTGTTTGGCGAGTGCTTATCAGTAAGGCAAAGAAATGGGGCACGCACAGAAAGGAGATTTCTGCACACTTGGGGGAAGGGAACTCCCTTGGTATGCAGAAAAAAAAATTACTTTGCAAATGGGAAAATAATCACTTTGCCTTTCTCTGCGAGCAGCCTGATGAGAACTGAGTGTATGTTAAAAGGCAGGGCATGTTGAGGGCAGCTGAATGTTAATTAAAGATGAGGGGGGATTAAAAGAGGAACAGAGGGTGATGGAAAAATCGATGTGCAAGCAAGACAAGCCGTGGTCATGCCCCCAGCGAACAAGCCACCATCTGTTTATGTCACTGAAACGCAATCCTCGCCAAGCCACCGCAAGGCTCTCTGCAGCTCTGTACATCACCATACAGGCAGGACCCGTATTAGCGGTTTAAGTAAAAGTTACAAGTTTTCAGCACTTGAGCTACTTCCCAACCTGTAAGCGATGTCTCCAGCTCAGTGAAGGTAATTTGATGTTCAATATCTGAAACTTTCAGGGCTGGAAGGCAGGACGTGTCTTGAGGCTTGCTCTGCAGATCCATCAGCTCCAAACCTGGCAGACATGAGAGAGAACATTCATTTTATACCCAGTAGTACTATCAAGACTGTCCAAAAACGTTATTTTGTTTGCTAGCCAGACAAGCAGAAACACGGTTTAGAGGCAATAATGAAAGTCTGACAAGGCTCTCTGGGGAGTTGTCCGAACAGTCTCTTGCACTGTTTCCAAAATAGCTACTGCTGATTTTTCCCCCATGGAAAGATATCATGAAAGCTACCACCAACTCCTGTTGTATTTTGAAGGAGGTGAGAAATCTGTAGAAAGATCCCTGAGTATCTGCCCTGGAAAGCTTTTTCATACTTCACAGGATTTTGGAGCAGAGGGTCTTTTTATCTCAGGCAAAGACGGGAGAGGTGTAATAAAGCACGCAAGCTCAAGTCCAGCAATCTTGCTGAATTTAAACTTGAGTCAATTCACAAGTTAAAAACAATGGACCCGCCCCAAGGCCGAACAGGTACACAGGAGTCTTCTCTCACTACAGGTATAATTTCCTGCTCCCAAGCCTTTCCCCTCTGCTCTGACCAAGCTGATTACATTGTACCTTTGCATCCTCTACCACCATTCTTCACAACACCCTTCCCCTCTTCTGAAGGGTGGTCCCTCTAAACTGAGTTAGTGTGAGCCAGCTCACAGTTTTTTAGCCTGCAACTCACAGATTTTTGTCTAAGCTCAGGAAGGGATGGCTCCAGAGCAAACTGATTTATGCAGCAGCCAAATCGCTTGCTCACAACTTTAATGCCACTAGCTCGCAAAGTAGAATTTCTGCTCACGAGACTCCATGGCTTAGAGGGAACATTGCTTTTGACTAGGATGAAGGGACCCAGAGATCTCCATTCCTGCTTCCATCTGATGAAGAGACCCTTGACTCCTGAAAGCTCATACCCTGAAACACTAAGAGTAGCTCAACAGTGGAATCAGCGGCCTCAGGAGGTGCTGAGCTCCCCCCGCCCTCACTGGCAGTCTTGAAGTAGCGGCTGGACAAACACTCGTCAGGGATACTGTAGGCTGATCCTGCATTGAGCCAGGGGGTTGGACTAGATGGCCTCCATGGCCCCTTCCAGCTCTGTGATTCTATGACACAAAATTAGATTTCCCCTTTAAAGCCACGTGCTGGCCAACCAATGACACCCCACAGTCAAACTTCCACATTCTTTTTTGTTTAAAAAAACCCATCAAGAATCAGAACACACCAACCTTTCTCATAAGTTTGTTTCTTTTCTTCTTCAGAAAGAGCCTCAATCTTCTCTTTTAGTTTTGCCGCTTCCAGAGTTGCTTGTTTGTCATAGAAAGCTTCATCCGGACTCATTGACAGAGTCAGTTGATGAGGGTTGTCCTTTTGCCAAGATCCAGGCCAAAGACAACGAAGAGTAAATCAGTGCATGGATTACTTTCTCTTTCATCTTTACGCCCAAGATACCTCAATCACTGGCATCATTGTGCTAGATCGGGGGTCCCCAGCGTGTTGCCCCTGGCCACCATTGTGCCAACAGACACCTTTCTCGGTGCCTACCAAAAGTTTTTAGAAAGTGGGCAAGGCCAGGTGGGGGCTTTTGCTCAGCAAGGCTTCTGATGGGCCACTGGAGATTTGATTGGCTGTACGGCTTTTTAAAAACCTTGCTGCTACCACAGCACAACGATCTTCACCATGTGATTGAAGGTAATCGGTGGCAGCCATTTTGTGGCTGTCTCCTCCTGCAGCAGCCATTTTGTGCCTGTGCCCATCGTGCTGTGTCAGAATTTCAAAGGTGCCCACAGAATAAGGTTGGGGACCCCTGTGTTAGATGCTACGGCAGTGTTAATTCAGGCGCTAACGTTGAGACAAAGCCCAACCTTACTGGGCAGAAGAAAAGCACTGAAAGGATGACAACTGTAAGCCAGAACCTTTTTGTAATGCAGTTCCTGGGAGAGAGTCTCTTACACTGTGCTGACAGTGTGGAAGTGCCTTCAGGGTCACTCCCACCCACAAATACAGTTAGATAAGGAGCTGCAGGTTATGTGGTAAGAGCACGCTCTGCAGCTCCTCCCCAAGCCAGTGTCAACCCTCTGGAAAGTGAGCACGGCCCTGATGGGAGGAGCTACAGTTATGGGATCATCCCACACGGTGTGGGAATTCTTAAGTTATCCTGACAATGAGGGAAGGAATGGCGCTGCAGCAGCTTCCAAGCTGCCAGTATCCTAGAAGACAGCAGCCAAGGCTAGTCATTGGTGGAGAGGACAAGGCAGGCCCTGCACCTTGGACGGTCAGGGCAGGGAGCTACACACTAACCCTGGGCATTTGCTATCAAGCAGGGAGAAGCAATTGTAGTTGTGCTGCAAGTCTAGTGGAACCAATGATGTATTTCCAAGGCCAAAATGTGGGACACTGGGTAGGAAGACCTTATGTCTGTAAGTTTCTCACCTTGAAGTACTGCTTTACTTTCTTCTGAAGGAAGTGAGGATCCTCCTTGAGGCACTCCCTGAATCGAGCGGTTTTATCGGCAAACTTCAGCAGGTCGACAGGGTCTCCCTCATGATTCCAGCAGGAGGCAATATACTTTTGAGGTGAAAAGAGACAGAGACGATGCCAGGGACAAAAAATGGAGGCAGAACACTACGCTGCATTTTTATCTCGCCCTTCTTCCTAAGAGCTCAGAAATAAAGTAACAGCAACAGACACCAACACAGAAATTACTTTTACCAACAGATATGCTATAAATGGTAACCAGGAGAAGCAGATTCGCTATGCAAAGTTTGGGGCGGGGGGTGGGGAGCAGGCTTCCCTCCTGGCCTTGCTAACAAACGACACCCAACAAAATAAACAAACGGCAAGCTGTCACCTACACTGAGGACTTCTTGGCGTCACAAATTTATGTGGTAGTATCTGAGAGGATCATGGAAGTGCAAACAACAAAGCAAAACAGAAAACCCATGATTGTGTTTAACAGGAAGTACAGTAGTTCAGCAGTTCGAGACCCGAGAGTGCCGCATGACGGAGTGAGCTCCCGTCTCTGGTTCCAGCTCCTGCCAACCTAGCAGTTCGAAAGCAAGAAATTGCAAGTAGATAAATAGGTACCACTCCAGTGGGAAGGTAACAGCATTCCGTGCACCTTGGTGTTTAGTCATGCCGGCCACATGACCATGGAAACGTCTTTGGACAGTGCTGGCTCTTCAGCTTTGAAACGGAGATGAGCACCGCAACCCTAGAGTTGGATTCGACTGGCTTTCGAGCAAGGGAATCTTTACCTTTACTTTGCATAATAAGAGACTTACAAATATTTCATTAAGCTTAATGTCAGCATTCCTTAGACAACAGGAGCAATAACACATCCAGTGTATGGGTAACATCACAACTTATTTTTACTTCAGAGACTCAAAAAATCACAGCTCAGCCCCGCAGGATCAACATGCAGAGTCTTCAGAAGGCTTCAACAACACAACGACAGCGATTGTGTTATGTGTCCAGTAAAGTGCTTCACAAATACATCTTGTCTGTCTGTATTCTTAAAGTTGTAGACCACTAAATATTAAAGTGCTTCTTAGGAGTACAGAGTGCTTTAGTGCTTCATATAGATCATATTTATATTTTCCAAGTGCAATCATCCATCCAATGGAATTTGCCAGAATAAATCTCTCCGTTTCACAAAGGCTTCCTCATAGATGGAAAATTACATCACACACAAGCACAAGAGTAAGACATTCACAGCATACCTGTTACTATTTAAGTCTCCTATGATATTTAATATTTTCACAATATTTTTAAGCCTCACATTATGCAATATACTTCTCGTTAAATACAATCACGGGTTTTTGCTTTGCTAGCATCTGATGATCGCAAGCACTAGGTGACCTACTGACAATACCCAGCTAGTCAAAAAATCCAGCCTGTTAGGGCCCCCAAAGAGCCACCGATGCCCAGTGGTTAGAGCATCAAACTAGGACCGGAGAGACCAAGGTCTGACATTCCACTCCGCCACAGAAGCTGACTAGACGACCTTAGGCCAGTCCCTCTTTCTTGGCCCAACTTGCCTCACAGGGTGGTTGTTGTAGAAAAGAGTGAGAGTCCAGTATAGCAAGAGTCCAGTATAGCCAGTCCCTCTTTCTTGGCCCAACTTGCCTCACAGGGTGGTTGTTGTAGAAAAGAGCAAGAGTCCAGTATAGCACCTTAAAGACTAACAAAATGTGTGGCAAGGGATGAGCTCACTTCTCGGTGGTGGTTGTGAGGATAAAAATGGCATTGCGAGCTACTTTGGATTCTCATTAGGGAGAAAAGTATAAGTACCCAAAATACGTTCAACAAATATTCAGGGGGCAAAAGCACTTACTGAGGTTAAGGAAAGGCCAAAGCTAGTCGACTGATGCTTCATTTGGATTTCAATTTTGTGAAGCAGAGCTTCGATTCTCTCTTCCTCAAATCCATCCCTGGGAAGGAAATGACAAAAACAAAACCCAAGCTGACAAGTTAAGATCCTTTTTACTTAACAATGGAAACGGGCAGGAAGAAAGGGCTTCTTGTACTCCAGGAAGCGAACGACTGAGCCATGCGACACACAAAGCCGGGCACAGGATTTAGCATCTTAGCGACAAGTGGGCCAAAAACAGGTGTGTCCTCACAAGGTTTCCTGAACAAGCACCAAAGCCTTTTTTCTCAATCATTAGCTAAATGACAAAAGTTCTGTGTCTGGAGCTCCCGGCAATTTCTTTACACCCCATTTGGGACGGGCCCAGGGCACTGCACGCAGAAGGACCCCTGTCCAGTCCCCGGCATCCCTAATTAAAAGGACAAGGTAGCAGGTGATATGAAAGGTCTCTCCTCGCGACCCGGGAGAGCCCCTGTCAGAGTAGGCGGCGCCAGCCATGAGAGACTAGAGGGGTGACAGCTTCATTTTCAATTCTCAGGCAGACCCACTTTTTAAGCATAAGCTTCATGTTTCAGAGAGAAGCGTGGAAGTCTGGGGAAGGTGGAGGGGGATAAAGAGAACGGCTGAGCAGCACCCCCAGCGGGATCAAGGGAGGACTCATCAAATACCCTTGCAGCACTCTGAACCTCTCGCCATCACACAGGAGAAGAAAAACCAAGCAAAAAAAAAGGGGCTCCGATTTGTTGCCTCAACCAGTCTTGGGTGTGCTGAATTATGAATTGCTATAGCCTGGCACTCATCAAGGCAGCTGTAACAAATGTAAACTGGGGCACGGCCTGTCAGTTAGTTGGTTGCTGTGCTACTTTGTCAGAATACCACCAAAAGCCTTTCCATACATTCAACAGGCATGGAAATCGGTGTGCATGGGAAGAGGCATGGCAGTTAACCTCTGCTCCCAATCCACACGCATTCATTGGACGCTCTGGACTCCGGTGCGGCACTGGAAGAGGACTAGCACGGGACACACCACCGCCTCCAAAAAACGTCCACAAAGAATGTTCAAACAGCAGCTCTTGCCTTGACCTGGGTCACCCAGGCAAGCCCCATCTCGTCAGATCACGGAAGCTAAGCAGGGTCACCTCTGGCAAGTACTTGGATGGGAGACCTCCTTGGAATACCAGAAGAGGGAGGCGGGGGCAGGCTTTATTCAGCCACCTCTCTGAATATCCTCCAGGCCCCCAGTAAGGGTCAGTCGCCAGAGGTCGCCATGACTTCCAGGCGCAGACACACTCAGACACACACATATAAAAATACAAAAAACAAGCAGCAGCTCTTCACGTGCTTCACTTCTATTCAGGTACAGAAGTTTCCACAGATACAGAAGTTTCCACAATGAGGGAGCTCTCAAACTCACTCTACTCTTGAATGATGGAGGCAGTCACTAAATTCCCTCCCTTCCAGTGACCTGCACACCCAGTTGGAGAACCGACTGGAATGCCCACAGGCCAAATTCAGTGCCATTTCCATAAAAGTTGGAGAAAAATATCATTTGATATCATAAGTCACACACAACAGTTTGTGCCTCAGCTGGAGGGGGCAAGCCTTTTACTTACTCGATAACTTCATCAATGGTTCTAGCAATGATTTGTTTCACAGTGTCGATGTTTTCCTCAGCGATCCCTTGAAGGCCAACGCTGAAGTAAGCCTCTCTTGTGGAACCATTAAATCTGAAACACAGCAGGAAAAAAATACCACTTACAACTCCTCGGAACCAGAGTCTTGACAGAATAGTTCCTGGGAGACGAGGAAAGAAACTTCAACGACTACACTGAATTATTGATTCAGGTGGGTAGTCGTGTTGGTCTGAAGCGAGAGAACAAAGCTTGAGTCCAGTGGCACCTTGAAGACCAACAAAGTTTAATTCTAGTCATAAGCTTTTGTGTGCATGTATGCTTCTTCAGAATTATTGTATTTCCTAAAGTGTGGTGTAGCGTGGCAGACTTGGGTCAGGGACACTAAGGTTGAAATCCCCAGTCCAACCTCTTGCAACCAAACCTGCCCTCCCAAGGCTGTTGTGAGTGAAAATAAACAGGAGTAGAAAGCCCTGAGCTCCTTTAGAAAAGGGATGGGATAAAATTGGGTCTGATAGGTGGATTCACCCAGCTGGAGCAGTTCAACATGCCTTAGCTCAACAACAGGAGAATGTCAACGCCTACAAGGTGTAGAGACTGCGGCAAAACAGCAAGCACAGAAAGATAAAGAGAATAATAGTCTCCATGCCACCCCCCCCACCCCTCAACATGCTTTCTTTAGTGGTCTGATTTTCTTTTTCCTGGTTATACTGATGAAACCGCACCTGTCATTAAGCTGTACGTTTATTACCTCATGTTCACTTCTCCTACTGTATTTTTTTTAGACAACATTTCGCTGATGCTGCTTTTACGGTTTTCATTACGGTTGCTTTATTAGCTATTATGGATTGGATGTTTAGTGAGTGTCTATGCGTTTTATTCCTATACCCTACTTTGAGGGTCCTGTGGCTATGTGATGATACAGAAATACATTTTAAAAATAGGTCCTCAAGCAACCAAAATGAAGATACGGGTGAAGGTGACTTAATTTAGTGACCGTAACAAAGCGTTGAGAAAGAACCAGTGTAGTGTACTGGTCAGTGCAGGGCCTGAGAGACCACAGGTCAAGACACCACTCACAAGGCCGATCTCTGGCTTGCTACTCTTTCAGACCAACGGATCTCATAGGGCTGTTGCAAGGGTAAAAGAGGAGAAGAGGTATATGCATGTTTCCCTCAGATGAACAGCAGGGTAAGAAGATTTTAATGTTATTTACAAAAGAAGGCAATATTCTGGTTACTGATGGCGAGAGTTCCCATAACTGGATTTTCCAGTCTTGCCATTCTGATTCCATCTTCTCATCCCCTTAATTCTCCCACTTATCTCGGTGCCAACATGGCTGAAGGTTCCAGTTCAATAATCATGTTTCACCCAACTTTATATACAAAGTCTAATTAATTAATGCTGAGAAAATTCAGATCGAGGGATATCAAAAACCCCATGAAGATGTTCACCATAAGGTATGAGGAAACTAGCTATGGAACACCGCGGCAGTGTCCCAACATGATTGAAGAGCAACAAACTTACCCAAGATCTGGTGAAAAATCTGTACCCAGGCCGGCCTCGATTAAAGCTTTATAAAAGGGGGAATTTGGGCCACCAACCAACAACGAAGACAACAGGTTTAGCGTGAAGGCTTCAAAGTTATCTGTAATGCTAAAAAACACAAGGAAGTTTAGAATAGCACCGTGGGAGTCAGCAAATACATCTGTCAATTATAGATCTGCATTTGGGGAATGCAACACATTACCTCTGGCACACCATAGCACAGTGACTGACAGAATGAGCTATGCAGCAGGGTGTCCCTCATTAAAACCTCATCTCTGCCACAAGATCACTGGAAGGCTTTAGGGCAAGTGACTCATTTGCAGCCTCAGCTTCCAGTCTCCAATATGGGGATGAGAATAATGATGGCCTATACTACAGGGTTATTGTACAGATTAGAACCAAGACACAAATATATTTTGTATATTATCTCAGCCTAGATAATCAACTTCTGCGTGCAACTTCCTTCCTACTTCCTTTTCTAATACAGAAATGGCTTGTCAAAGAACAGCCATGCAGTTAATTCACACTAGAAGTGCTGCTTACTCCACAAAGGAAGACCAAAAAGATACAGAGATTCTGGACTATTTCTGTGTTGAACAGCAGGCAGGGCAGGAAGAAGGCATTCTCCGGGCCATTTGTGCTTTGCATCCTTTAACCAAACTGCGTCACTTTCAGCAGAATGGTTTAATTACACCAGCAGTCACAGCCCTGAACTTGGCTGAAGCACCAGAGCGGCGCCCCCTTGCTCCAAGCATACACCTAAAACAAGATACGCTGACATAAACGTGAGGGACACGGAGTGCTGGTTTAAGAACTGCACCCAGAGCTGTGAAAGTTAGGGGTTTCCCATGAAGTTCAGACAGGGTGAAAGCACCATGAGACTGCTGCAGTACAAGACCTTGAGAGAGGCCGGGGGGCGGGGGGGGGAAGCCATCCTGGTGAATACCGGCATGTCTCAAGCCGAGATCAGCGCTCACCTCACCATGGGTAGTCTCTGGACTGTAGGCTGGTGCCTTGGGAATTAGAGGTCTACTGTGATACAGTTTTGAGAGCATCCAACTCCCACTAGGGAGGCCGGCATTTCAATGTCTACTCTGACACAAATCTTGCCAGGGGGCGTTTCGCCAGCAATAATTTCTCAGCCTAGCCTACTTCACAGGATTGTTGTAAGGCTAAAAACAGAAGAGGGGAAAACCCGAGCTCCTTGAAGGAAGGGATGGAGTAAGAACATAATTAAGAGATCTTAAAGGCACGTCAGTCACCCACAGTACTAGTCACACAAGTCTAAAAGGGACGAGCTCACCCTCACCGTGTAAATTCAATGCTTTCTTCTAGCTATCTGGAGCCTCTGCTCCAGACCAAGCCGGGCTGAAATGATGCAAAAGGGGAAAGCAAGATCTAGCTGAGGCTTAGCATCTCCAGGACAGCTGCAAACCAGTTTTGGGCAACTGGGGCTACACGTTTATGAACCTGGTCTTAGATGTGTGCAGAAAAACCAGGAACACACAAACAGGAAACACAGACCTTCATTGTTGAAGGTGCTCCCAATAAAACCCACGGTAGGAAAAAGCAATTAATTTTCTTTAACCCTTCCTTTTCAAACCCCACGTACTCGGTCAGGAGGTAGCTGACGCTGACCATGGTCTGCTTCTTGGGGTCCGCAGCAAATGAATCTGTGCCACACGTTACATGGTATTCTCTCTGCGGAACAAGAAGACAACAGTTTAGGGTGGGGAATGCAGCTCCCTCTCCTTGTAGGAATCCCCACCCCCATTTTATCATTCAGCAAGGAGGCTGCTGGCACAATGCATTTCAAATGAGAGGCTCTAGTTAAACTGGTCTTGTCCACTCTGAGCAATACAGAGCTCTGAAAGCTCTCAGAAAGAGGTCTTTCCTTGCCCTGGTTCACTTCAACTTGAGATGCCAGGGATTGAACCTATGACTTTCCACATTCAAAGCATGCCTGCTACCTCTGTGCTACAGCCTACCCCGACAGGAGCATAAGTATGAACTGCAAAGGGCTCAATCATGTCAGGAAGCTTCAATGCAAAGTAGTCGTTCAGGAACCCTTGTATAAACATACATCATACCTTGATTTATGCCCAGATGAGAACCCCCCAAGCAACTGCAGCAGAGATGCAACCCCCCCCACACACATCCATTCTGCCTTCAATCACGCCACACTCCCTTTGAGAAAGGAGCTAATTTAGAATCTAGAATAATCCATGTTGCTGCCATATTGGAAGGAGAGGAAGATGGAGCTGAGAAGCATCTTTGTTTTGCCATGCCAGCATGGGCCGTTAGATACATTCCTGCCAAATAGTTTCACTGTGGAACAGGACACAAATCAAAGAGAAAGTTTGTAGATGTACAAATTTCTCATAAAGTACAATATGTACATAAATGCAGACAAGCGTTACAGCAGAACAACGAAGATTCCGGATATGCACCTTGTTTCGTCCATCTTCTTCAGGAATACAATTATACACTTGTTGTTTTCAATCTTTTGTCTCTTCAATCAATTTTAGAATTCAATACAATTTTCAAGCTTACAAGAATGACAATCTTCTGATGGGCAACCAGTCATAAATTTCAAACAAACCGTTCTATGAACTTACCCAGCTGGTAAAGATCTGTTATACATCTATAGACTTTCTCTATGATTTGTGTCCTATTCCACAGCTTTTGTATAATTTATGTTCTGTGCTGGGAAGTCCTCTATTGTTTAAAATAGTTATACTGGGCAGTACCCAGCAGTCAACTCCAAAAGGCCTGCATATTTCCTGTACATGGGAAAAACAAGATAAAAATCATATAACCAAGAAATAAAAACTCACAGGCTTGTCCCAGAGTTGCTGTGGGGGGACACCTGTATTTGGTTCAATTTTCTGGAATTTGATGAGCGCCTCCTCGTGAATTTGCTTCAGGTGTTGCTCCAGAGGGAAGTTACCATAAGTGAAGAACCTGTAATTTGATGCAAGGTTATGGTTATGACAGGAAGAGGCTAAAGTGCCTTAATCCACAAAGGGCCTGCCTGCTTGAAGCCCAGTTCTAGCAGAACCGACTCCCCTTTTGGCTGCAAACCCCCAGGCCACATTGATAGTTCTTCTGGCAGTCCCTTGAATTTTAGGAGCACGCGAGAGTGAAGGGAAGCCAGCCCGTAGCCAGGATTTTTATGTTTGGGAGAGTATTTAGTTTAAGTTAAGTTACAGTTACTTGAATTAATCTGATTGCCTGTCTTTAAAGGGGGAGGCTCCGAGACTGTTTCTAGCCCTTCCTTTCAAGGGACAAGGCAGCAAGTGCATCAGTTCCTAGGAAAAAAAACAGCTCAGAGGGCATTTGATTGCCTTCAGAAGGCATAATAAAATAATAAAACTAAACTAATCCAGGGTCACCACCGCATACCTCGCATTGCTGGGGTGATAATGCAAGGCGTGGAACTGCTTGAGCTGCTCCCAGGAGAGGTCAGGGATCTTCAGAGGGTCCCCACCAGAGATGACTGCGTAAGTGTGATCGGGGAGAATGTGGTTCTGAAGGTGCTGAGAGAACACCCTCTCATTATCTGTCTTAAAAGAAACACTTTAGTAAGACCAAAAATATTCGGCAAGTCACACGTTGTCATCACAACAATATGCAAGAACTTCAGGGGGGAAAACCTGGGCAATGTTGAACAAAGATAACAGTGAGATACAAGGGCCAATAACCCCTGGGGGGTCACAGTAACGTGCGAAGAAAGGTGGAAATAGTTCTTAGCAAGGAGAAGCAGCCTGTTCAAGTCAACAAGTATATCACTGCACTGTGAGACCGAAAGAAGACACAACAGCTTAACTCAAGCATCAAGGCAAACCACGGTTAAGACACAGGCTACGTGCCAATGTAGGGGCAAGCCACGGTTTTGGTATTCCAAGAATGAGAGCTGAATGTCCTCTGGCTCATGCGTTCTCTCCTGTCTTTGTGCATGCCTTGAAAATGTAAGACTTTCTGGTTTGCAACAAACAGCAGCTTACTATTATGCCCAAACCACAAACTATGGCTTGCTTCTTGCCCGCCCCACCAGGATTAACAACACAATCCTAAGCAAAGTTAAACCCTTTTTTAATTACAAAAATGCAGAAATACAGCAATATACCAGTGGTCTTAGGAAGCCCCAATTCTGCTTAGGATTGCGCTGTAGATCACCCCTAAGTGTTCAGCTCCTGAGCCACCCACCAAGGGAGAAGGAGCACACGAGCTTTAAGACTTCCAAGACTTGGCAACAATTTGTCGCTATGCAAACTATTCCTACTCAGTCAGCAATGAGAATCTTATGTTCTTATGTTAATCAGACACTAGGGCATGAAGTGGTTTCTGGAGTCACAGTTTGTCATGACAACAAGCCTTGGTTGCAAACGCTGCTCTGCCTCAAGAACCCATTGCATGGCGCTGACCTGGATAAGCCCAGACAAGCCCAATGTCATCAGATCTCAGAAGCTAAGCAGGGCTGATCCTGGCAAATTTTTGAATAGGAGACCTCCAAGGAATTCCAGGGCCGGGACGCAGAGGGAGGCAATATCAAGCCATCTCTCCGAAACATCCTAGCTCCACTAGGGATCGCCACAAGTCAACCATGACTTCCGGGCGTGCAAGCACAAGCACACACACACACACACACACACACACACACACACACACACACACAGGACTTTAAAAATCCCACTGCATGATAACTTGGGTAGCACTAAATGGATGGAAAATTAAGAAGAATGAGGACTCTCTAAATTAAGCTTGCCTGGTTTACACTCAGAAGCTGACGAGTTCCAGCTGTTAGAATAAACCATGACTTCATATGATACCTACATTTCACAGAATCATAGAATGTTAGAGTTGGAAGGGACCTTGCAGGTCATCTAGTCCAACCCCCTGCACTCTGCAGGAGCATAGCCAAAAGATAGCCCTTACCTGAGTTAGAAATGTTGTTCGAGTATTCATTATGCTGTATGCTAATTTACTGCTCACCCTCTACCTATATGTATAGACTGGTAATTTCCATTTCATTGTATCCGAGGAAGTGTGCTTCCACACAAAAGTTTACACCTTGAATAAAACTTCGTTGGTCTTAAAAGTGCCACTCGACTCAAATTTAATTCTGCTGCATCAGAGCAACACGACTACCCCACCTGAATCTATGCTCAAGACTCGGTTACTTATGAATATTCTCGTAAATAGCTAAACCAACCTTGCAGATGTGTTCACAGAACTGACAGAACTTCCCTATGTAGTCACCTCCAAGAAATTATTACTCGCCATAGGAGAGGCACTCATATGAGTTCCAAACTGTTCGAATGAGCCATGGTTTCTTATGATACCTAAATTTACCTGAGTTAGAAAACTTGTTCAATTAGACCACGTGGGGGTACGTGGGTGTCTTACAAGAGAGGGACTGGCCACTAAGCTCGACACCCCCACCTCCACACACACGTTATGTGGCACAGTTTCTTCCAACAGAGTCCTCTAGATACAAAGAAATCTGTGTGGATGGGGACAGAAACCCTGTTTTTGCAGAAAGCTCAACTCATGTATGGAAGTCCAAGGGATCTTTCAAGAAGTACAAACCACCTTCCAACCGCCAAGGACCGAGTAACACACACATCTGTACATTCCCCCCACCTGCAGCAAGTCATGTGGCCGCCCCAGTGGCCTCCATGAGGGCAGAAAGTCTGGGTATAAACATAAAATAAAAAATAAATGTGCCCCACAACCTGAGATAGTCCACATGAGGTTGTTATGAACCCAGACTTTCAAAAGACTATTCTTAATCAATTTGTTTAATCTTAGATCCAACTACTGGGAAACAGTATGAAGATGTACACTTTAATTAACAGCTGATGCTCTTCCCAAACAGTAAGAGGAAGTAAAAAACAAACTATTTTAAAAGCACTTACAAAGGCTCCCTTCATTTCATTAAAAACTACTCCTTTGAAGGTTAATGGTGTCTGAGGATCTCTGGGGTTCTCATGTTCCAGCCTCCAGCCTTCTTGCCTACAAGACATTAAGAAACACATCTAGCAAACTTTTTCCTAGCGCTCCTTTGGCTCTTGCCAATGAGAGTTGTGTCAAAAATGCTGCACTCTTACCAGAAATCTAGAGATCTCAAACAGGGGAAAAACACTGCATCCAAGTACACAGACAGGAGATTCTGGAAATCCTTGGGATTTTGGGTAGAAAACGGGTAGAGCGTGTAGTCACTAGCTGTAGAGAATATATACATATTTTTTACAATTAATACTATTTATTTAAAATACGTACAGATCTGCATTTCTCCTGAGCATTCTGCATTGCAGATCTAGCGTGGGAAGCACTTTTAGATCTGCTAATTCATTTAGCGACTGCAATCTGTCAAATACATACTTTTTCCTAAGGGTGTATCAGTAGCTCTTGACTTCTGCTCATCAAGACAACGGGGGTCCAGGGGCTACCCACATGCTCAAGCTCCTTTATACCAGGTCTTAGTGTTGATTTCTCTAACGCAGTATTAACTGGTAGACACAGCTCTACAGGACCTCGGGAAGAGCCTTCCCCCAGCCCCACTCAGATGCTGCAGCTGGAGTCCCCGTCAGTGTTCTCGCATTGTGCAGAAATGCTCATCAACCGCCCTCCACTACATTGGGGATTAATGAAAACTGACTTGAAAAAGGAGCCCAGAAATATGCTCCAGTAAGAAACAGGGCACCAATGGCGTTTGAACACCAACCCAAAAGCCTATACACCTAAATGGGCCTGTAGTTCGTTGAACTAATTTGTTGAATAAATGGTCTCAGCACTGTTACGGAGTGCACTGGATGGCCTAACGTAGGTTCATATGGGCCAGCTAAACTGTACCTGTTCGCGTAACAGAGACGGTGGGGTTACATCGCAACAATGAACTGCCGTTATCTGGCAAGAACCCAAGAGGCGGTAGATCACGTAGAGCTCACCTGTAAATGCGTTCATGAACGTGGAGAGTGACCTGTTCAGCATTTTGAAGAAGGGATCCCGGACAGGGTACTTCTGGGACCCACAGAGCACAGTGTGCTCCAGGATATGGGGGACGCCCGTGCTGTCCATCGGGGTGGTACGGAACTGAACACTGTAAGCAAGTAGGGAAAGTTTCACTGAAGAGCTGAGCAGTGTTGCCCTACAGATAAAGCTCATCGGTCGGACATATAATGCAGGACACCGGAAAGGCGGCATACAAATTTAATAGGTAATGGAAACTGGGCTGAAGTCGGGGTGGGTGGGGGAGTTAATCTTCTCTCTCTATTTGCCTCTGACCCTCTTTACTGTTTCATGAAAAATGAGAATGAAAAGTTATTTAAGTTGTTCCTGGTTTTGAGGAAATGCTGCCCAACAGAACAAGCCCTGAATGGCAAGCCCATAACTGCAGCAAACTCCACCAACCCCTGGAGGCTTCCCAAACCCCAATACACCTTTCATTTGGCATTAGTGTTCTCCTATGCATGGTGTATTTATTCAGATTAACTTGTACACCACCTCTCCAGACCAGTTTTTGGATTGCCATGACTGTAACCTTGAGGCTGAGGAGGGAACTTGACAAACCATAATGCTCAGATATACCAAACAAAATACTACTAAGAAAACCTTCTACGGTCCCTTCCTCTCATCAGCTAGGAACCTCGAACCGTGATTCTCATCAACAGGTGAAAAGATCAGCTTGCAATACAATGCTCACTTGCTCCTGAGTTGAGTGCTCCTGAAATCAACACGTCATACTTCCCAGAAAAATATATCAGGAGCATCCAGCTGTAGGCTAATTTGCTGTTGTTCACAAGTTTTACTAACTGCTTTAATCCAACCTTAGCTATACTTATCACTCAGTTACTTATGCATCTTGACTCTAATTAGCCCTTCCCAGCAACTAAACACCCTCCACCGCTTCTCTACCTATACATAATGGTTAAAGAAGTCTTGTTTCACTATATCTGATGAAGTGTGCATGAGCGCAAAAGCTGATACCCAGAATTAAGCTTAGTTGGTCTTAAAGGTGCCACTGGGCCCAAACTTTGTCCTGCAGCTTCCCTTAAAAAACTCAAGAGTGAAATATATGGAGTTACTCTGCTTTTGAATGAAAGTGCGACAGAAAGGATCTATGAGAGCTGTCAGGAAGTTTCCAAGACTCACAGTCAGGGGCGGACTGGGTGAGATAACCACAGGGGAATTCGCTGGTGGGCTGATCACCTCCTCCCACTCTCACCTGGACTAATCCAGACCTGGGGTAGAAGGGTGGCACCTGGCCTGGGGGAGGCAGACACAGCATGCAGACGGCCGCACACAGCTAAGTAGTGCTAAGTGTGGAGCTGGCAGGCTCCTTCTGCCTTCTGCCTTCCCTCCTTTGCGAGGGAGGGGCCCTTTCCCAGGGCCATTTTTTCCCCTCCCAGCTCACCCCTGGGAGCCAGTGACACAGGTTTCAATAGGTTTACGAAGAAGCAGCAGAGTCTTAAAAATGCTACAAGCTGTAGAACCACATACCTGAATAGATTATTGGAATCCTCTCGTGCCACATGCAGGTACTTGGCTCCTGTCTTATCATGGTTGAGTTTAACCGCAGTTAAGAACAGCTCCGGTACAGTTGTTACCTGCAATGGGGAGAAAGATACCTTGTTGCTTTCAAGACTGGACTAGTAAGTCTTCTAAAGTTTCTGGTCCTCAAAAGATTAAACTAGCTTTCCTGTGTTGGTCTTTCTGACACGCTGACAGCCTGTAAAGGGGGTAGGGAAGATTCAAACAGAACTACCTTCCAGCCTGCAACAAATTTTGTCTACCAGCACAGGGAGAATTCTTACTTGCCATAACTAAGTTCTCATCTTAATATTCTGGAAAACATTATGTATGTCTGGAAAGGATAAGAACAACCAGTCCGCTTATCATTAAATTTACACAAATTTCTACTAGGGCACAACTGAGTATTTAATATTTACTGTTCCACATTACAGAAAACATTAGATGTCCCCGGAGGATTTGCCTTTAATCTCCAGTTCCAACACACCGAACATTGATTTGACTCTTAAGTTGCTTGTTGTAGGGTATTTAAGGCTATGCTATCCACAATATGGTTTTTATTGGATGCATCCATTGTAGCAAATATTGCCAGAACAGCCATGTGTTGAAGAAATCAACAATATACAGCTGCACAAAAGCTTTCAACCTGATGGTGCAGATGGGAGCTGAGCGGCGTAGATCTCTTGATAGCTACAAGGCCTCATTTAGTACGTGAATTAAAAATAAACTACGAAATCAGCCTCGCAGGCAAGAACAAAGACTCTTCCAGACCACACAAATGCACAAAACTTCCAACCAGCCTTCCCGCCTACATGTAACCTGTGTATTGCTTCACTTCCTCAAAGCCAGCTCTGAGGTTAAAACTGCTAGAAGTGCGGCTACAGGTTACTACTACCAAGGGATGTCCAGCTGTCCTTGACTAGGGCCAGGGTGTTCTCCACCCTGGCAGAACTCTCTACTGAATAACATCCACGGCATGTGAGACTTGATGCAGTTCCACAGGGCCTGTAAGGCAGAGATGTTCCGCCAGGCATTTGGTTGAGGACAGCGATGGTCTTATCCTTCTGGCACTCCCATCGCCCTTCCAAATACTAGCCAAGGCCAACCCTGCTTAGATTCCGAGATCTGACAGGATCGGGCTAGCCTGGGCTATCCAGGTCAAAATTTGACTATTTCTGGTTGCTCTAAGCAGCTCTTCTGCCCAGTTTTGCTGTCAGAAATCCATTTTTTCCTTCTCATCTCCTAAGCTGTCAACTCCTCTGCTACTAACTCCTGTCATTTTTCAGCTGCTGTTTTTCCACCCCTCACTCTCAACATTCCATCCACTCTCATTGGTTGCTCTTAGGGAGAGGCTGAACCTAGCCTGTCCGTCACACTACAGTTAGGAGCCGTAGTAAGTCACTGCAGGCCAGCTTCCAGCCCAGCACACGCCACAAACTGGCTTTGAGCTACTGAGTCTAGGGCAACTGCTTTCATACCATGTTCCAAGGAGCTGCTAATCTATTGTGCATTTTTATCCACAAAGGTCAGGCAATGCACATTTATTTACTTCAGATATCTGTGCTCCAGTTCTCTCTCGACAGGGACTCAAAGTGGCTGAAAACATTGTTTGTCTCTCCTCAAACAATCCCGCGAGATAAGATTAGGCTGAGTTAGAATGACTGGACCATGGTTAGTAAGTTTAATGCGCAAGCACAGGTCTGAACCTAGGCCTATCCAGTCTGAGTTCAACACTCTAACTGCTATTTGGAAGCTTGTTACAGATTCCCGGAAGAAGGCCTATAATGGCAGGCAATCTTCCCCAAAAGACAGCTTTTCCACCATTACCCGCTGGCAACATGCACTTGCAGGTGACATCTGGCTGTGGTTCTGGGCTGCACTTTCAGGTCAAGCAGGCTGGCAGCCTGGCCTAGCACTCTACGTGAGCCGATGGCAGATGCAGGATTCCAGATGTAGGATTCCTCAGCAGGCAAGTCAATGCAGAAACATTTCATAAAAGGAGAAAAGTTTGACCAAAGTGAATCCCCTCCAGAAAAAATTCTTCAGAGAGGAGCATCAGAAAGCCATGAGATGACAGCAAAATAATGAACAACAAAAAGCCACGGTACCTGGTTTACAGTGAACCCTTGGATATGGTCTCCGACTTTGTACTGCAGGGCTCTTTCATTCGCTGGGCTGCTTCTCCACCTCCACAAACGCTGGCCGAAGGATGTGGGACTATGGATGCTGATTTTGACAGGATAAAACCAGTACATGATTTGGGTTTCTGCAAATCAGTGAATACCCTGACCTCCCAAGACTCTACGGGGAGAATACAGGCTACAGCGTGTTTACAATTTATTTTTAAAACTTCCATTTCACAAGAAAAGGGGCTCAAAGCAATCCTGCTACATGCATCCCATGATGGGGGGGGGGAACGCAAGCAAAGAATAGTCAGCTATAGTCTGTTAATATCAGGTCAAAGCACAAAAAGTTAAAAAAAGGACAATGTTCACTGTATCTACACAGGACTTTGTTTTTTTTTAAACATTCCATGTGAATAAAACCTGGAAAAAACTGAGAAACCTGCATATATCCCTTTGCTAGGAAGTCTTCTTATCTCACATAGATTATCAACTGGGAGAAGGCAGGAAGGGGGAAACAATGAGAATACACAAACCAAGAGATAACAGGCAGGATCTGAAGGACTGCTCAGAGGTTTTGAAAAATACCCAAAGCACAGAGGCAGTAGGTCAAAAGGAACCTCCATATTCAGTAGCAGTATACCTTAGAGTACCAGCAGTGGGGGGGTGGCAGACCTCTGTTGCCCTCATTCTCCACTGGAAGATCTCACTGAACCACTGGATAAACCACTGTATAAAACACTATACTGGACTCGACCGCGCAACTGAACAACAACACTGGAATTGATGAGATTTTTCCTGTCCCAGCAGACTAAATGCCATCTTTGACAAAGCTACGATAGTGAGCCTGGGGGAGGGGAATGCTTGTGTAACACAACTAACAAGGAGAAGAACTTCTAGTGCATTATATATTGATTAAGCTGCAATACTCTCACAGGGATGGGTTCTGTCAACATCCCATTTAAATCAGGGCACAAATCCGGACCTGACAGAGAAAAGTGCAAACCTTAAGCCAGTCCTGTCTTACGGAAGTCGCTCTCCTTATCAGTTTCTTTCCACTCAAGTGTGTATTTTATACGCATACCACACATACATGTATTTCACATGTGATATGTATATCGTGCAGATTTGTCCCTGGTGGGTGGGAAGATTGTGCAGAATGGTACAGGACGGGCAAAGAAGAATAAAATGAACCAGGGATCTAAGACGTGGGTTAGGTAGAGAATACAATCCGTGCAGGAGCAAAGAGTGATTAACATATGGAATTCACTGCCACAGGAGGTGGTGGCAGCTACAAGCATGGACAGTTTCAAGAGGGAATCAGATAAACATATGGGGCAGAAGTCCATCAGTGGCTATTAGCCACAGGGTATAGATGGGAACTCTCAGTCTGGGGCAGGTGATGCACTCTATTCTTGGTGCTGGAGGGCAGCAGTGGGAGGGCTTCTGGTGCCCTGGCCCCACTGCTGACCTCCTGATGGCACCTGGTATATTTTGCCACTGTGTGACAGAGTGTTGGACTAGATGGGCCATTGGCCTGATTCAACATTGGCTTCTCTTATGTCCTTATGTTCAAAGACTCCAGTGCAGGGTCCCCAACACGGTGCCTGCCAATACCTCTCCTGGTGCCCATTAAGTGTTTTTTTATAAAGTGGGGCTTTTGACTGGCCACTGGAGATCCAATTGGCTGGGGAGATTAAAATAATGTTGTTTCAGTGGCAGCTACCAGCACAGTGTTGGTTTTATTATCCCTCGCTCCTCTTTCCCACTGTTTTTTTAAAGTTATCCCTTGTCTCCCCTGCCCTCAGACTTCCTTTGTCAGTGCGCGGCTCCGTCTCCTGTGGCAGAATTCCAAAGGGGCTTGCAGCTCAAAGACGCTGGGGAACTCTGGGGTAGGATGCAGAAGTCATCTGGCTCCTTTCTGGGCCCAGCTGATCCGACAGCCCCTTCCCATTTAAGACCATTCACACTGCTTCATAAATCTTGCATACTTTTTGTGGTTCAACCCACACAACTACAGCCTCAGCCAGGAGTAACCCTGCTGCATCGTCAGACCGAAAGTCCACCTAGGTCAGCACCTTGTTCTCCACAATATGCAACCATGCACCTGTAGAAAAACCTACATGACAAGAGACTTGGGTGGGTGTTGGTCTGAAGCAACAGAACAATATCTGAGTCCAGGGGCATCTTTAAGACCAGCAAAGTTTTTATTGACGGTGTAAGCTTTTGTGTGCCATACGCACTTCTTCAGATACACTGAAATGGAAGTTACCAGTCCACACCCTCTACCTGTAAGTATGGACTGGTAACTTTCATTTTAACGTATCTGAAGAAGTGTGTGTGCACACGAAAGCTTATACCTTGAATAAAACTTAGTTGCTCTTAAAAGGCACCACTGGACTTGAATTTTGGTCTAGATGATAATGTTTCTAGGGATATGTTGTGCACGGCATCTGGTATGCTACCTCTGAACCTGCTGAACCTCTCACTGAGCCAGGACCCCGACAGATCAAAGAATCAGAAATCAGGTGCACCATAAGAATGCTTTCATGGGTGACTGATGCCAGCATTCTTGAGATGGCTCCAGGTGTTGCAGAAGTGACCCACATGGGGGGGGGACAATACACCATGGGACCCCTAGTCAAGGGCAGCAACCCTCTGAATCCCTATATACATGCATCATCCCCAGTTAACAAGAAGTTCTTTCCTACCCAGAAATCCAGAGGTTAGGATTTTGCCACCATCAACCCCCGACCTTCAACGTAACCCTTGAAGCCCAGAATAGGGGAGGAGGGGCTGGGAGGCCGCGAAAGAGCAGAAAGGCGCAGGGCAGCTTCCATAAACCTCCCTAGTGGTCCAATAGGGGCGGAACATTATTATTTAAAAGCTATTCCAGACAAGT
The DNA here is from genome assembly GCA_029375565.1 of Gekko gecko. NCBI lineage: Eukaryota > Metazoa > Chordata > Lepidosauria > Squamata > Gekkonidae > Gekko > Gekko gecko. The sequence goes on along the minus strand of JAPDNY010000011.1, from coordinate 85,624,446 downwards.
TTACTGGGGCCGGTGGGGGACGGCGCAGGAAGTCGCAGGGCAGTTTCAAGGCAAAGCGGTGCCGGGGCGCGACCTCTCGCTCCCTCTGCCCAGCAAGCGCTTCCCATCTCCAGTACCCGAAACAGCAAGAACGCCAGGCAGTCAGAGGCTGTGCCTCACGCTAATGCCATCCTTTGTCCCCGAACACAGGCTCCAAGGCCAGATAAGGAGGAGTTCACACAGCTGCGCAAGAGGGGAGAAGGCAGCAAAGTGGGAGAAAGAAGGCAGGCTCATGGGAGCCGGCGAAGAGAGCCTCGGAGCACGTGCAGAGCGCCTCACGCCCCGCGGAGTGGGTGGAACAGGCCTGACCCTCTCCGCTTCAGCCCCACCACCATAGGTCCTCACCGGCCGTGGCTCAGCTGCTGCAGCCGCCGCCCCGCAGCGCAATACCGGGCCCACATGATTCAGCCCGACCTCTCCGCCGGCCGCTTGCAAAACGGAACCGAAACGCCGCTCGTTCTGCCGCTGCCCGGGCCTCTTCCCTTGCACGCATGCGCGGACTCCACACACACCCTCGCTTCTTCGCTCGAGCGCCGCCTCTTCTAGGGCTGCGACCGCCGGAGAGAGGCCGCGCATGCGCTTCCGAAGCCAATCTCGGGACCCTTGAGCGACGCTAGATCCTGGGCGATCGTGTTGCGCTGCAGTCTCAGTGCCTCAGCTTAAAGGCGACAGGTGCAAACCCCCCCCCAGCCATGTACTAATTTAGCGAGACTAGTGAGCGTTCTCTGGTTTATTTCTGCTTAGATGTGAATCCTGCGCAATTACTTTCAGGATGTGATTCAGTGGCGAGGCGTCTATTCTGCATGCGGAAAGTCTGCGGCATAAAATAATTGCACCTGCTTGTAGTATGTGCAGAAGTAGGCTCTAGTCCTTGAAGGGTTGTGCTGGAATAAAAAAGAGACCGTCTTCCGAGTAGGGGTGCTAGCACCGGGTTGGGAAAACTTCTGCTGATTTGGAGGATGGAGGACGGGGTTTGGGGTGGGGAGGGGCTTTAGCAGGGCATAATGCCATAGAATGCACCTTCTAAAGCAGACATTTTCTGCAGGAAAGTGATCTCCAAGCGAGACAGTGACAGAATATTGCCTGCTCAGAAGCCAGTGCTCTAGGGTCTATAACTCTGGTGTTCCTATCACAATTTCAAGGTTTAAAACTATTGCACAGGCGTGCAGTGCTTACAACAGCCCTGTAAAGTAGCTTAGTGCTGTTATTCCCAGAGGGAAGTTGGGGGTGGTGCTGGGCCGTAATTTGTCTGATTTTTGTGGATGTTGTTTGTTTCCATTTGCCATTTTAGCTTGGATTAGAGTAGGGTTATTTTTGAAAAAGAAAATGCAGCATTTGAAAGTGAAGTCAAATATATATATTCCAGCTAACCTCAGTTTCCTGCTTGCATAGTCTTAGGCAGTCTGGTGCAGGTTTCCTTCCTACTTATCTCTCTTCACCAGCAGTAGCCCCTCCTTGTCTCCCCTTCTCTCTGCCTCTCCCATTCATAAGTGTTGGCAGAGTAATTAGCACAGCAATGGTGCACAACCTGATTAAAGAGCAGATAAAGGTTTCTTTAGGAATTGACGTACTTGATAGTAAAGAGATCTCTAGCTGAGAGAGAGAGAGGATAAGACTGGGTGTGGCACTTCCGAGAAGACGGGGAGGGATGGCCCTAAGAGTAGCAATTTGGAGACAGACAAGGAATGACACTTAACAGGAGAGAAGATGCTGTTGGCCTCACTATCCTGTCTGATTGTCTTCTTGCTGCCCCCTGCAGGGTTGTCGTCTTTTCTTTGTACACCAGACATTGCCTTTTCCAACAATAACAACATCTAAATACATCTTTTAGAAAAGGAAGCAACTGTTATGTCTGGAGATGAGCAATCTTCCACTCCAGCTTAACTGCTGCCGGAGGCATGCCTGGACTTGTCTGGCAGGCCACCTAGAGTGAGCCTGGAGAGGCATGTCTGGCCTTGTCCGGGCAGGCCACCTAGTTGGCGTTTGAAGCCCCAGAACAAAGGCAGGCGGGATCCTGGAACCTGCCTGCGGATTGGCCCTGAAGGGAGGTGGTGGCAGCTACAAGCATGGAGAGTTTCAGAGGAATTAGATAAACATATGGAGCAGAAGTCCATCAGTGGCTATAGCCACAGGGTATAGATGGGAACTCTCAGTCTGGGGCAGGTGATGCACTCTATTCTTGGTGCTGGAGGGGCAGCAGTGGGAGGGCTTCTAGTGTCCTAGCCCCACTGTTGGACCTCCTGATGGCACCTGGTATATTTTGGCCGCTGTGTGACAGAGTGTTGGACTAGATGGCCATTGGCCTGATTCAACATTGGCTTCTCTTATGTTCTTATGTTCTTATGAGGGCAGCCAGCCAATCTGGAACCTAGAGGCCATTTGAACTCACCGATTGCATGGGGACTGGGAGTGGCTTAGGTGTATGTAGTTAGGGCTGTTGCCCCATGTAAAGCATTCCTGTTGAGATGCAATAAACTGCTGCTTGCTGAAATCACTCTGCCTTTACCTCTGCCATGTTAAAACCAGGGCTATTTTGGGGCAGGAACAGAGTTCTGGCTGGCTTCAGAGTTGGCCACGCCCACTGCAGCCAAAACCTCTGGGTGTGTGGCTACTGAGGGAAGGCCTGGAGAGTGACCCCCCCGGCCACTCTGAGGTGGGTGGGCCAGGGGGGACCCTGGAAGGATCAGGGAGGCATTTTAAATCCAAGGCCAGCTTGCCCGGGCTCTCCGCAGCCGCAGGGTGCCTGGGCAAGCCAAGGGAAGACATAGGTGTGGCCTAATATGCTAATGAGCTGCACTGTCGGGGTGGTCTTATATGCTAATGCGCTGCACTGTCAGAGGTGTGGCCTAATATGCTAATACATTTCTGCTGTTGGGTGGGGCCTATTATGCTAATGAGTTCCTGCTGGGCTTTTTCTACCAAAAAAGCCCTGGTTAAACCCATTATTTAACAGCAACTTTTAAATGAATTGTTGGGGGGTTCTTTAGTCTCTCCCTGGTTCTAATCCCCCCCCTTGTAAATCATGTGTGCCACTGAAACAAAACCAACCTTTCCATCTGTTTTGGGCTTCTTTTTCCCATTAACCAAACAACTGGCCTCCTTCTGATTTACATCGGAGGGTGAGTAGTTTGCAGAACTATTGAGGCAGAATCTGCATGGGTTCTGTAAGGGAAGATCCTGTCTCACTAACTGTTAGTGTTCTTTGAGGGAGTGAACAAACATGTGGACAAGGGGGACCCAATTGATGTTGTTTACCTCAACTTCCAGAAAGCTTTTGATAAAGTTCCTCATCAAAGGCTCCTAAGTAAACTCAATGTTGTTCAGTCGCACAGTCGAGTCCAACTCTTTGCGACCCCATGGACCACATCACGCCAGGCCCTCCTGTCTTCCGTTGTGCTCCGGAGTTTGCTTAATTTCATGTTTGTTGCCTCAATAACACTGTTTACCATCTCATCCTTTGCCATCCCCTTCTTCTTTTTTTATATAAGTATTTTATTGATTTTGCAATACTACGGGATTTGGGGAAAGTTTACTAGATCCCTACCTCTAAATTCTATAGGAAATGGGGAAGGGAAAACTAATACAACATGAACTACTGGAATGGGGGAGGGAGACTACCGCCCTAACTCTAAGCCAACTAATGGTTATAGGGAAGGGAAGACTAACAAGGTGACACGATCTGGTTACATAGGTATATGTAGGTATATATCCCTGTCATCTAGTGATACAGCGCTGTTATTGCTTGTAAAAAATTAACAAAAAATAATAAAGAGTTGCATGAACTAGCGGGATAACAAAAACTGCATTATCAACAATTATCTTTTCTTCTTGCATTTCTTTTTTCCTCGGGGTTTGGGAGCGGCTGCTCCTTTCTCTGATTCCAATGTATCTGAAGAACTAAGGAATCCTGTGAGTAGGATTCTTCTTCATCTTCTTCCTCCTCCTCTTCTGTTTTAGATTTCTTGTCTTTGTTGCGTTGCTTGGGATTAAAGTATCAGTCTACAAACTTCTTTGCCTTAGGAACAGTGTCAATGTTGAATTTCTTATCTTTAAATTTGGAATTCAGTCCTTCGGGAAATGACCATCTATAAGGAATTCCTTCCTTCTGAAGAGAGAGAGTAAGATCCCTGTAAAGTCTCCTCCACTTTCTGATTTCAAAGGGGCTATCGTTCAAGATTTTTATCTCCTCATTTTTGATTTTCAAGGGTTTCCCCTGTGTAGATTTCAGCACCAGATCTCTAGTAGACCGTCTCGTGAATTTCAAACATATTTCTCCTGGGAGTTTATTTTTTTTTTTATAAAGTCTGGATAAGTTCTGTAGACCCAGTCCATCTCCTTCATTAAGTCTTCCTGTTTGTAATCCATTATTGGAGTCAAAGTCTCTGCTAAGAGAGCCTTCAAATCTTTCTTCTTTTCTTCTGGGATCCCTTAGAAGCGTAAAATGAATATGGATCTTTCCAACTGGAGCTGTATTAACTGAGTTTTATTGGAGGATCTCTCTTTCTCCACTTCATCCGCTCTTTTATTAATACTCTCAGTCTGTTTTTCCATCTTTTCTAACGTCTTTTCAATCATGGAAGTCCTTTTATCTATTTGGGACATTTGCTTCTGCAAATTATCCATTTTAAGGCTGAGGTTAGTCATCTGTTCTATTAGAGGGCACAATGTGCTCGCCCGTAGTGTAGGCATATCTGCTGTCACTTCCTGGTTGTGGGAGGGAGTCGCTGGTTGGCTATTTCCGGTTTGTATTTTTTTCTCCAGACCCGCCTTCCACCCTCTCCCAGCCATAATATCAACAAGAAGTAAGTTTCCAAAAACAAAGTAAACGTTGAGTTAATTTTACCCGCTTCGCGTTATTATGCAGTTTTCAATTTCGCTGATATTCTGATGCATTTCAGAAAGTTTTTAAATCCCGTTTTAAAACCGCCTTACTTTAATTGGGGGGGGGAGTCTTGAGTTTCCTCCCTCCCACATCACTTTGCACTTAGGCGCTTCTAATTGCTACCAAGGTTCTTGTAGACGCTTTTAATCACCTGAGCTTTGCTTAACTCACACTTCGAAGCCTTGGAAGTCTTTTAGAAGCATTTCCAAACTTTTGACCGTGTCTGCTCCTCCAGCAGTCGTCTCTCGGCGCCATGCTGGCTCTGTGGCGACAGGACCTTTCGGGGAAGAAGGTGAGCCTCAGTTCCTTGGCCATCACCTTGGAAGAGGCTCTCCTCAGCTCCCCAGGCTGAGGATCTCCTACAGAGATCCCAGGAGGGTCCAAGATGACCTCGGACCCTTCCCGTCAGCCGAGTCTCAGCTCCCCCACATCAGAGCAAGATGGGGTGCAGCCGAGCAGCGAGATGCTTAACCCACAACCCTCCCGTCCCCTTCTTCTTTGACCTTAAATAGGAAACAGAGAGTGAGTATAAATGGGCAATTTTCTCAGTGGAGGGTGGTAAGTAGTGGGGTACCACAGGGATCAGTACTCGGTCTGTTGCTTTTTAACTTGTTCATTAATGATTTGGAATTGGGAGTAAGTAGTGAAGTGGCTAAATTTGCAAATGTCATGAAATTGTTCAGGGTGGTGAAAAACAGGGAGGATTGTGAGGCACTCCAAAAAGATCTGTTGAGGATAGGCAACTGGATGTCAACATGGCAAATGGGGTTTAATGTGGCCAAGTGCAAAGTGGTGCACATTGGAGCCAAAAATCCTAAATATAAATACACATTGATGGGGTCCGAACTGGCAGAGACTGACCAAGAGAGACATCTTGGAGTTGTAGTAGATAACTCACTGAAAATGTCAAGACAGTGTGCGACTGAAATAAAAAACGCCAACGCTATGCTGGGGATTATTAGGAAGGGAATTGAAAACAAATCAGTATCATAATGCTCCTGTATAAACTGATGGTGTGGCCTCATTTGGAATACTGTGTACAGTTCTGGTCCCCCTGCCTTCCTCCTCAACAAGCCTCCCCTGCTGCTTTTATGCCTTGCCTTAACAAGCACCCTGGCCTGGCTGCCCGGCTGCCCTGCCTATTCTGGACTGCTGATAGCAGGTGATGGATAAGATCTTCCCTTCCGAGGACCCCGGAGAACCACTGACAATCAGAGCAGACAATTCTGAGTCTGATGGGCTGGTGATCTGATGTGGTAGGAGGCAGCTTTCTCTCTTAATTGCAGCAGTTACCATTTTCTTTGTCCGTATTCACAGCCATTTACAAGACTGAGAATCCCCACATGAGTTTCAATAACATATTGCACTGTAGAAAGGTCTCCTGTTTTACTGTTTTGCATCACTTCACACTGCTGGCAGGGAGTTCCTTAGCAGCTTAGGGAGTTCCTAGCAGGTCAGGTTTAGCACGGTTAATTTGCAGGGGACTGATTTTAGTATTAGCAGGGTTTACTTTAATTGCAAAGGGCTTTGATCTGGCAAGCTCAAACAGGCCTTCTCAGAGGTTCGAAAAGGCCACTTCCCGCTTTTGAGGCCCCCTAATCCCGTCCTGGGTTAGGGGACCTAAGCAGTGTCGGCCCTGGTTAGTACTTGGATAGGAGATCACCAAGGAAGTCCAGGGTTGCCCAGCAGACTTGCTCTACCAGACCACCACTCTTTGTCTCTTGAAAACATTACAGGGTCACTTTTAAGTCAACTGCGATCCAATGGCAATAGATATTAGATGGACAATAAAAACTTCCGGGGGAAAAAATGCAACTCATGAAAACAAAAAGGCAATGAGTGAGACAAATTATGGAAATTATCAAATACCAAAATTGAATACGTGTCTAAATCTGGGGCTCTCTTTGAACTCGGAAAGCTTACATGGCAGGTAAAAACATGCTGGCCAGCTGCATGGAGCATGCACTTGACCGCTCTGAACAAAAGCTTTCAAAATGGGAGGGGGTTGAAGAAGTGGGAAACATGCAAGCCTGGATAGGTCATTCATCCTCTGAATAATCTTCCAAAGTAAAGAATGTACCTCCTGCAACCTGACGAAGCCTTTATCAGGTGAAAAGCAAGTATTCTTATTGAATGGATTGATGCTCTGAATGAACGTCCCTGGGATATATGATCCTTCTTGTTTCATCTTTATCATCTTCTCCCCCAAATGGAGGGAGGGCAGCTGGCCGTGTCCCCCACACTGAATCGGGTTCATTATGTTCGGCAACATGTCTTCCCGCTCGTCCATTAAAGCAAACGATTCTCTTTCATCTCTGCTCCTAATGAAGACCTGCTACCTTGTGCTGCTTAATTATTAAAAACACTGCTCGAGAGAGTTTCTGTCGGCTCCTTGACTGAATCGGTAAAGGAGGGAGGAAAGTCTAATTATTATTTCTGATTCATCTGGAAACCAGAGGATTAGTTATTATGAGGAACTCAAGGACCTGTTTTCAACTTTCCCTGAGATAGGGAGCAATTTTTTTAACAAAATCACAGACCAGTGTGTTAAAACAGAGACTGCCGTAGCCTCAGCAAGGGGGTTGGGTACGTGTCTCCGTAGCACTTCTAACATGCTTGGCAATCTCTTGCTCATTCATCTCGGCAAAGCCAGGGTCAGGTCAAGGTTGTGGAACTGTATGCTTTAATTTTGCAGGAGCCCCAGAGGAGGGAACCAAATGCAGGATATAATAATGGGCTTGCAAAGCCACTTCCTGGTAATCACAGCTTCCACTAATTTTTTTTTAAGAGATAGTTTCTTTTTAAAAAATAGTGTTCATTTTTATTCTATCATGTAGTAATCCTAGTTCTCCTTCACTGAAATGAATTTTGTTAGCCTGTTTACTTATGTTCTATGTAAAGAACATAGCTCATTTTCCCAACACCTTGAGAGGCTTTTCTTTCTCTGTCGGGTAAGCACTGCCACCACCTGACCTTGGTAAGGAATTTCCTGCTGGGCGGGTCAGAACTTTTCTCCCTTTCTCACAATACAAGAACTCGTGGGCACTCATTGAAATTGCTGAGCAGTCACATTAGAACAGATAAAAGGAAGTACTTCTTCACCCAAAGAGTGATTAACACATGGAATTCACTGCCACAGGAGGGGGTGGCGGCTACAAGTACAATGGAGATTTGTGTGGTATAGAGAACCACTACCAGCATCTGAAGTTATAAAGTATTTATTAAAGAGAAAATGTTCACAAGCATACTTTTAGCACAGTACCAGACTGAGCAAGGTGTTCAAAAGAAATGGGTAAAACACAATTCCTCTGTCCCTCTCTCTGAACATGCCCTATCAGATGTTAAAATATAGGACAGGCTCCTTAGCTTAGAATGTTAGATCTCTACAGAGTTACCATTACCATGCAGCTTCCTCCGGCTGTCTAGGCCAGCACATGGTAATAGCTGCCTCCTCCAGACCTCAGTTAAGAGTTCTGTCTGCTCCGACACACTCCACACCAAAGAGACCTTCCTCCCTGCTTCCAGGATTTTTATCTTCTCTCTGTTCCCCACCCACTGACCAGGTCAGGCCAGGTCAAAGAAGCTTTCCCTGGAGATCCCCATGAATTCTTTCTGAACTCTCTCTAGTATTTAATACCTCCAAATCTCTGTTCCCTGCTTGAATGGGGGGAGAGCTTGACCATCCCATTGTCCAGACCTATTAGCATTTGTATGAAGGTGGGCTGAGGTAAGTCTGGAAAGCAATTGAACTGACTTCCCTCTTTTCCTGCCTGTTCTCCACCCAGGGAGAAAAAAAAAACTTTTAAAATTCAAAGTCAGTGAAGGTTTTGCTCATTTCAAACCTCCAAAGAAAACATGCATTTCTTCACATCACATAAAAATGCATCAAAATCACTATCAATAACATCTCTGCCTTTTCTACCTCTTTAAGAACTGGGTGTGAATCCTGAATTACAACATACAGTTCATACGTACAGCTTCAGATAGCCTTTGAGCCAAAGTAAGATAGCATGCTAGAAGATGCTCATTGTATCTCCTGCATTACCTGTAAAACCCTTTATGCTCTGGGCCCAGCAAATCTAGATATCACTCATAAACGGGTAAGATAGGGGCATATAAAAAGAAGAGGGATCAAATGAGAGTAGAAATTTCAGGTTGTTGGAACAGTAACCTCAGGTGAATTTTTTTTCTTTATTTTGTTTGGTTATGATTGTTAAAAATGGAAAATGAGTATATGAATAAGATGTACAATGTGTGTTCGTGGACTGACATGTTATACTCAATAAAAAACTTGAGTAGAAAAATAAAAAAAATCTAGGTATCACTTCTTCTGATATCACCTGTGTTCGTGTTTAGATCGGCCCAGCAGTCTCTTCAGATCTTGGGTGGTCAACCCGTCCGGCCTTGTGGTCTCCTTCCTGCTATGACTAACCTCCCTCAGATTGGACACCAGCTCCAAATTCGTTCAGTCTTCCACAAAGCATGCAAAAGTTGACTTTTATAGAAAGCTTTCAGCAGATGGTTTCTGCATTCTGAAAGAACGTTTTCCTGGTTGATGACGCTATAAATTGCAGAAGTTTTGTGGGGAATGAATGATTTTAAGTGTTTAATTATGGGATGAATATTTAGTTTCTTAATAATTTATTTTGAACTCCAGTTTTGGGGTTTGTTTTGTTTGCTGCTATTTTTGTTGTTAGCCTGTTGGAAGAGGAGGAGCTATCGGTGTCAACACTGATCCATTGTTTTGGAGGGTGGCCGTGTTGGTCTGCCATAGAACAACTAGATTGGAGTCCAGTAGCACCTTACAGACCGACAAGATTTTGGAGGGGGATGAGCTTTTGAGAGTCAAAGCTCCCTTCATCAAACTGATCCATGTTTCAGTCACCTTGAAAGCTAGATTACGTTAAAACTCTCTACATGAGGCTGCCCCAGAAGACAGTTTGGAAGCCACCACTTGGACTAAATGTGCAGTTGTTAATGGGGGCTATATACTCGCAACTTTTCTTAAAGAAAATGAAGATAATTAGAAGAAGAAGAGATTGGATTTATACCCTGTCCTTCACACCCAAAGGTGTCTCAGAACAGCTTACAAACTCTTTTCCCTTCCCCTCCCCACAACAGACACCCTGTGAGGTAGATGGGGCTGAGAGAGCTCTCTTGAGAACTGCCCTTGAGAGAATAGCTCTGAAAGGACTTGTAACGGACCCAACGTCACACCAGCAGCTGCATGTGGAAAAGTGGGGACTCAAACCTGGTTCTCCCAGATTAGAGTCCATGCTCCTAACCACTACACCACATTGGGTCCCTAACGTAACATAAATACACTAGATAGTACAATATTGTTTGCTAGCTAAGTTAAAAATTATGCATTTTATGTTGTTAAATTGGTGAATGAAGTTTAGGTTTGATAGGAAAGCAAGGACTGCGTATATTTCTATTTCCCCCCTCAACCCCCTATGGCTTCAACATTTCCAGAATTTTTATATCTCTAGTTATGTCACAAATTCAAACAGTGTCCATTCACCAAGGCTTCTACTGTTGCAATAATTAATAAAGACCAGCCACTGAGGATCAAACAAGCAAACAAACATTTTCTATCTCTCTCCATTAACTGGTGTCTCGTGGCCAAAGTGGGCCATGGCAGCAAATGGTTTGCAGTCCCATTCAGTGACACTGTGAGTGACGCTTGTCCTCACTGAGGGTTCTGAACAACAGGGATTATAAGTGTTACCCGTTTTCTGTTTTATCTGTGCATATTTTTAAAGTGAGACAGAAGCTTCCAGTCCTTATGGGTGTGGTTAGGCTTCAGCGTGTGGGTAATGGCTACTGAAAACTCAAAAGCCAGAGGATAAGTAGCCAAATAAATAGTTGGGCAGGAGGCTTCAGTGCTCTGCATGGCTCCTCATCTCTCCCTCCCTGTTTACCCATCTATCTGTATTTCATTTTTACACCACGCTCTTCCAAGAAGGCCCTGACCTGCCTAGCCCAGGCTAGCCTGCTCTTCTGAGATTGTGGAAGCTGAGCCGACAGTGCTCCCTCTAAGCTGTGGAGTCTTGCGAGCAAAAATTCTACTTTGTGAGCCACTGGCATTAAAGTTGTGAGCGAGAGACTTGGCTGCTGCATAAATCAGCTTGCTCTGGAGCCATCCTTCCTCAGCTAAGACAAAAGTGTGTGAGCTGGAGGCTAAAAAACTGTGAGCTAGCTCACACTAATTCAGCTTGGAGGGAACACTGGAGCTGAGTCAGCCTTGGCTAGTATGTGGATGGGAGACCTCCAAGGAATGCTAGGGTTGTGATGTGGAGGCAAGCAATGGCAAACCACTTCTGAACGTCTCTTGCCTTGAAAGCCCTATGGCAGGGATGTCAAACATGCGGCCCGGTGGCCAAATGAGGTCCCCGGAGGGCTTCTATCAGGCCCGCAGGGGAACTGGCTGTCTTCTGCTTCTTCTTCCAGTTCTGCTGCTGCTGCGTCATCATAGGTTTGCAGCTTACAGATGCACACCTCAACAGCATACTCAAGATTGCAACAGCACAGAAGTTTTGATGCGATAATTCAGAGCAAGAGGCGTCAGTTATCAGACACTGTTAAATAAACAAGAAATTGCAAGAGTGCTGATGTTTTAAGCATGTTATTTTAAGTTAAAAAAAAAAACCCTCTGTGTTTGTGTCCTTTATAAAGTGTATATCTCCGCTACCTGGCATTACATCTTATGACACACCCATGGCCCGGCCCAACAAGGTCTCATTTATGTCAGATCCAGCCCTCAAAACAAATGAGTTGGACACCCCTGCCCTGTGGGGTCGCCATAAGTCAGCTGTGACTTGACAGCACGTTCCACCCACCACCCTTCCAAGGAAGCTCGTGGTTCTCTCCTCCTCCTCCTCCAGTTCACCCTCACAGCAGCCATATGAGGCAAGGTTAGGAAGAGAGATCTGGATCCGCTGAAGGGCACCCAAAAAGTCCCGATGACTGATGGGACCAGAATGAATGACTAAAGAGAGTTAACGAACAACCGGACAGGTTTGACAAGGTGTTACTAAGCTCCAGTTCCCCTCTGTGCTACCAAGGGACCTGGTTTCTGCAACCTGTGCCTGCAAGCCCTTGTAGAAAATGAGATAAATTGAAAAAAATTCAGCTTTCTTGGTGCAAAAGAAAAAAAAAATCCCACTCAAAACTCATTCAGACATAATCAGTTAACTCCGCTGGTGGAAAAGCAGCAAAATGCTTAATAAAAATTCTTTGGAGAGCCCTCTCCATCAGCCTTTTTTTTTTTTTTTTTTTGCTACAGCTACCAATTTTATCCAAGCAAGTGTGTAGCAATCTTTCATGGGAGCACGGTTTTTGAAAGAAGATTAAAAAGAGGAACTGGATAATGCCCGTAAGCAGAAGATTAAATGTCAATAGATCTGCTGTTTATTGTATGAGCCTTACCGTAAGGTAATGTCACAAATTCCACTTCTTCACCATAAAGACAGTGAGAGATTAGAATCTTGGATCAAGGAAGCAGCAGGGATATTTTACAAAGGATTTAATCATGTCCTTTCCCTATTCTAAATATCAGCATCTTTCATTGAAGAACATAAGAAGAGCCCTGCAGGATCAGACCAGTGGCCCAGCGAGACCAGCATACTGATTCAGTTTCACACAGTGGCCAACCAGTTGCCCTGGAAGGCCAACAACGGGGCATACAGGCCGAGGCCTTCAACCTCATGTTGCCTTTTCCTGGCACTGATATTCAGAGGTTTGCTGCTTCTCTGTGGAAAGTCCCTTAACTCACCATGGCCGAGAGCTGCCGATGGACCTCTCTTCCATATCTAATGTTCTTTTAAAGCCATCCACGCTTGGGGCCATCACTACAACCACCTGAAGTGAATTCTGTATTTTAATTACTTGATCAGTAAAGAAGCATTTCATTTTGTCTGTCCTGAAGCTGTTGCTCATCAACTTAATTGGGTGACCCCGATTTTGTTTATTATGGGTGGCAGCTGTGAGAAAGGCAAACTCCATCATTCTTCTCAGCCCCTTGCCGGGTCTGTTCCATTGGTAACTGATTTATACGTACACAGACTCTAGTGCAGGGGTCCCCAATCTCTGTGACCCTGAGGGCACATTTGGAATTCTGACACGGCATGGTGGGCGCTGCAACAAAATGGCTGCCACAAAATGGCTGCTGCAGGAGGTGGAGCCAGCCACAAAACGATTGCCAAAGCTTAACTTCAGGAACACAGTATAGATCTGTGTGCTGTGGTGGCAGCTGCCGCTAAAGCAATGTTTTAAAGAATCTGAACAACCAATCACGTCTCCAGTAGTCAATCAGAAGCCTTGCGGGGCAAGAGCCCTACCTGGCCCCACCCATTTCCTACAAACACTAGACAGGCACTAGAAAAGCTGTTGGTGGGTGCCACGGCGCCCATGGGCACCACACTGGGGACATCTGCTCTAGTGCACAGGCCTAATAGTAGAGTGAGATACCTTCTGCCACCCCACTCCGCATACATTGACAGTTGTACATTACCCTATTTATTACATACATTATGTCCCATATGTGTAGGTAGGATTGTTTGAGATGTGGAGGTGGAGTTTCAGGCCTTTCTTATGCATTGATCCTGTGCCTGGTGTGTTTCATAAAACACAAGAAAAGCAAGTCTGATTTTCTCCTAATCCACTGCTTCATATACAAGTAAGTCTGAATTTCAACTCACTTTTGAAACTTCTCCCATAGTTCATCATCGTGGCTTCTGTGCAGTCCCACATGGGACTGCGCAGTCGCAGGCCAATGTGTGCCTGCACAGAAGACCACTCGATGAACAACAGTTACAGGTAAGTGCAACTTTGTTTACTTTCTGACGCCACGGGATGATCATCTGGTTGGCGGGTGGAAGCAGACAAGCAAAATGGAGGGGGGAGTGAATTTTGCAGCCATGCAATGAGGTCACTTCCAGCACAATTCCTAGAGAGTCACCCTGGTGTGATGCTGGTGCTTCCAGGTCACACCAGAAGTGACATCATCGTGTGTCAGTGAAGATCACTGCCTCCCCCACAGGAAGTACTTGCCTCCCCCCATCTCCTGCCGGTTGCCAGTATGTATGCATTTATGTGATCTTACTAGGAAGTGAATTTGGTGGGATTTATTTTCAGTCTTCTACACATGACTGCAGGTGCGCAGCCCAATATTTAGCATGGTTACTCAGAAATATGGACAGTTACTTAGAAATAGGCCAAACCACAAACTGATATGAACTGGGAGGTTGGGTTGTGAACCAAACCCATTCGTATCAGATTGTGACCCCTACTTTCTGCTCCCTGCCACTCAGCTGTTTTTTGTGAAGAGCAGAAAGCAGGGGGTTAAATGCTTCCTGCTTTTCACCAACCACCACAAACTGCATTAAAATTTGTGGAAGTTCGTGGCAGCCCTTCAGTTCATGAACCAGGAGCTGACCAAAATTTGTCACAAACTTTCATTCATGAGCTGGTTCATGCCCATCTCTACTTAGAAATAAGCCCTGCTGAGTTTAGTGGGACTTCTTTGTTTCTTTTTGCTGTCAATTCACAGCTGATTTATGGCAACCCTGTAGGGTTTTCAAGGCAAGGGATGTTCAGGGGCGGTTTAATATTGCCTGCCTCTGCATCAGGACCTGCTGTTCCTTGGAGGTCTCTGATCCAAATACTAGCCGGGGCCGACCCTGCTTAACTTCCAAGATCTGATGCAATCCGGCTAGCCTGGGATATTCAGGTATGAATTAGTGGAACTTACTCCGTAATAAAAGCACTTAGGATTCCTGCTATGCATCTGTGCTTTTAACAAGAAAAGAAAAACCTTGGAAATATATCTCAGTAATGTGGAGGTAATCACTTTTAATCTTAGTCTGCATCCTTAACGTCTCTCCCCTGCGCAAGTTAGCAAGGACAAGTCCTGAATCCTGATATGCTTAGGTAGCTAAATCAGACAGTACATCTCTCATACATAAGCTGGGACCCAAGAGGAATTCTTTCCTGAGGTCTGGGACACAAAATATCATGACAGTTTAAACCAACTTAATCCTGTTTAAGTGAGGAAAAAATAACTCCAAGATTCACATTGACTGGTCAGGGTTTTCACGGGCTTTGCGCTCATTACAATGCACTCTGTCAACTTCTTCTTATCGATTCTGATTGCCTGTTAGATTTTCTTCTTTGTCTTCTTAAATTAAATTAGCCCTGCTTTGTTAAAGGCCGTTTGGATTGTAATTTGAAATACAGTGCCCTAGCTTTCTTAAAACAACAACAACAAGGGTTGATGGGAAACTTGGTTCTAATGTTGCAATATGCACGCACAGAGAGCCCCCCCCTGCCTCCTGGCCTGTGGTCACTTCTGTATGGTGTGCGCAGTCATTGGCTGTACCTGGGTCAGCTGACAGCAGCTCCTGGTGATGATGCAAACTGTGATGCCTTCATGGAGAAATAAGCATTATTTGGTCACTGCCAAGCCACACAAGCTGTAGAGGCTGGCCTGGCATCAAGCTGCTCTGTGGCTCCCTGCCTTTCCTGATCTCTAAAATGAAGACACAAAAGGGTTGAACTAGGTTTTACTTGCTTTTTACTTGCTTTAATGATACTGCTCATTTAGCCTATGCCTATGTGCCTTCTGCGGTGTCACCACAGATGCAACAACAAAAAAACCCAGTAATTTAAATAACCAGTAGGGTTGACAGCCTCCAGGTAGTAGCTGGAGATCTCCGGCTATTACAAGAGATCTTCAGGTGACAGATCAGTTCATCTGGAGAAAATGGCTGATTTGGAAGGTGGACTGCATGGCATTATACCCCACCAAAGTCCCTCCCCTCCCCAAGCCCTGCCCTCCCTGGGGCTCCACCCCCCAAATCTCCAGGTATTTCCCAATCCGGAGCTGGCAGCCTTAATAACCAGCCAGTTACTGTGCTCGAGGTCCTTTGGATTTAATTACATAGTTGAAAAATTTGACTATAGCCAAAGTCACTCCTGAATCTGTGCCTGCCGACAGTTTCTTAACCTGATCTGATGCTGACAGCCCCTCGTTATCGCAGAAAAGAGGAGCAATCCACAAATCCCTCAAGCTGCAAAATGTACTGCGTTCCAGTCAGCAGTGCTCCAAAGTTTCTGTCTGTCCAGAAGCACCATGGCAAAGCCTATCAGAATATGCAGTCCTCTGCATCTGAGTTTGCATTACTTGAGAAAGGACAGAGTTTTGTCTTGCAAGCAGGAATGCTCTCCTGAATTAAGGAACAGTAAAAAAAAAAAAACAACAACCCTAAATATGGTAAAAATGCCTTTAGGTAAGACAGTCCTAAATACAAAGAGGAGTATACACTATGGACTCTCTTTGTGGGCAGCTACATTTTAGTGATCAGCATCAACATTAATATGTTTTCTCGAGTGGGGGTCGCTCCTAATGGCTGTGACTCTTGAAAGCAGGCACCTTGGAAATCTTGTTGGTCTGTAAAGTGCGACTGGACTTGAATCTTGCTCTTCCACTGCTGACCAACACCTGTGCCTTTCCTCTGCCTTTCAGACACTCAGTCTGGGCCATACCACGCCGGCTTCAGACACAGGTGTCATGGGGGTCCTGGCCTTGGTTATCCTGGAGAAGGAGGAGGAGGAGGAGAAGAGGAGGAGTTGGTTTTTATACTCCACCCTTCACTCAGAGTCTCAGGTCCTTTCTGCATTTGCCTGCCACTCTGGATTTTCTCAGTGTTTGAGTCAAGGCAATTTAAGTCCACGGCAAAACAGCATCCAAATAACACTCAGGTTCCACATGGAGGTCTTTGGAGACTTGAGTTCTATTCCCTGTAGGGGCTAGAACAAGAATGTCCCGCCACTCCCATAAGGGAGGGGGACAAGCTTATCTGTTGTATCCCAAGGTAATCAATATGGGGTAAGGCATGCACATCAGTTAGGGCTGCCAATTTCAGCTTGGGAAATACCTGGAGATTTGGGAGGTGGAGACTGAGGATGGTGTAGTTTGGGGAAGGGAGGGGCTTCAGTGTGGTATCATGCCATAGAATCCGCCTTCCAAAGTGACCATTTTCTCCAGGTAAACTGATCTCTCTTGCCAGGAGGTCAGTTGTAATAGTGGGAGATCTTCAGCCGCCACCTGGAGGTTGAGGAAATCCAAAAACAACATCCGTGACAAAAATAATGAAGAGTCAATAAAGATATGTTTGCAAAATCATTTGCTGTAGTAACTCTGTAGAAAATTCTCTTCTATTATTGCTCACATGCAACGAATGCTGTGCAATGTAAACAATTCATTTCACAATAATTGCTTTATCTGAGTGTGTAGCAATCACAATTCTTATCACTAGAAGGAAGAATATGCACATTCAATTATAAATATAGCTTAAAAATCATAATAAACCACTACACTCAAAACTGTCACTTACATTTCTAGTTATCAACTCTTGAAGGAAACATTCCATATTGACTCTCTAATGACAGAAGCCAAGATCTTCACAATGTATTAGCTGGATTCCAGAAGCCAAACATAAAGTCTCCACTGCTAATTGCTACCAGCCACAGTCTTCCTATGCAGACAGCATTTAAAGCACTAGAGTATCCATGTATTTATTGACTCTTTGTTATTTTTGCCACAGATGTTGTTTTTGGATTTCAACTTCCTCCCGTGAGCTCTCATTTTTGGCTGCCACCTGGAGGTTGGCAACCATCACATCCCTGGATCAGTCCTCTTTTGATTGGCCGGAGCCGGTTGCGTAAGTTGTCTTGACGGAGGCGACACAAGATCTTGCCGAAGGTCCAAATATCGTTTCTCTTCTGGAATGGCCGAGAACTGGGAGGAACCACTAAAATGCTGCAGTCTAGCGCACTGGTGAACTAGCTGTTGGGGTGGTGTCGTATGGTGCTATCCTAGAAGAGAAGAAGAAGAGAAGAGATTGGATTTATACCCTGCCCTTCACTGCCCAAAGGCATCTCAGAGCGGCTTACAAACTCCTTTCCCTTCCCCTCCCCACAACAGACACCCTGTGAGGGAGGTGGGGCTGAGAGAACTTCTGACAGAAACTGTCCTTGAGAGAACAGCCGGGCCAGAGCTTGTGACTGACCCACGGTCACATCAGCAGGTGCAAGTGGAGGAGTGGGGAATCAAACCCGGTTCTCCCAGATAAGAGTCCACGCACTTAACCACTACACCAAACTGGCTCTATGCAAAGTTATACTCTTTTTAAGTCCATTGAAGTCCATGGGCTTAGACAGGTGCAACGCTGTTTAGGATGGCACTGTTATTCAGTCAGCGCATGATTTTTTTTTAAAAAAAATAAAGCCTCCTGTATTGCCAAAGTCTGGGTCTAGAGACCTCACACTGCTTTCCTCATGCGGACCTCATCCCTCAGTCTGGGCCACACAACCGCAGCACTTCAGGTTGCCAGTAAATCTCCATTAAAAAGAATCATGGGTATTCAGTTGTAAATATGAATAAAGGGACTTTAAATAAGTAGATGGTAGGCGCTGTTTTATTAACCTATCATTCCATTTGCAACTTTATATTAAAATCATATTTTTCTGGCTGCAATTGCATCTGTTGGATATGGAAAATAAATATGAATTAGTTTGTTTTTGTGCGGAATGATATTAATATTCTCTTGGCTTTATTACGGTGCTCCGGAGCTGTATCAAACACCGGCTTTTTGCAGCCTGGAATGATCTAAGCTCAGTTGAATGAGGGTGATTATTCCTAATGCATATTTGTATATAGGTACCCTACTGGATCTGATGTGGGAACAAAAATCCCCAGCAGTTGACTCTCCTGTTTCCTCAGGAGTTGAGTGCACAGAAGGGGGGGTGGGGGTGTCTGTATGCTCCCTGGCAAATGGCTTAGGATGTGTGCAGTGTTCCCTCTAAGTTAGTGTGAGCTAGCTCACACTTTTTTAGCCTCTGGCTCATGCATTTTTGTCTTAGCTCAGGAAGGAGGGCTCCAGAGCAAACTGATCTATGCAGCAGCCAAATTGCTCGCTCACAACTTTAAAGCCAGTAACTCACAAAGTTGAATTTTTGCTCACAAGACTCCACAGCTTAGAGGGAGCATTGGATGTGTGTAACCCCCGCCACACACAAACACCAATTTTTAATCTATAAATTTTGTGTCACCTTCGTTACCCACTGTTCCTTCTGGTTGTACTCTCACAACAACTTTGTGAGGTAGACACAGCTGAGAAATGGGAGCTGTACCAATGCCTTCTGGTGGGCTTCATGGTTAAGCAGGGACAGGAATTCAGGTCTCTCCGTTCCAAGTCCAACGTTCTAAGCACCCTGAGAAATGGTGTTAATGTACAAAGCTCTTTTGACAGGCAAAATCCTTGGAACCTGTCTTTACATTTTAAAGCTGCCCTTCTTTCAAGGAGCATGGGGTGGCTTCTCCCATGTGATGCCCACAACAACCCTGTGAGGTAGGCCAGTCTGAGAGTATATGGCTGGCCCAAGATCACAGCATGCGTTTCATGGCTGAGCAGAAACCCCCAAGTCCTAGTCCAGTGCTTTAACCACTATACCAGATTGGTTCTAATCCACTCTTGTTTGTTTTGTTATGATAGGAATGTGGTTTGTTTCCATTTTTATGATAGGAATGTGTTTTGTTCAAGGACCTGCCAGGAAGTCTGAAGATGAATAGCACTTTGAATCCAGATCCCAAAACATCATCCTGGCCACTAGCCCATTGAATCTGCCTGTGCACTGAATCTGCTCCTTGGTCCCTCCACCTAGTAGTTTCTGTTGTGGCAGGCAATGATGCAAAGTCTTCCCCAACCCTGTTGCCTGAATTCACCCTTACCAGGGAAGTGAGGATCGGACCTGCAAAAAGAAGCTCTGTCAGTGAGTGGCAGCCCACATCCTTGGTAGAAAGCATCGCAAGGCAAGTTTTGTAGAAGAAAACACTAACTTCATGGGGATCTGAACTGGCCAGTTCAGTTCAGGCAGTTTTTTGCTCAGTTCGGGAGCCACCCCAAACCAAACTGGTATTTTCGGGTTCATGCCCGTCCCTGTTCTCTGATGCTGTTTGTGGATGCCTGCACTTTGCTGTGCTTGACACAGGATGGCAGCAGAGAGCAGCGAGATGTGCCACTGGCTAGGGGAAAAAGCAGGGGGAAAAATCTGCATACTGTAAATAATATTGGCCTCCCTTCAGATAGCTGCCCATAATGGGGAAAGGTTCATCATTAACCTTGCCAGTGCCTGGGACTATGGCTGTTGAAAGGAACTCTCTTAATTCCTCTTTACACAATTTCCCCCTGAAACTCTACAATCTTTCCCCCTCTTTTTAAGAATTTGGAGTCAGTTTCCAATCAATTCCATTTTGACCAAAGAGAAATTTAAAGACTGGAAGGAAGAGGGGGTTCTGCAGCATTTCAGAATTTCATTCTGCAGGTGCTCAGAGGCAGGCAATGCCTTTCTGAACCACCTCACCCTCCTGCTAGAGCACCACCCTGTGGTGTGCAACATAAAACTACTGCAAAAGGCTGAAATCACAAAAGGGTGCATGGGTCTCTCTTCAAAGAGAAAGGAAAGAGAATCCCCTCTCTTAAAAGAGAATGAGAGGAATCAGTAGGTATGTTTAAAAATGGGAATTTCAGAAAAAAGAGATTCCCCTCCCCCCCAACAACTCTTTCTAGGACTAGATTTTTCTATTGGCCTCTGTGAAAAATTGAGATCCTTTCATCATCCATCCTGCACATAGCTAATGATCCCTGCAGTCATGGAAGCGAGTTCAACAACAGCAACACATGCAAGTGGGTGCCTGGCACCAACCACCACAGTGGCTCCTTGATTTCATGATCTAGAACCAAAGGGTTGCAGGATCACTGCTGGTTGGTCTCCATGCTTGTGGCAATAGTTTTTTGCGGATAATGCTAGCTGTAAAGTCAAATATGCATGACTTCTAGGTTGAAAAGTGTATCTAGCAAAAGTAGTGTAACACTGCAATGCTAACCAGAGTTGCATACTTTTGAGTCCTTTTAAGTCCAAGGTATTGGAAAAGGTAGAACTGTGCTTAAATGGCTTTGTAAAATCCAGATATCAGTTTTCACATCCTTGATGGTTTTATTCTGTTTTGCTTCTGCATTGTGTACCCTGAGCCAATGAAACTCTATTTCCTTGTCATTTTCTGTTTCCTTCCTTTTACAGAATCCTTCCCGCAAAAACGCACCTCTTTTCCAGCTTCATATGTACACTGCTATATATAAACGACATATGATACAAAGGAAAGAGACACAAAACTAAACTCTATTGAAGTTACGAGCCATTTATCACAAGGCCTGTTGTGCACAAGAGTCCCATCACACTGATGATGACAACGATGACGACGGACGACGATGATGATGATGTTGATGATGCAAAGAAGAAGGAGTCAGAGTACCTTCCTCGTAAGCAAAAGCTGCTACATATGAAGATTGGGGAGGGACACACTAAAAAGGAAGAACAGTCTATAAAATTATCTGCAGTGATTAGAGAGAGAGGGAGACAAAGGGTATTCTTCCCTCCATCTCAGATAATGCTACAGTCGTAGTCACCTAATTTACAGGCCAAATGCTCAGGACTAGGGGTGTGCACCCCCAAAAAATAAATCAGAATTTTTCAGTTTCGGATCTACTGAACTCAATTTTTTTTGGTATTTGCTGATATTCCCGAATCCCAGTATCGGTATGATACTAGGATTTGGGAATTATTGGACTAGCTGAATAATTCAGCTCAATTATACCCTATGGGGACTGTCCCGTGCCTTCCCCGTGCCTCCATGTGCCTCCCCTGGCCCCCCTGCTGGAGCGGGCGAGCTGGGGAAGGCCTGGAGCCAGCCTGTCCAGCCTTCTTGTGGGGCATCTGCTATGCCTATACTTAAGAATAATAAATAACTGGAGATTTGAGGAGTGGAGACTGAGGAGGATGGGGTTTGGGGAGTGGAGGGACTTCAATAGGATATAATGCCATAGAGTCCACCTGGAGATCAGGTGTAATGCCAGGGGATCTCCAGCCACCACCTGGAGATTGGCAACCCCAGGAGAGAGATTGGCTTCCCCCACCATCACCCCCACCCCCACCAGCCATGGAAAGTTATGGACGAGAGATTGGCTTCCCCACCACCATCAGCATCCCTTTGCTCTCTTCCCTTCCCCAGCCCCCTACAGTGGTGCCCTGCCACTTCTGGTCAGTTCACAGCTGTTAGGTTTAACCACTGATTGGAGGGGACTGAAACAGACCCAAAGCAGCAGGGCCGCTTTCTTTTCCTTCTCCAGCTCCTCACAGCAGTGGGGAGGTAGGAGGAAAGGAAAGGAAAGGAAAGGAAAGGAAAGGAAAGGAAAGGAAAGGAAAGGAAAGGAAAGGAAAGGAAAGAGGAAAGGAATTCACTGTCACAGGAGGTGGTGGCAGCTACAAGCATGGACCGTTTCAAGAGGGAATTAGATAAACATATGGAGCAGAAGTCCATCAGTGGCTATTAGCCACAGGGTATAGATGGGAACTCTGGGGCAAGTGATGCTCTGTATTCTTGATGCTTGGGGGGGGGACAATGGGAGGGCTTCTAGTGTCCTGGCCCCACTGGTGGACCACCTGATGGCACCTGGTATTTTTGGCCGCTGTGTGACAGAGTGTTGGACTGGATGGGCCATTGGCCTGATTCAACATTGGCTTCTCCTATGTTCTTAAAGCTGCCCTGCCACGTCTGGTCAGTTTCACTCCCCTTCTTTCAGCTGTTAAACCTAACAGCTGATCAGCCTGGAATGAAACTGACCTGAAGATGCCAGGTAGCTTCCCTTTCTTTCCCCAGCCTCAGCTGCGGCTGCGGGGCTAGGCACACTGGGAGTGGGGTGTCTGGCATCATCAGGTGGTGGGCGGGACTCTGCCCCCTAATGCCCCACGGTGCCTGCAGTCCTGCCCTGGGGTGTCACTGCCAGTCAGAGAAGATGATACTGACCTCGATAAACCAGCGGTCTGACTCTGTCAGCTTCATTTGCAGCTTCATTTGCTCCTGTCTGATTCCTTCCTCCCACTCCTACTTCTTTGGTGGGACTCATTTCCTCAGGATGTGGTGATTGCCACAAGCTTAGATGGCATGGGGAAAGGATCCCACCAGGTCACAGCTGATAGATTTGTCAACAGCTATTAGCCATGATAAATTAGTGGGATCCCCATTTACAGCAACTGGGGGATTCTGGCTTGCAGATATCGGGAGCAAACAATCTTCATGGTCTTCTTGGGAGATCTGAGAGGAATCTGGTTGGTTGCAGTCAGAATGGTGGCTGAGACAGACCTTTGGTCTGGCCCAGCAAGGCAGTTTGAAGAGAGCCCCCGAGAACACCCAGCTCAACCCCTTTGCCTTCGCTCTGTCTACCAGCCTCTAAGTGATGCTGCAGTAACTAGGTTTGAGTTTCCAACAAACGTTTCTTTCTTCTGAAGTGCTAATTTGTTGCTAAAAATCCAGTTGTCCTAAAAGCAGGTTTAAAAAAAGAATTTCATACGCAATTAAAAATATACTTCGACAGGCACTTCCCAAAGAGCATCAACGGGGGGGCTTTTGGAATCGGCATGACGAAATGATTGCTTGAAAGTGCAGCTTAGTCTGTTATTAAAATGAATGCAACGTGACTTTACCATGTGTGTGCCTAACCTACAGCTTTAACCCACACGTAGGGGTCCTGTTGCTTTAGGGATCCCCCCCCCCATGTCTGATCCATTATAGTTGTGCAGGAAAACATGCACAGAGGCCAAGACAGTAGTTAGGGATTCACATTCTTCTCTTGTTGCCATGTGGTTGGAAACACATGGGCCCATCTGCACCAGCAATACCGCTGTGGATGTCCTGCATCCCAGTGCACGTTGCAATGTGTCTGGAGAAGGTGCAAAGTCTGCAATCCTGTGAGGGAGTTTGTGGCTTTGGTGTAGGCACCTCTTTTCTTAGATAAATGATGGAAGCTTATTTAACAAAATAAGACAAAATAGTCCCTGGAACATCCAGACATGAAGGGAGCATTCAAGACACGTCAAGGAATACTACAGTAGTGTTCTAAAGCTGTACATTCTGGCCCTGATCCAGAGATACACAGCCTGTTATGGAAACCGATCCTCTGATCAGCTTTACTGTGCTTGGTCATCTGTACAGAGCACAGAGGATTTAACCTCTAGATTCAGTGGACGGGCTAAGAACTGAAAGCAAGAGCCCTCTGGATCTTCTCTGCTCCTTCTTCTGCTAACCAGTGCCTCTGGGCACAGCCAGCCCTTAAAGTACCTGTGAGAAGAGAAAGTGGAACTAAGTTAGCAAGCTGGTCATTTTTCAGCTGCTGCTAGAACTATCAGGCACTTCATCCCCTGCCATGTCCAGCCAGATGCTTGCAACCCTAGTATTTGTATTAATCAACGAGTGCTTGACTACAGCACTGCATATAACATGGGTCTGCCCTAGAAGGCATCTCAAAAGCTTCAATTTCTATGGAACGCCATTGCTTGTGTCTTGTTTGGTGTCAGGTGGCTTACATGGTATCTGAAGAAGTGAGCAGTGACTCACGAAAGCTCCCACTCAGCCACATGTTTTGTTAGTCTTTACGGTGCTCCTGGACGCTTGCTGTTTTCTACTGCTACAGACAGACTAACGTGGCTACTCATCTTGATGTAGACTACCATTCAGGCTGCAGTGGCTCAAGTGGTTAAGACGCTGAACTTCAGGCTGTGGAAGGTCAGTAGTTCAGCAGTTCAAGACCCGGGTGCCGCAAGATGGAGTGAGCTCCCGTCTCTGGTTCCAGCTCCTGCCAAACTAGCAGTTCGAAAGCAAGAAATTGCAAGTAGATAAATAGGTACCACTTCGGTGGGAAGGAAACAGTGTTCCGTGTGCCTTGGTGTTTAGTCATGCCGGCCACACGACCATGGAAACATCTTCAGACAGCGCTGGCTCTTCGGCTTTGAAACGGAGATGAGCACTGCAACCCTAGAGTCGGATTCGACTGGCTTTTGAGCAAGGGAACCTTTACCTTTACCATTCAGGTTCAATTCAAGATTCTAGTTTTAACCTTTAAATTTCTTCATGGCCATCCGCATACCTAAAGGACCACCTCTTGTATGTCTAATTGTTCTTTCACGTCAGGTCAGCGAGGTTTTAATGGTCCCACTGAGCCACTGTGTGAAAATTTTGAAGATGAGGATATGTACCTTTGTTTTGGTTAGTCCAGCACTTTGGCATTCACTCCCTGAAGAGGTAAGAAAGGCTGCTGTCTCTTCCAACTTTCCAAAAGAGCTGGAAGACTTTTAAAAGTTACACCAGACTCATGCCCAACAAGTCTGCGAGCTGTTTGGATTTGTCTTGATGTTGAATGGTTAACCGTGCCTTTATTAAATCATATTGTGTTTTGATGTGTTTTTAAGAAGACTGCTTTGAACCTTGGACAATCTGTGCATTTATCCATCCCGCCTTTCTGCCAGAGTAGTAGTCAGGGCCACTTACAGAGCTAAACACGATACAAAACCAGGTTAAGATCTAACCCTCCCCCCCAAAAAAGCCCAGCAATCATAAAAACAGCATAAAATACCAACAGAAGTACATAACAATAAAAGGGTCTATGCATCTGTGTAATAAATACAACTGAAAGCTGATCCATACCCCTCAGATGGGCGACTGTCTCCCAGAAAGTAACAACGTGCATCTGAATGGCCTCGCTGCCCTTCCTATTGATCTGCCCCCAGAATAATGACCCGGCACGGCCCATCAGCAGAATTAATCTGATCTTTCTCTCTCCTCGATCCCATCACCCCTCCCCGCCCATCTTACCCTCCAGTGAAAAGTATAGATTTCTTTTACCGTTCGGCGCATTCATTTACTGTGTGACAGTGACCTACTTTCTCCCTCTCCCTGATACAAATGAATCAGAGAATCGGAACGTAAGGGGCACGCGATACCAGGCACATAAATAAACTATGCTAAAGGGGCCGAGATAAGTCCAATGACATTTTCATGATGCTGGGAGGGCAATCTGCGCTTTCACACAACTGTGGGTGCAACTTACGCTCTCAACGGCTTTTCACGCGATAAACGGGGACTGTGGTTTTCTTCTTTGCCCTTGAAGAAACAACAGTGCAGGATATACAGCGCGCGGCCAAAGAACGGCTTTCTGCTCTCCTTCCCACCTTTCTCCAGAATCCCCCAAAGCCCTTTTCCCCCTCCCCCCGTTTTGGCCATTGCAAGGGAGGTGATGATCATTTGTAATGAGCGAGGAGACTTCATGCTATGAATCAGCCACCTTCTGGCTGTGGGGAGAAAGATGCCGCCGTCAAAGAGGCAGCTATAAAAGCTAACACATTATTGCCTCCCAGTCATAACATTGGGTATGGGGAGATGGAGCGCGTGACAGCCATCAAATGGCAATGAAACTTAAAAAGGAGCGTTCTGCAAAGATATTGGGATGCGGAGCAAAGAAGAAGCCGCAGAGAGGTTCAGCGCCTGTGCGAGAGTGGACTGGCAGACCCCTTGGACATGCAACGGCCATGGACGCCCATGACCCACCCATGCAACATGTGCTGTGCTATTAGAGAGTCATCCCTTTTTGCTGCTTCCCACTGGGTGGCCAATTAGATGGGAACACACCAGGCCGTTGCTAGGCAACCATGGTATGCTCACTCCTTCCCCTTCCTTTCGAACAAGTAAAGCATGTAGTGTGATCATGGGCAGTATATGGCAGAGAAAGGGTTAAGAGAGGGAGCTTGCTTCCACATGGGACAATTCCCTGTTGCGCTCCCATTGCTGCTATGAAAGCAAAAGAATTCACAGGGTAGTGGGGGGCCCACATGGAGGCCCTTCACACCTGCCTTTTCCCCACCTCTTTTTACCAGCTTTTTTTTTTTTTAAGTAGTTGGTGTATCACTATTCTTAATGATGCTATAAGCGATATACATAAAGGTAAAGGTAAAGGTTCCCTTGCTCGAAAGCCAGTCGAATCCGACTCTAGGGTTGCGGTGCTCATCTCCGTTTCAAAGCTGAAGAGCCAGCGCTGTCTGAAGACGTTTCCGTGGTCATGTGGCCGGCATGACTAAACACCAAGGCGCACAGAACGCTGTTACCTTCCCACCAAAGTGGTACCTATTTATCTACTTGCAATTTCTTGCTTTCGAACTGCTAGGTTGGCAGGAGCTGGAACTAGAGACGGGAGCTCACCCCGTCATGCGGCACTCTCGGGTCTCGAACTGCTGAACTACTGACCTTCCACAGCCTGCAGTTCAGCGTCTTAACCACTTGAGCACTGCAGTGATATACATACCACCAACTAAAGGGAAAGAAAACCTGGCCAAAGGCCCACTATTAGAGGCAGGAATGGTAGGTGCAAAGGGAAATGGTGCGGGAGGTGTGAGTGAGGGTGTGGAAGTCCAGGGTTTCTGTGCCTCAGCTGTATCGCCTCAGATTGCAGTGTCCACTTGACTGAAAACTCCTCTAGACAAAAAGATGCCTGTACTTAGAAAATAAAATCTCAGGGAGAAGGTCATAAGGTCTGCCTCTGACTTGCCTCCTTAGTCCTAATAACTCGTCTGTTGTAGAACAACTGGGATCTGCTATGCCTGTTTCTTGGACTTGTTGCTGCTGTGGACTTGATTCCTTGCATACCCACAGCTATTTGTCTGGCCCTCCAAAATTGGTGTTCCCGTGTCAGACTTGAGCTTCAGCACTGCTTGCCTCTCAGCCTGCCGCTCCGGTGTCCACACAATCATGTGACTCCCTGGCCTGGCCTATTGGCCCTCACTGTTGCCCAGTGAACCCACCCAGTGCTCTTCTATGGCTGCACATTGTAAGGGAAGATTGGAAGAGCTGACCAAGATCTCTTCCAAGAAAACTTGGCAACATTGCTGATATTGCAAACCCAATAAAAAGGCCCCAAGGAATCCCTGGAAAGTAGAAGAAGAAGAAGAAGAAGAAGAAGAAGAAGAGGAAGAGGAAGAGGAAGAAGAAGAGAAGAGATTGGATTTATACCCTGCCCTTCACTTTTGAGTCTCAGAGTGGCTTACAAACTCCTTTCCTTCCCCTCCCCACAACACACACCGTGTGAGGTAGGTGGGGCTGAGAGAACTCTAACACTAACTGCTCTTTCAGGAACAGCTGTGCCAGAGCTTGTGACTGACCCAAGGTCACATCAGCAAGTGCAAGTGGAGGAGTGGGGAATCAAACCCGGTTCTCCCAGATTAGAGTCCATACACTTAACCACTACACCAAACTGGCTTCCTGACATCATCAGGAAGAGTCTGGCCCCAGAGTCTTGTTTTCTGGTTAGGAAACGTGGCCTGGGAAGAGTTGACCAGGCTGGCCAATCCAGAGAGTTGAGAAGGAAGTTCAGCAAGCAGCAGATTCCTCGGCCTGGAAGTGCCTTGCCGAAAGTGTCGATTACGTGGGAGGATTTTGCTGAAACCATAAATCACAACGCCAAAGCGGGAAAGTGCGTGTGGGCGGGCCCAATTCATCAATGACTGAGCAGTCGCACACGGCCACCAATCACTGTTGTCCACCCGAACGAAAAGGCGTCAAGTCAGCAATCCCAACGGCACCGTGACATGGCGACCGCCTTAATGAAACCCAGGCCTTCGGGGCAGTCGCTTGACACCTAACGCTTTGTCCCCGAGTTTCGAGAGCCTCCTTGCGGCCTACGGATCTGCAGATGCTTCGAGCGCCTTCTGCGGAGTTGCAGTTTGTGCCAGCTCAGCAGCTCTATAAATACGAACTGCTGTCTTTGCCCTCCCGCCTTCGGCGAGCCTCTGCTAGCAGCAGCCAGTCGGGGATTCCACATCAGAACTTAATGTCAAACAGATGCGCCAGGCCTGAGTCACTCCCCATCGTCGGTTCAAGGAGGCCTTTGATTTTTCTTCCAGGTCCGCAATGTTTAGGCTTTCTTCTGAGAGCCTCCCGCCTCATTTCGTCTCATTCAAAATATAACTTTGGCTTCAAAAAGCAAGAGCAACCACAACCAAGGACTGGCAGCGGAGGTTGTTTAAACTGCACACATGGTTGCAAAGAATCGGCTTTCCTGTGAAGGGAGACTCTTTCAAATAGCTTTTTAAAAAATGCAAATTAAACGAGATTCCTTTTCAAGAAAACTGCTGATTTCATCGGGAGCTAATTACGTGCTCCTTGAAGCTTTTGGAGCCACCTCATCAAAAGGACAGGAGCCCAAGTCTCGGATCGTCATGCCCGTCTCTTCCCAAATCTTTCTGGAGCATCCTTGGTAGGGTTGCCAGCCTCCAGGTGGGGCCTGGAGATCTCCTGGAATTACAGCCGATCTCCAGACTAGAGATCTGTTCCCCCTGGAGGAAATGTCTGCTGCTTTGAAGGGTGAAGTCTATGGCATTATACCCTGCTGAGGTCCCTTCCCACCCTAAACCCTAAAAGGCTTCACCCCCCAGTTCCTTGGAACTTCCCCACCCAGAGCTGGCAACCCTAGGAATAAATCATCCCTGATTCACAACGTCACAACCTGTAAGGATAAGAGGAGATGAAGTGTAGTTGAGCTGCAAGTCAGGAAGTCTTTGTTAGGAAGGTACGAGGTGGCCTTCGTCGCGCAGACTTTATGCCCAAAATGCTGATGATAATACTGACCTTCCCCACAGGTTTGTTGGGAAGGCTTAACTGAGAATGCAAAGCACTGACTTCCCAAAGCTTTAGATCAAAGGGTATTTTTTCTGATCTTCCACCTGCAGCAGAGTCACAAGAAGAAGAAGAAGAAGAAGAAGAAGAAGAAGAAGAAGAAGAAGAAGAAGAAGAAGAAGAAGAAGAAGAAGAAGAAGAAGAAGAAGAAGAAGAAGAGGAGGAGGAGGAGGAGGAGGAGGAGGAGGAGGAGGAGGAGGAGGAGGAGATTGGATTTATACCCCGTCCTTCACTGCCCAAAGGTGTCTCAGAGCGGCTTACAAACTCCTTTCCCTCCCCTCCCCACAACAGACACCCTCTGAGGTAGGTGAGGCTGAGAGAGCTCTTGACAGAAACTGTTCTTTTTTTCAAGAACAGCTGTGCCAGAACTTCGGACTGACCCAAGGTCACATCAGCAGCTGCAAGTGGAGGAGTGGGGAATCAAACCTGGTTCTCCCAGATTAGAGTCCGTGCCAGTTTGGTGTAGTGGTTAAGTGTGCGGACTCTAATCTGGGAGAACCGGGTTTGATTCCCCACCCCTCCACTTGCACCTGCTGATGTGACCTTGGGTCAGTCACAAGCTCTGGCACAGTTGTTCTCTCAAGGACAGTTTCTGTCAGAAGTTCTCTCAGCCCCACCTACCTCACAGGGTGTTTGTTGTGTGGAGGGGAAGGGAAAGGAGTTTGTAAGCCGCTCTGAGACTCCAAGTGAAGGGCGGCGTATAAATCCAATCTCTTCTTCTTCTTACCACTACACTAAACTGGTTCTCAAGGTGCTCCTTTTCCAGGATCGACAACTCCGGAGAGCAAGTGAAGACCAAAATAAAAATCCCCACTCACAGACAACTAGTGCGTCAGGGAAATGGCTGCCCCAGAACTAGTGCTGCCCTGGATTTCATAGATGGTTGATTTTCAGCACAAAAATTGGTGGTGGGGGTGGGGAGAAATAACAACAGTAATTGAATCCACACCTTAAGGAGGAAAAAAAAATCAGCTTTGCACCAGCAATGCACAGAACAACTCCTTCCCCCTGCCAAAAGGCAAGGAGAGATGCTGTAGTGCATGCTGCCGCTTCCGTCTTCCTCTCAAGCAGGCGCTGCAACCTGCAGTGCCAGGAGTGCCCCCCCCGCCTCCTTGGGCCAGAGAGGGAACAGATGTTCATGCTCGTTGTGTGCTGCTGTTCAAGAGAGGAGGCCTTGCCCCCTTGCTGAGGGCGGTGGAACTAAAAGGCCGTCTAGTCTAATGTGTCCACAGCAGTTCCCACTTTACAAGGAACAAGCATTTCTTTTTGCCTACGCTGGCACACATCCCCAAAGGTGGCTGAAGCAGGGACCCCTTTCTGTGGAGACAAAAAGGTTTTGTGGGGGGAGGTTCCCCATTAGGACCAGGGGCTGGCTGGGCCATTCAAGGGCCCACTCCGTTTCAGGGCTGCCATCTCGATGTTGGGAAACTCCTAGAGATGTGGGGGTGCAGGGCCTGAGAAGGGCAGAGGGAAGACCTCAGTGGGGTATAATGCCACACAGTCCACCCACCAATCAGCGATTGTCTCCAGTGGGAACTAATCTCTGTAGTCTGGGGATCAGTGGCAATTCCAGGAGATCACCAGGCCCCACCTGGAGGTTGGCAACTCTGCTCTGTTTAGACCTGGCCAGGGGGGAGGTAACAGCAATGGACGTAGGCTTGCCTGTCACTTCTTCTCGCACTGCTACCAAGTTTAGTGGCCGCTCAGCACATGCCCAGCCTGGAGTGGTCTGGGAGGAGATGACAGGCAAAGCTACGCACACGATCGCTGCTGCTTTCCAAATCCAAGCCAAGCTGGAAGATCTGGATCTGGGGTTGAAGGCCGTGGCTGGTTGGCTTAGACTGAGTCGACTGAAATTGCATCTGATGAAGATGGGGATCCTGTGCCTGAGTTGGAGGAATCCGAGGGTAGGGATCCCACTCCTAGCCTTCGAAGGGGCACTGCTGGTGCCAGTACTGGTGGTTAGGAGTTTGGGAGGCCCAGGTTGTAGCCACTGTGAAGTCAGCCTTTTACCACCTTTGGCTGATCAAGCAGTTGGTTCCCTTCCTCAAACATAATAACCTGGCAACAGTGATCCATGCGGTGGTCACCTTGAGACTGGATTACTGTAATGCTCTCTACATGGGGCTGCCCTTGTCCCAAATCCAGAAGCTGCAGCTAGTGCAGAATGCAGCGGCGAGGCTGTTGCTGTGCCTTCCCATGTGGGGAAGCACTGCACTGGCTGCCTATAGCATACCGGGTTCAGTTCAAGGTGCCGCTTTTTACCTTTAAAGCCCTATACAGTCAAGAGCCTATATACCTAAAGGACTGCCTTTCCCCACTTGTTCCCCAGAGAGCACTAAGATTGGGGTCCCAATATTGTCTGGCCCTCCCGAATCCTAGAGAAGCCAGGCTGGCTGTGATGAGGGCTAGGGCTTTTTCAATGGCGGCTCTGCACTGGTAGAATGAGCTCCCGGAAGGCATCAGGGCCCTGTGGGGCCTTTGACAGTTCCGCAGGGCCTGCAAGACGGAGCTCTTCCACTAGGCCTTCAAGTTGGGAGCTGCCCTACTAAACCGAGACCCTGGCCCTAAACTAACATCACCATCAACATGTTAATGCCAGACCCAAATCACCACCACTATTAACATGTCAAGGTCAGACGCTGCTAATGTCCGCCGTCGCCCGCGAACAGTACTAGCACTTCACGCTGTGTTTTAAAAGTGTATTATGGCAATTTCATTTCATTTTGTGTTTTAGTGTTTCATATGTTTTATGTAAGCTGCCCTGAGCCTGCCTTGGCAGGGGGGGTGGGATACAAATCAAATGAGTGAGTGAGTGACCCCCGCGGGAACCCGGCATCTCAGCTTGATCCTGGCCGCCAGGGGTCCTCCAGAGGAACAGCCAACCTGGAACCTTTGCATTGAGTTAAAGGGGCCCGCCTACCCTGGCCCTGTCTGAGACTCATTTTTGTACATGCTGTTGTTGTTGTTCAGTTGCACAGTTGAGTCTGACTCTTCACAACCCCATGGACCACATCACTCTAGGCCCTCCTGTCTTCTGCTGTTTGCTCAGCTCCATGTTCGTTGCATTGATGACACTGTCTAACCATCTCGTCCTTTGCCGTCCCCTTCTTCTTTGACCTTCAATTTCCCCCAGCATCAGGGTCTTCTCCAGTGAGTGCTCCCTTTGCATCTGCTGGCTGAAGTATTTGAGCTTCAGCTTCAGGGAGCGTAAAAACAGGTGACCCTTTTTATTTGTGGGCCAGAGCAAAGGCGATGTTCCAACTACAGGCTGGTGATGCAGTTTAAGGAAAACGTAGCCCTTGGATTCCTCTGCCTGCTCTGGGCATTGTGCAGCTTCCCCTTCCAGCCGGATTCAACATCTGTGAGCCGACCCCTGTCCTAAGCCATGCTGCGTTCTCTGGTGCTAGAAAAAAAATCTTTTGCAATAGCCGTCTCTTGGAATACAGTAGACTTCATATATGTATACAGACATACTGGTCTCTTTACACATACCCAGCCAGGCTGTGAGCCCAGAACATAGTCCAAGAGAGACTGAAAGAAGGCCTGAGTCCAGCAGTAAGAGGCAGCTGGCAAGGACAGCTTCCAGGTAGCCGAGGCTGGGTCAATCTGTGCAGGACCTGGGACAGCTCCCATTGCGAGTAGTACCCAGGAAAGAGCGCTTTGAGCGGGATTAGAGCTTCACAAAGCAGCACCTGAGATGCAAAGCGAGCTTGCTGAGTCCCCCAGCCACCCTTAGCGGAGAGCTGGGAGAAGTCGAGAGAGGAGGAAGAGCCTTGGCCTGGGGCTCGCTGGGTTGCCTCCTGGGCCGTGCTCTGATTTCTCCACACAGTGTGGACAGGTGAGCAAAGGAACTTGAGTAGTCGGTCAAGTGATGGTGCCGTGGCGTCTGGTCCCGTGCCTGGGGAGTCTGAACCGTTAGCGTCGCAGACAGAGTTTGGTGCCATCTTCGTGTGGAAGACTTGCAGCACATGCTTTCACAGACTGGACTAGGGCTGGCTTTGCGTCTGCAGAACTGCTGAGGCAGGTTCATAGGGGTACCCCCATCAGTAGTGCCCATCGGGGACTCAGAATCGCTACCTGAAGTGTGGAAGCCAGAACGTCATGCTGATTGAGGCGTACTGTATGCTGTGGCCTCATTGAAAGACTGTCCAGCAGCTCACCTCTTTTTGTCTGTCTGTCTGTATAATCTTGTTCCACCTTTTCTCCAAGGAGCTCCTGGCAGTCTCCTCCTCCATGTTACCACCCCTGTGAGGTTGCTTAAGCTGAAAGAGACTGACTGTCATGAATGGATGGGGATTTGCAATCCATGCCTTTCTAACCACTATACCACATTGGCTCATTTAGTCAGGTATTTTTAATAGCCTGGGGGAGGGAGCAGAGATATCATAAGGCATTTTGGTTTCACCCAGCAACCCAGGTCTTGCAAGGCTTTTCTTTAATGAGCTGTGCGCTTGCTGTCTTGCAAAGGTCTCTGGCACACCCACGTAACATGAAACAAGGCAGCCTTCATGTTTTGCTTCCTATGCTGGCAGACCAGCAACTTGCCATAATAGTAATAAGTATCACAGCCTGCCACTGATAAAGGTTATGTAAATAGATACAGAATGTTCTGGTTTTGCACTACTAATATTTTCCCTGCTTCCATTGCTGACTTTTTTTTTTAATCAAAGAAACAAACTTGTATTTCTGTGCTTGTTGTGCACCAGACTAACTCCCTTTTCGCCCCATGCACAAAAACCCAGACAATGATCATAAAACCTGTCTTGGAAAGAATGATGTCAACCAATTTTGAGACAGGGAAGCAGAAGGCGTCTCTCCCGGGTCAGGTTGACATGGAGTCAGCTGCATCGTTTGTGTGGGGCTGTGGTCAAAAGGGGGGCCATATATTAATGGACATTCGGCTGTCTTGGAATCCAAACCCCTTCTTCCCAGATCACCTCTGCCAAGTGCCAGTGTCATAAAATGGGGATAAATGCGGTTTCGTTGTGACATGTTTATGCGCTTGGAAGTAATTTTTTTTGCCTCCGAGTCGGAAATGGCCTCTGTGGCAGCATTAGCAGACATGGATGGAACGAGCAGGGGGATTTGGGATACGAAATGACAGCTGAGCATTCTGGGAAACAGCTCCATCCAGTGCCTCTCCTGCTTTTCCTTGAGACCCAGCAGCTTTGATGACCACTAAAAACCTTCCATTGAAAGATGTCCCTGAGGGGCATCGGATGCGAGATGCTGAAGATGCCAACAACTAAGAATACTCCATGGACATTTCCCTGATGTCAGAATGGGATGATTTAGTGGGCATTAAGGTCACCTGCAGGGCTGTATGGGCACAGGAAGTCCACAGGCCCCAGTTCACGTATTTAGTACAATATTTATACACTGCCTTTCCTCATGGCTCAATGCCATTTGCAAACGACTATTTTAAACAGACAAGATAATCCCACCCACAATCCTTATAAAATGCATTCACTCTAGACAGCATTCAAAAACCTCACACTAAAATGGCCCTCCAGCACCACTGGTGCATGCTCGCCTGGTCACACGTGGGTGGTTTGGCAAAGGAGCAGGGGGTGTGCATTTCCCCCATTGCTGCTTTCTCACTGAGGATTGCCTACTCATTTTGCAGCTCCATTTCTGCCATAGAAAATCCACCCCTTCCAGTGAATTTCTTCAATTTGTGCGTGACTACATTGGGGGGGGGGTGAGTCACAAAAAGGCTACTGCGCAGCCCCCAACCAGTTTGCAAGGGGGTTGATGACATTTGCTGTACCAGCCAAGTAGTACCGGGGTCAGCTCACCAAAACTGCTCCCCATCCAACATGATCAGTCTGCCTGATGGACTCACGGTGAAGTCTGCAGCATCCCTAAAGAACAGCAACCTTCCCCACTATCAGAGAGATGGTACCGTTGGGCAAGCTATGCCCAAATACATGAAGCTGCCTTATACCAAATCAGACTCTGAGGACCCCGCCCCCTCCTTCAGCTGAGACCCCCCCCTTGGAAAGAAGGGTCTCCATCAGTGTTCCCTCTAGGCTGAGTTAGTGTGAGCTAGCTCACACTTTTTTAGCCTCCAGCTCACACATTTTTGTCTTAGCTCAGGAAGGATGGCTCCAGAGCAAACTAATTTATGCAGCAGCCAAATTGCTCGCTTATAACTTTAATGCCAGTAGCTCACAACCTAGAATTTTTGCTCACAAGACTCCACAGCTTAGAGGGAGCATTGGTCCCCATTTTATTTTGGATGTAGTTGTTTTAATAGACACCCTGTTTAGATTCTAAGGGCCAGGGGACCTGAAACTTGGGGAGTCTCATAAAGGTACCTGGGTTCAGCCATGACACTGGAAGCCCCAGGAAAGAAGAGGAAGGGTGTGCTGAAATCAGGAACTGATTAAATGCAATCTCCTCCACCTCAATGGCATATCATTCCCAAGGGGAAACCCCCACCTTTCAGCACTAAGGACACCATCCAATATCCTCCAAACTCCAAGGTATGCCTAATACAATCACATCCCTAGCCCCAAGGGATATTTCATCAAGGCAGTGTGATGAAAGTCATTTCCAGCTATAGACAGTTGGGCAACTCCCTAATCCAATCCAGCCATTGATAAAGGCAACCTAACATCTGATCCACCCAGGATGGGCCATCACGAGGACATTGAAACCCATCATTCAGGCCCCGCTCTTGGTCAATATGCTATAACCATCCAAGGATCATCCTAACCTTGGAATGTCAGGCAATTCACTACTAATTTTCCTGCCAGGTATCGACAGCAGCTACCTTGAAATCGTCCAGTCAAATTCAAGCTTCATATCTTGGGCCTGGGAAAGTGGGTTCCCATGTCTGGCCATAGGACTCTTCCCCATAAAAAGACCATCCCAAGTCAGTGGAAAGTGTGCCAGGTTCTCCCACTTCCTGAATACTCCTGCAGCACCTTCACGGGCTCCTTTTTTCCCTCCTCGATGCTCTGCTCTTTGGGCCTTCTCTGTGTTCGCTCCTGGAGTTCTCCTGACCCCAAAACTCATATTTAAGGTTCTATGTCCTTTCCCTAAAACCTCCCAATTTCCTCCTTTCTACCTTTTATAAGTGGTGTATGTTTGTGTATTTGTTTAGGGAATCAGCTCTCGTGTTTAATATAGGTTCTTTATATATATTTTTTAAATTTTATTTTGTGTGCAATATAACTATTTATTTATTTATTTATTTATTTCATTTTACACCCCAACCTCCCCACAAGCAGGCTCAGGGCGGGTTACAGGTTGTGTTTTAAAGTCACTCTCTGACTCTCTTTCTTCATAATTTTATTGTGGGGTACCCCTCCTGAGACCCAATGTGGTGTGCACAGACTAAGGTCCTGCATTATTTCTTTCTGTGACCCTTAAAGCTAATTTCCCTATCTTTGGGTCCAGTTTGGCTAATGAGACCATCGAGGTCAGTATTGTCTAAGACTGGCAGCAACTCTCCAGGATCTCAGGTAGAGGTCTTTCACATCACCTACTTCTTAATCCTTTTAACTAGAGATCCTGAAGATTGAACCTGGGACCTTCTGCATGCCTGGGACCTTCTACCACCGAGCCCCAGCCCTTCCCACCGGCATTAAGATTTAAGCTCATGTTGCCAGGACCTGGATAGCCCAGGCAAGCCTGATCTCATCAGATCTTGGAAGCTAAGTGGGGTGATTCTGATGAGTATTTGGAAGAGTGACCTCCGAGGAATAGCAGAGGTGGGATGCAGAGGGAGGTGAATTAAGCCACCTTCTTCACTCAAAGACTGATTAGCACATGGAGTTCACTGCCACAGGAGGTGGTGGTGGCTACAAGCATGGACGGCTTCAAGAGGGAATTAGATAAGCATGTGGAGCAGAAGTCCATCAGTGGCTATTAAACACAAGGTATTGATAGGAACTCTCATTCTGGGGCAAGTGATGCTCTGTATTCTTGGTGCTTGGGAGGCACAACAGAGGGAAGGCTTCTGGTGTCCTGGCCCCACTGCTGGACCTCCTGATGGCACCTGGTGTTCTTGGCCACTGTGTGACAGAGTGTTGGACTAGATGGCCCATTGGCCTGAACCAACATTGGCTTCTCCTATGTTTTTAAAAATGTCCAAGCCCCCAGTAGTGGTCACCAGAAGTCACGATGACTTCCAGGCAAGCACACAAGCACGCATACTCACACACACAAATATAAAAAAAAGAAGAAGAAAAAGACTTAAGCTCCTGCCGCCTTCTTAAAGATTTCAGCTTGTAAAAATTTTGTTACTACTGGAAACAGGAGTTTGGGAGGTTTCAGTAGACTTTCTGACACCTGGTACATTGTTGGATGGTAATTGAATCTGAGATTAGTGTTAACAGGATTAGCAGCCTCACTTCTCCTGGCTTTGCTCCTAAGCGTTCACAGCGACGGGTGGTGGGAGAAAATAGAAAGGACATGTTGTTAAGAAGTAGTCACCTCTAATATCCTGGTTGCGGCTTGCTGTTTACACAGATAGCCTATACATATATAAAGTGGGACTAGCTCATGATCAGACTGGATCGAAGACAGAGTGATTCACTCAAGATTTGGGCTTTCTTGCCATTGTGAACTGTCTTGTCTGGCCATTGAAATGCAGGATTACTGCCTTTTCTGTTTAATCGTATTTTGTATATTGTGTTTTTGCATTTGGAAAGGCGAGGGGAGAAAAATTGATTGCTGTAGAAGGCCAGGACTGCTTACCAGGGTGTATCGTCATAATGGCGATTTCTTTCTCGACTAGCATGTGCTAGAAGCCAGCCGACAAAGAGTTCGCTGCTCTTTTCAGATCCGCAGACGATCCTTCACCTTTGCAAGCTCCGGACTGTGTGGAGTGTGTCTCCTTGTGCCTCCAAACCCCCTCCCCCTGATTTCTTTCCCTTCTCTTCTTACGGTCATCTCTTCTTCCTCACTTTTCTCATGTCGCATTTCTCGTGGTCTCTTAGGCCCTGTAAATGCTGAGCGAAGTGCTCCACGAATGAGCTCATAGCACAGGGAAGCAGGTCCTGGCAGCCAGTAAATGGGACGTCTGCAGGAGCAGATGATCTGTGGGGAAGCAGACTTCAGGGAGCACAGACAAGGTCTCGGGTTCTAAGCATGGCTATAGTGCGGGTTAGATCCATGGACTGCTCCACAAGCCACAAACAAGTTGCTCTAGTACAAGGATCCCTCATACGGTGACCATGGGTGGCATGGCACCTGCCGACACCTTTTCTGGTGCCCTCCGAGTGTTTTGAGGATGTGGGGGGAGGGTCAGGTAGGGCTTTTGCCCAGGGAGGCTTCCGATTGACTGTTAGAGATTGGATTGGCTGTGCATATTTTTTAAAAAAATGTTTTGGCAGCAGCTGCCACCACAGCACGAGAGTCTACACTGTGGCAATCACCTTGTGGTTAGCTCTACCTCTCGCGGCAGCCATTTTGTGGCAGCCATTTTGTTGCCACGGCCAGCATGCCGCGTCAGAATTTCAAATGTGCCCGTGGGCTCAAAAAAAAGTTGGGGATCCCTACGGCAGTGGGTGTAGTATAGCCAGAAGATCTGAAGATTGTCTGGCAGGCTGAAACTCTAGATCTTTTTGTGGTGAGCTAGATTTGTTTGTTTGGGGTGGGGGGCTGAAAGAACTGTGACTGACCCAAAGTCTCCCAACTGGTTTCATGTTGAGGAGTGGGGAATCGGACCCTGTTCTTCAGATTAGAGTCCTCCACTCTTAACCACTACACCAAACTGGCTCCTACCCTCCGCTGAACCTTTATACTTTTGTGCAGACCGGGATGTCTGGCCCAAGCCCTGTCCCCTCCCCATCAATAAAAACAAACAAACATGGCTTAGAGAGACCATGCTGCAGATGGGACTACTGCAACTTTCTGGTGGCCTACAGTTTCCCAGCTGGTCTGTTGACGCAAGGAAGCTTAGACATGCATTGAGTTGATTCCATGGAAGGTATGCCAGATTTATACAATGAGAAATGCATACTTAATGTAGCAAACTAAAATGTCATGTACT
Organism: Gekko gecko; assembly: GCA_029375565.1. Taxonomy (NCBI): domain Eukaryota; kingdom Metazoa; phylum Chordata; class Lepidosauria; order Squamata; family Gekkonidae; genus Gekko; species Gekko gecko. The sequence goes on along the minus strand of JAPDNY010000011.1, from coordinate 85,584,900 downwards.
CATGAAAACTGATGCTCCGGGTTTTTCAATGTATGTGATTAATTAAATCAATGACTTAATTATGCAAATTAGCTACAGGCGGGTTTCTCTGCCTCTGCTATGTGTCCACTTAATTCATAAGCACGGGTCTCTTTATTTCTGCAATCCGAATAGTCTTCCTTAGCCATGTCCTCCTTCCTGCTGTTCCAAATGGAACTATAAATAAGAATGGAAACCAATGGATATCAGCTGCTACCCCAGTAGGGATGTTTCCAACATTTTCCTCCTCCAAATTCCTCTGTATATTTCTGGAGCTCTGATTCATCGGGTTTTTGGAGTAGAATCAAAGCACTAGGAATCTTACACACATAAAGTAAATAGCAAAATGTGCTTCTTTCAAAATCTTCTGTACACACATTGGGGAGCTCTTTCCTCATGTTAACATATCTGTTGAGTTAGATCACCTGGCCATCAAGCCCACTACAGTGACTTTAAACAACTCTCCAGGGGTTCAGGCAAACTGACTCATGACCATCTGCATGCAATGTACTTCTTCACCCAAAGAGTAATTAATATGTGGAATTCACTGCTGCAAGAAGTGGTAGTAGCTACAAGCACAAACAGCTTCAAGAGGGGACTGGATAAACATATGGAGTAGAGGTCCATCGGTGGCTATTAGCCACAAGGTATAGATGGAACACTCTGTCTGGGGCAGTGATGCTCTGTTTTCTTGGTGCTTGGGGGACAACAGTGGGAGGGTTTCTGGAGTTCTGGCCCTGCTGATGGCACCTGGTTTTTGGCCACTGTGTGACACAGAGTGTTGGACTGGATGGGCCATTGGCCTGATCCAGCATGGCTTCTCTTATATTCTTAAACCATGTGCTCTTTGACCAGTCTGTGACTGTCAGGGCTCCTAGGCCAATTTTCACTGGTGTCTGTGAAAATGCATCTCACACATCCCTATGGGGAAACATTAAGGCATCCCTGGGACGTGGATCACAGAATGGATGCCTCCTCATCAGCTGAAGAGGCCAAAGACTCAGAGGAGGAGGCAACTGAGCTGCTAACACCACCACGGAAGGTGGTAGTTGAGACACCTCCAGGAGCTGTCTCTGATGTGCAGGAAGAACCCCAAGGCTCTGAGTCAGCTCTGCTTGCTTGGAGATACAGCCCTGCCTTCTGATTCGGACTCGGACTCTGAACCCTCCACCCCAGAACCTGCTCCTGAACCACAGGCCTCTCATCCACCAACCCCTCGGGCTTCTCACACCTGCTCCTGAACCACCTTAGCCCCACTGCAGTACTTGCCACTGTAACTGGACATGGCACCTTTAACTATTGGCAGCTTGATGCTAAAGGGGGGAGCTTATATCTCCACCTCCTTGAAAGAGTATTTAAGCTCTCCTTTCACCTTCACCCCTTGCTGGAACAACATCCATGCTACCCTGTTGGTTCTTATCTTGATTCCTGGACCACAGCCCTCGGGAGTGCACGCTGGAATACCTTTGGCAAACCTTTTTGTCTCACCAAGTATAAAGAAGAGTCTGAGAGAACTCTGGCAGAAACTGCTCTTTCTCTAGAACAGCTGTGCCAGAACTTGTGACTGACCCAAGGTCACATCAGGAGGTGCAAGTGGAGGAGTGGGGAATCAAACTCGGTTCTCCCAGATTTGCGTCTGTGCACTTAACCACTACACCAAACTGACCCTCTCACTCCCAAAGCCTCTTAATCAGAATGTTTTTTTTTATCTTGTTACCTAGTTAATTTCCCTTCACTTCCTCTTGTCCTGTGATGAAGGTGAGCCGAAGGAAGGAGATCCCTTCAATAAGTTTCAATGAGACAGGATGAGCCTTTACAGAGTTCACCTCAGGACCTGCCCAATCTCTGCACAGGCTGACATAATTCTCTCACTGCTGTGAACAGCCTGTCTCTCTGCAGGACTCTTTGAAACAAGCAAGGTCCCCGAAAACCTTGGAAACAAGCTTCCAAGAGGTTGGAACCCTCCCAGTCAAAGTTTGCAGATAGTTATGGCAAGCGACCATTTAAAGCAAATGACAAAATCATGTTGTCCTTAGCTGGGGTCACAGTAATGAATGTTGAGTGTTTCCTCCAGTGATCTCGGATTTTCAGAAGGGCCCACCATTAGGCTCCATTCGCCAATGAAACTGCGACGCTTCGAATGAAGACAAATGAACCCCATTGTCTCAATTGGACTCATTTGTCTTCAGGTCAAGTATTCTGGCTTAACTGTTTTCCAAACCAGGCTGTGGCACAGTCTGCTGAAAGGGGTGAATGGATTTCTGTCATCTCCAGATCTGGAGAAAAGTAATTGTTTGGGGGGGGGGACATTGTTTAGTTCTGTGGGACAAAGCTGCCTAAAAGCCAAATACTGTTGTTCGAGGCTATGTAATTTGTCAGCCACCGAAGAAGAGCAGATGAAGAAGAGTATGGTTTTTTTTATATCCCACTTTTCATTATCTTAAGGAGTCTCAAAGGCACTAACAATTGCCTTTTCCCTTCCTCTCTCCACAACAGGCACCTTGTGAGGCAGGTGGGTCTGAGAGAGCTCTGAGAGAACTGTGACTGGCCCAAGATCACCTTGCAGGCTTCATGCGGAGGAGTGGGGAATTGAACCTGGTTCTCCAGATAGAATTTGCCACTCTTAACCACTACACCACACTCACCAGGATCTCAAGCCAATGTCCCAGTTTTTTCAGCCTGCCTAGGACTGCAAACACAGAGGACCTTAAGCTCCAGGCTGGTACAAGATGTGGCCAAGTGAGGTGTATTAAAGTTGGTGGTGTCTTTTGGGGTTAAGTGGTGTAGTTAGTCCAGTTCCCACTAGTTAGCAGAGTGCTTAAATAAAGCTGCAAATGCAGGAGTGTCTCTTCACCAGGTTACTCAGCTTACAAAGCTACACAGAGCCATGTTGCAAGTTTAACAGAGAAACACGTCTCTCTTTATTTAAGAAGTACACTTTTGGATAGGAAAGAGTAGAGACAGGATAGAGTACTAACTTACTAGCTAAGGATGGAAGCAGATGGCGAAAGGGCCCATCTGCCTCATGGTGCCGAGAGAGGACAGCATGTCGTCCCTCTTGGTGTATGCAGGGAGAAGGGAGAGCTTTGCCTGAGAGAGTGAACGGAAGGAAGTAAATTGTCCCTGAGAACACCATCTACTTTTCAGAGGGGACAGTGGCAGAAACATGGAAAGAAAGGTCAGTGTGCCTGTCTAGCTATCTAGTCTCTCTTGCCATGAAGTCTGGAGGTCTGAGACAGGGACATCACACCTGGAATTTCCAGCAGTGTCAAGACAGAGACCATCTTACAGGAACCTTCTAGTCTGTTCCAACTAAAACTCCAGTGTCCTCTGATTTGCTGCAGGTACTAGTCACTCTATACACTAGCAGATATTTGTCACGGTCATCCATCTCGGCCTGTTAATTAGGCTCACACAATTCAGCTGTGGATCTGTTTTGGGAAGGGGGAACTCACTCTCACCTGGAAGGTTCCATGGATACTACTACCTACCCAGTGATTGGCTGAGGAGGTCAGGAGGTTATGGCCTGCAGTTTCCTATATATGGTTAGTGAGAAGAAATGTTACTCCCTTGCTTTTTCTCTTCCCTTCCCATTCCTCCATGTTGCCAAGAAGATACCTGTACTGTGCTCTAGCTTCAAGAACCAACTGTGCCGTGTTAGGACTCCAGCAAGAGGCAGCTAGTTAGCGTCCTTGTTTTTCCATGCATTTTTACTGCCTCTGAATGACAGGCCTTGTTTTTAAAACCGTAAAGCCTGCTTTTGCTTGCTTGTGTGTGTGTTATGCAGGGAGTTGCTGAGACCAGACCCAGGTACAGCTTGGTCATGTTGCCGCCCCAAGGCAGGGTCAGCCTTGATAGGTGGGTCCCCAGTTATGCAGACAGGTGGCAGTTTAACTAGGTGACAACCAGCATGGTGTCAGTGTTCCCTCTAAGCTGAGTTAGGGTAAGTTAGCTCGCAGTTTTTTTAGCCTCCGGCTCGCCCGTTTTTGTCTTAGCTCCGGAAGGAGGGCTCCAGAGCAAACTAATTTATGCAGTAGCCAAATTGCTCGCTCACAACTTTAATGCCAGTGGCTCACAGAGTAGAATTCTTGCTCACAAGACTCCACAGCTTAGAGGGAGCATTGGTGTGGAGGTTCTTGAAGTGTGGGACGAGGATCTGGGAGAAGCAGTTTCAGATCCCCACTCGTGCCCTGGAAGCTTGCTGCTGACCTTGGGCCAGTCACTCTGCCAGTCTAGCCTACCTTGCAAGGTTGCTGTTGTGAGGGCAAAGCGGAGCAGAGGAGAAGGCTGTTGCAGGGCGCTCTGCATTCCCATTGGGGTGAACAGCACAACTTGACATATTTCAATTGATATTTGTGCTTCCTCCAAGTGCAGATTCAGCCCACCCTTATCTGACGTTGTTTCTTCTTCTGGCCAGTTCCTCCCCCCCATATGAAATGTGTATAAAATGTATATAATTTGACAGTCAGGGTTTGGTCTGTTGTTGTTTTCTTTGGTGTTTCTTATTTATGCTGTTTCTTATAAACAATGAACAATGAACAGCATAAATAAGAAACCGAATGAAATGAAAAGGTTCAGAGTGGAGCTTATAGAAAGGAATGGGGAAGGATATATTTGTACAGCAGAGTACACAAAGCCCTTTGGTGCTTGCTACTCAAGGGTTCTAGGGCAACGGAACAATAGCCTAGGTGGGAACTTTTTGCTACGACATGTTAACCACCTTGAACCATGAGGAAAGGTGGGGGACATTTAAATTAATAAGGAACTAAAGGGCCACATAAATTGAGTCCCTGTTAGATGACTGGCATCATCTGCTGGCAGACTTGCTTCATATTTTGGATCATGTCAGCTGACTTTGATAAAGCTGCACCTTTGGAACTTAAATCTTTGAAGATCTGCAATGCAATCCTGAACAGAGTTGCACTCTTCCAAAACCCATTGACTCTGCTGGACATAGAAGGATGTAACTCGTTTTAGGATGCCATGGGTCATCCACCTTATGTTGTCATTATTAGGGTCTGGTCACACTGCCGTTTTGATCGGGATTCGCTGCTGTTTCCTTGCGCATGTCAGTTTCACGTTCACACGTGCCAATCTGCCTCCCGCCGTGAAGCGGGCTTACTCACGCAATGCTTCCGGGTTTACCTGACCCCGGAGAAACTAGTGTTTTCCTGGCACTTCCGCTTTGATTGCGCGATTTCGCCTATGTGGACAGCCCCTCTCTTGCAAGGATTGCGATTAGGGCCATCTGAACGTTCTTGGTTTTTTTTGTTTTCTGTTTTAAAAAGCTTCCGGTTTGAGCACTTGAGCAAACATGCGCTTAATAAATCCATTTAAAGTTTAATAATGGATTTATTAAGCGCATGTTTAGTCAAGCACTCAAACCGGAAGCTTTAAAAAAACACACACACACACAACGACGGCCCTGGAGGTGGGAATGAGAGGTGGGGGCTATGGCAGCCTGGATGGGGCCGGCAAGGAGAATGGCAGAGATGGCAGAGCCTATTTTCGTGGGTCAATGGTGGCAGCGGCGGCGGCAGCACCCCCCCCCCCAAAGTGTCAGCAGGAGCAGCAGCCGCCCAAGCCTCCCCGTGGCCGGCAGGATCGCCTGGAAGGACGGCACAGCAGTAGGCAAGCGGGTGCTGGGAAAGAGGGGCTGACTGCATGTAGACAGCCCAATGCGAATAAAAATGTTCCCGATTTAAATAAACCGGGAACAAAGCACATGTCAGTTGCAGTGTGACCAGAGCCTTAGTAGCGCTGTTGGTATTAAGAACCTGCTCCTTTGTTTGTTGGTTATCATTTCTATGGGAAGTTTTTGTATCTGCTGGCTCTCTTGTGTATCACCTTCCTATTTTTATGCGTCTCTGATGATATCGGTTCCATAGAAGTTTTTTTAAAAATCTGCAAGTTACCTTGCGGATCCAGTAATGGAAGAAAGGATGGGCTAAAGTTTTTAAATACTTACAAGGGCTTCTAGCAAAGAATTCTCTGCTCACTCCCCAAACTGCAGTTCCCAGAATCCTTGGATGGAAACCATGACAATTAGAACAAAACAGAGCTGGGTGAAGTGGTTGTCCATGTGAGGGTTTTGATAGTAAGATGCTACAGATTAATGCCGAACATCTCCAGATGCTGGAAGAGTAAAGAAATCATTTTTAAACTCTTCCAAAGGCATCAAAACAAATTATGCAAAGACAGAAACTGAACTGTGTAGAAAACGGGGCCAAGAGACAAAGAGTTCTTGGTCACTAACGGGTCACGAAAAGCCCACCGTGCTAGAAATGAACACACCACTGATTGGGTTAGAATGTCCAGTGGAAGTTGCTGGTGGTCTGGGATTTTCCCCACCATCCCTTCCCCTGGACCTATTTCCAACCCTGGGAGAGTTTACTCTTGAGGCTGAGGGGCCTGCAGAGCCACGTGATCAGGTGGCTGCAGAGGGAAGGGGGAAGGGAACGAGATACCACTTCTGTCTTTTGTGGAAATAAACTTTCCAGCATTGGAAATAGCTTGGGGGATGGGTGGGTGGAGAGGCAGTGGATGTAGTATCCTTCTAGATTGCATCCCACGGTGGAAACACATTGGGTTGGCATTCCCCCCAATGAGGGTAGGGAACACAATCCACCACTGGCTAGCTGGCCAGTGGGGGGAGCCCTGCCCCTGATGTGCCCTGTCACTCCTGATGTGCCCAGGGTGATGACATCACCTGATGACGTCATTGGGGTTTCAGCCCATCAAACCTACATCCTCCAGTCAACAGGTGTTAACACATCAAAGGGCTGGCTTGTTATCTCTCCCACCTGGAAAGAATGCCCTGTATCCAGCACAAAGCATTTCCCCCTTTCTTCCCAGCCACAAAGACTCCTGGACTAGTTTCCATCATAACTGTCAAGGCATCTCTTGCCCCAGCCCCATCCTCTCATCTCAGTACAAGAAAGTCCCATGATCTTTGCACCCATGGACCATGGCACCCAACCCACACACCTCCACTACGAAATAACTCTGGTATCTCAAAGCAGGCCCAAAATGCCTTCTGTAACCAAATTGGTTTCTATGGATTCAGTACAGAGTTCAGGCTGGTGCCACAGAAAGACAGAGTCCAACAAAACACAAGGATCTCTGTTTTGGGGGTGGTAATAGGTAGCAAGTCTAAAGGTGAGATAGATTTTGACCAAGAGACAGCAATGAATTAATCGATCCTGAGAAGAATTCTAAATAATTAGATATATGGAGAGAGACTGAGGTATGGCAGATGCAGGGGTTTTTTTGTAGAAAAAGCCCAGCAAGAACTCATTAGCATAACAGGCCACACCTAACAGCAGGAACTTGTTAGCATATTAGGCCACACCCCCATGTTACCAGCAATGTGGTCATCCAGCCACACCCACCTTTTGCTTCTTATTCTGTTTACCTTGTTTGTTGTCAAAACACAGGGCTTTTTTTGTAACAGGAACTCCTTTGTAACAGGAACTCCACACACCCCTAATGTAGCCAGTCCTAATGAGTTTCTGCTGTTGGGTGTGGCCTATTATGCTAATGAGTTCCTGCTGGGCGTGGCCAACTCGGGAGCCAGCTGGAACTCCGTTCCTGTGCTTTCCTGCCCCAAAATAGCCCTGGGCAGATGTATCTGTTTTTCTGGGTTCACACAACTTCCAGATGAAATAAAGAAGCCCACCCCCACTCCGGGTGATCATGTTGATGCCATACATCACTGGGTCTTCAGCTGATACAGACCCGTCTCTCTTCCATTGGCGTCAGTGAGATTGTGTCACTCAGCTGCAGAGGAGATCTGGTCTGGAGCGCGGCACGTAGCTGATGGTTGTTAAGGATTTATTAAGGCAAAGGTTACTCCAGGCAAATCCATCATGTAATCTTCGATCTGACAGGGTGCCGCCATCTGTAAGAAGCAGGAGGCTTGTGGCGGTAAGTGCTGCTTTAACCAGCAAGGAGGAGGAGGAACTTTCTTCTCAATAGGACATGATAAATCAGGTCCCCGCTCTACGGAAGTACGGTAAAAGCCGACGTAATCGAACGTGAAATGGAATTAAGCGAGGCATGAGGCGATGCTTTCCCACCGGCTGCTTCTGTCATGTGAGGAGTTGGAAACGTTTATGCAAAGTCAGCATGTAAAGGAGCACGCGGCGTTAAAACTTCAAGGCAGGCACTGGGATTCCACACTATCCGTCGGGCTTCGATCAGCCACGGGAAGTCACGCAAAAGGAGACTCTGACTTACCTCCCAAATCCTGCTCTGAGAAGCCTGCTGGCAATTCTGACATCTGCCATGCTTTTGATAAATCCTACTACCACATAGAGGAGCTGTGGTGGCTCAAGTGGTTAAGATGCTGAACTGCAGGCTGTGGAAGGTCGGTAGTTCAGCAGTTCAAGACCCGTGAGTGCCGCATGATGGGGTGAGCTCCCGTCTCTAGTTCCAGCTCCTGCCAACCTAGCAGTTCAAAAGCAAGAAATTGCAAGTAGATAAATAGGTACCACTTCGGTGGGAAGGTAACAGCGTTCCGTGCGCCTTGGTGTTTAGTCATGCCGGCCACATGACCACGGAAATGTCTTCGGACAGCGCTGGCTCTTCGGCTTTGAAACAGAGATGAGCACCGCAACCCTAGAGTCAGATTCGACTGGCTTTCGAGCAAGGGAACCTTTACCTTTACTTACTACCACATACAAAGAGGCCTTCTATGGAGGTGGCCCACTGGACCATCAAAACTCGGCCAGGGTTTCCCAGCCTGTGAGCTGGGACCCCAAAGTGAGTTGTGAAGTCTCTGGAAGTGGGATGAGGGCCAGCGCCCCCCCAATGACTTCCCCTTCCCTTTCTGTTGCTCTCTTCCGTATTTGGGAAACCAAGATCCGACCCTGGAAACAGTATCTTCCATGTCATACATGAGTTGGCATTTTTCCTTCATTGCATGTACATGTTAATCAAGTAAAATGTGTCATGAGGGTTACTAGAGTGATTTTCTTAGGATCTTAGGGGGAGTTAGAGGGGGTAGCCAAGAAGAAGGGGGTGGTCAAAAGCTGTACTATAACTTCTACATGCAAAGGCTGTATATGAAAGCCAGTTTGGTGTAGTTGTTAGGAGCACGGACTCTAATCTGGGAGAACCGGGTTTGATTTCCCACTCCTCCACATGCAGCTGCTGGTGTGACCTTGCGCCAGTCACAAGTTTTTTTCAGAGCTGTTCCCTCAAAGGCAGTTTTTGAGAGAGCTCTCTCAGCCCCACCTACCTCACAGGGTGTCTGCTATGGGGAGGGGAAGAGAAAGGAGACTGTAAGCCACTCTGAGACTCCCAGAGAAGGGCAGGGTATAAATCTAATCTCTTCTTCTCTTCTTCTTCTATGTTGGAATGCCACTTGCTTGGGGTTCATAGTGGGGGCAGCTGTGCCTATCGTGTGATGGTTGTTGATTTCTCAAAAACATTCTGGCTAGTCACTGCAGGACACGGAATGCTGAACTAGATGGGTGCCGAAAACCCTTGGGTCAGCCCCGGCTGGTCACCATGGCAAGTAAATTTGGGCCTGTGGGTCACCATACTGAAAAGGGTGGGGGCCTCTGGAGAAGACTAGCGCCATCTGCTCTGAGTGGCAGGGTCTCAGGCCATGGCCATTCCCAGCTTTGCTACCTGAGACAGAAGCATAGTAGTCAAGTCACTAGGAAATGATAGCTCCACTCTACTCACTGTTAGTCAGACCTCATCTGTGGAGAACAGTGTCCGGCTCTGGGCATCCCCCTTTACGGAAGATGTAGACAGCTTGCAACAGATTCAGAGGGCAACTACAAAGGTGGCCAGTGGTCTGAAAAGCAAGCCCTAGAAGGAAAAGATGAAAGAAGTGAGCGTGTTTAGCCTGAAGAAGAGAAGGGAGGGGGCAGCATGGTCATACTTTTCAAATAACTCTAGAGTTCTCACATGCCCTATGCGTCTTCTGAGGGCAAGACATCATAGAATCACAGAATCACAGAGTTGGAAGGGCCATCTAGTCCAACCCCCTGCTCAATGCGGGATCAGCCTAGAGCACCCCTGACTGGATCTAAAGGACTTCAGTAACAGAAGGATAGATTTGGGTTCACTGTTAGGAGAAACTTTCTAATGGCATGAGCAGTTTAAGAATGGAACCAGGTACCCAGTGGAGAAGGAGGGGCCCTCCTTTTTCTGGAGATCTTCAGGAAGACACTTAGCCATATGTCAGGGATGTTCCGGTGTTTGGATTTCCTGTCCTGAAAGGGGAGTCGGACTAGATGGCCTGCTGGACCTCCTAATGGCACCTGGTATATTTTGGCCACTGTGTGACAGAGTGTTGGACTAGATGGGCCATTGGCCTGATTCAACATTAGCTTCTCTTATGTTCTTATGTTCTTATGTTAAGGTCCTTTCTAAATGTAGAATTTTATGGCTGACTGGAAATGGCAGGGATTAAAGCTGTGATCTTCTGCGCACAAATAATGGGCCGCTGAACTATGTATCTCCCATATTTTCTAAGCCCCGTGTGATGGACAAGCTAGATTCCACCTCTTTCTAAGAGCAACCAATGAGAGCAGACAGAATGTTGAAAGTGGGATGGGGGGGGAACTGCAGTTGAAAAGGACAGGAGTTAGTAGCAGAGAAGTTGGCAGCTTAGGAGCTGTGGGGAGGGGGAGGAAAGGAGGATGTCTGTCAGAGTAGAACTGTGCCGAAGAGCTGATTAGAGCGGGCTGAAAATAGCTGAATTGTAACGAAAGCATTCCAGTTGTAGGAACAGGACCTCAGTTCAAAAGTTCAAAGGAAGCAAAACGTTGTTATTTTGTTAATATCATAAATAAATAAAAGTTCTTGTTTTGATTAACCCATTGGGCTGCGTGTCTAATGGAAAGAAGCGCGCGCACACACACAATAAAGTACAAGCCTTAGCTCATTCAGCCTTAAGGCCCGTTATTAGTAACTTTCCCATCCTTCTCAGTCTATATACATGTATTAAAGGATATGAATGAAAGGTGGCAGCGAGTGATCGGAAGAGTGTTTGAGGCCCACTCCCAGTAGCTCTGTGTGAGTGAGGGCTGAGTACTAAATGGAGGCTGGGCTACCCTGTCTGTGGATGTCTCGGAGTGAGAGAGGGCACATGAGGTGTGAAATGGTCCCCTGGCTCTCTGTATATTTTAAAAGAAGGGCCGCTTGTGACACCCTGACCTACTGATAACCCTGAACCTGAGGGAAAGAGGCTGCTGAGAGTGGCAGGCACTCTGTGTGAGGGAAAAGGGGCATCACACTCCATATTTTCTAGTTCTTGCCATTGTTAACAGTTTCTCACTCCGTTCACGATCATTTCAATGAGGTTAACACTGGAGAATTACTATTATGACCATCCTTCATGTTTCTTAATGGGAGAGAGAAGCCATTTTGATTTTTCACTGTAGGTACCAAAATCTTTTGGGGAAGTCTTGATTTTTTTTATGAGGTTCCTTAGCAATAAATAATCCCCCTTCCTTTTAATTATTGCTCACCTCAAAGCATTGTGGTGTTCATGCCATTCCTGTCCACTAGGTGTCACCATGCCCTTCAGAATTCATGCAGCACCCACTAGAACAATCTCATCTGGACCTTGTTAAGAGCTCTTTGAAGAAATAACGCTCCTTAGAATAATTGCATGGAAGCCAGATTTTTCAAACACATACAAATTGCATTGTCTTTCCAGTGATGAAGGGGGAAAAAATGAAGTCCTCTATAATTTGGAAAGGACCTTAAAATAATGTCCAGGTGGGCAGCCGTGTTGATCTGAAGCCGTAGGACAGAATTAGAGACCAGTGGCACCTTTAAGACCAACAAAGGTTTATTCAGGGTATGAGTTTTCATGTGCAAGGCACACTTTAAGGTATGAGCACATTTGCACACGAAAGCCCATAACATGAATAAACCTTCGTTGGTCTTAAAGGTGCCACTAGACTCTAAATTTGTACTTAAAATAACGTGTTCATTTAATTCATTCTTTCTGGGGGCTGTTGCACATTGGCAGTGGACGGAGGAGTCCAAGTCTGGAGGTGGTAGTCTCTATCCCTTCAAGCTGCAGGGGAGGAAATCATAATTTTTCAACATTCATTTTTAAAAAAGAAATTCTCCGCAAGGAGGCAAATAGCAAACGAGAGACCAGATTGAGCTTAAACCTTAAGAGCAAAAGAAGAGCCCTGCTGGATCAGATCAGTGGTCCATCTAGTCCAGCAAGCTCTGGAAGGCCAACAACAGGACACAGAGGTCTTGCCTGGATGTTGCCACCCGGCACTGCTATTCAGTGCCTCTGAATGTGGACCTTTCTCCTTAACTGATGGACTTCTTTGTCTCCCTTGCAGGGAGACAACGTCTTTACTTGGGTTAGTAAATACAATTTATTATTGGATATATCACATGTTCATACAATTTAAACACACCAATACATATCCATTTTTCTTTCTCCCTCTCTCCCCCAAACAAGGCTTCCCGCACTGCACCAACCTCATTGATATTTCTCTTATGCAATTACATATACTACTAAACATATTTTCTTTTACTAACGGTAACAATTCAAAAGTCTAATTCTCTTTCAATTTCTTCTTAATAACTATCAAAACAAATCAAACCACGCTTAACATCCCAGTTTTTCAACAAGTATTCTTGAAAGTCTTTCCAGTCTTCGAAAAAGGTTTCATCTTCTTCGTTGTTTAACTTTCTTGTTAATTTGTCCATTTCTGCCATAAACAACGTCTTTTTAATCCATTCCCATGTTTCAGGTACCTTGTCTTGTTTCCAACATTGAGCAAAAGTCAGTCTAGCTGCTGTAATCAAGTACCATAATAGTGTTCTCTTGGCTACATTTATTTCTTCCATTTTAAGACCTAACAATAACATCTGTGGGTCTTTCTTAAAAGTACATTTCAAAATTTTTTGTATCTCATTGTGGATCTCAGTCCAATACTTTACTGCTTTATCACATGTCCACCACATATGGTAAAAAGACCCTTCATGTTTCTTACATTTCCAACATTTGTTAGACATACTTTCATTTATAATAGCAATTTTTTTAGGCGTCATATACCATCTGTACACTTAGAGAGTACCAGAAAAACATCTACTTCTGCTTCATTGACTATGCTAAAGCCTTTGATTGTGTGGATCACAATAAATTATGGCAGGTTCTTAAAGAGATGGGAGTACCAGACCACCTCACCTGTCTCCTGAGAAACCTGTATAAGGGTCAAGAAGCAACAGTTAGAACCGGATATGGAACAACTGATTGGTTTAGCATAGGAAAAGGAGTACGACAAGGATGTATATTGTCACCTTGCTTATTTAATTTATATGCAGAGTACATCATGCGAAATGCTGGCCTGGATGAATCACAAGCTGGTGTTAAGATTGCTGGGGAAAAGATCAATAACCTCAGATATGCAGACGATACCACTCTGATGGCAGAAAGTGAAAAGGACCTAAAGAGCCTCTTGCTCAGGGCTGAAAGAGGAGAGTGCAAAAGTGGGCTTGAAGCTCAACATCAAAAAAACTAAGATCATGGCATCTGGCCCCATCACTCCTTGGCAAATAGAAGGGGAAGTCGTAGAAGTAGTGACAGACTTCACGTTCCTAGGATCCCAGATCACTGCAGATGGTGACTGCAGCCATGAAATTAAAAGACGCCTGCTCCTTGGGAGGAAAGCGATGGCAAACCTAAACAGCATGATAAAAAGCAGAGACATCACCTTACCAACAAAAGTCCGCATGGTCAAAGCAATGGTATTCCCCGTAGTAATGTATGGCTGCGAGAGTTGGACTATAAGGAAGGCCGAGCGCCGAAGAATAGATTCTTTTGAACTATGGTGCTGGAGAAGACTCTTGAGAGTCCCTTGGACTGCAAGGAGATCAAATCAGTCAATCCTAAAAGAAATCAACCCTGACTGTTCCCTGGAAGGCCAGATCCTGAAGCTGAAGCTCAAATACTTTGGCCACCAAATGAGAAGGGAGCATTCACTGGAGAAGACCCTGATGCTGGGAAAGATTGAAGGTCAAAGAAGAAGGGGACGGCAAAGGATGAGATGGTTAGACAGTGTCATCGATGCAACGAACATGAAATTGAGCACACTTCAGAGGACAGCGGAAGACAGGAGGGCCTGGCGTGATCTGGTCCATGGGGTCGCGAAGAGTCGGACTCGACTGTGCGACTGAACAACAACAAAACATCATTTTATAACAATTCCCTTTAACATTTACACAAGTTGAAATTTTTTACTTGGGGAACCATTCCAACATGTGACCTTTCTACCTCAGTGTCCCCAAACCTTGGTGAGCCCATAGGTAGCGTTGGAATTTTGAGATGGGAGAAGTAGACACTACCACAAAATGGCTGCCATGGGCAGCAACAACAAAAGGCCAGAAGATTCCAAGCACAGCACCCTCATTTTCATTGGGCCGGCTGTTTCTAAATGAGGTGCATTCCCTGCAGACTGAAAGGCAATCCTTTCTGGACTCTTCTGAAGCATCTTCTGTTCCAATGAGGTGTGGGAAAGCCAGAATTAGCTTTTTGCTTTGGGCAAAAGTATGGCCTAAGGAGGCTACATTAATAAATCATTACCATTGGGCAAAAGTGTTTTGGGAGAAGAAACAAAGGAGGAAACACATATCCATGGGCACGGTGTTGGGGATCTCTATCCTTCATCTTGGAATGGTATAGTCTGCACTATCTCCTCATAACACTAAATGGATAGACCAAGCTGGATACAAACATATGCTAGGTAAACTGAACCTCCTTACCAACATTTGGAGGCTGCAGTACACAGACTGGATGTGTGTAGGGCAACAGGACCAGGCCTGAATAGGCAACATCAAAGAACACTTCTAACTCTGCCATGTACTCTGCCTGCCCCAGCAAAAAACCCCAACAACTCTCGTTTGCCATGAGTAGTTATCATGTCCACAAAAGGCAAAGTGCAGCTGTTCAGTTCAAGACTCTCTTGTTCCCCCTTTCTCAATTCTGCGCCTCACTCTCCTCACTTTCCCAGTACTTTCTTTTTGCCTTCACTTACCCCTTGCCATCACTGTCCCATGAACTTGAATGCTATCCTGTCTTCAGATTATGAGTTTTCTCCTCCCACACCCAACTGTTTCTTTCTTTCTTTTTTTTAGTTTCTGATCCTTGGGAAACCATATGATTTGGACCCTAGATACCTCAGAGTTTTCCTCTCTTTCTCTGTATCGTCATGAACATCAAGTGAGAGCAACTTCTTCATGGTGCTGTCCACAGGCCCAGAGGTCTCCTCAGCAGTGCTCTCATAATTATGAAGCTCCTTTCCCTTAGACATCCATGATAGTCTGACCATTGGTACTTTACAAGGGAATTGTAAAAATTTGCTGCTTTTAATGTACAAAGCCCTACCATTTCTTCCTCTACCATTACCTTCCTCTACTGCTGTAGCTCTTGCTACCGTCACATTCCTTGATCCTTGCATGCACTTGCATTTATTCCCATCTTATCCAATGAAACAAGGAGGATGAAAGAAGAAGGAGGAGGAGAAGGAGAAGGAGGAGAAGAAGAAGGAGAAGGAGAAGAAGGAGAAGAAATTGGATTTATACCCCACCCTTCACTCACAGGGCAGCTTACAAACTCCTTCCCCTTCCCACAACAGACACCCTGTGAGGTAGGTGGGGCTGAGAGAGCTCTTGACAGAAACTGCTCTTTTTCAAGAACAGCTCTGACAGAACTATGGCTTGCCCAAGGTCACCCAGCAGGTGCAAGTGGGGGAGTGGGGAATCAAACCCCGTTCTCCCAGATTAGAGTCCGTGCACTTAACCACTACACCAAACTGGCTCTTGACATGATGTGTTCTGGATGGCACAGGAACAAAGAGCAGCACGGGCACTGTAGACCAAGGGTCCCCAACCTGATGCCCACGGGCACCTTTCCCAGTGCCTGCCAAGTGTTTTTAAGAAGTGGGTGAGGCCAGATGGGGCTATTGGCCACTGGAGATTGGATTGGCTGTGCAGAGTGTTAAAGACCCTGCTTCGGCAGCAACTGCCACCACGGCAGAAAGGTTTGCACGGCGTGATGGAAAGTAAGCTGAAGCGGCAATTTTATGGCTGGCTCTTCCTCTTGCAGCAGCCATTTTGTGGCAGTCATTTTGTTGCTGTGCCCACCACGCTGTGCCAGAATCCCAAGGATGCCCACGGGAACCCTGCTATAGGCCATTCAGATGGCAAATCCTAACTGCACAGATACAAAGAGAGTGTGAACATTGTAAATAAATAATATGTTCAAAAAGTAAGTTGTTGACTATGGTTCTGGGGGAGACGTGCCATAATTGGTGATCAGCTTTTTAAAATGCTAACTGCATAAATGCAAAAGCTACAACAACCTTTACTATGTAAGATATAAATGTCGCTTATTTACAGCTTATTTACGCAGGCACAACCTTCCCAAGAGCCAACATCATTCAAAGCAACATATGAAAAATAAGCCTTATAAGCAGCTCTTGGTCAAAGGTACTCAACATAGTACCTGATGGAAACACTGAATGCAAGAGAGAGGTCATTCAACTGGGGTTCAGCTACTGTGTGAACAATCTACTCAATGATGGTAAGTTTGACTAACAATCACTTCCACATCAAAGTTCTCATTGTCTTTGACCGTGACCCACCCTAAGCCCTTGGTGATGGTGGTGGGGGGAGAAAGTGAACTGAATTAACTCCACAATACTGTCTACTGAGGCCACCAACAAGTTGAGAGGAACAGTCCGTTACAAGCATCGTGGGGCAGCTGCCAAGAATGAGAACTTTCCTCCTACATTGGTGGGAAGTGCTGTCAAGTTGCAGCCGACGTCTGGTGACCCCCACGGGGTTTCCAAGGCAAGGGACAGATGGAGGTGGCATGCCATTGTCTTCCTCTGTGTAATAGCCCTGGACTTCCTTGTTGGTCTCCCATCCAAGTATTAACCAGAGTTGGCCCTGCTCTACTTCTGAGATCTAGCGAGTCTAGCCCAGCCGGGTCAGGGCCCTACATGACATTACCAAGCTGAAGAATTCTTATCCAAGTGAGCCTTCCCCTGTTCTTGCCTGCGTTGGTGGCACCCAATGAGGCAGATCAATGATGGGAAGATGCACAGTACGTCAGTGGCATAACATGTGAATAAACACAGCTACGTGTTACAGAGTCGGGGGAGGACCAGGAATACCATTTTCGGTGACAGACTCAAGTCTCCCGGAATATGTCTTCCATCATGTGTCTGTCCACCGGAACAACTGTTGACTTTGAGCCTGATTCATTCAAGTACCAGATAGATTTCTAAACCAATCGGATTCTTCTGGTTCTCGAAAGTGTCTGACATGGCAAAGCCACAGGGAGGTGGTGCCAGATGACATTTGGCCACTCAGTGTAGCTGGTAGCACAATCCATGCAATCATGGGAAAAGCCATGGGTGATCTTGCTTTCCTTAGCATTGCAAACCGCCATAGGTGTGTCTGTTCTTTTCCCCTGCCATTTTGCATCGCTTGCCTCTATCTAAAGGTGGCCTCACCTTAGAAATCATAAGCGTGGGATAATTAAGGAGAGGGACGATGTTGTTTAGAAGAGTACCGCACAGATGATCCACTGTCATGATGCTGGGGTTGATCGTCCCAGTTTCTATGGCAACCCTATTATGTCACATTAGCCTGTCCTCATTGTTACTTACAGCATCAAGGTCTCAGTGAGCACCTAATTTACTGGTGAAAATGAACCAGGCCATTTAAATGTGGTTGGGAGGAGATGGGACTTCTTATGAAGAGAACACGTGTTGTATACACTGTGAGTTTCCCCGTCTTTTGTCGGAATGGCAGTTTGTACCTCAAAAGGTGAAGCATTTAAAAGGCAGAGAGAAAGGGACAATTATTGAAATTCAGAAAGACACGCAAGCACTCAGGTTTTACAAGTTCCGTTTTTGTCTTCGTGGCATTTCCAAGTTCTTCAGTCTTGACGGTTAACCTCAAGGGGGATGGGAGACCGAAAAGCAGAGCGGGAATCAATCCGAGACACTGCACCCCCTTCTCCAGTGCGGTGGTTGGACAATTTGCAAAGACAGAATGCAGCCTCCTTTCTCTAGGCGCTGAGACACACAAAGAGGGAAAGGAACAAGTTTTGCAGAATGAATATATAATGACACTTCTCTATCAAGCAACGTCTTACCACTTTCAGCCATCCTATGTAATTCACAGTGCTGTCCACGATTCAAAGGACCCTAAGGAGTCTCAAAGCAGTTTACAATCGCCTTCCCTTCCTCTCCCCACAATAGGCACCTTGTGAGGTAGGTGGAGCTGAGAGAGTTCTGAGAGGACTGTGACTGGCCCAAGGTCACCCTGTGGGCTTCACGTGGAGAAGTGGGGACTCAAACCTGGTTCTTCAGATTAGAGTCCTCCATTCCTAACCACTACACCATGCTGGCTCTCAGTGCAGCAGTGTAACAGGCGATTTCTTGAAACTGAGGGGACCCACGTTTGCTCTCTGACAAAATTTGGTTTTGAAATGTAAAACTTTCCCTCTTTGAGTCACAAGTGTAATGGCTTTGGGTCACTGCTGTGAGGTAAGTTTTATACAGAGCATGAAGAAGCGAAATATCACTGAAGCAGGTACTTTACATTATGTCCGCTGACCGCCACTAGGCGCCAGCAGTCTGCAACCAGAGCTTGGCTCCGAAAGAACAATAGGGACTAGGATCCTGAGCCTCCTAGTTTGAACCTATGGGAACGGCAGTGGGAAGTTTAAACCCTCCAATGGGACCTGTGGGTGTCACCCCAGTGTTGTATATAGTTGGCCATTTCGGGCAGTTGTAGTGTTATGTTGTGTGCAGTAAAATATGAGCTGATAATCACAGAGAGTTTGTCTTCGCTATGCGCCAAACCTAGTGCACAACACTTTAGTACATCAACAAAGAAGATTTGTTTATGTACAGGTGAATTCTCTTTAAAGCTTGTAGTTCTTTTGTCTGCTCAGTGCTGGCCACAGGAATCTCAGCTTTATCCTCTCCCAGAGATAGAATTAAACCACTTTGTGACACTACCAGGGAAAGCTACTCATGAAATTGCCTGCTCCCTTGCTGAGACAACCCCCCTCTCCTGTCTGCACTCTCCCCCTAGCAACCTTCCCCTCCAGTGTTCCTTCTAAGCTCAGTTAGTGTGAGCTAGCTCACAGTTTTTTAGCTTCTAGCTCATACATTTTTGTCTTAGCTCGGGAAGGAGGGCTCCAGAGCAAACTAATTTACAGAGTAGCCCAATCGCTTGCTCGCAACTTTAATGCCAGTAGCTCACAAAGTAGAATTTTTGCTCACAAGACTCCACAGCTTAGAGGGAACATTGCTCCCCTCCCCTCTAAAAGGTGACTGGATGCTGGAGCAGCACTCCCATAGGTTCAGGGATTCAAAGAAGCTGAGTGGTTGTTTTGCCTCTGAGAGGCAGGACATTCTCCTGTCTGTCGCCCAGACCCAAGTGCATGATTGGCCCTATAAAATAAACTCCAACTGGAGCCAGATTTACAGTCAACCAAAAATAAACTACACTTTATGGCCTCAGGTCATGAGGTGCTTCTAAATACAAATAGACCCCACTAAAATTACTGAAATGCCTTTTGGGGTCTCTTAAAACTGACAGAGTTTAGGACCTCAGCAAAAAGCAGAGATTCACAGTATGGAAAAACTAACAAAAGGCCAGAAACCCGTGAATATAATAACAAAGAATTTATAAAAATAACTTGTAAATTTTATCAAATGTTTCACTCTGAATAAAGAGACATTTTGTATAATATTCTTTATTCAGATTGGAACATTTGATAAAAATTTACAAGTTTTTTTTTTTTTTATAAATTCTTCGTTATTATATTCATGGGTTTCTGGTCTTTTGTTAGCATTTAGGACCTTGGCATATTGTAATCCAGCCCTCTCTGCAGTTGTAGCAAGTAGCCATTGGGAAGGGAGCGCCCCATTTTGACTGGGCTATGTGCATATGGACTGAGTATGGGACTGGTTGGAGCATCACATGCATGGAACCTCTTTACATGGTGTTGTTCTATGTAGGAATCCATGAAAGGAAGTCGGTTTCTATGTAGTTATGGCCCCTAGTTGGACTGAGTTTGATGCCATCTAGTTCTCTTAAAACTGGTACTCAATTTCTTGAAAAATATAGTTATGACTAGATGCTCCAAGAAATATGCTACAGAGACTAACAGAAGACTAGAATGCACTTGTGATGTCCAGTGACGATTCAGGTCTACCTTTACTTCCTTCCAGATGCTTTTCTCATTGAATGGGGAACAGGATGCACACGTAGCAGGGCTCAACAATTAATTGGACTCAGGAAGGTGAATGCTGTGTGTCGACTTCTGTAGGTCAGTGGTTTGAGCAGGTGTGTAAAGGTGGAAATATCTGTCGGAACAGAGGGGATGCTTTCACATATGCAGGACTCCTTTGGTGATGGAAAGTGCCGTCAAGTTGCGGCCAACTTATGGCAAACCCCGGAAGGTTTCCAAGGCAAGAGAAGTTCAGCGGTGGTTTGCCATTGTCTGCCTCTGTGTAGTGACCCAAAGATTTCCTTGGTGGTCTCCCATCCAAATACTGACCGAGGCTGGCCCTGCTTAGTTCCCAAGCTCTAGTGAGATCAGGCTAGCCTGGGCTATCCAGGGCAGGGCAGGACTTCTTCAGATGTTGCAAAGTCCTCGTACTGGTGAGCATTTACACGAGGACTTTGAAACAGATGTTTGAAGGGAGTTTTGTGTCTCTCAGACTCACCTGTGCCCTTTTCTCCTTGCAACTGGGTTGTGTGGCCAGAAGCAAGATGCGCCTTCCCCCCCACACTGCTTTCTCTTGGTCGAACTACCCTGTGAAGCTGCTAATGGGCAAGATCCTTTTGTTTACTTGGTTGCAGGTCAGCTCTCAAGGAGGGAGGGCAGCCTGGCATAGCCCAGCCTTGTCAGATCTCAGAAGCTAAGCCGGGTCAATACTTGGAATGGGGACCACCAAGGAAGAATCTGCAGAGGAAGGCAAGGGCAAACAGCCTCTGCTTCTCACTTGTCTTGAAAAACTCTTGCTTTGGGTCACCATAAGTCAGCTCTGACTGGATGGCGTCACGGCACTTCACACACACACACACACAACGCATGCACGCATGCACACACACACACACTTTACAGTGGAGCCAAGGCAAAAAAGGCATGTGAGTTTGGAAGGCACCATACTCCCAGGGTATGTTTAGCCTGGGAAAGAGAAGGCTTAGAAGGGACATGATTGCAGTCTTCAAGTATTTGAAGGGCTGTCATGTAAAAGATGGAGCAGATCTATTCTCTCTTGCTCCGGATTGCAAGACTAGATCTAATGGGTGGAAATTACGAGGGAGTCGTCACCGGCTAGATATCAGGAGAAACTTCCTAACTGTAAGAGTGGTTGAGCAGTGGAACAGCCTGCTTTGGAAGGTGGTGGATGCTCCTTTGCTGGCTGTTTTCAAGCGGAGGCTGGACGGCCATCCTTCGGGTATGTTGTAGGGCTATCTTTCATCTATGCTTCTGCAGAGTGCAGGGGGCTGGACTAGATGACCTGCAAGGTCCCTTCCAACTTTAACATTCTGTGATTCTATGATTCCCATCCAACGTTTGCTTTAAAGTTCTTGTGCCCACACTCTATAAACACAAAGTTTTTATAACGTGGAGAAGGGGCCCTTAGATTCCAGTGAGTCATCATTTTTTTTTCTTTTTTCTAGGTTGTATTTGGAACAGCTGGTTTCCTCTGCCCCCTGATACCCTTCATAACACTAACTTTTGAGGTTCCTAATAGAGTTATTGTGGAAAAGACTCCTCTTTTTAATCTTTCTAATAGCCAGCACAACTCCATCAGCCAATAGATGGCACCCTGGCTGTCCCTATACGAGCCAAGTTATATGTGTGTATTTGTGATACTACATGAAAAGTGTTTTGGGAAAGTAACAGCAAAATGGCTGTAAAAGGTAACATTGTTATGAGGAGGGAAATTTTCTTTTCCAGAATTTACTTTTAAAAAAAGTTATAGCCATTGATGCCTCTCTTGTCGCTTTGTTTTCTTTCAAAAGACGGTTTCTCTCTCATTTCTCTTTGGTTTTTCTTCAGGGTCAAGTTCTTCCATGTACTGATTTTCATCACTTGTGCGTCCCTATCGCTTCAGGGTTTTCTCCCAGTAGTCCCAGAGGGAGCAAAACAGATGTGGAAAAGGGGGGAGGGGAACCCAAAGCGACAGGGACAAACGAGTGACAAAAAATGGTAGTGCAGTAGAGCCCAAAAGGCTAAGAGCTGAGGAGAAGTCCAGGTCCAAATGACCTTCCAAAAAGGGACAAGTGTTGACTCACACGTCCCATTCAGCAGGCTCCGATGTTCCTAGTTTTCTCCCCTCCAAGTTACAACATGCTCAGGCAAAAAATTCAAAATAAAGGGGAGGAATGAAAGGCAAGAAATAACTCTCACAGTTTGTGTGTTTGTGTGTGAAGTAACAACTTGTGTGTACGGCTAAGTGCCGTCAAATCGCTTCTGACTCATTTTGACCCAATGAATTTATGACCTCCGAAATGCCCTGTCAGTCAGCCTTGCTCAGGTCTTGCAAAATGAGGGCCCCTGTGGCTTCCTTGACTGCGTCAATCCATCTCCTGTTGGGTCTTCCTCTTTTTCTTGCTGCCTTGAACTTTTCCCAGCATTATTGGCTTCTCCAGTGAATCTTGTCTTCTCAGAATGTGACCAAAGTACATAGGGTTGCTTCTGGGGGCTTCAATCTGCCCCTGGCCAGCTGGCCAATGGGGAAGCCCCACCCTCAAGCCCCACCCCCAAGAGCTACCAATCACCCAACCACTTCCTCCCTCCCCTCCTGTCCAATTTAAAGGGCTTCAGCTGGTCAACGGAGACCTTAACCCTTAAAAAGGGGAGTTTGAGAATCCCAGAGTAACACAGCCAACCTACAATGGCAACAAAAGCAGAGGATTAAACAAAACTAAATTACGGACGCGGATAAAAATCCACGTGACACAAAGCCTGCCCCATAGATCCACAGAGAATCATGTTGAAAACAGAAGAAGGGATAGCATTGTTGTAAGCAAGAGTGGTTTTGTTGCACTGGGACTCATTTATTTTCTGGAAAAGGTTTTCCGGCGTGTGAGTTGCAACACATTGCTCTCACGCGGACGGGTTCTTGGTTTAACGCTTTTGGATGCATGTCTTGGGGTTGTTTGGAACGGGTGGTTCTGGGCGAGAGGAGGCTCTGCTCAGACTTGTGTGCTCCCCTTGTTTTGTTTGTTTCTCCCTCGGCAAACATGTCCCCCCCCCTTGAGTTTTTTGATGAATATATCCAACCTCCAAAATCTGAGCCGTTTCAAAAAAAATAAATAAAATACTGTATTCAGAGATTGCCAGCTGGTGAATCAATTTATCTTAACACCTACAGCTGGGCAACATATCTAATAATAGGATATGCGTTATGGATCAAAAATAATTAGCAGATGTCATGTAGCAATATGCAGCATGTGCTGGATGCTAAGTGTATGTAAAAAAAGCCTCATTCCTTTTTCTCTTTGCATACACACAAATCCACAAGACACTGTAACAATGGGAAGGATTGTAAACTGGCTCTTTGGCTGGCTCTGCCCTTTCATGAATCCTCCCAAAGCGATATAATCTTCTGCTCTAAATCGGTGTGGATAGCCACAAACAGACGACGAGTGTATATTCAGGTATGAGCAGTGCCACCGAGTTTTCTACGGACACTCAGGGAATGGGTAGTTTGTTAGCACACAGCCACCCCCTAATAGGCTGAACTTGGCCGATAATGAGCTGATAATGGGCCGTGCTTTGGCAGGGCTTCATAAAACGGAGTAGTCATGTGTTAAAACACCGTTTCAACTACTGCCCCAAAACTGCCATTAGTGCTCCTTCATTATCAGAAGTGGCCTTTTTGCGTTGAAGTGTGGTGAGCAGAGTGGATGAGATCTCAAGAGTTGAGTGTGTGTGTGTGTGTGTGGGGGGCAGTGGTAAAATTTTAAAGGCTTCAATGCATCACTTTGGAGCACCTACGAGACTAAATGGAGACGTGGACAGTGGTGATTGTCCATTGGCTTCCTGCTTCAGAATAAAGCCTTACTAGCATAGCATCAAGGTACCCTTTAAAAGTCAAGTTTTGTACCTTCAATGCAGGCCCATGGCTGCAGTGGGGCATCTTGGGGCTAGGCCCCCTGAGTTACTGGCAAGGCCCCACGACTTCCCATCCAGCCCAGGGCCCCTAAAGTGGCAGCCAGTGTGGGGAAGGAGTCGGGTATTCCTTTAATTCAATTAGCCAGTGCCCCCTAAGAAATTTAAATGCCCCCCCCAACTTTAAGAATCCTGGCTACCAGCCTGCTTCAATGTATAACTAACAGCTTCAGAGCATAAAATCTGTACGCCGGCCAGAACCAGCGATGCACCTGCATATTAAGTAACCCCTGGGCCAGATATGCTCCTCACAGAAGGTTCTCCTCATAGGTCTCCTTTGTTCCATGGCACATTCTGTCTCAGCTCTTTCCAGGTTTCCCCCCTTGCTGATCTTGAACTATGGAAAGGATTGCCAGAGACCGTTCAGAAAGCAAGGGCATAATAGCTGGCCTTTCCGAAGAGCCAAAGGACCACAGAATATATCCAGCCATGCAACTCAAAATGGCATTTCTGTCTGTGGAAGGAGGATGAGCATTTTGGCACTGCGGACCTCCACGCCTCAGGTAGTTGAAGACGAGCTAACTCTTTCTCAGCAAGCTTTTTCATACAAGGTAGGCAGATCCTGCTGGAAAGGTATGGCTGACTGATGTTCCTGTGTTCCTTGGAGAGTTTTATTTATTTATTTAGATTTATAGACCGCCCTCCCTGCGAAGAGGCTCAGGGTGGCTAACAAAACTGGGCACGTATGCCAATACTTAAAACAATTAAAAACAAGAGAAAACAGTCTATTACAATCATATAACAAAACAAAGTGCTCTTGTTGTCTCAAAAAGAATCTGCAGTAACAAGATGGCATCCTGATGGTAACGGTCCCTGATCGATAATATCAGTTCCAGGCAGCACTGTCGTTCATTTGTCACCGAGCCATCTCACCCCCCGATGTTACCCAATCTAGTTGTTGTTGGTGGTACAGCAGCGGCGGCTCCTACTCAAAAGCCTGGCGGAAGAGTTTTGTATTTGGGCTGCCCTTAACTGTGTTAGGTGGCTTTTCCTCATGTCTGTAAGCCATGTTGGGCACTTTGGGGAGGGCAGGATATGAATGCCAGCATGGTGGGCTTTGGCGCGTAGTATTTGGTGAGGACTGCAATGATTTCCTTGTAGGTGTTCTCCTCGATCTTCTTGGGCACCAGGAGGCTCTTCGCTAGGTGGATGGTGGCCACCCCACATGTGCTGAGAAGTAGATCCCGTTTCTTGCCTGCGTTGGTTACATCGTTGTAGGAGATGAAGCTCTTGAGCTGGTCTACCCACAATTCCCAGAACTCGGGGTGATTGGGGTCGAAGACTGTGAGGGTTCCTGGAGCGACAGCCATGGCTCTGCGGCATGACAGTGAGCGATGACCTGTGGATTGGGGCGCAGTATGGTGCTGCTTGGGAGCTGAGCAGGGCACGGTGTCTGTTGCTGGGTCGGTGCCCGATGCCGGGTTGGAGTCAGGCTCGCTCATTTGGATCCTGTCCTCGTCGCCAGTATAAAGTACTGAGACTGATGCGAAGTGTAGTGATTCAGCTCATACTTTATTTAAGAAGAAGAAGAAGAGATGGCTTTGCCGGCTCACAGGCCAGCTTATATTCATAACTCACACCACACCCAAACACACACCCACACTCACACCCATGATTGGTTATTTACAGTGCACCCTTAGACCCATAGTCTCTCCTAGGATCCTAGAGTTTCTATAGGTGCGCACTAGGATCCGTTCGGGCTATTGTCTCTGGCAGCGAAGCTTGGGTCTTTCGCCCAACCGCGTGTTTGCCCGACCACGTGCGCGGGCTTTCCTGAGTACACAACAGCAATCAAAACAGTATAGTGCATCCAAAGAACAATGCAATGGAGCAGGATCACAAAACTGGAGAACAATGCAATATGAACAGTGTGAGACCTATGCTAAACCATGGATGACAAAATTAGAACACTAATAAAAGCATGTATATATATATTTATATAAGAAACAAAGCAATGAAAGCTGCATGATGTGAAAAAAATTGCCCTCACTTGCCTTCCCAACTCCGACACAAATGGTTATGGTTTTATTTACTGAGGTTGATGACTTTGACTACAGTGCTGTGATTTTATTCATAAAAGGATTCTTGATTGGAGGTCCTTGACCATGTGACCAATTAAGAAGGAAGCAGCAGCTGAGCAGCCAGGAGAGATACCGGAACTAAAGAGGTGAAAGCACAGTCACAGTAGCTAAGAGCCAAGCTAAATCCAGTACATTTATTCATATCTACTATGCTCATTCCCACAGAAAGCCAGAGAGTCTATTTTTTTCCACAGCACAACACTGAGGGGACCCAACTCTTGCCCCTTCTTACTTTGCTGTGTCCCATTATTTTAAGCAGATTTTCTTCCAGCCTGGCTCTTTTGTGGTGTTAAAGCTGGGCTGAAAGAAAAGTGCTTAAATTAATGGAGTGCAGTGAGGTAACGATGAGGGAAGGGCAGGGTTCTTAGGATTGCCAACCTCCAGGTGGTAGCTGGAGATCTCCCGGGATTACAACTGATCTTTGTGCAACAGAGATCGGTTCCCCTGGAGAAAATGGTCGCTTTGGAAGATGGATTTTTTGCATTATACCTCACTGAAGTTCCTCCATTCCCCAAACCTTGCCCTCCTCAGGGTCTACTCCCAAAATCTCCAGGTATTTCCCAACCAGGAGCTGGCAACGTTACTTTTGATCCCCCTCGCTCACACATTCCCTCTTCTGTTACAAATAGGCCCTTCCCACTCCTGCCTGACACATCCTGTTGTTTTTTCCCCAAGAGAAATTTCCAGGTGTTGAAATTGCCAGTTTAACCCCCGAACTCAAGGCCAGCAGCGAATCTTTGGTGTGGTCTTAATTGTATCTAATTTATATCACATAAATCAAGAAGAGTCTAGGCCTGGGTGAGGCCCTGGGCGCTTCCTGCACCGAGTCTGTTAACTTGGCGGTTTGTTGACGGTTTTCTCTTGCTGCCCTGGAGGCTCTGGTAGGTTGGTGGGTGGTGATGTCAGTTTGCGACATTCCCTGAGTTGCTGACAGCTTCATCATCACTACAGAGCACAGGAACACCGGGAGACTCTTTATTCTGTCGCTGCTGATGAATGGATTTCAGATGCTCCGTGGGTGATGCATTGTGAAATGGGCAAGGTGCAGCAGGCCTGGATCTAACAGGGACTAAAGACGCCAGCCATCAGTGTTCCCTCTAAGCTGAGTTAGCGTGAGCTAGCTCACCATTTTTTAGCCTCTGGCTCACACATTTTTATCTTAGCTCAGGAAGGATGGCTCCGGAGCAAAGTAATTTATGCAGTAGTCATACTGGAGAGCCAGTTTGGTGTAGTGGTTAAGTGTGCGGACTCTTATCTGGGAGAACCGGGTTTGATTCCCCACTCCTCCACTTGCACCTGCTGATGTGACCTTGGGTCAGTCACAAGCTCTGGCGCAGCTGTTCTCTCAAGGACAGTTTGTGTTAGAGCTCTCTCAGCCCCACCTACCTCACAGGGTGTCTGTTGTGGGGAGGGGAAGGGAAAGGAGTTTGTAAGCCGCTCTGAGATGCCTTTGGGCAGTGAAGGGCGGGGTATAAATCCAAACTCTTCTTCTCTTCTTCTTCTTCTTAATGCCAGTAGCTCACAAAGCAGCATTTTTACTCACAAGACTCCACAGCTTAGTGGGAACATTGCCGGCCACCTAACTGTGGTGCGTTGCTCAAGGCCTACCAAACCGAATAGAGGACTTAATGGATGCAGCCACAAGATAATCCGTTTGCTGGTACGTACGGTGTTTATTATGTTTGGAGAGAAAGAGTCAGGTCTTTCTACCATCTGAGGACTCAGATGGCAAAATCCCTATGGAGATAAAGTGTCTGATGGGGTCACTACGATCTAGTCTGTGATCTAGAGAGAACCTGAAATGATCACATAATTCACCACCTGGCAAAATCAGTTCAGTTTGCTAAACTGAAAAGCAGGCAGAAGTTTTTCTGTGGATCAGATTAGGCCAGTATTTAGTGATTTATCAATATCAATATTTAGTGATTTATCAATATCTCATTGACGACAGATGTACTTTTTACTCCTATTTGAACTTACTCATTTTATCCCACCCTTTCTCAGGGCAGCATAACTCTTTTTGATTGCTGTACTTTATCTTCATAACAACCCTATGAAGAAGTAGAACAAATTTAGAGTCTTGTGGCACCTTTAATTCCAACAAAGGTTTATCCAGGGTATGAGCGTGTATGCACACGAAAGCTCATACCTTTGTTGGTCTTAAAGGTGCCACAGGACTCTAAATTTGTTCTACTGCTTCAGACCAACACAGCTGACCACCTGGAACCCTATGAAGTAGGCTAGGCTGAGGGAATGAGTAGCCCACATCCACCTAAAGAAGAGATTCGAACCCAAGTCTTCCCCAGCTCTGTCACTCTAACTGCTACATTCCTCCAGTTCTCACTTCATATAGGATGCCCTGTTTTTGAAGGCACCACCACACTGTTCACGAAAACATGAGTGCATCCCTTGTCTTGAAATGCAACCCAAACTTGCTATTAGGATAATTTCATAACTTAGATTCATTTCATACATTGGTCCCAAAAGCTCAGTGCCTTGTGTTCTCATCACCCATCCTGTCTCATGAGGCCACTGCTGTGTAGTGGCTAGAGAACCAGATTGGGATCTGGGAAATCTGGGTTCAGATCCTTACTCTGCCATGGTAGCTTGCTTGGTGACACTGGGTAGATCATACTCTCTCACCCGCATCTACAGGGATTTTGTGAGGATAAAATGAGGAAAGGGGAATCTCTTCCTCCTCCTCCTCTTCCTCATTCCTTGGAGGAAGGGCAGCCTAAAAATGTGCTAGGCAGACAGATGTTTTGCTGAATGACTTGTAAACACATGTGAAATGACACAATGTTGTAGAAGAGTGCAATTTTGCCTTGGAGTTTGTCACCACACCCTGACCCTCAGATCTGTGACACTGGCAAACAGTTGAACCAACCCACAATGCCTCTCAGAGGCTGAGAGAGGCCCAGGCCACTTCCATTTTTTGAGGCTATATATATATCTATAAAAACAACAATAATTGAAGAAAAGGCAAAACAGGGTTACAAAATTACAAAAAAAAACCCCTCTAAATTTGAGGCCATCTGTGAATGTGAGGCCTCGGCCAAATGGCCCTTCTGCTCCCCCTGCCCCGCCCCTTGATCGGTCCTGCTTGTCCACACAGCAGGTCAAGCTGGCTCACTTCAACTAACATAATTTCAGTTTTTATTTAGCATTTTTGGCTCACTTTGGTCTCAGACCCTTCCAAGTAGCTGATGCAGAGGCTATTGAAGAATTAGCACTGATCCAGGAGTGAGCACAGCTGGATTCTTTTGTTTTGTTTTGTTTTAAGATGGAGGTTTCTCAGGAACTTCTCTGGCAGTCTCGGCGGGGCCCCACAGAAACCCAAGGAGTTCCATGTGAGACACAAAATCTCAGAATTGCCTTTGAATCAGGCCGAGGGCCACACTGGCCACCACGATGAGACTCATCCTTCCCAGGGTAACTGCTTCTAACTGTGCTGCTAAATCTCTCCCTCTCCCCTTCCCTCTCACCCACCAGAGTTTCCATACATTTGCTGCAAGTCTGCAATGAGCACCATTCACCAAAGATTTGTGGTCCCTTTTGCTTTTTTACTTCCCAGGGAGGACAGCGGCTTAGAGGCAGGATGTGATTCATAATTGAACGTGTGTGACTTGGACTTCTCACATTCTGTAGGTCTCAAAATAGGCCGAGAAAGGATTGGGAAGAATGAGGAGGGCGGAAGGAGTGGTCCTCCTAGCATGCAGGCCCCCATCTACGCTGGTACCATCTGAAGCTTTAACTCTGCGCCAAGCTACACAGAGCAGATCTCTGTACTGCTCGGGTGATTTTTTAAAAAAATGTTTTTATTTAAAAGCAGCCATGGGTGGTTCTGAACTTGGAGAAGCAGCGCTGAGCGTTGGAGGTGTGAGCAGGAAAAGGGTC
Source organism: Gekko gecko (assembly GCA_029375565.1). Classification (NCBI taxonomy): domain Eukaryota; kingdom Metazoa; phylum Chordata; class Lepidosauria; order Squamata; family Gekkonidae; genus Gekko; species Gekko gecko. The sequence goes on along the minus strand of JAPDNY010000011.1, from coordinate 85,554,690 downwards.
ATGACCTACACAGATGCTGTTTTCGCCCTGTTGAACTACAAAGCTCGATTTATTGAAGTGGCTTGTCAAAAGGAAAGCATCCAAAGCATTGGCGAAGTCTTCCAGAAGTCTCTTCCATGAGCGTAATTAAAAAACAAACAAAACAAACAAACAAAAACAACTAACAAAATTTGTGGCCGGGTATGAGATTTCATGAGTCACTGATCAATTCTTCAGAAAGCTCCTCCCCTGCCACAAATTTTGTTAGTCTTTAAGGTGCTACTGGACTTTTGCTCTTTTCTGTTGCTACAGACAGACTAACACGGCTGCCCATCTGGATCTAAGGAGCACTGGAATTGTCCTTGACTCTCAGGGTCTCTTCAAGGAGACAAGTGGACCAGCCCATATCTATATTTATTTGATTATTTAAACATTTTGGCTGCACTTCCCTGCAAGCAGGGCTCAGGGCGGCTTACAACAGAAAGAAACATACGATAAATAACTAGACGTTAAAATCCTACAATACAATATAGTACAGTACAGTACAGTACAAAACAATACACAGTGCATACTTCAGCAATAATTCAGTCCATTCCAAGATGGTAAGAAAATTTCAGATTTCACAAGCCTCCGGGGCAGGGGTGGCCGGCTTGTGGAGAATGGAGGGTATGAGAGTACCAGATGACATGCTGTACTATCACTGTCCTCAACCAAATGCCTGGTGGAACATCTCTGCCTTTCATGCCCTGTGAAGAGGTAACAAATCCTACAGGGCATGGATGTTCTCCAGCAGAGAGAGCCACCAGGCATCAGACTCCCAGTCAAGTTAATCTCAACAACTCTCTCTTGGCAGTGATGAGTTTATTGAGATATATGCAGGATCCAGAAAGTCACTGTGTTAGAACTAAAGGCTTTTGGCATGTACAAGCTTAATATAGGTAATTTGAATAAAAGCCCCTTCCTTCCCCAAGCATATGTCACACATTCATGCCATGCCTAGCATTGCCATCTCAACCAAGGAAAAGATATATGTCTTGGTTATCTACCGCTCAAGCTGGTACCACAAGCTTCTCAAGGACACCTCACTCTGGGAAAGGGAAAGGAGGTACAACTTGCGAGAAAAGTTATGACTTCTACAAGGAAAGGTCCCATTCTCTCACATTCAGTCAAGCCCCCTCTCCGTAGGAATTGCCTCCCCCCAATAACCATGGCAAACAAAGAGAGCAAAGCGAAACAAGTTTAGACACCAGGTAGGGGCCAGGGTTGAAAAAGCCCTGGCCCTGGTTGAAGACAGCCAGATCTTTCTTGGGCTGGAGACCACCAGGAGGTTTTTACTTCCCAAGCGTAATGCTCTTCTGGGGGCATACTGAGATAGGTGGTCCCGAAGGTATCAGATTTCATGAGGAGAATCTCCACCTTCTTTGGTTTAGGGTCCATCTCAGAGACGGCCCATCATATTTTAGTGAAACCGGTTTCATCAACGTTTTATCTTTGTAATCCATTCTGATTTTTAAAATTTATTTATTTATTTACATTATTTATAGTCTGCCTTTCTCACTTGGACTCAAGGCAGATTACCCAGAGTGAGTCGATGCCATTCCACAGGCGGGATATTCAGTAAACAATGCCTTGGGTTGTCGAAGCAAGCAGAAGTCTGAAAAAAACAGAACCAAAGCAAAGCAGACATGTTAACATGACAGATTACAGGATGCAAAATTACATAGTACAGTTCAATTAACAGCAAACTATACACAGTAGTACAGACCACAGTCCCTAATAATTTGTCCAAGGAACTTTGTGAATAGATGGGCCATTGGCCTGATCCAACATTGGCTTCTCTTATGTTCTTCTATTCTTATTTTATATGGTGCTATCCTATTGTCTAAGGAGCTGCGGTGGCTCAAGTGGTTAAGACACTGAACTGCAGGCTGTGGAAGGTCAGTAGTTCAGCAGTTCGAGACCCGGGTGCCGCATGACAGGGTGAGCTCCTGTCTCTAGTTCCAGCTCCTGCCAACCTAGCAGTTCGAAAGCAAGAAATTGCAAGTAGATAAATAGGTACCACTTCGGTGGGAAGGTAACAGCGTTCCGTGCACCTTGGTGTTTAGTCATGCCGGCCACATGACCACGGAAACGTCTTCGGACAGCGCTGGCTCTTCGGCTTTGAAACGGAGATGAGCACCACAACCCTAGAGTCGGATTCGACTGGCTTTCGAGCAAGGGAACCTTTACCTTTACCTTTACCTATCCTATTGTCTGCATAGAAAAGCCCTCTGGAATAATTCAGTTTTGCATAGTTTGTGGAAAGCCAGGAGAGTGGGAGCCTTCCTGGTGGGGGCCACCTGCAGAAGGCCCTGCTCTGATGAGTGAAGCTGTCATGGTGGAGCATGGGGGAGTGACATTTAATTTGTGAATTGTGGGGGGGGGTAGATAGGAAGATGAGCAAGGATGGTGGGTGAGTAGAGTGTCGGGGGTGGGGGGAGGAGCTGCAAAGTTGGGGTGAGTGAAGTGCCAGGGGTGGGTGGTAGGATGGATTGGGTAGACTGATGGAGAAAAGGTGGACAAAAGAGATGGGGGTAGATTGACCTCCCAGGGGAATGGTAGGAAGGCGTGAAATAGAGGGTAGGGTCACTGTAATGGGAGACAGGGGAAACAGGAAGGTAGGTTAACAGACAAGGGGAGGTAGATTGATAGAGATGGGGGTTGTCTGACAGATGAGGGGAAGGGAAGAAAGAAAGGGATTGGGAGAAAGGGGAAAATAGGGGGTAGGTTAACAGAGAAATGGAGGTAGATTGACGGAGATGGGGGTAGGTTGACAGATAAGGGGAGGGGAGAAGGAGGAAGAGGGAGGGAAGCAAAGAGGGGGAAGGGATGTACCCTCTCTGCAACTTTCTTGTGGGTCCCCACTTGTGTTTTCCTTATTTGCATTGTTTTAAATTGCGTTATCTACCTTGCGTTTCAGTATGAAAGGCAAACTATAAATTGAATAAGTAAATAAATAATGAATTCCCTTTGTCTCTAAAGGGACTGCAGAATTTATAGCCACAAGTCATCTCCCTGCCTGGCTCTCTAGAGCTTTGTCCCCCAGTCCCTCTCTAGAGCTTTGTCCCCCAGCTCCTAACCCAGAGCTGGCAGCCCTAGCTCCATGACCCTTTTGGTCAGAATCTCTGGAGAACCGACCCCTCTCTCTCTGTCTAATCCATGACGGCCCCCTTTCCAGTGGCAGACTGGCCATGTAACTTACAGGGAAATTTCCCGGTGGGCCTCTGCCTCAGAGAGCTGCTGGTGGCCAGAAGCAAGCAGAGTCAAGCCCCAGCAACACAAGGACCACCTAGCCCAGACTTCTCATCAGTCATGGCATTTTGTACCAGCTCACCAACTGCTCCCGCACTGCTTCCAGTTTGGGGGAGGATGCAATGAGTGAGCTAATGCCTGTTGTTGGCCCCACTGAGCTGAGATGCCCTGTGGTTAGGGTTGCCAGTCTCAGGTTCAGAAACGCTTGGAGATTGGAGGGTGAAGCCTGGGAGAGGGAGTTTAGGGAGGAGAGGTACCCCGGAGGGGTATTATGCCACCTTCCAAAGCAGACATTTTCTCCCCAAGTGGAATAAGTGTAATAAATAAATAATCCCACCTGTAGTGCTGGCTTGTAGTGCAGCAGGGTGTGCTCAGCTTGGCTTACTCCAGGTCCATCTTTACTTCTCCATCTTCTCCTCCCCCTTTCCCAAGTCTGCTTTGGTTAGGGAGTGTCTGAGTTGCCCCCGAATGATGCGGGCCCCGGCTTTTCAACACTCTTGTGGTAGCAGCACCATCGAAAGAAAGTGTGAGGAATTATGAAGGGGCCCAGACTCGACTCGCAGTTCTGGCAGCCCTTGTGTCTCAAGTACAAATATTGCCTCACAAATGTCATTTTCGATACTTTTCAGCCACTTAAGTAACAAAGCCGTTGTAATCTGCGGCTCGCTTTTCATTTCAAGTCAGCCAGGCTGCCTCCCTCTGCACCAATCTCTCCCCAGGCACACAGGCATTTCGCTCCTGCTGGGTATCAGCTGAAGGAATCTTCCTTGTTAAAGGACAGCTGAGTCTCAACGGCACCCCGTCTCCTCGGGGGGGGCTCTTCATGCATAGGCATTTGGAAGAAATCTCCCCCCCTCCCCACCCCCAGCTCTTTTCCATCTTGATCTGTAGACTCAGGGATTTGGGGAAGGAGCCATCTGAAATCAAACCACTCACACAAACTATTAAACCCAGCTGGCTTCGATGCTTTTACCTCATGCAGTTTAATAACGCAAGTCTCAAGGTTGATTGGCATGTGTCGGAACGGGTGCATACAGCTTTCCCGCCTCCTTCTCGGGGGGCACCCATAAAGGATTTTAAGCTCTCCAATTAAAGCAGTGGTCTCGGCAATCCAGGGACCTCCCTTTTTGTGGCCCTGTGAGCTGCCTTCCTGCCTGCTGCACCACACCTGGAGACCGGAGCAAGAGAAGCACTGGAGGAGCTACGGTGGCTTTTCTTTTACCCTGCATTAGCCGGCCATTTCAAGGGCATCGCTCAGTGGCTGAGACTGGAAACTTAGCCAGGAGTCTCCTGGACCTTTTCATGACCTGCCACAAGGCTGCCAAGGGGTGCATAAAACACACAAAACTGCCTTCTATGGAGACAGACCATTGGCCTCTCGAGGTCAGTATTATCTGATAAGGACAGCCAGTTTGGTGTAGTGGTTAAGTGCACAGACTCTAATCTGGGAGAACCGGGTTTGATTCCCCGCTCCTCCACTTGCACCTGCTGATGTGACCTTGGGTCAGTCACAAGCTCTGGCACAGCTGTTCTCTCAAGGACAGTTTCTGTCAGAAGTTCTCTCAGCCCCACCTACCTCACAGGGTGTCTGTTGTGGGGAGGGGAAGGGAAAGGGGTTTGTAAGCCGCTCTGAGACGCCTTTGGGCAGTGAAGGGTGGGGTATAAATTCTTGGAGATTTTGGGGGTGGAGCCTGGAGAGGGTGGGATTTGGGAGGGGAGGTACCTCGGTGAAGCATAATGCCATAGAGACAGCCTTCCAAAGCAGCCATTTTCTCCTGGAGAAGTGATCTCAGTTAGATGGAGATCCACTGTAATTCTGGAAGATCCCCAGGCCCCACTGCAACCCTAACTATAACTGGCAGTGGCTTTCCCATAGAAGCCTTCCATGTGCTTCCAAGTTAGGTGCAGAGTTTTGCCTGTGAAACCAGCAGCCTAGCTCAGGATGAACAAGTGGGGCAGTTGCCTGAAGGGCAGCCTGGAAGGGGGTACAAGTACTGCTATCCTGGAGCAGCAGTGGGCGTACTTGGAACATCAACCCAGGAGAGCCAAAGGGGAGCAAAATAAGGTGCCGTTGCCTTCACTGGAGGAGCCTGAGATTGTTGTGGCACAGTTGCCTTCCCCCAATTTAAGCATGTGTAACCTGGACAAGACATCGGGCCAATATCACAATGGGAACTACCTGGCCACCGGGGTACACCGGCTATGCTGCTTGTGCTACGCTTTCTAGCTGCAAAAGATATCTGGGTGTGTCCATTGGTGCAACTGTCTGGTTTTGGTTTTGCCCATGCAATTCATTATCCTCTCCTGATTATATCCAGGTGCATCTGCTCTGCTATTCTATTGCTCCTAGATAGCTTCAAAGCCAGCCACTGAATGAGGTGGTTTTCTCTACCATGCCTTCAGGCCTGGATGAGTAAATCCTAGCAATCCCTTGCAATGTTCTCCTGACCCTTGATTTGGCCTCCTGTCATGGTTCTCAGGTGACATCTTAACTTGAGGGGGCACCAGAAAGCTTTCTGCTGCATTCTGGCTCAAAAATAGCAACCCAAAAACAACGGCAGGGGTGTTCATGTCTACGGATTGCTACAACAATGAGAGACAGCTTGGGAGTCTGGGATGTGCCTTGGATGCACAATGTGAGCTGAGCAACTGATTCCCCTTAGTTTTCCGGTCTGATTTTGAGAAATCCATTGCCTCCTTCAGCAGCATAGTATGGCAAGTGGAGTCAGCCATAGTTGGTGGTGCGTGCTGTGGACCTGGTAGTTCAAGGACTGCATGCATTGTTGAACACATGAAGACACGGGGCTGCCTTATACTGAATCAGACCCTTGATCCATCAAAGTCAGTACTGTCTACTCGGACTAGCAGCAGCTGTCCAGGGTCTCAGGCTGAGGTCTTTCATGTCACCCCCTACCTGATCCTTTTAACTGGAGATGCCAGGGATTGAATCTGGGACCTTCTGCATGCCAAGCAGATGCTCTGCCAGTGAGCCACAGCCCCTGTTGTTGCTATGCCTATGGCACACATAACCCAGGGTGAACTAATTCCTAGGAGAGGATATTTTGTGTGTGTGTGTGTGTGGGAGACATAAAGTTAATTTCAAAAGTGATTTCAGCATAGGGCAAAACAAGACATGCATGGGATGGAGATGACATCCACACATCATTGAATATGATTGATGAGCCATAGCAATAATTCACAAATGAATTTTAATGTGAGGACAAGCCAATCCAGAAGATGAAGGAATGTTGTTGTATAATATCCCATAATCCAACAAGACCTAGACTGGGGGACTGTCAAGGCTTCCTTGGTGAAGAAGAAGAAGAGGAGGAGGAGGAGGAGGAGGAGGAGATTGGATTTATACCCTGCCCTTCACTACCCGAAGAAGTCTCAGGTTGTGGTCACACACAACTAAATAATTTACTTTCAATGCACTTTCCAACTAGATTTTGCCAGTTCACACAGTAAAAATCCAGTTGGGAAGTGCACTGAAAGCGGATTGAAAGTGGACGATTTAGTGTGTGTGACCACAGCCATAGAGTGGCTTACAATCAATGCTCCCTCTAAGGTGTGCAGTCTTGTAAGCAAAAATTCTACTTTGTGAGCTACTGGCATTAAATTGGTGAGCGAAGAATTTGGCTACTGTATAAATTAGTTTGCTCTGGAGCCATCTTTCCTGAGTTAAGACAACCATGTGTGAGCCAGAGGCTAAAAAACTGTGAGCTACCTCACAAAACTCATCTTAGAGGGAACACTGCTTACAATCTCCTTTCCCTTCCTTTTCCCACAACAGACATCCTATAAGGTAGGTGGGGCTAAGAGAGCTCTTTCGAGAACTGCCCTTGAGAGAACAGCTCTGAAAACACTTAAGACTGACCCAAGGTCACACTAGCGGTTGCATGTGGAGGAGTGGGGAATCAAATCCGGTTCAATTAGGTATAAAAAAATCAAAGGCACAGATATAGAATGGGAGGGATTTGGCTTGACAGCAGCTCATGTGAAAAGGATCTAGGTGTTCTGGTTGATCACAAGCTAAAAATGAGTCTGCAGTGCAATGTGACTGTGAAGAAAGCTAATGCAATTTTAGGATGCATTAACAGAACCATTGTGTCCAGATCACAGGAGGTGGTAGTTCTGCTCTATTCTACTACGGTCAGGCCTCACCTGGAGTACTGTGTCCAGTTTTGGACACCACATTTTAGGAAGGATGTCGACAAGCTTGAGCGTGCACAGAAGAGAGCAACCAGGATGGTGAGAGGGTTGGAATCCAAGTCTTACAAGGAAAGGCTGAAAGAGTTGGGTATGTTTAGCCTGGGAAAGAGAAGGCTTAGAGGGGATATGATTGCAGTCTTTAAATATTTGAAGGGCTGTCATGTAGAAGATGGAGCAGATCTATTCTCTCTTGCTCCGGATTGCAAGACTAGATCCAATGAGCGAAATTACAAGGGAGTTGATCCCGGCTAAATATCAGGAGAAACTTCCTAACTGTAAGAGTGGTTGAGCAGTGGAACAGACTGCCTCGGGAGGTGGTGGATGCGCCTTCACTGAACGTTTTCAAGCAGAGGCTGGATGACCATCTTTCGGGTAGGTTGTAGGGTTATCTTTTGGCTATGCTCCTGCAGAGTGCAGGGGGTTGGACTAGATGACCTGCAAGGTGTCTTCCAACTCTAATATTCTATGATTCTATGATTCCTAGACTAGAGTCTATGGTCTTAATCACTACACCGAACCAGCTCTTTAGCAATGCGCGGGGTTGGAATTGGGGGAAAGGATCTCCCTATAGAATCCAGGAACATGCAGCTGTGTTTTCATAATGAAAGGCTTCATCCTGACCTGCATTGTATAATTCCCGAAATGAAAGTTGAGGGTGGGGGGGAGGCGAACAATTAAATTAAATTATAATATAGCTTGACATTTTTGGGTAGAACTGCAACTCAGGTTGCCAACAACCTGAGTTGCAGGGGAAAAGTGTGTTGTTCCTTTAACGGAGGCTTTATGGGGTGTTATGTACCAGGTGATTCTACTTATCTCCATCCCATGAAAAGCTTTCCATATATTAAGCCTCAGTTAAAGGAACAGGTCGTTTTCCTCCAGGCTTGTTGGCAGCCGTAGTCTCAACAGAGCTGAAATGTTGGGTGTCTCAGAGTACCGCTTTATGCCTTTATGACTTTCACCATTGAGACCATGATTAACGCAAGATTATCGCTTTCTTGATACCTTTCTTTCTGTGCTGTCATAGATCAAGGCTACAATCAGTATTCTATAGCTTTAATTATAGCCGTCTTTCTCTAACCCTTTCATTTCCCTGTAGGATTTTTGATGTACTTGATGGAATCCAAAGAACCTTAAGCTTGAGCGTGATGTTGCTTCTCTTTTCCTGTAGCTGGTAGGAACTGATTATGGGCTGTGTGGTGGTGTTCTCATGCTGAGCCTGACACCACTCTTCAAATGCACACAGTTTGATGACCTCTGATGAACAAATGGCGCAGTAGAAGGTAAGCAGAAGAGCTGGAGCGGACATTACTGTTTCGGACTTCCTGCCAAAATGACCTTCCAAGCAAGGAGTCTGCTCACGGGAGCAGTGTCACGTTGGAAGATCTGTTCAGGGAACACTGGAGTGACTCCTTGCCCCATACTCTGGAGAGAAGACACAAAACAAAAATATGAGTTAAAGTAGGGTTTTTTAAAAAAATTACCAACTGATCTGCAGTAACTCATAAAACACTGAATCAAACCTGTACCCAGCTCAGGATGGGGAAATACCTGGAGATTTTAAGGCTGGAGCCTGAGGAGGGAGGGGTTTGGGGAGGGGAGGGGCTTCAGCGGGGTATAATTTCATAGAGTCCGCCTTCCAAAGTGGCCATTTGCTCCAGGGGAACTGATCTCTGCTTCCTTGAGATCAGTTAGAATCCCAGGAGATCTCTCCAGCCACCATCTGGAGGTTGGTAACCCATCCCATTGAGTGTGTATATATTCTAATGGGCACACCATTCAGGGTGTCTCCATATGGGCTATCTGCTATGGGTCAAAACTCGGTGCAGCTAATGCAGCCCAGCCTCACTTTTGACGGCCTGCACAGCTCTGGCACTGAGCCTCACCCGTGCCCCTCATGCCATAGAGCAGGGGACCTCTAGCATCAAGGGAGTTCCTTCCTCAGAGCCCTTCAGGCTATAACACCCAATGGGGGTACTTGTCTTATTAGATGCCTCAGTGTGCTTGTGAACTGTCCTTATCTACTTCACCCGCACGATTCCTGCCAAACTACCCTGAGCCTCACCAAACTTGTGACCGGGGTGATGGAAAGCGCCAGCCAGTCACAGCTGACTTATGGGGATCCCATAGGGTTTTCAGGGCAGGAGGCATCCAGAGCTGGTTTGCCATTGCCTATCTTGGATTTCCTTGGTGGTCTCCCATCCAAGAGCTTAACAGAGCTGACCCTGCTTAGCTTCCAAGATCCAACAAGGTTGAGCTAGCCTGGGCCACACAGGTCAGGGCCAGATCCTACAACTAGGCCTAGTTAATCAAAACCACCTTTGTTAGGACAGGCAAAGTGGGGCGGGGGGGGAGCCAATTTGACAGATCTTGCTCAAATTCCTGGTTCACCATAGTTTGGAAGCAGCAAATTGGGGAGATGTTAGCCTCCCTGCACTACAGCACACAAAAAGGGGGCTTACTGTCTGGACCATTTTTGCATCCTGAAATGGCACTGAGGATCTGTTTTCTGCCCCACTTAGGGTTTCCAGACCACCCGGTACAGCTAGTGGCCCCCTGTTGACAGGCCCTCTGCCCAGCTGCTGCTCTGCTGGTCAACAGGGGGAACTTACCCTGAGAAAGAGGGAGGTTCTGCTGAGGTGCAGGAATGTGCCTGTCACTATTCATATAACCCGGAAGTAAAATCATGACTTATGGGATGTCAGGGGGACACTCTGGTATTTGGGCAAAAACTCTATGGTAAATTTGGCTTCTCTGCCCAAATACCAGATCATCACCTGCAGTGTCCCAGAAGTGATGGCATCACTTCCGGGTGACATGGGCAGTGGTGTGGGTATGCCACTGCACATCACCAGAGCCTCTCTCCTGCTCCCGGTAAGTCCTCCCCCAATCTCCCACTGGTTGTCAGGAGGGACTTGGCAACCCTAGCCCCACCAAGGAAACTTAAGGTGTACTGACAGGCTACTTGCTTCGGCAACCATTGCAGGTTGACAAAATGGCAGAGGGAAGAAGGTTCAGGTGCCTTTCCCTATGACAAATTGGGTCTGAGCAGAACCCTACAGACCATTTCTATTGGCCCAACCTGGGGACATACTCAAGACAAGTCTATCCTGTAGTGAGGCCCTCAGCCTAACCTACCTTGCAGGGTTGGTTCAAAGATAAATAAGAATTGTAAGAAACTTTTTATGCTGAAGAGCACTATGAACAACGAGAAATGACAATAATGGGCAAAACCGGATTCCAGGTCTGCTGTATCCTTGCATTTTACTGCCAAAGTTTTTATTGCACTGTTCCCTTTCACTTGCGGTGAACAAAGAAGAAATATTACAGTTTGATCTTTCCGCTTATAACTCCAACCCCGTCGGCTCCTCGTTTCTTTCAGGACTAGGTCGTTTTTAATTAAACAGCCAGCATTATTGTTTCACAAACCTTTGCTTGTCTCTGTAATATTTTGCTGGCATGCAGGCTGACGTCTTGGGAATAACAGAAGAGCACCTGATATTATCTCTGCAGGCTGGTGTTCTGCCTCCCTGTGTCTCTGGGTGTATGGAGCTGACCCTAGGCAAAAAGCTGACCCTCCTCCCCAGCCAGGACTTCACCACTCAACTTGAGGTGAGAAAAAGTTCTCCAAAACAGGATTAATGTAGCGCCAGAAGATCTAGTGTTGACTCTAGGACGACAGGCCCTGCATGGCAACCGCTAGGAGACTGGGTGGGATGGGGGCATGGAGGAGGGTCATCAACAATGACATCATCGTTTTACTGTAGAGTTTCTGGCAATTCCTAGAGAGGTGTGATGTCATATCCAGGTTTTCCCAGAAGAGATGTCACACTGTCACTGATGGTGCTTTTAAACTTTTTTCTTTCTCCCACTAGATGCTGGAGTGCCGACAGGCAAGGCTAGTGGGAGTGGGAGATCTCCCGCCCCCAGTGGGCACATGACAACCCTTGCTAGCATTCAAGTGTGGCCTTATTACTCTTTCTAGAAAACAGTGGGTGGTATCCTGCCTTAGGCTGGAAGAAGTTCCTCCAGCCTAAGGAGGAATTCAACTCAAGTGGCTCTTCCATTGGAGGAAGGCTTCAAATTTTGCTTAGTAGAGTGATAGGATACATGCCAATATTAAGGACATTTAATTGCACAATTTTGACTCCCTGGTCTTTTTATTTACAGAAAATGAAATGGGTTATTGCTGACTTCATCAGATTCTCGTAGAACTCTTAGCAATGAAACCAGGATACCAGTCTGTGGAAAGTGCATGGAAAACTCTTAGAGCAGGGGTGTCAAACTTATGGCCTGTGGGCCGGATCCAGCCTAGCCCATGAGCAACTGGCTCCCTCCTACTTCCTTCTGCTGCTGCATCACAGCTTGCTTTTTGCCCAGCTACCTCTGCTGCTTCTTTCCAAGCCTCCTTCCTGCTTCCTTCCAAGCCAAGCGTCCCTTCCATCTATTGCCTGAGGGCTCCTCCTTTGGGAAGAAGGGAGGGGGAGGCAAAGAGTGAGAGAGAGCCCTGTCCAGGACAAAGAGCAAAGTGTGAGTCCCATGGCTCCTTTAGGAGGAGCAATGTTTTATTTCAGTTATAAGCTTTCATACACTTCTTCAAGGGGGGGGGGGTAGATGGATTCTTCTGACAAGCACAATTTACATTGAGATCACCATGAGATCACTGTTGTTTTGAGACTAGATATCTCTCTGTATCTCTGTATCTCTCTTTAATGCCTATGCATGCATACGTGTATGTATGTTAAAAAGGAAGGGGCACGTTGGGATAAGGGGAAAGCAGAATTAAAAGGAAATTATTTTGGCTTAATCTGAAAAGTGCTTTTTTAAGATTAGATTTTTGTGTGCCTATCTGGGATTTTATTTTCTTTCAAAAAGACCCTGATTAGGAATTAGAATATTTGGATTGGCTTCCACAGTTTAATAATCTAATCCCATTGGATTCCATTGTTTAATAATGGAAATAGATGGCTAAGTATTTAAAAATACATTTATGGTTCCATATATTCTAGTTCAACATGTCTCCCATTCTCCCCTACCACTTTGTTGGCTGCCTTTCTTCACTCCCTCTTTGCGTGTGTTTTCCTTTAGCATCACTAGCACTTGAGTGAATTTTGCCCAGTCTGAAATCAACACTTAGAGAGATCCCCCTTTCCAGTTTAAAAAGAAGAAGAAGAAGAAGAAGAAGAAGAAGAAGAAGAAGAAGAAGAAGAAGAAGAAGAAGAAGAAGAAGAAGAAGAAATAAACCTAACAGTATAGTCTGCAAGCTTTATTAGTGGAAGGGAGCAAGAGTTCAGTAGCACCTAACAAAATTTGTGGCACTGCTCACTTCTTCAGATACAGCTAGAATGTGAGTCCATCTGTCCTTATAACTGGAGAGTGGAGTGATTTCAGATGCCAAATGATAATAGCAGGCATTGGTCTCAAACCTAGGTCTCAATTCAGCCCTGGAGAATGCATTGAGCTTCATTATCAGTTGCAATTCAACAGTCTCTCTTTCTAATCTCACTTTGAAATTCCTTTGTAAGAGAACTGCTACTCTTAGGTCAGCAAATGAATGCCCTGGGAAGTTAAAATGTTCCCCCACTGGTTTTTGAATGCTGTGGTGTCTAATGTCAGACATGTACATTCTTTGTCTCTTCCTGGACTGAATCCTCCAGGACCGAATTGAGACCTAAATTTCCTATATCATTACCAATGCTGGTATCTCCACGCCTACTACCTATCTGCATATCACACCTAATCCAATCAATTCTGTTGCTTTCATTCACATGCTATTGCCATTTGTCATCTGAAATAACCTTTCTAAAATTTATATCTCTGGTACCTCATGACCCAGTCCGACAAAGTGACATTTATTTTAGATCAGGCCCTTGTAACAAATGAGTTCAACACCTCTGTCTTAGAGGGACACAAATCTAAGAAGTGCCCTGCTGGATCAGAACAGAAGTCCATCTAGTCCAGCATCCTTTAACACATAGTTTTGCCAACCTTGGCGGGACAACAAATGAACATAAAAGCCAAGCCTGATGTTGCCTTCTAGCACCAGTATTCAGAGGTTTACTGCCTTTAGACTTGAAGGGGATGGCAAAGGATGAGATGGTTAGACAGTGTCATCAATGCAACAAACATGAAATTAAGCAAACTCCAGAGCACGACAGAAGACAGGAGAGCCTGGCGTGATATGGTCCATGGGGTAGCAAAGAATTGGATTCATCTGTACGACTGAACAACAACAACAAAAAATGAGCTTTCATGAGTCACTGCTTAGGTCTCACATAATAATAATAATAATAACAACAACAACAACAACAACAACAACATAAGAACATAAGAACATAAGAGAAGCCAATGTTGAATCAGGCCAATGGCCCATCTAGTCCAACACTCTGTCACACAGCGGCCAAAATATACCAGGTGCCATCAGGAGGTCCAGCAGTGGGGCCAGGGCACCAGAAGCCTCCCACTGCTGCCCCTCCAGCACAACAACAACAACAACAACAACAACAACAACAACAACAACAATAATAGGAGATTGGTTTTATACTCCACTCTTCATTACCCGAAGGAGTCTCAAAGTGGCTACAAACTCCTTTTCCCTTCCCTCCCCACAACTGACACCCTGTGAGGTAAGTGGGGCTGAGAGAGCTCTTTCAAGGACTGATCTTGAGAGAACAGCTCTGAAAGAACTTATAACTGACCCAAGGTCACACCAGCAGCTGCATGTGAATGAGTGGGGAATCAAAGCCAGTTCTCTCAGATTAGAGTCCTGTGTTCCTAACCACTACATGAAACTGGCTCTCCCCTGCCACAAATTTTGTTCGTCTGCTCCTGGACTTTTGCTCTTTTCTACTGCTACAGCCAGGCTGACACGGTTACCCACCTTGATCTATCCCCTCGGGAGATTAAAACATTCACCAACAGCCTTTTAAGCAAATCGTTTTGGTCCTTTAAATCAGGTCCATGTCCACTGTAATCTCAGCCACAGCACTGTCTGCCCAACACAAGATCATGAATGGACTTCTTCTGTATACACCACCAGGAGAACTGTATGTCTTGGGACCTGGATGCAGTAGATGGTGATGTGAGGCACTGTGATTCTTGCTGACGTTTATTCATGGGCATGACTGGTGCACAGTTCCTTGCATGGTCTTGACAATGTTGTTGATACTGCTGTTGATTCACTCCTCCCATTCACACCCCAGCCGTCTAGGGTTGCATGGTGTCCCACTATGGTGAGGGGCTTCCTGCTGGGAGTTCTGGATGCCCACCACTGCTTGGAGCTGTGGCAGGAGAAAAATGCTTTAAAGACTGGCCATGGTACCCGGGCTGCTATGTCACTTCTTGGTTTTCAGTCCACAAAAATAACACACAGTCCCAAGACAGTCTAGTATGAAAAAATATATACAGACGTGTGCTAGATGCCCACAGAACACTATAACAACGAATGAGACTAGATTCAAGCCATAACATCATTTAGTGTCTGGTAATAAAGAACAACAGCATATTCCTTCATAGAAAAAAATATAAAGGTTGGGGAAAAAATTCACATAGCAGTCTGCTCCAGTCTCTCAATCTATGTCCCTCTAACAGTCTTGTATCCTTAAGCAAATTCACAAAAGCAGTCTGCCCCAAACTCAATCAATCTGTGTCTCTCTTTCAGTCAACACTTTTCCCTGGATATCTAAGTGTTTCAGAGCTATGGTCTTTCCTCAGGAACGGTTCCTGATCTTTATTACCCTGGACCATGCTTGGGTCTGGTTGACTGATGAAGTCTGGGAGTCCCAGGCTCAGAGCTCAGTTCCAAACTGCACAGGGCCCTGATTGGGACTGGAACTGCAATTGAAGTCTCTCCCTTCTGGTGCCATTTCCTAACCTGGAACATCTCCAGTGAATTGCTGTTTGTCCCATCAGAGAAACATAATGTGTACTAAATGCACTTCACATGTACTGAAGGTAAATTTCCCCAGTGGGGCAAACAGCAGCTCCCTGGGGTCAAGTCAGGTCAGGAAAATGGTGTACAGAGAAGGTGTAACCTGGCCTGTAGCTACACAAAGGTTATAGGGGGCTCTGCCCCCTTCCTTAAGGGGCCAGCCCCTTCCTTAAAGAGCCCCCTTCTTAAAGCCCCCTGCTTCTTCCCAAAAGCATTTAAAGGGATCCTTTAAATGCTTTTGAGAAGAAGTGAGGGGGTGGAGTGCGCCCCTCTCCCTTGCAAGATTTAAAGTGCCCTCCAGCTGATCGGTGGGCCATGTACTCCCCACTGATCAGCTAGGCCCTTTCCATCTTGCAGGAGGGCAGGGATAGGGGCGCGTGCCATCCCCCTTCATTATGGCAAATAACGGCAGCTCCACCAAAAAAAAATGTTTGCTCCACAAGCCACAAAATCCTGGCTATGGGCCTGGGTGTAACCCTGTCTCCACACGCAATGCACTCCGGATTGGATTCATGCCCCTGCAAATCGAGTTCCAAGTAGACCTCTCAGATCTCTCAGCTGATTGAAACCAGGGATGGACCCAGGACAAGTGTCATGTTTAGTTAGGCCCTCAGGCCAAGTCCAGTACCCTTAATCACTATACCCCACCAGGTCTTTGTTGGCACAGTCAGACTGCAGTTCCTATGTGCATCAGGAGTGTGGGTGAGGGATCAGCAGAGCTGAAGCATCCTCACAAGGATTGGTTAAGCAGAGACAGCCCTCTCTCAATCCTCAGTTATGTGGAAGCGCCCTTTCGCTATGCCAGCACTGCATGGAAAAGACAGATTGCTAGGAAGCCCATGGAGTGGCCCCCTCAGCTGCTTTGGAGAATCTACACCCTTCTGAAGCCAAGGGAGAGAATTACTTTTGTCCTCAGTATCTGCCATCCCCAGCAGACTCGCTTCACCTTCTCTAAATGTACCCTCTCTAAATGTACGGTGGCCGACTAGAATGGCTCAGCTCTGTCTTGAACTTGAGGGAAACCCTCTCACCTGGTTCCTTGGGGTCCTGATACCTGCCATAAATTGGCCTCGCTTTTCCTGGCCCCGCACAGATCACCTCCCCCTTCGACTCTCCTCCGACCTGCCTAATCTGCAACGAATGCCGTGTATCCATGGCGCATTGTCCCCGGGATGTCCCCAATGCATTTAGCCATTAGTGGATGTTCCTAATGTTGGTTAAAGTTGAACGTATCTGCTGCCCCTGATGAATAATTCAGCGAGGTCTTCTGCTTAGCGGGGAGTAAAATTGACCCAGAGCAACAGAAAGGTATCCAGAGCTGGAGGAGATGGCAAGAAAGGTATCGCTGTTGCTTAGCAACATGCCCACAATCCAGGGAGAGAATCTTCTTTGGCAGGGGGCTGGGGACAAAAGGAAGAGGAGGAAAATTGGGGAGGGGGGAGTCATGAAAGAAATGATTCTATAGAAGCTCATTACAACAGAATCTGACAAGGGAATTCAGCTGAAAAGCTCTGCAGGGTCAGGCAAAGGCACTGTTTAAAATACTACTGCAATACACCACTGTGGTTTAAGCAGATGGAATGAAAAACGTTCTCTTGTCAAATCCTTGTTCAAGATTCAGGCTCGGGTAAATTTTCACTGATTTATTATCCAGTCTCACAAGAAGGACAGGATCGTATTTAATGGTTAACCCCCCCCACACACATTTATCAGATCTCAGTAGAGCTATATTTATCCCTAGATAGAGCCATGGGGTTTCAAACATAAGAGCAGCGGTGCTGGATTAGATCCGTGATCCGTCTAGTCAGGGATCCTGGTTCTCACAGTGGCCCTCAGAGCAGGCGAAGCAGAACACCAGGGCCGAAGCCTGCCCTGTGGTTCGTACAATGCGTTGTTCTTCCCTGCGGTTGTTTATGCCCCATGAACACACAAAGCTGCCTTATACTGAATCAAACCATCAGTCCACCAAGATCAATATTGTCAGCTCAGACTGACAGTATCTGTCCAGAGTCTCACGCAGAGGTCTTTCACCTCACCTTATCCTTTTAACTGGAGACATGGGGGACTGAACCTTAGGACCTTCTGCATGCCAAGCAGATGCTCTCCCCCTAAGCCATGACCTCTCCCGGTGTGCTCTTCTGATGATCTTACATGAATGGGGATGGTTCTGCATTTCTTATGCTAGTTGTTTCAACCTAACGTCTCATTCTGATTTTGGTTTCCCCCCCCTCCATGTGCCAATCAAACTGATTCTCAATGGCTGCTCCATCTCCTCTTTCCTCCCATTGAACATTCCCCACAAAATGGTCTAATTTATCTCATAGGGCTCTTTTTGTAGCAGGAACTCCTTTGCATATTAGGCGACACACCCCTAATGTAGCCAATCCTCCAAGAGCTTACAGTAGCCCCTGTAAGAAGAGCTCTGTAAGCTCTTGGAGGATTGGCTACATTAGGGATGTATTGCCTAATATGCAAAGGAGTTCCTGTTACAACAAGAGCCCTGCTCGTATATAATCAATATGCATTGTAGTACATGAAGCTGCCTTCTGCCAAGTCAGGCCACTGGTCTGTTGAGGTCAGTATTGTCTACTCTGACTGGCAGCAGCTCTCCAGGATCTCAAGTGGGAGTGAGGCAGGAGTCACAAGAACATATCTGGCAATCAAGGGAGGCCTTAGAAGAAGCATCACAGTCTGGTATGCCAGCCAGGATAAAAGAAACACAGCTGCACCGTTGGAGCAAGATTTGAGCCAGAGTGGTTTTGCCTGAACACTGGCAGCCAGATAATCTACACCAGGAGTCCCCAACTTGGTGCCCGTGGGCGCCATGATGCCAGGGTTGCCAGCCCCCAGGTGAGGCCAAGAATGAGAGATCATGGGATAGGCTGAACTTCATAAAGAAAACAACCATGATAAGATAATGAAGTTGTGTTTAGAGAAAAAATAAATCTTCTGTAATTATGCAGTGAAAAACAATTCATTACAGTTGTATCCTTTGAAGTCAATTGGTCTCAAGTCTTGCTGACGGTACAGCACTCATAGACCGTTTCGCCCAAGGTTTCATCAGATGAGACCTTACACCTTTCATATTCTTTTTCTGAAACTTTTTGCCTGCTCCTTCTTCCTTTTTAACTTACATGGGCTCCCCTCCACTGCTGGCCAGCTGGCTAGCAGGGGGAAGCCCCACCCCCAGCTGCCATGACCTGTCATGGTGTCCCCAATGTGATGATGTCATGCGGAGGACGTTGTTGCCATGTAGCCACTTCAAATGGCATTATTAAAGACTCTTCAATATGACTGCCTTGCTGAACTGTGAAAAGAGAGTGGCCCAAGAGCAGTGCCCTTATACTGGACTATGGAACGTACTGTGGCCAAGGGGAGCCTTGTGCCTAAGCAGCTTGCCAAGCCAGAGGTGGACCTCTGGACTACAGAAGCCTCCTGCCCTTAAAGCGTTGCTACCATGCCAGCACTAGGATACAGACCAGCAGCCCTGACCTCCGTACATGCAGACACAGCAGCAGATCACAGAAGGAAGCCATGCTCTGCAAAAAGGACAAGATGTTCCTGCACAGATGCCATGAAAAACTCCCTTCTCCATCACGTAGACATTTCCCCACACACACACACCTTCACGTATTAACATCACCAGGAGAAACACACATTCCTCTTCAGCCTACAACAAAAGGATGTTCCCAATGACGACAATAGCAAGCCATCAAGTCTTCCTGCTACCCATCAAGCTAACGCAGCTGTCAAACATCTGGTCATTAATCCAAAGTACCAGTCCTGCAACCTGATTGGTTCTCTTCCTTCTCTCCTTTGTCTACCCCCTTCCTCCAAGAGGGGTCACTCCCAGCCAAACCATTACTTGCAGTTGCCCAGCCATTAATCCTTTTTCCTGCCCCATTCATGCTTTAAGTTTTCTTAATATTTCCTGGGGACCAGGTGACAAAAGTGACCCTGCCTCAGGTCACATTTTTGGATATAAAAGAAGAACTTTGTGCCATTGCTCTCTCTCTCTTGCTTTTACCTCTTCTAGAATTGTTTTAATCTAATTTATATTTTATGTTTTATTGTAATTATGTGTTGATTTGTGTAAGCCGCCCTTCACTAGGAGGGTGGGGTAAAAATTCAATAAATAAATAAATAAACCTACTATCTTGCTGGCTCCATTCCTCGTGCAGTTTGGGACTTCTCCATGTGTGTTGCTGGTCAACGCACAGCCCCTTCCCTTATTTTTATCCCTTTTTCGCTGCAGAATCAACTCATCTCACCGGACAGGTAAAGTATCGCCCCACCAACAGTACTTCCTGCTAATGCAAACATCTCTGTACATTTCCCTCTCTGAATTCTTAGTTCTGTATTGAGTGCAGGTATGCTTGATTTTGTTTGTATGTCTGAGAAGCCTTCAGTAAAGAAACCATTGCTTTAGTAATCTAGCCTCAGCGTCTATTCCTGGGGACTGGGAACTCAGACTCAGGTATACAAAGGTTATGGTCTTATAATTAATGCCTATTGCCATTTAATAATCATAATTCCTCACATTTGTTAATAAAATAATGCAGTTTGGCTAACATGTCGCCCTGCTCCCCCCACTCCTGGAGAGCTCTCTCCCACCCCCTGCTGGCAAGAGCTTAGAACCTGGCAGCCATACATGATGCCTGCTGACATCTTTTCTGGTGCCCTCCAAATGTTTTTAGGAAGTGGGTGGGTGGGGCCAGATAGGGCTTTTGCCCAGCAAGGCTTCTGATTGACTACTCAAGATTTGATTGGCTGTGCAGATTTTTTTAAAAAAATGTTGCTTTGGCAGCAGCTGCCACCACAGCACAAGGATCTGCAGTGTATTACTGAAATTAAGCTTTGGCAATAATTTTGTGGCTGCTTCTGCCTCCTGCAGCAGCCATTACATGGCAGCCATTTTGTTGCTGTGTCCACCATGTCCTGTCAGAATTCCAAATGTGTCCTCAGGCTCAAAAAGGTTGGGGAGCCCTGGGCTACACCTATGCTCAAGGGACGTGTGAATTTGAAAGAGCTGCAGTTGCAGATCGCCTGTCAAGAAAACCCAAGTCGACTCCATTGATTGAGGACCCTGTCCTCATCTTGGGGCACCGGGGGAGGGAAGTGTGTGTATGTCTCACCCCTAGAAGAATCAAGTTATGGGAAAGCTTTACTATAAGAATGATTGGGGGGGGGGCAGAGGTGAAAAATGCAAACAGTAGGAAGAGCACAGGATGTTCAGCCAAACCGAGCAGGGTTTTTGAAGTCAGAGCCTGAGAAACATTCTCTCCGCTTCTGAACTTTGGAGGCAGTAAATCAAAGCACAGCGTCTCACATAAACAACAGGAGGAGCTGCTCAGGATGCTCTTTAACATTGCATACATCTCTCATATTTGTGTCAACAGAGGTTTATGTATGGCTGGCTTATCCGGGGCTCCGAAAGGACAATACGCCCTGTCTGTTTGCTCTAACATCGGGCAGCGACAGGCTGTGATCAGAACGAAACGAATGCAAGCGTGAGCCCAAATGGAAACCAAACGGGGAGGGGAAAGTTGTTTGTTTTCCACCGGAAAGAAAACGTCATATATACAGGCATATCAAACCGAACAGCAAAGAGTCTTTGGCTTTTTTAGAAGAAGGGCAGAAGCTGGGGTGGGAGCATCACTTAGGAATGGGGATATTGGAAGTGGCAAACCACAGCTGTTCTGCGCAGTCCCCAGAGGCTCACAGCGCTTACATTATGCATTATATCCTTTGGCTCAGTTACTGTAAATGAGTGCATCCATTAGAAGACACACTTATTCCACTCGCCGTAGTGGACTCCTCTCATTTAATGAGCTCAGGGAACTGCTGCCAACAAGAATGTCAATAGGCAGTGGAGAAGCATGGAGACCTGCAGTAGCCAGGCTGTGGAAGTGGGCTGGATTCTGCCAGAGGCGGAAGGGGTGTTATGATTCCAGCCACAAACCTGAAGAGAGTTGTGACCATGGTGGGCGATAGGGGACTTCCCTAGTGGAATCTGATCTTCATTCGCATGGCAGGAGTCAGGAGGACGGTGTTAAGTCTAATAACACTCCCCCCCCTTTTTCAGTATGGAATCCTTAAGTCTGTTTGCTCAGAAGCTTAGTCAGGGCAGCAGGCCAGACGGCATGGCACCACTGTAGCTCCCGTTGGCCCCCGCATCTGAAGGTTAGCATTAAGAGCTGTTTCTCGGGAAAGACAGAGAGCTGGGTCTTCTTGCCAAATGTGGATTGTCAGCAGTTAAGCTCCAGATGAGCTCCAGTACAAGATGACTTTACTTGAGTTTAACAGGTTTCTTTAAACAGCTGACTGATGCGACAAGCTATTGCATATTTAAGGGAGAGACGTACTAGGTAGCCCATCATTTGGACAACTGCACCGTGGTTTCAGACTTGATCAGCAGCTCTTGCTGGCTTTGTTTATCCTTACCAGCTCATGAACTGTGGCAAGAGGTGTCAAGACTTATCTCCCTCCCCCAGTGTGCAGCAGAGACAGCTAAAGATTGGGTTGATGCTCTTCAGCACTAAGGGCTGTTATACATTTCTGCTCACAGAGGAATGGCTCTTCATCCTAGGATACCTTACGGTGTCCAGAAATTCACCCTGCCAGTATTGAGCAACATGACCTCTTCCGGTCAATGCTAGTGATGGACTAACCATTCCAAGGACCAGGCCTCTTTAATCCCCTTCATCCAGAGACAACATGAAGCAGGTGAAAAACGATCCCCACAAACGCCAACCATAGGAGACCCCAAGATTTCTACTTGGTTCCCAAGGTGACTGGTTACTCCCACATGGTGTAGTGGTTAAGAGTGGTGGACTGTAACCTGGAGAACCAGGCTTGGTTCCCTGTTCCTCCACATGAAGCCTTCTGGGTGACTTCAGGTCAGTCAAGTTCTCTCAGAACTCTCTCAGCCCCACCGACGGCACAAGGTGACTGTTGTGGAAAGAGGAAGGGAAGGCGATCGCAAGCTGCTTCGAGACTCCTTAAGGTCGAGAAAAGTGGGCTGTAAAGCCTACTCTTCTTCTTCTACTGCTCCCATAGTGCCTCTTCAACAGCATGCGACAACTCCTGCATGGGGAGTGGGGATGCTCCAGATTTGTCACCTCACCTGTTTGCAGTTCAGCTTAATTTGTTCAGCACTCACAAACAATCTGACTGCGAGCTGATCAGGGATACGTTTGGATCGCTTTGAGCAAATGGAACAGCTCAGCCAATTTGGCCTTGAGCCTCATTTGAACCTGCAAGGGGCTGGGGCAACAAGGTCTCTGGCCCTAACGACTATGAATTAATTAACGAACAGTCTGCATCACATGTTAGTCTGAAGCATGTGGAAATCTTGATACAGAGGAACATCTATGGGATCAGTATCGGGAGAAGAACTAGATAAAAAAGGCACAATCTGGGATTCCGAGAGGTGGAAATAAATGACATTTAAAACAGCATTTCATTTTTGGATGCCATAATTTGGCCCGCCCAAGTTTTCTAGGAAGTCTTCTCTGTAGCAGGCAAAATGCAATGTGTTTTTGTTGCTCTCTGGATCCCAGCAGGCAGTGCTGAGACACAGGATTTAATAGCACCAGCCTAGTATCCATCAGCCAGTTTATTGGTCTAATGAGAATCAAAGATTAGAGGCTTAATCCCTGAAGCAAATTTTATTTCCCAGCTTTGATTTTGCTTGTAATACAAAGTCCCCATAAACTGTGCATCAGGATTTATTGGTTGTGCTTTTCTTTTCCAGTCAGAAAATGGGAACGGAATGGTTCTTTCTTCAGTCTTGCCTTTCAAAGGGCGTACAAATACCCCCCTTTTTAAATGTCATTGTTGTTGTTTTCATTTGTTGCCAGTGTGAGCTTTTCCCCTCTTCATGCACGGTTTTGCTGTCGGAGTTCCTAACCACTTGAAAATTGGGAGCCATTTTTTCTACTGACCATTTGGCTGTTCGTCAGCCTGTTCATGGCTGTTCAGCTGGTTGTTTCCCCCTCTTCCTTCCTAACAGTGCAGTGGAGCTCAAATGACTTTTCACACATGCATGTTTTCAAATAGCTCAAACCAGGGCTTTTTTTTTGTAGAAAAAGCCCAGCAGGAACTCATTAGCATAACAGGCCGCACCCAACAGCAGAAACTCATTAGCATATCAGGCCACACACCCCAACAGCGAAGCTCCCCCCAGGATCAGTTTCCCCAGGTGCCCTGTGGCTTGCGGGGCGCCTGGAGAACCTGAGGGGAGGAAGGCAGTTTAAACTGCTTTCCCTCCCTGGATCGGCTTGGCTTCCCCTGGTGCCCCGCGGCTTCCGAGGCACCTGGGGAACCTGAGTGTGTGGGGGGAGGCTATAGGCGTGGCCAACTCGGAAGCCAGCCGGAACTCCATTCCTATGCGTTCCTGCGCCAAAATAGCCCTGGCTCAAACTCCTCCTCCCTGCATCCGTATTTTTATTTATTATTTATTTAAGTTATTTAAGTTATATCCTGTCCCCCCCCCCTCCCCCGCCAAGGCAGGCTCAGGGTGGCTTACATAGAAATATAAAACAGTTAAAACAAGAATTAAATAGAATCAGAATACAATTATAGATATAATAAAATATAAAGTGCTAGTTTGTATCAGAGGGTGGTCATTAGCAGCATCCTCAGGCAACAGTCAGCTGACATCATAGTCTGGGTTAAATTGGCTGTCAACAATGATGTTAGTATTAGGGCCGGGGCCTCAGTTTCTTGGGAGTGGCTCTCTAATCGAAGACCTGGTGGGGGAGCTCCGTCTTGCAGGTCCTGCAGAAGTGTAAAAGGTCCTGCAGGGCCCTGATGTCCTCCGGAAGCTCATTCCACCAGTACGGAGCCACCACTGAAAAGGCCCTGGCCCTCATCATAGCCAGCTTGTCTTCTCTGGGGCCCAGAAGGGCCAAGCAGTTTTGGGACCCTGATCATAATGCTCTCTGGGGAACATGTAGGTAAAGGCGGTCCCTTAGGTATGTAGGCCCCTGACTATATAGGGCTTTAAAGGTGAGAACCAGCACCTTGAACCGAATTTGGTATGCTATAGGCAGCCAGTGCAGTGCTTTTAGCACAGGCCAGATGTGCTGCCACATGGGGAGGCCCAACAACAGCCTGGCCACCATGTTCTGCACCAGCTGCAGCTTCCGAATTTGGGACAAGGGCAGCCCCATGTAGAGAGCATTACAGTAATCCAGTCTCGAGGTGACCGTTGCGTGGTTCACTGTTGCCAGGTCATTGCATTCAAGGAAGGGAACCAGCTGCCTGATCAGCCAAAGATGATAAAAGGCTGACTTCGCAGTGGCTGCTACCTGGTCCTCCATCATTAAGGAGGCATCCAGGAGCACTCCCAAACTCCTAATCTTCGGTGCTGGCACCAATGGCACCCCATCGAAGGTCAGGAGTGGGATCCCTACCCTTGGGCCACTCTGACTCAGGCACAGGACCTTCTTCTTTGTCAGATTCAATTTCAGTCGACCCAGTTTAAGCCAACCAGCCACAGCTTTCAACACCAGGTCCAGGTCCTCCAACAGCAGATAGAGCTGGGTGTCATTCATGTATTGGTGACACCCTGGCCCATGCCTCTGGTCAATCTGGGCAAGGGGCGCATGTAGATGTTAAATAACATTGGGGAAAGCACCATTCCTTGGGGCACTCCACAAATTAGCAGGTGCCTTTGGGACAGCTGTTCCACAATGGCCACCCTTTGTCCCCAACCCTGGAGGAATGAGGTAAGCCACTGCAAGGAAAACCCTTGAATCTCAGTGTTGGCGAGGCGGTGGGTCAGTAGTTGGTAGTCGACCATGTCAAACATTGCCAACAGGCACAACAACAACAACAACACCGCCTAACCACCCTGATCCAGATGCCTCCGGAGGTCGTCCGTGAGGGCGACCAATGCCATCTCCATCCCATGGCCTGGTTGGAAGCCAGACTGGAAGGGCTCTAATCCTTGCTGGACCACAGCTCCACTCAGCAGTTTAAATATATTGTTAAACCAGTCACAAACATGACGATCAATCAATCAATCAGTAATAAATGCTGGGTTTTGTTTTTGTTTTTTAAACAACTTCTATGTGGTGTCCACCCAAGTAGTCCTTGGCAATCAAGTTACAACCAACTTTTATATTTATTTATTTGTTTGTTTGTTTATTACTTAAATTTATACCCCCCGCCCTCCCTGCCAAAGGCAGGCTTAGGGCGGCTAACAACATAAAATACAATACAATAAATATATAAAAATCTAAAACAATTTTTGGCGATCCCGTAGGGTTTTCAAGGCAAGAGACAGTCAGAAGTGGTTTGCTTTTTGTCTGCCTCTGTGTAGTGACCCTGGACATTTTTGGGGGAGGGGGTCTCCCATCCAAATACTGACCAGGGCTGACTCTGTTTAGTTTCTGAGATCTTACAAGATAGGCTATCCTGGGCTGTCCAGATCGGGGCTTGGCAACATTGATGGCTGCCAATATGTATGGATCAGTAGTGGTTTTTGTGCAGGCACAGTTTTGAAGAAGCCTGTTAGATGGGCAGGACAAAATTCTTTTAAAAATATTTAACAGTTTGTGAGTTTGCAGGATACAGATTGAAAACTTCATTTCCCTCTTGAGAGTTCTGACACCTTTTTTTGGGGGGGAGGGGGATATTTACTATTTATGGATGATGCTTTTACCCTACCTGTCAGCATCCCAGAATGGCTCTCCAAACAGCTTACGACAAACACACAAATATCAGATCTATGGTACCTGAAGAAGTGTGCACGCCCATGAAAGCTTATACCCAGAATAAAACTGTGTTGGTCTTAAAGGTGCCCCTGGACTTAAGTTTTGTTCTCATACAAATATCTGTTCCTATATAATTTAGCGAGACCTCTGTCCAGGTAGGATGGCCGGTTTGGTGCCTGCTGCCTTCATCTGGCCTCAGCAAAATGGCTGGTCGCTGGGCAGAGGGCAACTGTCAGGCTGCGGTCATGCGCACAAAATAATCCACTTTCAATCCACTTTCAATGTGCTTTCCAACTGGATTTTGCCAGTTCACTCAGTAAAAATCCAGTTTGAAAGTGGATTGAAAGTGGATTATTTAGTGTGTCTGACCGTGGCCTCAGTTAGAATGAGATCCAGTCACTGCCACAGGAGGTGGTGACAGCTACAAGCATGGACAGCTTCAAGAGGGAATTAGATAAATATATGGAGCAGAGGTCCATCAGTGCCTATTAGCCACAAGGTATAGATGGGAACTCTCAGTCTGGGGCAAGTGATGCTCTGTATTCTTGGTGCTGGGGGTGCAGCAGTGGGAGGGCTCCTAGTGTCTTGGCCCCACTGCTGGACCTCCTGATGGCACCTGGTATTTTTGGCCACTGTGTGACAGAGTGTTGGACTAGATGATTCAACTTTGGCTTCTCTTATGTTCTTAGAGGAGCTTAATGCAGTGGGATGCAAAGTACAGGGGAAACGGCAAGCTCTGTGTTTATGTGGTGTAGCTGCTGTTGCACTAATACTGGGATCTGGAATTGCAGGGAGGTGGGGAAATTGTTCGAAACCACTGTATGAGAGAGGATGCTGGACTAGATGGACCACTGGTCTGATCCAGCAGGGCTCTTCTTATGTTAAAGCTAGGGAAAAAAAAGATATTTAAGCTGATAAAGGGTTTGAAGGGGGGAAAGAGAGAAAAAGACCCCCTATTTGCATATGCAGGGTGGGATCCAGCTAACTGTTCCACTCAATCTCATCTCATTCCTCTCCTGCACACGCTTTTTTTCCATGTGGGTCCCATGCTCTGCAGCATAGTCTTTTTTTGGTTTTCAAAGATGACCACCCCCTCCTTTTCTTCATCAGTGGAAAAACTAGTTGGAGTCAGCCCACGGTTTCTGAAGCTCTCTGTGCCTTCCATGACTGCCCGGGGCAGGATGAATATGCTTTCATGCTGTGGAACTGCAAAGTAGCGCCGCATATAGCCTCTTGTACACGTTCCAGCACTACAGACTGGAAACTGCCAGAGAGCGCTTTATGACTACATCATAGCAATGGAACGGAACCTCTGGGTTGCCTTGACCGAAAGAATTTGGCAGTGTTCTGAAGGTTATTCCTTATATGGAACTATCCACTGCCTGCCGAGTTACACATTTCAGTTGTTTTCAAGGATTCTGGTTTCCGAAGGCATATGGGGGGGAAAAAAATAAACAGAAGGCAGAGAAATCTCACGAGAGGTGTACAGTGTGAATTCTACTACTTCCTTCCTAATCAGATGCCATGGTCTTCTTGACTATGAATTTATGATATGGAATATGAGGAAGTGGTTTTCTGTGTGGCTAGGCAGTCAGGCACATGGGGGCGGGGTTCCCATTTAGAGATGCCAGCCCCCAGGTGGGACCTGGGGATCCCCCAGAATTACAGCTCATCTCCAGACTATGGAAGTCGGCTCCCTCGGAGAAAATGGATTGTTTGGAGGGTGGACTCTATGGTATTGTACCCCACTGAGGTCTCTGTCCTCCCCAGTGTCATGGGCTGGGCTTGGGATGAGAGGCAGAAGTCAAGTCCAGTCCGAGGTTCCAAATTGCCAGGAGAGTCAGAGCGAGAGCCAAATCATGTCGGAAAGAGGGGTCATCCAAAGCAGGCGTCAGGGAGCCAGGAATCCGAGCCAGAGTGGGGGTCCGAGGACAAGAGCTGAAGGTGGATACGAGGCACTCACGGAGGCAACTCATTGCTTCCACAAGAGCCCAATCCTGAGTGGGAGTTATATAGGCCTCCAGTCAGGCTTCCCATGGCGGTGGCGGTGGCAGCGCTCCTGCTAATACTCAGGACTCAGCTCTCGCCTTCCCTGCCAGCGTGCATCCCGACAGCGGGTGGCGAAGTCTCTGCAGAGCTGCTCCCTTAGCTGAACCACCTGTGAGTCAGGCAGGCTTCCTGATTGCACCTGTGCCTCCTCGGCTGCTGCTATCGACTTGTGAGGAGTCAGAGGGGCCGGCTTCTGGTTCTGGCAATGCCGGTGCCTCTGGCTGCAATGCCAACTCGGGCAGGGACTCAGTGCCGTCGTCGTTGCTCATGACACCCAGGCTCCATCCCCAAATCGCTAGGAGTTTCCCAAGCTGGAGCTGGCCACCCTCCAGCCCTCCCATCCCCTGCTGATGGCCAGGCGGGACCTGCTGATCCTATCCCCATTGGTCACTTCAAGACTTGAGAATGGAGGGGAAGGGAAGGGAAGGGCAGGGGGGGAATGCACCAGACTCATGGGTCTATGGTTGCATTCTGACATTGTGAACAGAGCACAGCATGTCTGTGATGTGAATGAGCCGATGAGCCCAAAATGCTCAGTATTGTGTACTCCCTTTCCACTCCCCCACCTCCCCTCATGCATGGAGTGTAGATCAAGGACTTCCTGGTTTAGGTAGTCTTCAGTCTAACTTGTCTCACTTTTCTCTCTTGTGGGGATCCAAAGTGGCTTATCTCATCCAGGAAGCAATTTTTCTCCAGGCCAGTTTGGCTGGAGATCCTGGAGGGTGGCCACTTTGACTGGAGATCCTGGGCATGACACAGGAATCACTGGGGGTGTGGGGGGAGGTATTTGTGAATTCCCTGCATTGTGCAGGGGGTTGGACTAGATGACCATGGAGGTCCCTTCCAACTCTATGATTCTATGATAAGAACAGATAAAAGGAAATACTTCTTCACCCAAAGAGTGATTAACATATGGAATTCACTGCCACAGGAGGTCGTGGCAGCTGCAAGCATGGACAGTTTCAAGAGGAAATTAGATAAACATATGGAGCAGAAGTCCACCAGTGGCTATTAGCCACAGGGTATAGAATGAGAACTCTCAGTCTGGGGCAGGGATGACTCTATTCTTGGTGCTGGAGGGGGCAGCAGTGGGAGGGCTTTGGTGCCTGGCCCCACTGCTGGACCTCCTGATGGCACCTGGTATATTTTGGCCGCTGTGTGACAGAGTGTTGGACTAGATGGGCCATTGGCCTGATTCAACATTGGCTTCTCTTATGTTCTTATGTTCTTATGATTCTATGCCCCCTCCTCTACTTTATCCTTACAATAATCTTGCAAGGGAGGTTAAGGTGAGAGAGTGTGTGACAGGCCCACAGTTACCCATTGAACTTTCCCAGATCCTAGGATGACACTCTAACCACTGCATTGTAACTGGAGTTTGTCATGGTGTTCACTTTAAGGTGCTTGAACAAATTGTGGTTTGTTTCCAGGAGCCTAAAGCCAGGATGGTTTAGAATCCCTGTTTGTGCCAAGGAAAAAAACCCAAATCCATTTGAAGTACCCCATTTTGGACATCACAGCAAACTGTGAGTTGAGCAAAGACTTCCTGCGGCACACAAAGTGAGACAAGAGGGAGGGAACGTGTTAAGTCCAAGATCCCAGTCTCGGTCACACCACAGGCAGAAGCCACAAGGCAGTCCCAGTCCTGCCGTTCCACAAGGCAGATCTGCGCAGCTTTTCTCCACTCCCATCCTAACAATCTATCATTTTCAACACTGCCGTTCCTTCAAGGTCTTTGGGCAAAAACTCCATGGTGATGATGACTTCTACCATAGATGTTTTGCCCAAATTCTAGAGCTTCCCCACACTGTTGGCAACACGATGACATCACTTCTGGTGCTTGCTGGAAGAGACACTGGCGTTTTGCTGGTGATGCAGGCCTAGGCCTCGTTTTCCTTTTGGTAAGCCCCCCACCACCACTTTCCGCATGTTGCTAGGGGATTGCTGGCATCTCCAACCGCTGCACCATGCAAGCTCCACAGTACAGAGTTTGTCTCTGGTAATGCATGCACATGAGCATGGCTTATACTGAACGGGACCATTGGCCCATCAAGGTCAGTATTGTTTACTCAGGCTGGCAGTGGCTCTCCAGGGTCTCAGGCAGAGGCCTTTCACAACACATCGTCCTTTCATCTGGAGATGCCGGGGATTGAACCTGAGTCCTTCGGCATGCAAAGCTGAGGCTCCTCCACTGACCCACAGCCCCTCCCCTCCTAAGAGTCCCACATGTCTAGAAGAAGAAAAACCCACTTTTCCTCTGACGTGGGGGATTTCTAGTTAAGACCCTCCCTTGGTTTTTTTGCAATTAGAGATGTGTTTTTCAACAACGACTTCAGGTCAGCACTTGTCGAACAGTGGCCACATGCCCCTCGGTGACCGAGAGCGAAACGGCTCCCCACTGAGGTCTCCAGGCATGCGCTTTATAAAAGCAATCTGTTGATGACGTGACAGGTCAGCATTGCAATAGGTTTCGAAAACGCCTCAACCACAGCTGTTCAGCTGAGGTTCTTCAGACAAGAGGCAGCGGGAGATCTTTACCTGGGGAGGCCGCGCCGCTTGCGCAATGGGAAAGGGATAAATCAATGGCCGGTGTAACGACTTTGTTACAATGCCAAGCGCGAGCGCTTGAGTCCAGGCAATCCTACGAGGCGTCGGGCGCTTCAGCTGACACCAAAGCCATTTCCTGCCAGGCTTCTCTGAATTAGAGCTTGCCAAAATCCACTCCATTACAGCACAAAACGGCACTTATGATGACGCATTACGTCTGTTTGTGGTCGCCACACACAAAAAAAGAGACTAATCAGGCAGGTTGAAGAGTCACAACATTAATCCAGGCCTGTTTTCTGGCACTGCCCCTTCGCAGTCCATCTACATTGCAAGCGGGTTATGTAAGCGATGCGACCGGTGCTCCCTGAGCTCCATCTAATGGAGGAGGATGCACGCTCGTCGGTGCCGCGTGCCAAGTCGAAGCACGATTCTTCTGCATTTTGAAGACTAATGAGCACAGTGAATCCTCCAGGGTAGCCTCCACCTGCCTGTATGCGAGGGTGGCCAACCTCCAGGTAGTGCCCAGAGTTGGCCCAGGTTTACAACCGAGATCCAAACTATGGAGATCAGTTCCCTTGGAGAGAATGGCTGCTTTGGAGGTTGGATTCGTGAACACATGAAGCTGCCTTATACTGAATCAGAGAGCCAGTTTGGTGGAGTGGTTAGGAGCATGAATTCTAATCTGGGAGGACCAGGTTTGATTCCCCATGCCTCCACATGCAGCTGCTGGGTGACCTTGGGTCAGTCACAAGTTCTCTCAGAGCTGTCCTCTCAAGGGCAGTTCTCAAAAGAGCTCTCTCAGCCCCATCTACCTCACAGGGTGTCCGTTGTGGGGAGGGGAAGGGAAAGGAGATTGTAACCTGCTCTGAGACTCCTTCAGGTAGCAAAGGGTGGGGTATAAATCCAATTTCTTCTTCTTCTTCTTCTTCTTCTTCTTCTTCTTCTTCTTCTTCTTCTTCTTCTTCTTCTTCTTCTTCTTCTTCTTCTTCTTCTTCTTCTTCTCCTTCTCCTTCTCTCTTCTCCTTCTCCTTCTCCTTCTCCTTCTCCTTCTCCTTCTCCTTCTCCTTCTCCTTCTCCTTCTCCTTCTCCTTCTCCTTCTCCTTCTCCTTCTCCTTCTCCTTCTCCTTCTCCTTCTCCTTCTCCTTCTCCTTCCTTTGTCCATCAAAGTCAATATCATGTATTCAGACCAGCAGCAGTTCTCCAAGCATGAGCACCATTACTCTGAGTAGTTTTGGTCTCAGAAATAGAAGTGAAAATGGGATTCTGAGAGCAAAAGAGGGGCTTCCCCATGGCAGGCTCATTCACACATTCCCTGTCCCATTTCCTCCGCACGCAATTCTGAATTGGGAAATACCTGGAAATTTTGGAGGTGGAGCTGTGGGAGGGATGGGTTTAGGGAGAGGCCGGATATCAGTGGGGTGCAGTGCCACAGGCTCAGTGCTCTTGCTACCCAAAATGGCACCTTTCTGTGCTACCTGCATGCCCTTCCACAATAATGCTGGGCGGTGCATGAGGCTAGGAGCACGGCTAGTGGAGTGCCAATTAGAAATCGGAGGGAAGGGTACATAGGCAGGCGGTGGTGGGCCCCACCAGAAGCTGTGGCTCCTGGCAGCTGGCAGCCGCCCTACCTCAGGGGCATGCCAACACCAGCCCTGCCCAAGAGCATCCAAGTCAGGGCAAAGGGGTGGTGTGAGGCAGCAAGAAGAAGGGGAAATGGATCCCAAGAGGAAGCAGAAGTGAGCAGAGAAAATCAGGGGTTGGTGGCGGGGGGGGAGGTGATTTCCCACCCTCCACAAATCCCCCTCTTGTTATACTATAAATTACGTACACTGCACAAATACACGTTGTCGATAACCTGTACAATCTGTGTACATGATCCAAATTAATCTAGAATTAGCAGCAAACAAAACACGGACTTAAAACCGATGACAGAAATATAACCTGATTTGGGGGGCGGAAATCCCAAAGAGGTAACTTTGTTCCCTCTAAGCTGAGTTAGTGTGAGCTAGCTCACACTTTTTTTAGCCTCTGGCTCACACATTTTTGTCTTAGCTCAGGAAGGATAGCTCCAGAGCAAATTGGTTTAGGTAAAGGTAAAGGTTCCCTTGCTCGAAAGCCAGTCAAATCCGACTCTAAGGTTGCGGCGCTCATCTCCATTTCAAAGCCGAAGAGCCAGCGCTGTCCGAAGACGTTTTGAACTGCTAGGTTGGCAGGAGCTGGAACTAGAGACGGGAGCTCACTCCGTCTTGTGGCACCCGGGTCTCGAACTGCTGAACTACTGACCTTCCACAGCCTGCAGTTCAGCGTCTTAACCACTTGAGCCACCGCAGCTCCTAAACTGGTTTATGCAGTAGCCAAATTGCTGCTCACAGTTTTAATGCCAGTGGCTCACAAAGTAAGATTTCTGCCCACAAGACTCCACAGCTTAGAGGGGGAATTTGTATCTCCACTACCGCCACTCACCTTTTCATTCCATTATATCGAACTGCCCATTAAAAAAGAAAATAAAACTAGTTCATGAGAAGGAAAACAAAAAAAAGGCATCAGCGTTTTATGGTGCCGTTTTGGAAGGTGTAATGCCGGATATTATCCCCAGCATATGTTGATTGTGGCGCTGCGTTGCTGCCATGTAAAATGCATGAGTAAAAAAAATCTCTCGCATCCTCATGGCCAAGATGCACAGAGAAGCCGGAGACATTTAACGCAGATCCCTTAATCTCCTGGCCGGGCTCCTATCGCATTTTCGTAAGGGCTGATAAATCTTCATGTCCCACAAAGAGTATTACAGCTCCTAATGGGCTTAGGCTATTAGTGGGAAACAAGACTTGCTCAGCTGTACTGAAAACACCTCGTCAATGAAATCGTATTAATAATTTAGGCTCCTCACAATTTCATTTTCACAGGTTGGCTTCGAGAGGCGCGATAAGAGCCTTCGGTCTGTGTTTGGTTGTGAGGACCTTAAATGGGATGCAGTGTCACTTCTCAATGCAGAGAGATGTGCTTCAAGCGTGCTTGGCTACCTCGTGATTAAAAACAACAGCAACACTGAAGGGGTGGGGAGGAGAGAGCTCAGCACCCATCCTGCTGTGTGCCGAACAGGATGGGGGCTCAGTGACTCATAGGCCTCGCAAAATGTTTGTGTGGAGGCCTATTTTATTACCTGCCTCAGAGGAACAGCACACGCTTTGCATGTGGAAGGCCCAGGGTTACTAACTCTGGTTTAGGGAATTCCTGGAGATTTGGGGGAAGGACTCTGGGGTGGGGTTGGGGGTCAGTGGAGAGGAGGGACCTCAGCAGGTATAGAGTCCGCTCTCAGAGCAGCCATTTTCTCCAGGTGCACATCTCTGTAGATGAAATTCTGGGAGATCTCCGGGCCCCACCTGGCAGTTGGCAGCTCTGGGAAGGCCCCAGGTTCCATCCCTAACAGGTCCAGCTGAAGGGTAGCAGGCACTGGGAAGGGCACCTCCTTGTCTGAAATTTACAGGGTAAGTACCAGGGGCAGAAGACAATGCTGAGCTAGCAGCAGCAACTTTCGTTTTTCAAGGATTTCTACACTGTCTTCAGTAGTGGTATTTCCATACTGTGAGAGGTGGGAAGATGGAGATGGAGAGACAGCGTCTGTAGGGATGCCAGGTTCCCCCAGGCCACTAGAGGAGATGGGGAGGCAGGGCTGCCAG
This sequence comes from Gekko gecko, assembly GCA_029375565.1. Taxonomy (NCBI): domain Eukaryota; kingdom Metazoa; phylum Chordata; class Lepidosauria; order Squamata; family Gekkonidae; genus Gekko; species Gekko gecko. The sequence goes on along the minus strand of JAPDNY010000011.1, from coordinate 85,520,281 downwards.
ATCCAGGTTGGGAAACTCCTGGGTATTTGGGGATGGAGCCTGGGGAGGACAGGGATCTCAGTGGGGTCCAATGCCATGAAGTCCACCTTCCAAAGCAGCCATTTTCTCCAGGGGAACTGGTCTCTGTGGTTTGGAGATGAGCTGTGATTCCAGGGGGATCCCCAGGTGTCTCCTGGAGGCTGGCATCACTAAGCGTCTCGTTGAGGTTTATTTACTGGAGTTCTCCAAATGACACCACTTTGTAGCAGGGCTGCTTTAGAAGCCTCGTTCTTGAATTTCTACTGAAGTGTGTCTTTCAAGACCTGTCGTGGACTGGGCATGCTCTTCTGATGACGAGGAGTCCTTCTCAGGCCCTCTTTGAGATGCAGGCCTTTCTTAGTGCTCCGCAGGTGGACCTGGTGATCCTGCCATAGCAAACAGTGGTGGTCCCTGAGTCAACAGACCAGGAATCACCTTGAGAGCTCTGCACCCGTTTGCACCTTCTCATGACCTGGGGCTGCTGCAGGAGCCCGGCCAAAGGCCCCATTCCCACAGAAGTACCCTCAGGACTTCAGGGTCAGAGATGAAGGAGGGCCAGAGGAGGACCAATGTGACAAAGGAACACACATTGAGCACCCCCAGGTTTGCCTCTCTCCCAGGACGGAGAGGAGGTCTAGCAGCTCTTGGAAGGAACTTTAACCACATTCTCAGAAATGATGAGGATCCCTGCTTCTTATATAAGTTTGCAGAAGCTTGGAAGCTTTGCTGGTTCAACAGCCTTGGCTTCTGCCTGTTTCCCTCCATGCTCTGCTATGTGCCTACTCTGCCTTACTCCCTCCATACTCTATGTGCCTACTCTGCCTTGTCACTTGCCTACCTGCGACCTGCCTGCTCACCTTAACTCCTGCAACCTGCCTGCCTGCTTACCCAAGCTCCTGTGTGCCTGCCATCCTCAGCAAGACCACTGCCTGTTGGCTGCAAAACAAAAGAAGACCCAAGTTTTATGACATTTCCTTCTACCCCGGGCACTGACTTCTTTCCAAAGTACTATTAACAACATCGTGACGTATATCCAGCCATGCAGTTCTGAAGAGCATATGGAGAAGTCTGCTGAGTGCTGAATCAGACCATTGGACCATCCAGTGAAGCATTCTGTTTCACAGACAACGGAGTCTTTGGAAGAAGTAGCAATTTCTGTTAATTCTCTTGGTCTCATTGCAGACCCCCTTTTACCTGCAATAAGAGAACGTAAGAGAAGCCATGTTGGATCAAGCCAGTGGCCCATCCAGTCCAACATTCCAGGTCACGCAGTGGCTAAAACAAGGTGCCATCAGAAGTTCCACCAGCAGAGCCAGGCTCCAGAAGCCCTCCCACTGTTGCCCCCAAGCATCATGAATAGTTTATCATGATATTTGATATGTTATGTTAATCTGTGAATATGTATCTTACGCTGTTATTTTTGGTTTAAAATCAATAAAAATTGTTAAAAAAAAAAAGAGGAAAAAAAAAATGAATAGTTTATCATTGCCTCAGACATGGTGTTTCATCTATACCTTATCGCTAATAGCCACCGATGAACTTCTGCTCCATATGTTTATCTAATCCCCTCTTGTTCCTGTAAGTGCTGTTCCTCAAAGTGGATTTTTAAAAACCTTGAGTATTTATGTGATGACCTGTGCTCTCAAATGATGAAGAAGAGGCATGCTCGCATACCCACTGGCTCGACTCCCCTCTTGTTCACCAGCTGTGAATGTTTTGACAGATTGTTCCTCCATTCACAGTCAGGGCCGGCTCACTCACTAGGCGAACTAGACTTTCACCTAGGGCGGGGCCATCATGGGGGTGCCTAACTGACCCACCCTCCCCCCGCCAAAAGCCCCCCGCCCCCTCCAAAAGCTCACCCCGCACACCCTGGCTGCCACCACTGCTCTGGCACCTCACTGCCGCCTCTTCTCTCCTCTGCTTCCCAACGCGACCGTCCTCCCTCCTTCCGCCTGGGTTGTGAGGGGTGCAGCGAGGCCCCTGCCACTGCTGCCACCCACATGGCTTTCTGGGTGCCTGCTCCACAGCGCGCCCCTTCACTGATGGGTCTCTCCCCCCCCAGCAGGTGTGTTCTCCGGCAGGGAGAGATGGGAGGTGGTGGCGGTGGTGACAGGTTGCGCGCGCTCTCGCTGGCCGGGTGTCTTGCGACCTCAGATTTTTTGGTGGTGGTGGGGGGTTCCCCCCTCTCCTCTGCTTGCAAATGAATCAGCAGCAGGTTGTTCGGTGTCTGGCTGCCTCGGAGGTGAGTTCAGCTCTCCAGCTCTGGCACAGCTGCTGTGGGTGGGCAGGCAGGTGTCAGCTGGCCCTTGCTGGTTCCTGCTCTCTCACTCAGGGCTCCTCCTGGCTGGCAGTGACCATGAACGCAAGGAGGGTGGCCAGCATCTCTGTGCAGCTGGAGGAAGCCGGCTTGACAGGCAGCGATAGGGCTCCTGCTCCCCCAGGAGTGGCGCGAACTTTGCAGGAGGGCTTGGTGGTGGGAGGGAAGGGTTGCTGGGAGGGAGGGAGGGATGGTCCCAGGCGACTGCGAGGGCGCCTGAAGGGGGGCTGCCAGAAATTGGTGGGTGCATGGGGGGGTGCCAGAAGGTGTCCTCGTCTAATATGCCAACGTACCTGGGGCTGGCCCTGTTCATGGTCCTTTGGCAGGTTGCTTCACCATGTTCCTCCCTAACAGTACAGTACAGGCAATGGGGTTTTGAATACAGCCATGTCCTCACGCAGCCCAACTGAGGTTCTGCTCCAGTCAGGAGATAATTATTTAAATATACAAGTATTCAGTCACAAATCATATTAATCAGGCATAAATAAAGAGTTTAAAAAATACCCAGTTACTGTTTGGTGTAGTCCTAAACAACATTAATAGCTGCTAGTCTGTTTGGATTGGCAACAGTCTCACACAGGCACAGTTTGTAAAAAAATACCTGCTGTAAACCTGTTTAGCAGGCATTTGAATTATTCTGTGCCAACCTGGACAGACTGGGGGATCAGCTTGCATCTTATTGTCACCGTCAGACATGATAACTTTCAACTGCTGAACACGTTCGTGGCAAAATCAGCAGCATCCCTAATAATAAATCCCAATTTTAAATTATCAAAGCTGTCTCCTTAAGGAATACCCTTTATATATTTAACAGCAGTGGTAATAGTAGTAAATGGCTGCTGTCACAAATGCATGATAACATGGGGGGAAGTGAGGCTATTTGCTTTGTAGGAATTTGACCCTCATTTGCACGATCACACAGTCCCTGGGAGCTGTGGGGGCAGCCCGCCATTACATAAGAACATAAGAGAACATAAGAACATAAGAGAAGCCAATGTTGAATCAGGCCAATGGCCCATCTAGTCCAACACTCTGTCACACAGCGGCCAAAATATACCAGGTGCCATCAGGAGGTCCAGCAGTGGGGCCAGGGCACCAGAAGCCCTCCCACTGCTGCCCCCTCCAGCACCAAGAATAGAGTGCATCACCTGCCCCAGACTGAGAGTTCTCATTCTATACCCTGTGGCTAATAGCCACTGGTGGACTTCTGCTCCATATGTTTATCTAATTTCCTCTTGAAACTGTCCATGCTTGCAGCTGCCACGACCTCCTGTGGCAGTGAATTCCATATGTTAATCACTCTTTGGGTGAAGAAGTATTTCCTTTTATCTGTTCTAACCCGACTGCTCAGCAATTTCATAGAGTGCCCACGAGTTCTTGTATTGTGAGAAAAGGAGAAAAGTACTTCTTTCTCAACCTGCTCAATCCCATTCATAATCTTATAAATCTCGATCATGTCACCCCTCAGCGGTCGTTTCTCCAAGCTAAAGAGCCCCAAGCATTTTAACCTTTCTTCATAGGGAAGGTGTTCCAACCCTTTTATCATTCTAGTTGCCCTTCTCTGCACTTTTTTCAATGCTATAATATCCTTTTTGAGATGTGGTGACCAGAACTGTACACAGTATTCCAAATGAGGTCGCACCAATGATTTATACAGGGGCATGATGATACTGGCTGATTTGTTATCAATTCCCTTCCTAATAATCCCCAGCATAGCGTTGGCCTTCTTTATTGCAGCTACACATTGTGTAGACATTTTCAGCGAGTTATCCACTACGACTCCAAGATCTCTCTCATGGTCAGTCTCTGCCAGATCAGACCCCATCAACGTGTATTTATATTTAGGATTTTTGGCTCCAATGTGCATCACTTTGCACTTGGCCACATTGAACCCCATTTGCCACGCTGACGCCCACTCACCCATCCTCAACAGATCCCTTTGGAGTGCCTCACAATCCTCCCTGGTTTTCACCACCCTGAACAACTTCGTGTCATCTGCAAATTTAGCCACATCACTGCTTACTCCCAATTCCAAATCGTTAATAAACAAGTTAAAAAGCATGGGACCGAGTACTGATCCCTGTGGTACCCCACTGCTTACCACCCTCCACTGAGAAAGTTTCCCATTTATACTCACTCTCTGTTTCCTATTTATAAGCCAGTTTTTGATCCACAAGAGGACCTGTCCTTTTATCCCATAGCCATTGTGTGATCAGACGCAACCGCGGGTGAATCAGGGGTTTTTTTTGCCTCATGTTTCTGGTATGCTTCAGCAGGGGATCAATGATTCACATCTCCACACTGAGTGCTCCCTATGCAGTGTGTGATGATGTGCATACTGAAACAGGGGGAAAAAACCAGCATGGAGTCGGGATGGCCTGATCAGACAATCCTGACTCCATGGGAGCACGCTGGAGCAATCACACAAGGGAAAGTCCGTTCCTGGCCCGTAGCAACCCGTTTGCTACTGGACTTCCCCTGGTGTCTTTTTACCCTGCTTCTGCGGTGGAGCAAGACAAGTTGCTGATGGGTGTGGGATGCTTGGCAGATGTTCTCGTGTGATCACGCCCTTAAAATCTGTGTGGCATTCACGCCTATGGCGCAGCTAATTCTGCATGTGATCACAGCCAATATTAGATATTGATTTTGATTGGGTTATGTTTTTTCTCTCTCTGTTTTTTTCTCTTGGATACTATTACAGTGATATTCCCCTATAGTCCAAAAATAAAATAAAAGTTTTTTTACAAAACCCTTAATATAATCAAATTTAAATAAAGTGTGTGCTGGAGAATGTGTTCCACAAATTACCTCCAGCTCCACAACCAAGTATTTTAAATTTCTTTCCTACCCTCTCCCAAGGGTCTACTGAGTTTTATAGGGAGTTTGGCAGAGAAAGTGTAAAAAAGCAAATTTATTTTCCATTTCTCCATTTTTTTCTTATGAGCTCTTCGATGTTTGTTTATGCATTCTGGAAATTATAGAATGATTGTCATAAACATCGCCACACCTGTTTCCAAATTTCACAAGAGCTATGAAACTCATACCCACTCACGGAAACCCCATTAAATTTTTCTTCTCAGATTTGCTGGCCATCAGGGAAGCCAGGGCCTGCTTCTGATCTTGCACATCTTGGGGCGAATTTAGCTGCAGAGACCTCGCGTGATTTATAGGACACTTATCATTAGCCTGTGGACCCGTTAAAAACAATTAATGGCACACAGTGATCCACTGAGGCAATTTAATCTGCAGCAGATAGATACCACATGTATTGTTGATGTGTTTCATTTAAATAAGCAATATATGTCTCATTTGTTGGAGTTTGCTAATACCAGATATATTTCCCCTTTATTTGATTTAAGTATTCCCTGTTGTAATTTGTTTTAGGGTAATGTTGGTAGGAGTGATCCTGAAGACACAATATCCTTTATTAGTTGTTACATCTATGTGCTCTAGAAGCCCAGCAAGTGTACATATTGGGAGTGTTCACTACTTGTGATGCTCCTGATGCATATGGTCACCATGTTGTCTAGAGAGGGCATTGTGCATATTTTGCATCTGCACACAGCTTCAGTATATGTGAGCTAGAACTGTATCCCAACTGTATGTGCATGGTAACTACCAGGACTTTTTTTATAGAAAAAGCCCAGCAGGAACTTATTAGCATATTAGGCCACACCTCTGACAGCACAGCTTATTAGCATATTAGGCCACACCCCCATGTTACCAGAAGTGTGGTCATCCAGCTACATCCATCTTTTGCTTCTTATTCTGTTTACCTTCTTTGTTGTCAAAACCCAGGGCTTTTTTTGTAGCAGGAACTCCTTTGCATGTTAGGCCACAGAGCCTAATGTAGCCAATCCTAATGAGTTTCTGCTGTTGGGTGTGACTTGTTATGCTAATGAGTTCCTGCTGGGCGTGGCCAGCTCGGGAGCCAGCCAGAACTCCGTTCCTGTGCGTTCCTGCCCAAAAATAGCCCCGGTAACTACCCTAGGGAGCCAGTGTGGTGTGGTGGCTAAGAACAGCGGACTCTAATCTGGAGAACTGAGTTTGATTCCCCACTCTTCCACATGAAGCCAGCTGGGTGGTCTTGGGTCAGTCACAGTTCTCTCAGAACTCTCTCAGCCTCATCTATCTCACAGGATGCCTGTTGTGGGGAGAGGAAGGGAAGGCAATTGTAAGCTGCTCTGAGAGTCCTTCGGGTAGAGAAAAGCGAGGTATAAAAATCAACTCTTCTTCTTACACATAATGGTTGCACTGTTCAGACAACATGGCAAATCAGGAACACTGTGAGTAGCTCATGTCCCCAATGGAGTATCAGAGTTGGAAATGAGTTTGATTGGTGATGTTATAAAGCTGCTGCAAGGCAAATAAAGAGGAGGAAGAAGAATAAGAATGGATTTATATCCCACTGTTCATTTGGAGTCTCAGAGCAGCTTACAATCTCCTTCCCTTCCTCTCCCCACAACAGACACCCTGTGAGGTAGGTGGGACTTGAGAGCTGTTCTCTCAAGAACTTTGACTAACCTAAGGTCACCCAGCTGTCTGCATGAGGAGGAGTGGGGAATCAAACCTGGTTCTCCAGATTAGAGTCTTCTGTTCTTCTGTACCAAACTGGCTGTACCAATGTTCTAGCTCAATACAAGACAGCCTCATTTGTTCAGCACTCAGCTTTCCTTATGCCATGGGGAGGAGGCTTCAAGATGCTAAACATCGGGCTGTGCATGTGTTGAAAAGGACACCACACGCTTGTGAAAGTCAGTAACTGGACTGGTAAACAGAAGCCTCCTACTGAACTGAGCACCTGAATTCAATGTCCAAAGTCCACACGTTACAAGGAGACACGTGAGCATCCCTAACCCACATCTCCTTCGTAAGGCATACTGGGAGAAATATTAGCATTTCAATCACTGCCCGATAAGCAGCGGTCAATGAGGCAGATTCTAAAATGGTTAAAATGTCTGATTGTGCATTTTTTTCAGCTGGATCAATGGGAGATGTGGAAGCAGATGCTGGTCAGTGATGCCTCTGCATTTTCCCTACTGAGGACGCCAATGCGACTTAGACAGCAGACATGGTATATCCCAGGGACTGGAAAAAGCCGGAGTGTGCTGAGACAGACCCACCATCAGAGGACTAAGCAGAAAGCCATCAACCATCGCTTCATTCCATGCAGGCTTCTAGCATCTTGAGCATGCAGATCTAAGAGTAACCTTGCTGCATCAGACCTCTGGTCCATTTGATTTACCACTCTGCTTCCATCAAGTGATCCCCGAAGCATTCCAGCAAAGCTGACACGCAGAGAACAATGGAGGTGGAACTTCCCTCTTGTTGCCCCCTTTGGATTTCACAAAAAGAGAGGCACACAAAGCCTTTGAACATTAAAGTTTTCCCTTGGTGTGTGATAGAGTGAGAGAGATCATGGCGGAGTGCATTTTCCTAAGCTCAAAAACTCAAGCTTTCATCATAAGGAGTGTACAATCCTCTGACAATTTTAGGTGCTTTGTATAAGCTCACTGTGTCCCATGATAGCTCTGAGATAAGCCTTGTCCTCTTCCACATCCAGCACATCATTCTTTGCATCACTCTTTGCATCCTCTTGGATGCTGTCTGCTGTCCCATCTCAATAAAGCTCTGACCGTTTCTCAATGGACTGTGGATCTCTTTGCCAACCCATTTGTGGCTGTTCCACAGGCTGCTTCACCTTCCTGATAGTCCGGTATGACATAGATTGGCTTTCTGCGCATGTGCATACCCACACAGCCTGACTGGTTTCTTATCCTCCACAGGTTTCCCACACCACTGCCCTGCTCAGCGTGCAATTGTTTCAATAGACAGTTAAAACAGTCACAAATTATATAAACAAATTACAAACTAATGCTATATTTAAATATATATATATATATATATCCTACCATTTGTTGTTCCTCTAAGAGGTCCTTTTGTTAACAGCTGCCAATCTGTTTGGATCAGCAGTGTGTGTTTGTTAGTGTCAGACCCCAGTCCAGTTACACTCAATAACTCTCACTTTGGCAGTGATAAATTTATTAGAGCATATACAAGATCCAAAAGTCACTGTGCTAGAACTGAAGTCTTTTGGTGGGTACAATCATATTACAGAAATCACAAACAGGTCCCATCCAGCCCCCAAGCGTACGTCACACCCACACATTGCCAAATTGCCATGCCAACCGGGAGAGATATATGGCCCAGTAATCTAGAGTCCAGGTTGGTACAAGAATGCTTTCAAGGCCACTTCTCCTGGGAAAGCGGGAGGGGAGGAGAAGGGACTGTCTTATGGAAAAGTTACATTGTCTAAAAGCACCCCCGCCCTCAGGAATGCCCTCCCCCCAACTGTTATGGCAACCGAAGCAAACATAGCATAGCAAGATTTGACAGTTAGGGATGCCAGCCTCCAGGTGGGACCTGGGGATCCTCTGGGATTACACCTCATCTCCAGACTACGGAGATCAGTTCCCCTGGAGAAAAGGGATGCTTTGGAGGGTGGGCTCTGTGGCACTGCACCCCACTGAGGTCCTGTTCTAACCAGGCTCAGTCCTCAGATCTCCAGGACTTTCCCAACCTGGAGCTGGCAACCATACCCACTCCATCCCCCACCCATTTGTCAGACATTCCAGTCATTTGGTACCAAACAAAACACAGCTCACATGTGTCGAACATGGCAAGTCTGAGTGATGAACACATTTGACATGAAATTCACAGCGTCCCAAGCGGAGGTTGATGAGACACATCGCATTGACTTGAGCGGAAATCAGGGTGTCCATACTCCATTTTACGTCTCCATCCTCGAAAACTGGGTTATGCCATTCCCGCCTCACGGAGGGGCCTATCAGGACAATTAGTTTATAGAGGGGGAGGGAGGCTTGTGTAACTGTGTTAAGCCTTAGTATTATCACAGCTTGTTGTGTGTAAACTTCACAGCTGTGTTTTGCGGTGACTGTGCCATGACTTCATGTATGTGGGAGGAGAATGAAAGGCTCCCATCATATACTAATTGCCATATGGGCTATAGCCTTCGCCTACTTATAGAGAGAGATCTGGAATGGAAGGCCTTTGCTGCTCTTTACAAAAAGATCCTTCCTTTACGTGGGGAACGTGCATTGACAAAACACCAACACGCCAGTGCTAACCAACGAAAAGATCATAAATCCCATCTGCTTATTTGTGTCAGATTTTGTCGATGCATTCCAGAATGATGATGATGATGATGGCGATGATGATGATGAAGAGATTGGATTTATATAACACCCTTCACTACCCAAAGGAGTCTCAGAGCGGCTTTACAATCTCCTTCCCCTATTCTCAACACACTTCCTGTGAGGTAGGTGGGGCTGAGCTGAGTTGAAAGAACAGCTCTGAGAGAACTTGTGACTGACCCAAGGTCACACCAGTGGCTGCATGTGGAGGAGTGGGGTTTTCCCAGATTAGAGTCTGCAGTCCTAACCACTACACCAAACTGGCTCTCAATGATGACACAAGACACCACATGATGGGGTTGGATCCAATAATACACTGGAACTTTCACACATTCCCTTCCCGAAACTCCCATCAGATCCTTGGAAACGTGATTCTTGGAATCAGAGGGCCCATGTGGACTAACAGAGGTTTCAAAGTTTAGGAGGACACAACATCCCCTCATACCTCAGTTGTCAGCAGAGCTGTGGCGATGGAAGAGGGAGGAGAGCATGCTTTCATCCCTTAACAGCCCCCCAGCACAGAGGGGAGGCTCACCACAGTCTCCCAACCCATGTGATTGCTATTCTGCCTGGGTCCTTCAATGAGGGTTCCAGGTGGTGGCTGGAGAGCTCCCAGAATCCTAACTGATCTCCAGGCTACAGAGGTCAGTTCCCCTGGAGAAAATGGCAGCTTTGGAGGATGGAATCTATGGCATCGTATCCTTCTGAGGTCCTCACCTCCCCAAACTGTGCCATCCCCATGCTCCACCCTCCAAATCTCTAGGAATCTCCCAATCCAGAGCTGACAAACCCGGAAATTAACCTCCCCAGTGTTGGAAAGGACAGCTGGGGAAGGGGGGTGGGATGCAGGAAAGATCTGCCGTTCCTGTGCCTGTGGAATGCTGGATCCAACCCAGGGGTTAACTAGGGATATTGCTATCTTCATAGCGAATGAGTTCATCAGGCGAATTTATCTCATTCGGTGGGAAGTGACTCCGATGAGCTGATCCCAGGATCGCTTTGTTGGCCCGGCAAACATGGACCAGGCCTCACAAACCGGTTAGCAGCTGTTTTGCAGTAGCCTTTTTTTTTTTTTTTTTTTGCTCCCAGGTGTATTCTTTGCCCAATCTCCAGGTATAACAAACAGACAGAGCATTCATAAACTGAGAGGTACTAGGAAAAAGTGGAGACTAAACTCCAGGAAGGGAGAAAAAGGGGTCATCTTTGGGCTTTGTGGCTATTTTTAAATTTTGCTGTGAGTCACAAAGGTTTCTGGCAAACTTTCTTACCAGGGAGGCACAGAAAATTTTGCCTGGGAGTCTAACCAGGGCAAAGGAAAAAGAAAAGCAAAAGAAAAAAAAATCATTATCCCCTCATTGCTCCCGGGGAGACAGGCAAGGCAAGGCGAGGGCTCCAAATCCAGTCACTTTAAGGACACATAATAAACTATGGGCTGGAGTTTACCTTTCTGTGTCTCACTGTCCTTTAAAAGCCACAGGCGAGTCAGAGAGATTTCCAGGGGTGGTCCTTTCCCTGCATAAAGAAATGAGTCGGGGTGTGTGTGTGTGTGTGTGTGAAATGAAAGCATTCTTCTCTGTCCTAGATTTAGATGGGAAGAACTTTCTTACACTACCGTGGACTGCCCAAAAGACAAATGGGTGGGTTCTAGATGGAATCAAACCTGAACTCTCTCTAGAAGTGAAAATGACTAAACTGAGGCTGCCGTGCTTTGGTCACATGATGAGGAGGCAAGAAGAGTCACTGGAGGAGACAATCATGCTGGGAAAAGTTGAAGGCAGCAGGGAGAGAGGGACAACCCAACATGAGATGGATTGACACAGTCAAGGAAGCCAGGGCTCGAAGGTTTGCAAGACCTGAGCAAGGTGGTTAACAACTGGATACTTTGGAGGCCATTAATTCATAGGGTTGCCACAGGTCAGAAGCAACTCAACAGTGACCCCGGTCATACGGGCCAGAAAATGTGGGGGAGAGGCATGGCTGTTCGTCCCGGAGCAAAATAAGGCACGGTAGCCAGATCACACGGTTTGCCAGGTTGCCACGCTCCAGCTCCAAGCGCCGATCACACCATGACGCTGCAGTGCAGCGAAAAAGCGGTGCAGCAGAGCATGCAAGCCGTGCTGTTGTAATGTGTGCATGTGCCATTGGGGGGGTGGGCCGTTGTTGGTGTCTTGCGTGTGCACATGGGCCATTTGGTGTTGGTGCACATCCCATGGAAACTTACAACATCTGGTTTGCCCTGGGACATGGGCGGGCGTCGGATGCCGCGGGACATTGGCCTTTGCCCTGGGGTTTCTGGAAACTAGTGCTCCTTTCCTGGTAGTTTTTTATTCCGCAGCTTCGGAGGGAAGCTGTGCATTGGTCACGGGAGTGCTACACCTCCCAGATGTGCCTGTGTGATCCCGCCCGGAAACCCCACAGGGCTACCGTGTCTTCGGCGGGGCAAATGCTCCATGTGACCGGGACCGGAATACATTTTCTTGGACTAGATGCTGCATTTTTGTGCTTCCAACTGGCACTGCGTGCCCACGGAGGTCCTCCTTTTCAATTACTGTGTCAGCTTTCCACCCCTTCTACCCCTCTCTTTGCAGTCCCTAAATTTAGACTGTAAACTCCTTGGGGTTGAAACCTAGCTTTATGCTTTTTGTGCTGTCGTTTATACTGCCCAACACTTGACTATAGGGAGCTACAGTTTGTGGACTTGGCAGTGACATGTGATTTGAAAATAAGTTCGGGGTGATCCCATGTAAAAAACCACGAGGATCTGTTTAAAATAATCTGGCCAGCAAAAAATAGCATTTTTTTTTCATAACATGGAAAGGGCTCTTTTTGCCTCTCCAGCTCACCACAGGACTTCCAATCGCCCATGCAAGGAAGAAGGGGCAGACAAACAGCTTTTGCAAATGCTTCAATTAGCCACTGCTAAATTTAGAGAGGGAGAGTTATATAGAATGTGGGCTTAGCAGGGTGTCACGCTGAAACAGAGTGCCCAGATGGGGAGAAATCACCTGGGAGGGGGCGAAGTTTCAACTGCTGAAACGAAGCACTCCAAAGGGAAGACATTTCTACTGTACAGTGATGCTCCACAGTGGGGGGGGGGAGTGTCAGAGGCTGAAAAAGAGCCCACAAGTGGGAAGAAAATCCATGATGTTAAAGCAGTCATGGGTAGAATACAACCCCCATGTCCCTTTGTTCTCTCATGCATGCACATGGATGCTGTTGCGCTAGACATAGGTTGAATCTGCATTTACATTTTTAAATCAGTTTCATGCTGCCTTGACACCATCTTTCTCTATGCTTGTTTGAAGCGTTGTTTGGAGAAGATTCATTTAAAGTGGTGTGGAGGTGCAATGAGAGTGGAGCCACCACGATAGGGTGATACACATATGCAGACATGCAAAAGTATGCTAGCACTGTTGAAGTGTGAAAACGAAAGCAGATGTGGACAGCTTTTTTGAAGACAGAGTCAGAAGGCTGGGACACTGGTGGGAAAGACAAATGCAGATTCGACCACAGACATGCTGCTGCCCAGCCAACTCCACGAAAGGCTCAGCAGTCATGAGATTTGATCTGTGATCAGTCTGCGGTTTATTTGCAACTGTCGACAACAACACCAACCAAACCTGCACAGGTTCGAGCATCCCTAGGTTAAACCAGGTCTGCTTCAAAGACTGGTCTGCAGGAGGTTCTTTAGTCTAAAAGATGTATCCAACCCCAGGTCACCTTTTTGTCCGCCTGCATACAGGCTATTGGCAGAGTTCAGGAAATAATCCAATCTCTATGCTTTAGAGTTTGCTTTCAATGAATTTACTGGGGGTGGGTGGTGGCTTACAACAATCGTCCTCTCTTAAGAACATAAGAAGAACCCCACTGGATCACACCAATAGTCCATTCTAGGCCTTCCCCTGATGTTGCCTCCTGGCTCTGGGATTCAGAGGATTAGGGCCTCTGAATGTGGAGGTTCCCCTCAGTCACCATGGCTAGCAGCCATTGATAGACCTACCCTCTACGAATCTATCTCATCCCCTTTTAAAGCTGTTTATTCCTGTGGCCATCCCTTCCTTCATTTTATTCTTTCAACAGAAACTTTGTGAGGCAGCTGAGGCTGAGAATGGGTAACTGGGCCGAGATCACTCAGCAAGCTTCCATGACAGAGTTGGGATTCAACCCTGGGTCTCAAAAATTCTAGTTTAACCACTACACACTGGCTCTCACACGGTCCTTCAGCCTGATGGTCCTAATAACGGTCATTAGCCCGCGCAGCTTCACTCTTCTCCTACTGTGTTGACTCTCAGTTATGTGTTGACCTGATATGTATTTTGGGTCCGTCCCCCCGCCCCCTGTGCTTGGATTGGCTTTTGCAATGCAGTTGTAACTGCGTCTCAAGAGCTGATGTGGCTGTTGTTGGCTCGAAGGGTTATGCGACCAGGGCCCAATTTAGGAATTAAGATCTATCTATTGAGAATGCTTGTCTCGCCCTTCCTCCAAGGAGTCAGAGTGGTAAACACGGTTCCACCTTCCCTGTTCCATCCTCACAGCAACCATGAGAGGCAGGTTAGGCTGAGAGCCTGGGACTGGCCTCAGGTCACCCAGTGAGCTTCCATGGCAGAGTGGGGATTCGAACCTAGGTCTCCCTAGCCCCAGTCTGACGCCCTCACCACCATACCAAGCCAGCTGTCTTACACTGAATTAAAGTATTGTACCTGGAGACCAAACCCTATGAAGAAAGCCTGAGAGACTTGGGAATGCTCAGTCTGGGGAAGAGGAGGTTGAGAGGGGACAGGATTGCTCTCTTGAAGTATCTGAAGGGCTGCCACTGAGAGGAGGGCAGGGAGCTGCTCCTGTTGGCAGCAGAGGTGAGAACTCGCAAGAATAGGTTCAAATTAAGGGCGGGAAGGTACAAGCTGGATCTTAGGAAAAACTTTTTGACAGTCAGAGTTGCACAACAGTGGGATCAGCTGCCTAGGAAGGCAGTAATCTCCCTCACACTGGCAGTCTTGAAGTAGCGGCTGGACAAACACTTGTCAGGGATGCCCTAGGCTGCTCCTGCATTGAGCAGGGGGTTGGACTAGATGGCCTGTATGACCCCTTCCAACTCTGTGATTCTGTGATTCTATGTGTAAAGTACTGGGTTTCGTGCCTCATGACTCGGACGACGACATACGAGAAGACGCGTTTATTCGTACTTCACACAAGACAAAGACAAACATAAACGGCCGGAGGCCAACTATATACAGTAAGGGGGGTTTGAATCGCCCGCCAATGCTGCCATTGGCTCTTTATTGGCAAGCTCAGGAGCCTAGTCCCTATTGTTCTCAGAGAGCGGAGCTCGGCTGCCTTTCGCCAGCTCAGGCTCCTGATCCTAGGACATAACACTATGATTGGTCCATCTAGCTCAGTATTGTGGCATGGTCTCAGGCTGAGAGAAATCCTTCCCAGCACCCACTCTCTGAGAGCCCTTCAGCTGCCAGCGCTTGAACCTTGGACCTCCTGCAAGACACACATTCCACCCCAGAGCCACACCCCCTCTGTTTCCCCCATCCCTATTGGAAAGGCAGGTGTATGTACTCAAGGCGATGTCTAGGAAAGGAATGCATTAGAAGATCTAGCCAGGATACCTGGAGAGCGTGTCTGCATAAAACCAGAGAAACCCTGCTGCTCTTTGCAATATCGGGCATATTGATCAAGGCAAAGCCTTTTTATGCTGCAGCGGTGAGGGTCTTGCTGCCTTTACTGCACAGTCATTAATATGATGTCTTGCACGTGGCCCTGTTCTGTTCAGATTGTTCACAAACCGAGGTTCGTTTTCTCTCTCATGCTGCCTCGCTTTACACAGGCATCGCTTTCCCCCCTCTTTTTTTCTCACAGTACAAGAAACTCGTGCGGGAAGTGCTGTAGTAATTATTTCTCTGAGCATCTGTCACTGCAACCTTTTTTGCATGCTGTGGGAAACTGGTAAATATGAGCTGGAATCCTAGGTGAATCGCCAAGAGAATTTTCCTAGCAGAAGGCAGACTAATTTTGTAGTATTCAGGGCACCGAGAGAGTGAAAAAAGGTGAGGTTTTTTTTTTTTAATGCCCTGTGTCAACGTATCTAGGGTTTATACTCCTTAGCAGCCTCCTCCCCTCATTACTGAGGTGGAGAAGACTAGATTTAACTAATATTTTAAGAACACTGTAAGAAGGTTTGGAGCAGTTTTAGAGGTAGGCCCTCCGAAGCTGTTCTTGATAGAGCAATCGTCTCATCCACACCAGCCATTTTCCGCACTGTGGATTGGAATCAGCTGGCTTAATTCAAATTTGTTCCAGAGTGGAGGCTTTGAAAGCAGGCTATGCTTTGGGGGTTTATTCCAGGGAAGCCTCAGCTGTAGTCATAGAATCCCCTTCTGTTTAAAAGAGGATAATTTGTGAAGTTGCCCTGAGAGCTCATGACCTTAGGGCCAAACTAGATGTTACATTTTTTAAAGAGTAGAGTCAGGGTTTCCCAGCGCTGGGGGGAGGAGTTATTTCCCCCTTTCTGGCTGTTCCACGGGCACCGAATATTACGTATGGAGCAGCCAGTGAAATATAACTCCCCCCCCTGTGATGTTTCTGGTCAAGAAAATGGCCTGGAGGGGAAGGCAAAAAACCCCCCCCCATGTCTCAGTTTCCAGCTCAATTGGCTTCCCTTCATTTTTAAGCAGACAGTTTCTGCTGCAGCTGTGTAACGAGAGAGAGAGAGAGAGAGAGAGAGAGAGAGAGAGAGAGAGAGAGAGAGAGAGAGAGAGAGAGAGAGAGAGAGATGAGAGAGAATGAGAGAGAGAGAGAGAGAGGTTGGATTTGTACCCCGCCCTTCACTACTCGAAGGAGTCTCAGAGTGACTGCCCCAAGGTCACACCAGCAGCTGCATGTGGTTTTCGATGCTCCTAAGGACTACACCAAACTGGCTCTCTATACCCAACAAGAAAAAGAGGACTGAAGATGCTGCAGTAGCTTTTGAAGGAAGGAAAGAAAGTGATTACAGCAGCCATGGAGGAAGGGCGGGGAGCTACCTTCAGTTCCCAAGGGTCCTCCTACCCACCTCTTCTGTAACTCGGGGTGCTGTGACATATGCCACAAATCAGTTCCCCAGATGAACTTACCATAGGATTGCCAGGCCAAGCCATGCCTGGCAACCAGCAAGAGGTCTGGGAGCAGGGACATGGGGCCCATGACATCCCATGGGCCATTATGTCACTTCTAGGGAAAACCTGGAAGTGATGTAGGGTCGCTCTATGAATCGCTGAAAACTCTTTGGTAAAACCACATGATAAGACACACAGCAGCAGACAGAACACCAACTCCTCCCCTCCTTCCACTGCTTGCAGCAGCAGAGAGCAAGGATGGCTGCCAGCAGGAGGTCTTCTACCATGGCGAGAAGCCCAGGAGCCCTGACTTACCATAACTGATGGTAGTGGTTCTGGTGAGCCAATCCCCTGATTATTTTGTTGGTGTAGCAAATGTTCCGAACTTGATCTCAACCGGTTGGCAGCTGCACAGCTGTGTCTGTTTCCCAGCTGTACCAGCTGCTTGATTTCCAAGCCTTACTCACAGATGGCCCCGTGAGCCCTGGTGAAAAGGGTTGTTATATATCTGCAAGACAGAGTGCATGGAATGGTGCCCTGGAGCATCATGCGGGTATGCACAGGAAGGCACCGGATCAGTCAGAAGTGGGGGGAAAGTTCTCGGCTGCACCTGCTGGCACTGGCGAGGCAGCACTGGGCGGGTTTTGTGGCAGCGCTTCCTACTTATACTTCCTAGTTAAAGTAAAGGTCAAGGTTCCCTTGCTTGAAAGCCAGTCTAATCTGACTCTAGGGCTGCAGTGCTCATCTCCGTTTCAAAGCCGAAGAGCCAGCGTTGTCCGAAGATGTTTCTGTGGTCATTGTGGCCAGCATGACTATACATCAAGGCACACGGAATGCTGTTACCTTCCCACCAAATTGGTACCTATTTATCTACTTGTAATTTCTTGCTTTTGAACTGCTAGGTTGGCATAACTTCCTAGTTATTCTTTGTCAAATAGATGAAAGGGTCATGCTGGCTGGGGGGATGCTCTGTGAAACCCTGGCCACTTGAACATTTATATATTGAATTTTAGCCCTCCCTCCCCGCAAGCAGGCTCAGGGCAGGATACAACATGGTTAAAACATACAACATGGTTAAAATATAACCTGGATAGCCCAGGTAAGCCTGATCTCATCAGACCTCGGAAGCTAAGCAGGGTCGATTCTGGCAAGTACTTGGATGGGAGACCTCCAAGGAACACCAAGTCGGGAGGACAGAGGCAGGCTTTATTCAGCCACGTCTCTGAATATCCTCCAGGCCCCCAGTAGGGGTCAGTCACCAGAGGTTGCCATGACTTCCAGGTGCACACACACACACACACACACACATATTAAAAAATACAAAAAATACCACCCACAAATATAATAACATCTTAACATCTAAAACACAACCTTCTAAAACATTACTAAGACAGTAGCCATGGTCACACTGGCGGCTTGGCATGATATGGTGCTGCCTCTAATTGAACCAGTTGAAAGTGTTGCAGGGCATATCAGCTACACAGCACACCCTGCTCTGGGTTACCCACGGAGACATCCCATGGTAAAGCATCCACATTATCGCAGCATCTCAGCCACAGAGTGTGCTACCCAAAAAATCTCAAAAGTCACGCACATGCGCATATAGGCATTTTTTTTTTTTAAAAAAACCCTCCTTAGTGGCAGAAGAACTGCAGATTCAGACTGCCAAATCCGTTCTGTGCATGCTCGCCAGTGTCCAGACATCCGGCCACGCGCAATGACAGTGTGGGGAACTGAAAACACCACTTGTGATGTGGTGCCTTTTTAACCCAGCTCCAAGTCATCCTATGATGGAATAAGTATGGTTGGGGAATGCCTGACAGATGTGGCTGTCTGACTGTGCCCATTTGATCCGGAGGGGAGGAGTGGCTGTCTCGGACCAAACTGCCCGTGTGATCACGTCCAGTGTTAAACATTCCAGCCCTGGATTAACCATTAAGCAAAATAAGCCAGTGTTTCGAGCACCGAGGGAAGGGGGCGCCACAGATTCCCCCCCCCAGCTATCATGCCTTAACTCTTTCACTGCCACACTCGACTCTAGTTATAAATAATTCGCTTATATAGCTTACTGCTATTTAGTGTCAAACAAATAAAGAAATTAAAAAGTTTAATATGAGGGGTCTGGCCTGTGGTCTGGCCTGGATTGTGCAGGCCCCAGGGTGCCACAGGGAGGGTGGTCTCCCCGCCCACGGATGTGTAAAAGATCAGAATAAATAATTCTGGAAACCATGGAGGCCAACGATAGTAGTGGTGGGAGAGAGGGGTGGGGCAGGAGAATTGTGCTGCTGCTGGACATGGTGTCTCTCCTCTATGGCTGAATGAATAAGTGCATGAATGAATCTTCAGTCTGGTCACCAGGCAGACAGAGATTCATTCTATGACAAGTCCGCAGTGTCACTGTGGCCACACCGCTGGAGGCATTTGTGAGTGATGGTGTTTTTTTTTTTTTTTTACAGTGATAAGGAGGCTCTACTGTAAAACTAATTTGTTTCCCAAGACATTCATGATAGCTCTAAATTTGATTGCACAGCGGAGAAGTACACCCATGCGCCGGCACCCTCGGGCTTTTAGAGGCAACACATCGGTGTGAAAGCCAACCGTGCGTGCACGCTGTTGTGCAGTCACCCAGCAAACTCCAATGAATGGACTGGCAAATAGTCTCTCCTATCATTAATAAATCAGTGGCATAATCATGACTCACAATTGAGATGCAATCTGGACCTGCAAACCTCCAGGCATCTGTAGCTGTAAACCCCCACCCGCCACCCACCTAAGAACCACATCCTAACCAGCATTCTCGGAATGAAACTCAATCACCTCCTCCTTCTCCTTGGCACCTGCTCTGTCCCCCCAATGCCCCTCCTGGAGGTTGGTGGGCACTTGAGCTAAGGTTGCCAGGTCCATGTGGGGAAATACTTGGAGATGGGGGGTGGAGCCAGAGGAGGGCGGGGTTTAGGGAGGGGAGGGACTTTTAATGGGGTATAATGCCATAGAGCCCACCTTCCAAAGTGGCCATTTTCTCCAGGGGAGCTGATCTGTGTCACCAGGAGATCAGTTGTGATAGTGGGAGGTCTCCGGCCACCACCTGGAGGATGGCAGCCCTACCTTGGGCATTGGAGGGGGGTTACATCTGGGGTGTGTGTGTGTGGGGGAGGGAAATCAGCAAAAATGCTATCTGGAGGAACAAATACCAAGGATCCAGCTTATTGGAACAATAAAGCAACCTGTTAAATAGTAAAGCAAAAGTGTATTTGTCAACATCCACTATTAGCTGCCTCCGTAACAAATCCCTTTGAGCAACATGATTTCAAAATAATAACAAAGATGAACGCGTTTCCTTCTTTCTAATTATACTCATTTAGTTCTTGATTCCAGGCAGAGAGAGAGAGAGAGAGAGAGAGAGAGAGAGAGAGAGAGAGAGAGAGAGAGAGAGAATTGAGGACTTCACTTCAGCGCACCTTTTCCCTACCGAAGAACGGAATCAGCGCACTCTCTCTCTCTCTGTTTCTCTCGAAGAGCTCAAGTACATGTTTATTTTTAGCTCTCTCCTACTGCGAATAACACTGACAATGTAGGGCACTGGAAAAAAATATATAACACATCAGTGGTCTCAAGCTGGAATGATTTAATGGGCTGTGGAACAATGCTGCCAGAGACACAAACTGTATTTTTGGGGATGGGGAGGGGAGGGGGCCGCAGGGGAAGGCTGTAATGGAGCTCCATGCTGGGAGACAGGCTTTCTCAGTGCGCTTCCTGAAACATGAGGTGTCAAGTCAGCCATTTTTGCCCCAGGAGTAAACCACTGGAGAAGCAGGAAAGGATGGAAAGGAGGAGATGAGCCCTTTTTAGGTGTTCTAAGCATGTAAAAAGAAGATGTGTAAGAATGGTGCGGGATCGCTTGGCCAGGCTCCAATGCATTCTTTGGAGCCTCTGCATAAACATGAAACATATGCACAAAGTCCCCACATAGACAAAGGTATGCGTAGATGGCTCTCTCCATGTGATGTGGGGGTATGCTCGTAGACTCATCCTGATGAATGCACTGTTGGAATATACAAGGTCTCCGGTGCACCTACTTGAAGATCAGAAGAACAGCCTATTGGGGGACAGTGGAAGGACTGCGTTAGCATAGCTAGATTAGGGACTTTCCACAGTTTCAAATTATGTCCTTCCTGCCTCCTGACTGGCTCTTTGGAGACTTCCTGCTCCAACTGGGCCCTCTCCTTTCCTTCCTGTCTCTCACAGCGGTGAGTTAAGAAAAGAGCAAGAGTCCAGTAGCACCTTAAAGACTGATAAAATTTGTGGTAGGATATGAGCTTTCAAGTCACTGCTCACTTCCTCAGTTAGTTAGCTAGTTCAGCCTCTCTCCCGCTCCTCTGTTCTATCAGAGTTTATTTCTTCTTTAATAAACTGAGTTATTTCTCTTTAAACAGTTGGTGCTCTGTTCCTCTGCCGGTTCAAACTCTGCCAACGTGCACAGAGGCCAGGAACAGAGCTTCTTGCCCCAAAACTGCTCTCACCCCTCCTCTGTATGTGTTCATTGTACACACTTGGAACATGAGGAGAAAAGGAAAAGCTAAGGTTTGGCCTTTTAGTTTCAGCCAATTTCAGAGGTCCAAGAGACACTTTATGAGCACATTTCTGTGATAATAGCCCAGTCCTAATTTTAAAATAAGGAAAACTGCTTGGAGGATGGACTATAAGACAGAGAAAGAGGTCAGTGGAAAGGGCTTTTTTTCCTCACCCACCATTCCACGACTGTAAATCACTCTCCAGGTATTCCTCCCATCCTGTGGAGTTTCAAAGTAATGTTTGTTCACAGTTACAAACTAATGTTGGATAGGGTGCACCTGAGAGCTAAGAGATATAGTGGCTAGAGTGACTAAACTGAAATCTCCTTTCAGCCATGAAACTTCCAGAGCTTCCAAGTGCTTGTGAGTCTAAACATTACCTGGTACTGGTAGGTCCACAAAAAGGGAAGAGGGAAGAAGCCCACCCCCATTACTCAACCATGTCTTTTATCCTCAGAGAAAACCAAATTAAGTGCCTTTCCCATTATATATGTATGGACTTAGAATGTTTTGGGACAGCACAATGGTTATCATGGTGGACATGAATTACTGAGCCACTCCTGTCAAGGCAGCCTTCTCATGGATGTTGATGTCCCCAAGGACAACAAACCGTGGGGTCCCCAACACCCAGTCCAAAATGGCCTCAACCAGCTCAGGCATGGAGGCTTCTCTTCCCAATCAAATTACTGTTCCCAATTATCCCCAGTATGATCTTCTGTTGAGGTCAATGGAACTTCTAGTCTTTGTAGTCTCCCAAACTGAGTTGAGATGCTGAGAAAACTACATTTCCCATCAACCTCAGCAATCCAGTAAGTTCTTCAGAAGCTACCAGCTGGCTGCCTGCGCAGCAGGGATGAGCAAGAAAACTTGCGGAGGTGGGGCAGGTACCAAGGGCCATCCCTGCTGTGGAATCAGTGGACATCAAGACTTTTTTTTTTGTTTTAATTTTTGCATGCTACAGTGTAACCAGAAAATGTCTTGCAAGCATTGTGTTGGACAGGATGGCAGAAAAGTATGGATTGCTGATGTCCAATATTTGTGACCAGGATGCTGGTAATGGGACCGAGGTGCTGTTCTGTGTGTGTGGGGGAGTCCTCGGGCATTCTTTGTTTCTTGCTATTGGTGCAGGCTGCAGACAGGTCTAATTGAGCAATGGCCAGACACCAGTTTCACTGACTAGCACTCCAAATAAAATCACAGAAGGCACATTCTCTCTTACACAAAGTAATAAAAGGTAACCAGAATAAGCAATTAAAATGGAACACGGAGTGGTTAAAGGAGAAAAAGTGGAGCCCTGGGCGGGGCGGGGGGCGCTAAAGGAGAAAGGGGCTGTACCGAAGGGGAAAGAAGTCTGGTTATATTCTGTCATGCTCAGCCCACAAAAACATGGAAGTGGCCCTGCTGTGTGGTGATGGATGGTCCAGACACAGACACAGTTCAATTACTGCTTGTTCTAAATTGTGAACAATTCCTCTTGGATGAACCATTTGTCTGAAAGCACATTTGGGCCCAATTAGACATGACAACATTTTTGTGGCCGCCATGGGGATGCTGCGTCCATTTTACAGTGATCTACAAAGGCTGCAAGGGCCCAGTCCTGATCCATCCTGAAGCACAGTGCTCTTGTTTCCCCTGTCACACCTTTTCAGTTGCTGAAACAGCTGTGTATGAGGATGTTTCAGCTCTTAAAATGGTGGTCGGGGGAACAACAGCCATGTTCTGTGTCCTGATCAGGACTGGACCCTTGCAGCATTTTTGAAATAATTTCAAAATGGTGATGGCGTCCTGGTGGCAGCCATGTGGGTGCTGTCATGTCTAGTTTGGCCCTTTGTGTATCTTGAAAATGAGCTTACCTCTACCCTGACAAGTTTTGGAGGGCTACGAGCTTTAATGGGATGAATCAGTATGCTAATCAATTAAGCCTTCAGGTGATTAATGAGGAAGGACGACTTTTAATCAGCGGTGCTTAAACTTAAAATGCAGCAGCCCTAAATCCAGAAGCTTTCCGGAATGATCTATGCCACCCACTTTAATTTTGAAAAGAGAAGGAGAAAAAAAATGGTTCTGTCTCTTGACACCCAATGAAATTGATTGGCAGTAGAGTCACAACAGACAAAAGCTCTTTATATAAATGTATCATTACCTTCTGTAATTCAATCCCACAAGATGAAAAGTGACTGTTTAAAAAGGTTAGTCAAATGCCTAGGGCGTAGACCTCTTGGTAGCTATTCATCATGATAGCCAAGTGGAATGTTCGTGCTCTCAAAGCAGTATACCTGAGAACACCAGTAGAACATAAGAAGGACTGCGGCAGCCCCGTCCTTTCCCCTCGCTCAGAGGCAAGATTTTCTCTCAGTCCCCCCCCCCCATACTGACTGAACCACCCTAATAATGCACTTTCTTCTTTGCTGAAGAACTCTGGCTGTCCCACCCTGACACAGTATGACATTTTGGCTCTTGGCTCAGCCCAGGAACCTGAGGAAAGGATCGGGAGCCCCCTTTAACTTAATTTAAATGGCACTCGAGGCATTTTGAAATTCAAAAATAACAAAGAATATTTTATTTAACATAGAGGGGAAAGGTCAGGTGAAATTAGGGGTTGGAAATTTCTGAGGTAAAATCAGTACATGCTTTAGTTCTTATATTTCAGGCTAATGAGAGTTTCTTAAGGTTTTCACAGTAATTTAAATCTTGATGTTGAGAGGCTTTTGTTCCAGTTTTCCCCCAAACACTCTAGTACACTTTCTTTGAGTACTCTTTAACTCTTTTGGTTTCTAGAAGGCTGGTGCACTCTTTCCAGTACTCAGCCCCCCTCTCTTGAAATACCAGTACTCGTCTTGAGTTTTTAACTGACTCTTAAGGTTTCTACAGGGAGTTTCTAACCACACCAGACCCAGGATCTCTCCACTCTTCAGAGCTAACTCTCTGTTTGACTGGGTAGGGAATTTTCTTCTCTCTCTAGAAGATCTATCCCCTTTTCCTGGCCCAAATGGGAGTCTCTATCTAACTACCCACTCACCCTTGCCAACTTTCCCCAGTTCTCCTGTCTGTGTTAAAACTGCTCTCAGTCAGGGCTGAATTCCAAAACTGTCAGTTCTTGATTCTTCTCAGCTAAGGCTCAAATCAGACTGAATTCTCCTCAGCATCCAGTTCAGAAGACTTTCTCTGTTTGGCTGATGCTAACCAATCAGATCCTTTGGAGCAGCTTGTCACTCAAGGCTCTCTGGCTCTGAGAAGAATTAACCCTTCACAGTCTTTTATCTCTTTACACAGCACTTCTAAGCTTTTACAAGTGCAGTCCATCACAGCTTCAGTCCCTGTTCATGAGCTCACACCTAGGTGTCCTCCATCAGAAACAGGACACTGGAGTATCTGATCCAACTTAAAAATTCCTCCAAACTCAGGAGCCGTTTTCCAGCCTAAGATGCCTTCCTCCAACTTCCTCCTTAGGCTGCAGGAAGGCTTTCAACATTGGTTAGTGGTGTGGTAGGATATAGACCCAATGTGATGGTATAGTGGCTAGAGAGATAGACTAGGATCTGGGAGAACCAGGTTCAAATCCCCACTCTACCATGGGAGCTTGCTGCGTGACCTTGGGCTAATCACATACTCCGAGCCTAACTGACCTCACCTCACAGGGTTGTGAGGAGAAAATGGAGGAGAAAAGAATTGTGTCCCCACTCTACCATGGGGAAAAGAATTGTGTCCACCCGAAAGAAAGAAAGAAAGAAAGAAAGAAAGAAAGAAAGAAAGAAAGAAAGAAAGAGCATTGTTTGCGTGGTCAGAAGGCTGAGATGAATGGAAATTATTCCATTTGCAGGCAATCTCCCACAAATGTTTGGCATTCTATTTATCTCACTCTTGATTGGGTTTACTCTTGATAGACAATGTTGTGCTGTTCCATTAACCAGTCTGTAGTTATCAACTAATCACAATTGTATAAGTCAGTTGCAAATTAATTGGTATTTCATTCTGATCTTGACTACTTTGTCTTACTCCTTTAGGCCAACTGATTATAGACAGCCGTGAAATTGTCTGTTGTGAAGTTCCCAAGAACAAAATATTCATTGTATCCAGGTGCAGGACAGTAAGCTGTGAAAACTTTACTCGAAATATTCAATTTGCTTTCGATTTAGAGGTGGTTGCATTTGAAAATCCTACTCCAATCCCTTCTCTGCAAATTATTGCAAGATAAAATGAAATGGCCACTTTTGTCTATACATTTAATTGAAAACAGAGAACTGGCAACAGCTGTAGAGCTTCAAAATGTCTCCAGGTGCTCTGTTTTCTTCAAAGTCAGCCTGAGAGGCTTCTCTTCTCTTTGTGTCACATCGTTACTGATTGGATACATGCAAGCAAAATTCCCCAACGGCTTCCCTTGAGCTTTCCATACTTCTTTGGTGGTATGCTCACAATGATTCTTCTTTTCCAATGGAAATTAATATACTTGCTTGCACCTTTTTTAATGAAGAGTATGTGATCAAAGTATTGGCTACAGCACAGAGACTGAGAGGTAAATGGAAATCAGCATAGTAAGGAAGGTGATGTCTTACCCATTCATTGCTCTGCTTAGAATGAACTTGCAATAAAGAAGAGCTTCTTTGTAGGAGGCCAACGTTATAGTCCCATTATCTTGGTGGCCGATGTGCCTGGGCTAATGATCAAAGGTGCATATCTATCAATATCATCATCATCATCGTCGTCGTCGTCATCGTCGTCATCGTCATCGTCGTCATCATCGTCATCGTCATCATCATCATCATCATCATCATCATCATCATCCTCATCATCATCTATCTGTCTGTCATCTCTCTCAAATGTATATCCCATCACTCCCTCGACAAGCAAGGCTTGAGGTGGCTTATAACCAAGTAAAATACAATTCAATAGATAATACTGAAATCAATAAGAATAATAAATATACAGGGCTCTTTTTGCAGCAGGAACTCCTTTGCATATTAGGCGACACACCCCTAATGTAGCCAATCCTCCAAGAGCTTACAGTAGCCCCTGTAAGAAGTACAGTAGCCTCTGTAAGCTCTTGGAGGATTGGCTACATTAGGGGTGTGTCGCCTAATATGCAAAGGAGTTCCTGCTACAAAAAGAGCCCTGTAAATATATAACACATTTTAAAGTCAACTATATAAATCTCCTATTTAAAACATAGCTGCATCCAGTGACCCAAGAGTAAAATGATCTGGGTGGAAACAAGAATGGAGCAGAGGTCTATCAGTGGCTATTAGCCACAGGGAACTCTCGGT
This sequence comes from Gekko gecko, assembly GCA_029375565.1. Taxonomy (NCBI): domain Eukaryota; kingdom Metazoa; phylum Chordata; class Lepidosauria; order Squamata; family Gekkonidae; genus Gekko; species Gekko gecko. The sequence continues at coordinate 85,493,797 of JAPDNY010000011.1, read as the reverse complement.
CTGGGGCAAGTGATGCTCTGTATTTTGGTGCTTGGGAGGGGGGCAACAGTGGGAGGGCTTCTGGTGTCCTGGCCCCACTAGTAGACCTCTTGATGGCACCTAGTATTTTTGGCCACTGTGTGACAGGGTGTTGGACTGGATGGGCCATTGGCCTGATCCAACATTGGCTTCTCTTATGCTCTTATACTGTGCATTTGAAGGGATGTAGAAGAAAGGTCCTAAGACTATATTTATCCTCGGGGACCTGGTTACCTCCCTGCTGCCTCGCTAATGCTGCTGTAACATAGTTAAGATCCTACATGTACCCAGAAGAGCAATAACAGGAATGACCCCCCCCCAATTGTTATGGCCTTTTGACAATACCCTGGATTGGTATTTTTCCTGTGTGTGCAACCAAAAAAGGGGAGAGAAATGCCACCCTACGCAAGAAAGGTAACCAAAACGGTAGAGACAAAAAGAAAAGAAACTAAAATATAGGAACTCACATAGTGCTAATGTACAAAATATCATATCTAATTTAATTGTACATTCAAAAGTGCTAAAATATCATTTTAAAACCACAATCCTATGGTTCTGCATACAAGTACCCATTCCTAATATAAAGACAAATGCCCAGTCATATAAATACATACAATTCATTGTACGCAGAATGGCCCTGTATTTATATGACTGGACATTTGTCTTTATATTAGGAATGGGTACTTGTATTCAGAACCATAGGACTGTGGTTTTTAAATGATATTTTAGCACTTTTGAATGTATAATTAAGTTAGATATGATATTTTGTATATTAGCGCTATGTGAGTTCCTATATTTTAGTTTTTTTCTCTCTCTTTGTTGTCTCAGCCTTTTTGGTTACCTTTCTCGGTATTTTTCTTGATGAAAGACTGAGGAGTGAAAGGTAAGCCTTAGAGGCCAGAGACCAGGAGGTTTCCCCTTTCCCTTCTCTCACAGCCATCCTGCTTTTCCAGTCACTGTACTCTCCTGCACGGTCCTAAAACCTGACGCTTCAGAAGTCCCAACGGATCCCTGACATCAATGGTGGATGCATAGCGAAATAACAACTGAGCAGGACAAGGGTTATCTCATAACAAGGATTTTAAAAAGTTTTTTTTAAAAGAAGCCTTTCCTCTCTATTAATGGGCATTAAAATATTGAAAGGCTGGCCTGGAATATTATCCTATTTACTCCTGTCTTCTATGCAGAGAGTTCAAGTTGGTGTGCGTGGTCTTCACCCATCCATTTTATTCTCATCGGAATTATGCATACATACATAACAAGCCCTGTGGGGTAGGAAGAAGGTCGCTAGGTCCCCTCTTGGCCACTGGTTGGGGGATGGGGGGGTAGGGTTTCCGGATCCAGGTTGGGAAACTCCTGGAGACTTGGGGATGGAGCCTGGAGAGGATCCGAACCTCAGTGGGGTCCAATGCCACCGAGTCCACCCTCCAAAGCATCCATTCCCCCCACCCAGGGGAACTGATCTCTGTAGTCTGAAGATAAGCTGTAATTCTGGGGGGATCCCCAGGTCCCATTTGGAGGCTGGCACCCCTAACAAGCACACTGCTGATCCAAATACGTTGGCACTCTTAACATAAGGACTGCTTAGATGAACAACAGGTGGTAGGATTTTTTTTTTTTTAAAAAAAACAGAATTAATTTACAAATGAGTTATATAATTTATGGCTAATTTAACTATCTGTTTAAACAATTGCACATTCAGTGGGGCAGGAAGGATGTGGGGACTAGAAACCAATCGGGCTGTGTGAGTATGCACATGTACAAAAAGCCAATCTATGTTGTATCAGTGCAGTGCAATGCCATAGAGTCCACCCTCCAAAGCATCTGTTTTCTCCAGGGAAATGATCTGTGTAGTCTAGAGATAAGCTATAATTCTGGGGCAGGCCCATAGCCAGGATTTTTTAATTTGGGGGGGGGGCTTTAAATAAGTCAGAGGGCACTCCACACACACCCCTGTACACACCCCCAAGGGCCCTTGGTGGGAATTCAGGGGGCCAGGCACCAAGCTGCCCCACTGTAGGTACGGGCCTGTTCTGGGGGATCCCCAGGTCTCACCTGAAGGTTGGCATCCCTAAAAGAAAAAAAAAATGAGGTTAGACTTCTTACTTAGGTGTCCCTTGGTGCAGTCCTAAGCAAGGCTGAAAACACATATTGACTGGCTGGATCATTATAGGGACCTACTTTTTAAACACAGATCACTGGCAGTTCACTTGTCTTTGAGCCTCTATAGTCGAAATACATTATATATATGTGACTGGGACAGATGGTATGGTAGAAAAACTACAATTCCCATGAGACAGAATGAAAAAAAATATGATAATTGTTCCAGATCCAGACAATTCACCCGCCTCCTCCACTGCTGAAAGCAAGTCAGGCCAGCCTTACAGTCCACAGGAAGAGATCTGACATTTGCAATTCATTAATTGTAAAATATCAATGTTTTACATGCTTGTAATGAATGGCACAGAGAAGGTAGGTAGCCAATGGAGAGGGGGACTGTGAAATGCCAAGGAGAAAGACAGATGAATAAATATTTTAAATAAATGAAATAATGACAGTATATATATACACAACTGGCTATTTTTTACATGATCAAACATACTCAAATGTTTGACTACGCTTGACTGTGTCTTATGTACTGATACCAAACTGGTTGGTGACTGAGAATCTCTGTCATTTACGTCTTACCATTTTTTAACTACAGAACATAACTATAAAACCAGGAGCAATCACACTTTTAAATTCACGATACAGTAGTATGCAAATGAAAGTGAAGGAATCCATAAATCATCTAATTTTAGATGTTTTCCTTAAGTAGTGCAGTCTTTAATGGAAATGAGACTGCCATTGAAAATCAAATTTATTCCCCCCTATCATTAATGCGGGTTTATTTTTAGTAATCAACATATCTTTCCGGGATGCATGCAACAATTTGAGAAAAATAAGTGTGCACAATAAAAATGTGTGTCTTGTTTGGATAATTTCTCCCTTGGAATAATTTGTTTCTAACCTTAGGTATCATGTAGTCTGTTAGTGATGTTAATTATAGTGTTTTGTCATATCCAGATGGAGTGCAGAGTATAGCTTAATGGACCAGAGAACAGGGGTGGAAGCCATGCCGGAAAGGTAGTGATTGGCTCGCTGCCCAGAGACAAGTCCTTTTAAGAAAACTCCTGCCAAGCCAATCACTTTCGCACTTACAGCCCTATAGCCCCTGAAGGCCTGAGCAGAGCAGCTCTGGAGGATTGCCTACTGTGATTCAGGGGTGGATTAAGGCTCACTGGTGCCCTAAGCACTGGCCAACCCTGGTGCCCCCCCACCCTTTCCACACTGACCCAGTCCATTTTAGTTGTTGACCTGTCTGACCAGATATACAATGCAGGTTGCAGCAATACAAAAATTTATTCATATGATAACACAATATACTGTACAAACTAAGCCAAGCTTTGGCTACATAAATGCATGACTTCATTCATTTTTTTCTTTTCTTTTCTTTTCACCCTTTCCCCTTTGGCCCTGGTGCCCTAAGCACGTGCTTAGTCTGCTTAACGGTCAATCTGCCACTGATGTGATGAGACCTGGCAGCACTCCTGGAGAATATTTGGCCCTGGAATGGTCCCGCGAAGTCTAAGTGTAGCCTGGCCCAGGGTTTCTGAGAGGACTCCCATTGCTGTACCATTGCTATAAAGTACTGAGACTGATGCGCTGAAGCATGATAGCAGCTCATACTTTATTGGTTACATTCAAGACTTGAGATGGCTGCCTGGCTCGCAGGCTGGTTTATATTCCCGTGTTCCTCACTCCCCCAACACACACACACACACACACACACACACACACACACACACACACACGTGATAGGTTATTTACAGTGCACCTATTACCCATTGGTTCCTACTAGGATCCTAGCCGTCCGATAGGTGCGGGCTAGGATCCATTTTGGCTATTGTTCCTGGAGGTGATGCTCGAGTTTTTCTCTAGACCACGTGTTTCCCTGACCATGTCTGTTCTTTACTTGGTATATAACACCTCCTAACAGCGCTGCAGTTCTGGCTTTGCATATAATGCCCTCTACATGGGGCTGCCCTTGTCCCAAACCCGGAAGCTGCAGCTAGTACAGAATATGGTGGCCAGGCTGTTGTTGGGTCTCCCTGTGCATGAACGCATCCAGCCTGTGCTAAAAGCACTGCACTGGCTGCCTATAGCATACCGAATTCAGTTCAAGGTGCTGGTACTTACCTTTCCCCATATGTTCCCCAGTGAGCACTGTGATCAGGCACTCAAAATCGCCTGGTCCTCCCAAGCCCCAGAGAACCAGGCTCGCAGCTACGAGGGCCAGGGTCTTTTCAGTGGTGGCTCCATACTGGTGGAATGAGCTCCTGGAAGACATCAGGGCCCTGTGGGACCTTTTACAGTTCCGCAGGGCCTGTAAAATGGAGCTCTTCCACCAGGTGTTTGATTAAGGAGCCACCCACAATCATCTGAGGCCCTGGCCCCAATACCATCAATATTATTAATACTTTAACAACATCAATAACATCATTAACACCATTGAATAGCCTGCGCCTCACCTGTTCAACCCAGACCATGCCCTAAACTGATTGTTGGGCATCTACAATGTTATATGTTACTGCTAGCACTTTGTGTATTGTTTTTAGACTTAATTTATTGTAATCTATTGTAATTTTATCTGAGAAACTGTTTAACTCTAGCAATGATGTGAGCTGCCTTGAGCCTGCTGTAGTGGGGAGGGCGGGATAGAAGCCAAATAAAATAAAATAATAAATATAACACCGAAGAAGGCCTGAATTATCTGTTTGCATTCCCTAACCTGGCACTGAGTCCCCCTTCCCAAAAGATCCACAAAACTCCATATTCTACGTTGGGCCTGAGGCTGAGGACAGATGAGCCCCTCTTTTTCATGACTGTGACGGAAATTACCAGACATCTACTGATATATTTTTATTTTATTTGCTTAGTGTATTTCTATCCCAGTTTTCTTCTCAATGGAGACCCAAGAGCAACTTAAGAAAATACACTTCACATAAGCTTACATAGAACACAGTATGCAAACAAACAGGATACAAGAACGCCTGGGTTGATGTCCACCAGGTAATCTGTCTGACCAGAATGTGATCCACAAGTTCCTTTTACGCTCTTGCCCTTTGATTCGCACCGAAAGGCTCCCCCCCCACAGGCCATGCCAAGGCTTATGCTGCAGCACTGGACCAATTACTACTAATCTTCAATAGCTTCTTTTTTCACCACATAATATAGTAACACAAAATTGGCTTCAAAACCAGTCACCTCTGTCTTTGAAGCTGCCGCAACTAAAATGTCTTTTCACCAATTGAAATCAGTTGTCATCATTTAATCAATTATCATTTTAGTTGAGTAACTATTTACTTATTTAGATTTATTAGGCCACCCTTCCCTACAAGCGGGACTCAGGGCAGCTTACGACAGCACAAATGCAATAAATAATACAAGTTAAAACCAATGTTAAAATACCTATAGCATATCAGCAAATAAAACAATATACTTCCCAAGTTGGCGGAAGAGAGATTTTAATTTCCACAGGCCGTCCTGTTAAACAGCTTAAATTTGTAGCCACACGACTAGAACTTTCTACCAAAGGCTGCTGGTGGAGATCTCTTCTGGCTGTGGAGCTCAGATCTGCGGTGTGAGCTGGATAGTCTGTGTGAGACATATTTGCATTTCAGCACCAATTTCTGCTAGGACTATGCAGTACAGGCATGGAACTGGTCCTTGAATGTGGACCCATCCATGCATGGAAGGCTTTTAATTATGGGTCACTCACAAAGAGTAGGACTTTACAGCAGCAATCCTCAATGGTAAGTCATGTCTACATCTGTCTTTATACTGCCTTAACCTTTTCATTGATCTTCATGTCAACCACCCTCTAGTTGCTGTTATTAGCCCTTTAGTTGCTGTTATTACCCTCTAGTTTGAAGAAGAAGAAGAGAAGAGATTGGATTTCTACCCCACCTTTCACTACCCAAAAGAGTCTCAGAGTGGCTTACAATCTCCTTTCCCTTCCCCTCCCCACAACAGACACCCTGTGAGGTAGGTGGGGCTCAGAGAGTTCTTTCAAGGACTGCTCCTGAGAGAACAGCTCTGAGAGAACTGTGACTGACCCAAGGTCACACCAGTGGCTGCATGTGGAGGCGTGGGGAATCAAACCCAGTTCTCCCAGATTACAGTCCGCACTCTTAACCAAGCCATGAAAGAAGCAGTAGGAAACTTTCCATCTTGAAATCTCACTTTTCTCATTGCAGTTTGCAATATGCCCTTAGGAAAATTACTGATTTTACAGTGGCTTTTAACAAACCTTTCTTTTCCCTTTTTTGCTGTCAAGTCACAGCTGGCTTATGACAAGACTGTGTTGGGTCTTCAGGGCAAGAGAAAATCAGAGGTGGTTTGCCATTGCCTACCTCTGCATTGTAACACTGGACCTCATTGGTGGTCTCCCATCCAAATACTGTTCAGGGCTTATCCTGCTTAGCTTCCAAGATCTGACAAGACCAGGCTAGCCTATACCATTCAGGTCAAGGGTTATTTCATGCAGAGCACATAGTTTTATAATGGTTCTGCCCAGTCTGGCTCTGGCCAATTCGAGCTGGAGCTGGCTAATAGCCTTTTTCAGAGTGTTGAAAGCAATGTGCCTTTTCCAGTAGCTCCCAATGGGTACACTCATTTATCTTGTTGGTCTTGCTTGCATCCCTGGTCAAAGGGGCTTGGCAAGCTTTCCATAATGTCCCAAAAACCTGCAAAACCTATTTAGCCAGCAAGAATAGCGGGACAAAATAAATGACTGCGTGTGTACATTCTGCAAAAGATGGTTTGACACTATCACCTTCCGTTTCTCTTAAAACTATTGCCTGCTTCAGCCCTAGCCAAAGTTTCAGAAGGTCAATGCATCACTGTTTATGGCACGTCAGTGGAGGCGTATATATCAATTTTATGATCGGAAACCATTTGAGAACAAAAGGGAGCCAAAATCAGCCTTCCTTCTCTCTCTCTGTTGTACACACAGCGAAATGTGCACTCTTTAATTTTGCCCAATACATTAGCTGAATCCCTTAATTATCCTGTACGGTGAATAAATTGTCTCCGATTCCTTGAGCACCCATTCGTCCTTATCTGGAGCGGAGAACTCGTCTCTTTTTCTGGCATTAGTTCAAACAGTCATTTTAGATGCCGTTCCTCCATATCCCTCCCCATTTTCCTTCCTTGAGGAAATCTATTTCCTGGAGGTACCCATTTCATTCTTTCCTGTTTTTCCCATTACTATGAAAAGTGCTCTCTGTAACACAGTTTGCTCTGTGGCTGGCAGATGCTGGGCTGAGAATGGAGAAGACGTCACAGTGTTTCACCCTTTTTCAGATTTATACTCCATCACGGGCAACTCTGCTGACATCAGTAAGAATGTTCCAGACGTGTCCCTGTGATATCAGACCATTTTTCTGTTATGGTCCTCCCATTACACTAAGGACATCTGGGGAACTGCAACACGTTCAAGGGGGCATGGTCCCTATGGACCCTGAAGGAGTCTGGAAAGTTGCATAATTTGTTTTCATATGATGTCTGGATGTCTGAATGTGGAGAAAAAGAAGGCTCCGGAGGGAATCTTCCGGAAGTCCCTCCCATGGGGAAACCATGTCTCCAGGGCAAAATTGTGTCTTTTGTGGTTTTGATGATGAAAATAACAACCTAGCATTTATATTTTGTTCAGAGCTCTTTACACAGAGGTTACCCCCCTACTCTGCAAATGCCTTTCTGGTGGCAGATGAAACCCCTTTGGTAAAAGTCGTACAACTTCTTGTAAGCCTTACAGGAGCCCAGTAAGGTTGGTCAGGATTGGTATCTCAGTATTGCAGACCTGCAGCTGTGCATATGTGGCTTGCCTAAGGCCAGCTAGCAAGGTGAGGCAGAAGTGAGATATGGACTGGATACCTCCTGGATCATAGCTCATTGTCCTGTGCTTCAAGCAGCTGAGACAAAGATCACACATCTCATTGTCTCCATAAAATGCAAACTGCAGAGTCTTGCTGCCTTAATTTGCCTTGGGGCCATGCATAACTGAGAGAGGGTTATTTAACCCTTCAATCTCCATTCAGTTTTCTTGTCTTAAAACTGCCCCCCATTAGCTTTTAAAGTGTACTTTAAAAAACAATTTCCCCCATTTGAAATGCTAATAACAATGGTGCAAGCTCAGTTTCAAATGGCAGAAGCAAGTGGAAGTTAAACGATTAAACCTCCTCATTCTTCCACGTAACAGCCCTGAGGCAAACTGAGGCTACAAGAGCTTGCAGTTTGCATTTTATGAATGTGATGAGACCTGTGAGCTTTCTCTCATCTCACTGACCCCGTAGATACTAAATTTAGGAAACAAGTCTGCACAGAAATGTCCAATTTTATTCCATGGGGCATATGCCAGGAAAATGTTCTTAGAATTGCAACCTTAAGCAGAGAAGAAGACACAGTTGCAGTGGAAACTTCTGAGATCATAGCTAATTCTTTTAGCCATTAGTAAAGAGCACAAGGCCAGTAGCACCTTAAATATCAAACATCATTTGGCCCCTCCTGTTACCATCTCGTTACCATCTGTTATTTTCTATAAAGTCTTCAGTTCTCGAGAACTCCGAACCACAGCCCCGCCTTGGTTTAGCCAGGTTAGGGTATCTTCCATCTGGAATCCCTTACAGGATTTAGCCCTCTCCGCTTTCAACTGAATAATACTGGACACCATGGAAATCATTTGAAGTAGTTTGAATGTCATCACTTAGGGGTTAAGATTTTATAGTCTGATTTTATTGTTCTATAACCAATGTTGTAACCGGTCCTGAGCCCATTTGCAGGAAAGGTGGGGTAGAAATTGAACCTAATAAATAAGCAAAGAAACAAATAACAACTAACGAAATATGCGGCAGGGTATGAGCTTTTGTGAGTCATGGCTCACTTCTTCAGATACAGCTAAAATGGGAGTCCATCTGTCCTATTTATTGGAAAGTGCTACATCAATTGGTGTCATAGCGACAGATCGTATCTCTGAAGGACGACTTTTAGGCCCCAAACCTTTTTTGATCTTTATTTCTATAGGATTTTGATGGATAATTAAATAATTTTTTGCTGTGTTCCAGCCATTTCCATTATCATATCTTTATGAACAGTGTCACCAGAGTGTGGATCAACATAATGGGGCCACCTTCAGCTACGGGTTTCCCCCCTGAAAGAGGTGTGCAGGAAATCTGAAAGGGGGGGGGGAAAGCTTTTAAAAAATGTGTTTTGAAACCCCAGAATGTTTTTAGCCCACTTCCTGCAATTTTTTAAACTCCCAAATTGCATAAGGCCTCACAACTCAAATGGGGAAAAGGCCAACAAAGATCTCATGAGACCTCAAGCAATCTTGGTCAGTATTATAACAGATTCCCCTCCCCCCAAAAAAAACCCCAAACGAAACAAAAACTCAAGGGACAAAGCAGGAAGAGGATGACAACCGGGAGACAGCAACAGTGAGGCTTGGGGGGACGGACGGACACAAACACAAAGCTGTGGCACCAGCAAGGGGGAAGGAGAGGTGGTGGCAGCGGTGACAATATTTGGAGCCATCCGCCCCCTTCAGCTGGGTGGCAGCCGGAGGGAAGAATGAAGCATGGGGGCTGTGAGAGGGAGAGAAAGTGGCAATAGGTGAGCAGGGGAGAGAAGAGAAGAAGAAGAGAAGAGAAGAGAGAGAAGAGAGAGAAGAGAAGAAGAGAAGAGAAGGAAGAAAGAGAAGAGAAGAAGAGAAAGAGAAGAGAAGGACAACGTGATTCATAAGGAAGAGACTGGGGTGGAGGCTAGGGCTGCCAGATCCAGATGGGGAAAGTCTTGGAGATTTGGGGATGGAGCCATGAGAGGACAGAGACCTCAGTGCGGTACAAAGTCGTAGAGAACCCCACTCCAAAGCATCCATGTTCTCAAGGGGAACTGACCTCTGTAGCCTGGGGATGAGCTGTAATTCTGGGGGATCCCCAGGTCCCACCTGGAGGCTGGCAACCCTGGTGGAGAAAGATTTCCCTGTTCCGCAGATCTCACAGGTCTCCTGATTCTTCTGTTTTATCACTTGAGCACTTAAAACAAACAAACAAACAAACATGAACTAGGGATGCAATCCTATCCACTGCTGAACAGAAGGAGCTGTTGAACTACACAGGATTTACAGTCGGGTGAGCATGGACACGACTGGGCTGTGAGGAATGCTACAGACAAGTGACAGTCAATGTGGCATAATGATTATAATGCTGAACTAGGCCGTGGGAGGTCCAGGATAAAATCCCTGCCTGCCATGAAATTAGCTGGGCGACCTGGGACCAGTAAGTCTCTTTCCCCCTAACCTATGTTGACCGTTGTTGCAAAGATAGGATGGAGGAGGGGAAAAGAACATATGCCTCCCTGATCTCCATGGGATAAATATGTAATTAATAAAAGAATAAAATAAATAAATGAAAGAAAGAAAGGATGAATACACTAAGAGAGAAGAAAAACCTTATGTTGAGAATCATGGGCACAAACATTGTATTAGGGGAATAACACCAACTCTTAGAAGCATTAGGGATTCATTGTTTCCCCAAAGCCTTCTCACCCAAAGAAGACCCAGGGCGACACTTGGAACGTGGAAAGGAATGCTTGAGACTTTGATATAAAAACAGCAGCTGGCTACTGACTGAAGGACAGAGTCTTAAAAGAAGCCACTAAGCATGAGGACTAGCTGGTAGCCCTGAGACGTCAACCGTCCCTCATAAGCATAAGCTGCCACACCTGATTCTTCAAGCCAATGCCTAAGACATAAGAGAACATAAGAACATAAGAGAAGCCAATGTTGAATCAGGCCAATGGCCCATCTAGTCCAACACTCTGTCACACAGCGGCCAAAATATACCAGGTGCCATCAGGAGGTCCAGCAGTGGGGCCAGGGCACCAGAAGCCCTCCCACTGCTGCCCCCTCCAGCACCAAGAATAGAGTGCATCACCTGCCCCAGACTGAGAGTTCTCATTCTATACCCTGTGGCTAATAGCCACTGGTGGACTTCTGCTCCATATGTTTATCTAATTTCCTCTTGAAACTGTCCATGCTTGCAGCTGCCACGACCTCCTGTGGCAGTGAATTCCATATGTTAATCACTCTTTGGGTGAAGAAGTATTTCCTTTTATCTGTTCTAACCCGACTGCTCAGCAATTTCATAGAGTGCCCACGAGTTCTTGTATTGTGAGAAAGGGAGAAAAGTACTTCTTTCTCAACCTGCTCAATCCCATTCATAATCTTATAAACCTCGATCATGTCACCTCTCAGCCGTCGTTTCTCCAAGCTAAAGAGCCCCAAGCATTTTAACCTTTCTTCATAGGGAAGGTGTTCCAACCCTTTTATCATTCTAGTTGCCCTTCTCTGCACTTTTTCCAATGCTATAATATCCTTTTTGAGATGTGGTGACCAGAACTGTACACAGTATTCCAAATGAGGTCGCACCAATGATTTATACAGGGGCATGATGATACTGGCTGATTTGTTATCAATTCCCTTCCTAATAATCCCCAGCATAGCGTTGGCCTTCTTTATTGCAGCTACACATTGTGTAGACATTTTCAGCGAGTTATCCACTACGACTCCAAGATCTCTCTCTTGGTCAGTCTCTGCCAGATCAGACCCCATCAACGTGTATTTATATTTAGGATTTTTGGCTCCAATGTGCATCACTTTGCACTTGGCCACATTGAACCCCATTTGCCACGTTGACGCCCACTCACCCATCCTCAACAGATCCCTTTGGAGTGCCTCACAATCCTCCCTGGTTTTCACCACCCTGAACAACTTCGTGTCATCTGCAAATTTAGCCACATCACTGCTTACTCCCAATTCCAAATCGTTAATAAACAAGTTAAAAAGCATGGGACCGAGTACTGATCCCTGTGGTACCCCACTGCTTACCACCCTCCACTGAGAAAGTTTCCCATTTATACTCACTCTCTGTTTCCTATTTATAAGCCAGTTTTTGATCCACAAGAGGACTTGTCCTTTTATCCCATGACTATTGAGCTTACTTAGGAGCCTTTGATGAGGAGCTGTATCAAAAGCTTTCCGGAAGTCAAGGTAAATAATATCTATTGGGTCCCCCTTGTCCACATGTTTGTTCACTCCCTCAAAAAACACTAACAGGTTAGTGAGACAAGATCTTCCCTTACAGAACCCATGCTGAGTCTGCCTCAATAGTTTTTGTTCATCAATGTGCCTACTAATTCTTTCCTTAATAACAGTTTCCACCAACTTACCCGGTATCGATGTCAGACTGACTGGCCTGTAATTTCCTGGATCTCCCCTGGAGCCCTTTTTAAAGATGGGAGTGACATTAGCTACCTTCCAGTCATCAGGAATGGAGGCAGATTTTAAAGAAAGATTACATATTTTTGTCAGGAGATCCACAAGTTCACATTTGAGTTCTTTCAGAACTCTCGGATGAATGCCATCCGGGCCTGGTGATTTATTAGTTTTTAAATTGTCCATCAGTCGGAGGACTTCCTCTCTTGTCACCACAATCTGATTCAGGTCTTTCAAACCCCTCCCGAAATCAGTGCTTCTGGAGTGGGCAAACATTCTACTAGCTGCCTTGGGTTCCATGATGGAAGGAAGGGGGGGATGCGGTACCTAATTTAAAAAACATAAATAAGAAAAGAAGGGTTCTGTCAGACCTGACCAAAGGTTCATTTAGATCAGCCTCTAGTTTGCAACAGTGATCAGCTCAATGTCTCTCAGAAGCCCAGAAGCTAGACTCTTTTGTGCTGGATCTAAAAATGGAGGTTCCCTTCAGCAATCCTAGCAGGCGGGCAGGCTAATGAGGGCTGCAGCGAGTTGAACGCTTAGCTTGAAGAATGCCGAAAACAGGTGAGGGCTCCTTTTTCCCCCTGCACCTCCTGGGGTGGTTGCTAAAGCAATGCTTCAGCATCTTGTGCAACTACCTTTGAAGCAATATTTCTAATTTCTTCTTCTATAGGCACTATAAATCTTTCTAATTCACAGAAAATTGGACATCACTGAGCATATTAAAGTGTTTTTTTAAAAAAAAGAATAATAGAGAGAGTTATTCTTAGATACCACCCTACATGGATTGCCCTTTGATTTCTATTGTATTCCTTCATTGCTGGAACAATTTTTGTTTGTCTTTGACTCCACAGCTGCATATTAGAGATGAATGCTTTGGGGATTTGTCTGTTCTCTTCAACAATGCCTACAGCTCTTTCCTGGTCAATGTGTGACCGCACCTGGATCATCTATTGCAACCAGAGAAAATGTCTATAGCAGACATTTCCTGTTTCCAGCATGCTCCCATTGTTCTTCCCCTGTCTGCCTTGAACTGCATTTGCCGTCATTAATGGGATGTGTTAAAGTTATCTGTGCTAATTGCACAAAAGCCTTTTGCTCTGTCAATGCTTCTTTGTATGGTATAGAATTTTCAAAGTCACCTCCGGATCTCAAGAAGATAAAGGAGTTGAGCTGCAATATCACTTTTGATAATCCCTTCAAACAGACTGTTGCAGAGTCCTTTTTGTGGAAAAGCTTACCAATGATTCATTGGCTATTCACGTATACAGTAACTCACGCTGGAGGCTATTCTTAAGAACAGCTCTACACAATCTCAAGTGAGAGACTTGGGATGATTTTGAATGTACGATCCCAGCTGTTTTGACCTGAAAATCTCCATTTCGATTTCAGGCCCCCTCTCGGAGAATGGAACCCATGGTTTGCGCCATTTTCTCTTTTCTTGCTCTGAATTTTATTCATTAAACACACACTTTTTCCATGTTATGGGTGTGTTAATGAATCAGTATTATAAGTATGCTACCTACGCATATAAGTGACATTAAACTGTACATAAACCACACAAAATGGATACATAACACAGAGATATTGGCAACAACATCCACAAAAGGGAGAGAATTGAAACCATCTACCAAAATACGGAATAGTAAACTGGCTGTTCCCCATTTCAGTGACCATAACCAGAATTCCCCCAAAGAAGGAAAAGGTTTCAGAAGATTCCCCAGAAAAAAAAAATATGCCTTTGTATATTAATCAAAAGGGGCAGGGGGACTCTTAAAAAGAAAAAACACCTTGATAAGGGTTGAAAATTCCCCAGAAGTGAAAAAATATTGAGAGCAGCTGAGTATCAGTTAAAGGAAAGAGGGAGTAAGAAATCTGCCCATACAAGTCCCTGAGAGTGTAGCAAATCTTTTATGGAGAGATTTGGGGTGGGGATGGGATTTCCAAATTGTTGGCACCCATGTGATTCCTTACATACCATGGGCCTTGTACCATCTCTAATAATGCAGTGACTGGTCTCCATTATGATAAAGAGAGCAGCTACAATGTGAATCCTACAGTGTGAATCTTCTCACTTTATATGGTCTTTCCTTCCCTTAGAAAGCTTCTGAAACAGCTCATTTAATAGTGATGGTAGCCTCCAGGTGGGACCTGGGGACCCCCAGGAATTACAGGTCATCTCCAGACTACAGAGAGCAGTTCCCCTGGAGAACACGGATGCTTCAGAGTGTGCAGTCCATGGCATCGTACCCCACTGAGGTTACCTGTCCTCCCCAGGCTTCACCCCCAAATCTCCAGGAGTTTGCCAACCTGGATCTGGCAATCCTAGCCCTCATCCCCTGCTGGTGACCTGGGGTGATGGTGGCGGCAGCAATCCTAGTTCAATATTGTTCCACTCGGTCTTATTCAAGATGTCCAACCACCCTAGCCCTGCTTGCAACAGTGAATACAATCCACTTGATTTTTTTCTTTCAGACATATGTTGAGTAATTCTCACATTATATTCAACGCATGCACAGATGGCCATATGATTTTAAGTCCCATGTAAGGCTCTTCCCTTCTTCTGTAATTTGACCAAGCCTCAGACTTGACTTGCCAACTTTGGGTCGGGAAATTCCTAGAGGTTTGAGGGTGAAGCCTGGGAAGGGAGGGTTTCGGGGAGGGAGGGAACCCAGAAGGAATGTGATGTGGTGGACTCCACCCTACAAAACATTCATTTTCTTCTGGGGAACTGACCTCTGTAGTCTGGAGAGCAGTTGTAACTCTGAGAAATCATGAGACCCCTTCTGGAGGTTGGCAGTCTCAGACAGTGACCTGGGACAAGGACATTGACTCTCCCTCTTCCCTGTAGCAAGGGGGAAAAATGCCTACCAGTGAATGTGAAAGCTGGTAAGAACTGCTTTGCTGGACCAGAGGTGGGCACTGAGCCAAACAGTGTAAAATTTAGCAACAGGGAGGTTCCTTTCATATTTTTCTTAGTCCCACACAAGAGACCCTTCGCTGGCTGCAGGATGTACCTATCTGGACTGACGTAAGTCTACCCTAGGAAAGGCTGTGCTAGATGAGTCAGGGTCGATTTCTTTCTCTTTGGTTGCACCCCTCAATATCGTCTCTTTTTCTGTGTAATCATCTTCTCAATCCTTTCTCCCTTTTTTTACCATTGTTGTCAAAGTACCACTCTTTTGACCTTGCATTTTATAGCGTCCTCTTTGTGAGTTAGATAACTGCTGCTTCTACACAGGATTTTTTCCCTACATGGCTAGCATTTCAATGGAACGTTCCCATGAAGGAACCAGAACATACGGGCCTTCTTGAATGCACAGAGCAGAAGTAATGGAAGCTGCAGTTCTTATGTTAGCAAAGCTACAGGTTAATTTTAGGGGATATTCAGGCAGATCGTGAAAAGGAGGGCAGGAAGAGATGAGCCAGTGCTTGGCTCTTGTAGCCCTTTCTTATATGCCCATGTTGGAAAAATAGGCAAAATAGTTAAATATTCAGAGATTGCAATGGATCTTTGCTTCACTGGAGCAATGGCATTTTCTTCTGTGTAAAAATCTTTATTTCTAAGGGAAGGATTCACAGGAAAACTACAAAACAACAAAGGAACCTATGACTACATCTTTTCACTTTGACCACGTGGTCTACAACAATGGAGATTCTTCTTCTTTTTCTTGACCCCTAGAAGGAAATCACCTGAATGCATTAACCAATTATTGTTAGTAGATACGCTTCAGTTTCCTGGGCTTTCTTCTCATTGGTTTTTGCCAGGTTCCCTTCCAGGTCAGTCTAAACAATGGCACATGAGGTAAATACTTTTAACCCTATAATGACTGAATTTTAGACCTTGCAACTCACATATTTCCAACACCCAGGGTAGTGCCATGCCACTTTGGAAATTTCCTCCAGGCTAGACTGGCCTAGGGCTCCTGGAGGTCTTTTGCCTTCCCCTGGACACAGAGAAGCATTCACTTGGGGAGTGGGGGGAGGTAGCCATGAATTTCCTGCATCGTGCAGCAGGTTGGACTAGATGACCACTGGGATGCCATCCAGCTGTGTTTCTATGGCAGTGCACAATGAGTTAATAAAGCCAGTAAAAGACATTTTGGTTAGTATTACCCCGTGGTTGGAAGGTAAACAGCTTGCTGTAAGGAAATTCCCCGTGTGTTGCCAACTGTAGGTTTCCATTACCAAAAAGACATAGAGAGCAAACCTAAGCCAATCTATTCAGAAGTTAGTGCCAATTTATTCAATGCAGCTTATTTCCAAGAAAGGGTTTTGAGGACTGCAACCAAGCATTGTTGGAATGATAAGAACAAATATAAACCCCCCAGGATCTCATTCATTACAACCAATTCTAAATATCACGTATTAGGGAAAACAGCTTTCAAGTTCCCCATATTTCCTTATAAGGCTAAATGTTACCATGATGAGTAACTTTAAGGGGGAAGGGCATGAGTCTTGACAATCTTAAATTTCTCCTGCAGCACTCATTCATTTTACTTTTCAGCTAATTTACCCCAACGGCTCAAGTTGGATTAGGATAAAGAAATTTATTGGAGAAAGAAAAGGAAGATTCCTGTCCCTTATGGCTCACAATCTAATAATTTTGTAACCGAACGGTGTCTTTAATTAGCTTATTATCCATCAGGCACAAGACATGTTTAGGAATCTTTAAAACATTACATTATGTTAATGGCTTTATCATTAGCGGCTTTATGTCTACACCTGGGCCCTGTAATTTGCCATTTCAGTTACCATTTAGAAATGGACTCTACTTCATCTGTATAGTTTCTTCATTATATCTCCCTGGGGGAGGGGGTTATATAATATAAGTGAAGAAACACAGTGAATGATGGGGTCATCATGGGATCCTATAAGACTCCTGGATCCACCAGGAACCTAAGAGTTCCAGCCTGGATCTTCCTCCAAACTGCTGGGCTCTGTCTTGGTCTCCACTCTCTCCACTCTAGCATGTGTTCTGGGTTCCACATTTAGGTCTAACTCAAGGGGTGCACTGTAGCATAGTTCAAGGGTGCAACACATACTTTGAATGCCTAAGGTTCTAATGATCTTCACCTGAAAGAATATCGAGTAGCATGGTTGGGAGAAATCTTTGAACCATGACCTTTGAGAGCTGCTGCCAGTAGGGTTGCCAGGTTGAGCCTCACAGCCAGCAGCAGTGTGAGGGATGGGGATATGGGGGCCTGTGACACCACCAGTATTACCAACGTGACTATACCTTTGGGGTACAAAGAAAAGTGAAAATGGAAGTGAAAATGGGTGGCTCTAAGAATTTCCAGTCACTATGGTTTTACCATAGAGTTTGTATCCAGAAGTGACCTACCCATGTGACCTACCAGCACATAGGCTGGCAGTAGGGATCCCAGTCCCCCAGTCTGGGAGGGGGATCCCCCAATTTGGGCTTCCCCACTGCCAGCCAGCTGGCTGATGGGGGTAAATCCCACCCCCAAATGATGTTTTTGAGCTACTTCTGGTGAAATAGGAAGTACTACCCCTGATGTGATGATGCCATCCAGGAGTGACGTCATTGAACTGGAAACATCACAGGGAACACTCTGATATTTGGGCATATGCTATGGTTTGAGGGAGGAAAACCACAGAGTTTCGCCCAAATACCAGAGCATCCCTGCACAATGTTCCCGATATGATGATGTCACTTCCAGGTGGCGTCATCATGTTGGGGATGTCATGCGATGTCTCCACCACATAAAACACCCCCTAAAAGTCTCCCATCCAGGCACTAAACAGGTCTGACCCTGTTTAGCTGCCAAGACCTAATGAGATCAGGCTATCTTGGACAATCCAGGTCGTCCTGAACAGTGGTTCTCAATGTGGGCTGTATGGCATATTTCTAGAAGGCCACAGTAAGTGCCATATTTCTAAGGGGGCCACAAATAAGTTTCTGATGGGGCCATCAGCAGGATGCAGAGCTGGAGACAAGTTGCTGCAGGCAGAGTGATCCCTCGCACAGAGGGGGGTGAGAGTGGCTTTGAGCCTAGTGTACTGGAAAGTAGCAAGGCAGACATGTTAGAGATTTTTGTTGTTTCTTTGCCAATTCCTGTTCATTGCTTTGTATTTCATCTAATCTAATTTAATCCATCCCTGTTATTACCAAATCTGTTTAATGATACATCATTTTTGTTAGCTACTACAAATACTTTGTCTTTATATGATACAACTTAGATTAATAAGCAGTGCAGATGGTAAAGTACCTTTTCCCCAGCTGATAGCTAACCACAACTATGAGGGGGGCCACAGAGGTAGATGAGGCTCTGAAGGGGACCACGAACAACAACAAAAAAGGTTGAAACCCCCTGATCTAGAAGACCAGGTAATCATATTTTTGCAGGGTGCTACTTAGCAGACTACCGGCACAATCCTTTGCTGAGTTACTCCGATCTAATTCAGTTGGAACCATCAGGCTTTGGTTGGAGTAACTCTGCCTATGCTCCATTCTGTACCTTTGTTATTACCCTGGAAATGTCGGAGGGAGTTCTGTATCGAAGAATTACATAGATGAAGTTACATTCCTTGGCATTCACTTTCCCTTGGAAACATCCCATGAAACTCTTTACGTGGTCCAGATGCCATTTAATTTATGAGTTCTAACACCAGTTGGGAAGCATATCGGAATTAAATTCTTGTGTTCATTCAAGCCAAACACACCTATAAAAACACTCTAGATAATAGGTGTTGCATTTCTTGATTAGCTCCTTTTATAGTTCAATAAAGTGGAATGAAAATACATAGATGAATGGTTCCACAGAAGACATTCCAAGACTCTATACAATAAAAAAATAGTTCCCAGGACTGAACATCTGTACTTATAAAGTTGCCAGCAATTCTTTTTAACTTCCTTTGATAGAGGGAGGTAAGAAAGTGAAGACAGAGCTTTGCTCCTAAACTGATTTTTTTAAAAAAAACAACACTTGATCATAAAGAAATACTCTTGATGGGTAATCTTGGGCTCATCATACACTCTCTGCCTACCCTACCTCACAAAGTTGTTGTGATTTATATATTTATTAAATTTATATGCCTCCTCTCACTGCCAGGTGGTCTTGAGGCCTCTAACAAGCTCAAACATTAACAATAGCTAAAGCATTAATAAATTTCAGTTTAAAACATAATACAGATAAAACTAAAAAGCGATCCACATAAACATCCCAGCTAACTAAAAGCCAAGTGGAAAAGCTCTGTTTTGAACTTAGATAAGCCCTGCAGGGCTCCTTTATCACCTGACGGCTGGTTCCAGCTGATGATAAGATGGAGGAGAGGAGACCAGTGTAAGCTAAATTGCTTTGGGTCCCCACTGGGGAGAAATTTGGGGTGTAAATGAATTCACAAAAATAATATTTCCCCCTGCTTTTTGATAAACACAGCCCTGGCCTGGATAGCCCAGGAAAGTCCAATCTCTCTTTGGATCTTGGAAGCTAAGCAGAGTCAGCCCTGGTCCTTATTTGGGTGGGAGACCATCAAAGAGTACCAAGGTTATGATGCGGGGTCAGGCAACAGGAAACCACCTCTGAACATTTCTTGACTTGAAAATCCTAAGGGGTCGCCCTAAAATGACTGCAACTTGACAGCAAAAACAACAGCAAGAAAGCCTATAAACATTTTCCACTTGTCAATTTCTGAGAGTTTGTCAAAAAGAGAAGTAAAATCCAATTTCCCTTTCCATTCAGAACCCAGGTTTAATGCACAAACCTACTTTTGAAGAAAAGAGATGTTAGTTTTTTCCCCACCTTTTGTTTTACAGCTGATATTAATGCGTGTAAATGATTGGTTTTAAATTGAATATATGTATGGCATGTTGCAATAAGCAAGTTTCCAAGACGGCTCATGACTTCGCCGTTGTTGGTTATATAATATGTGAAGGGCTGTTTATGAAAGCACCTTTTATTGGGCATTATTAATGCCCTGTGTTTAGATTGCTTTTAGCCAGAACCTCTTTTTCCCCCTCCCTGTGGCATCTAATAAAAGCAGGAATAAATTCTAGCATTTGGATGCCCGCAACAGCTGGCTAAATTAAACCTGGGGCTGTATAAGTGGAGCCGATTGTATTTCAAAGCTGTAGTATTCATTGGAACCATTTGTCCAGTTAATGAAAAGGGAACCATTAAAGGGGGAAGGGAGGAGGTGGAAAACACTGAAACTATTTCTACTGTAAATATCTAAGCTTCCAGGGAAGCTATTAAGAGATTGGAGTTGGATGGTACTATATCAAAAGGATCGGGGTGGGGGGGAACCCCCAGATGATTGCCTTTGTGTTTGCGTCAGCTTTAGAAAAGGAGGTATAATGGAAGGGGGAGAGACAGGTGAGTTTAGGATTGCCAGATCCCCATAACCGCTGGCAGGAGATGGGTGGCAACCAGGGCTCTTTTTGTAGCAGGAACTCCTTTGCATGTTAGGTGACACCCCCCCAATGTAGCCAATCCTCCAAGAGCTGACAGTAGCCCTTGTAAGAAAAGCTCTGTGAGCTCTTGAAGGATTGGCTACATTAGGGGGTGTGTCACCCAATATGCAAAGGAGTTCCTGCTACAAAAGAGCCCTGGTGGCAACAAAGATTGCCAGCTCCAGGTTGGAAATTTCTTGGAGAGCCAGTGGAGGACAGGCACCTCAGTGGGGTTCAGCGCCACAGAGTCCACCCTCCAAACATCCATTTTTTCCCAGAGGAACTGATCTCTGTAGTCTAGAGAAGAGGTGTAATTCCAGGAGATCCCCCAAACCCATCTGAATCCCCCAAACCTATCCCCCAAACCCATCGGAATTCCAGGAGATCCCCCAAACCCATCTAACCCCAGGTGAGACATAGGGCTGGTGTTGAGGTCCTTGTAGCCCAGTAGTTTTCCCAATGTGTTCTGGGAAGCCCTGGGCTCCTCAGAACCTTATCTGGCTTTTCTCAGTGTCAAAGGCAGCAAGGACTGCTTTGCTGGACCAGAAAGAGGCAGGCAATTCAGCTTCATTAGTTGGAGGTCGATGAGAAAATAACAAGCAGTGCCTTATAGATATAGGCAGCTTCTTTTGTTCATGCCCAGCTTGGCTTACAGATTTCAAAGCAGAGCCTGGAGTTCTCTCGGAATTACAGCTGATCTCAGGAAGAAATGATGGCCTTAGATGCTGGACTGTGTGGAACCACATCGCTGCTGTACACCTCCCCAAGCTCCACCAGGCTTCACCCCCAAATCTCATACGCCCAGCATTTAGTAATCAGGAAGCCTTGTGCCCGTTGGGTTATCACACGGCTAACTATCTTTAGTAAACCTATACCTGTTGTCCTCCATTAACTTATCCACATCTATTTTAAAACCATCCAAGACAGGGATTCCCAATTTTGTTGAGTCAGTGAACAGTTAATGGAGTTTGAGGACAGGTAAGTGGGTGGCACAAAATGGCTGTCAGGGAATGGGGCCCAGCCAGCCACAGAACAGCCCCCACGAAGGCTGGGGCCAGTCACAGCATGTCAGGGGGTTCCAAGCCAAGCATCCTCCTATGATGGGGGGAGAGGTTTCTGACTGGGTGCTCCCTGCAGCTTCATAGGTGATGCCTCTTTGAACCTGCAGTTTGGTGTAGTGGTTAGGAGCACGGGCTCTAATGTGGGAAAACTGGGCTTGATTCCCCACTCCTTCACATGAAGCTGCTGGTGTGACCTTGGCTCAGTCACAAGTGCTTTCAGACCTGTTCTCTCCGGAGCAGTCCTCGAAAGAGCTCTCTCAGCCCCACCTACCTAACAAGGTGTCTGTTGTGGGGAGGGGAGGGGAAAGGAGATTGTAAGCAGTTCTGAGACTCCGAGTGAAGGGCGAGGAATGAATCCAATCTCCTCCTCCTCCTCCTCCTCTTCTCTTGAACTCATCTGAAGCCAGATCCAATGGGGCAGCAGAAAGCCAGGGCTGATGCCTGTTTCTGCATATTAAAGGCAAAAAATACCATAAATGACATCAATTGGGACGCTAGCAAAGAAAATAAGAAGGAAGAAAATTAGTAAGAATAAATATTTATTATTTTTTTAAAAAATGACAAAAGGCATATTTGTACACCTGCATTACCAAGCTGCGAAAAACCTTGATGTGATTCAAGACAAGAGGAACCTCATTGTGTAGACCTAATTTGAACAATCTTCTCTGGGCACAAAAAAAGGGAAATTACAGTTTCTGTCTTCTATGCAGATAATATGTGTCACATAAATGCACCAGATGGATGTGTGCTTACACATATGAGTGATTGATGCAGTCACCACCCCCCTTTTTGCCACAGTATGTTCATTATGCATCCACTCAATTAGGTGTTCACAAGAACAGCTTGTGCAAAATGTTAGTGACATCTGTGCCATGGAGGGGCAAAGGTATGCCCATTTCTCCATCATGCAAACACCATCAACAGTTTGATAAATGCAAGTACTAGTGATGTGCAATCATTCCTCTCCCTGAATCACAATTTGATTGTAAAAGTGTGAGCAGCATCCTCAAAATGTTTTTTTTTTAAAGTTGCTTTTCATCAGAGATGCTTGATTACCCACCAACTCATCTCACAACCTGCTCACCATGATTGGGAAGTTGATTGTTTACCAGGCCATTCTGATATGTCTGAATGAATTCGTATGTATCCGTTTGCATGATAACTGCTTTCTCACAGCTGCCACCTTGATCACTAGTATTCAGCCCTATCACCGTCTGTCTTCTACTGCCTCCAGTTTTTAAAAGGCATATCATTAAAAGGAAATAGCTCCATTTGAGATTTTTGAGTTTTAACTTACTACTTAGATGATTCTATGTGTCTTTGGTTTCTGCTCATGAATGAAGCGTGGCTGCAAATCAGGCTTTTTTTTTTTTTTTTGCAATTCTCAAAAGGACACTGCTGACTATGCAGGTGCAAAAAGCGGGCAGCATGTCCAATGCTAGTCATTTAACAAATGCTCTCAGATGTGCAGACATAAAGTGGAGACAAAATGTTAATAATTCTGTGCTTGAGAAGTTGGTCAATTTAATGACTTACCCGTGAGCCTATGGGATTGTGCATTTTAAATGAAAGATTAGTCCACAGACTGGGAGAGTATAAAAGCAAACCTAATATCAAGGCGTGAACTGATTCGCTAGTACACGAGGCTGCCCTACTGGTGCAGGTGCAGGGCTGCTCAGCATGACTGCTTGAGATGCATTTTGAGAAAACCTATCAGGGTGATCTCCAGTGTAAACAAGGAAGTTGGATCAAGCTAAGTTCAGCTGGCAGTTTTATTCATGTCAGAGTTCTTGGCATGCCTGCTTCTTGTCCTAATGCGTATTGCAGATGCTTTGCTTTCCTGTGGCTTCCCATTCAGTGCTGTATACATTTGACATCTGTATAACATGTCAAATTGGGGGGGGGGATACTTTACAGTTTACAGTTTTTCTTTGATTGTCTCAGCTTTCAATCTTGCTTCTGTATGTACGTAAAATGGGGTATTTGACTTACTGTCTTGTATTCCAACATTTCGTTTGGGCTGTCTGTCAAAGCTGTTCTGTAAGGGTTCTAAATTGGATTATACTTTCACACGGGAAAAGTACGTTGATCCAGTAAGTTTTCAGTGTGCATCTATATGATGCAGGTGCAAAAACACATACATTTCTGATGTAACTGATGCACAATGGCCCTGGGGCACATGTAATCTCAGCAGTCCACTAAAATCATGCTGCATGCCAGATGCAAAAGCCACACAAAACATTGTTGTGTTTGAAAGTATGAATAAACAATTGTAGGACCCACAAGGACTTGGGGGCATCTCATTTCCCCCTTACCCGCTATTTCCTCTTTCCCTTCTGTAAATACTCCCATGCCATTGCCTCTCCCTGTACTGCTTCCTTCTTTCCTTCCCACCCACCAGCCAAGCTACCTTTATCTATCTTCAGTTTTCCCTCCTTCCCTCCCCCTGGAAGCCTCTTCCTGGGGCAGTGTTGGTTACTAGTTTGGGCCCTGTTGCAAAGGACTTGCGTAGGGTGCTTCATTTTCCCCTGTAGCCCCCTCCCCACACTATTTCTTCTTTCCCTCCTCCTGGCAACTTCCATATCCTCACCTTTGTCTGATATGTCACTCCTTCCCACCCACTAACTAACCTGCCTTTCATCTGCCTCACATCTCCAGCTATATTTATTATTTATTTACTTCATTTATACCCCCACCTTTCTCAATGGGGACCCAAAGTAGCTTACATCATTTCCCTCCCCTCCATTTTATCCTCTCAACAATACTATGAGGAATATTAGGCGCTGTGTGTGTGAGCTCACACAGTTGCTTCCACGGCAGACTGGGGATTAGAACCTGCATTCCCAAGATCCTAGTCTGAGGCTCTAACCACTACACCACACTGGCTTTCTCAGGGTGGCCATTGTTAAACAGCAGCAAGCGACTAGTCTTGGGTGAGTCATGCAAGCTGTGTGGTGCCAAGTTGCCCCCTGGTTGCTGCCGGGTCTAGGCCCAACGAGACCTCTTTCAAAAGCCAAAACATTGCGGGAAACTTCCCTGCCCTCTCCCCCTGCCTTTTGCTCTAAGTGGCAATACTGTTCTGGTTACATAGCAACAGCCACTGAGAGCATTAGTGCCTTATAGCTACAGGTGCTGGTTCTATTATTTGGGTGGGTTTATTCACCCCAAGGGTCCCCCCCTCAGGTTTTTCTGCAGACCTGGGATTTTTCTCAAGTTTGTTGAAAGCTCCATTTTGTCTGTTCCTAGCCACGGTTTCCAGGTTTAAGTATCCGCAGATTTGGTCATGTTGAGAATTCAATATATTGATTGATATTCAACATGACCATAGGGGGTGCTTGACTTGATAGACAGGTGGGCATGGCCCGCAGGATACATTTGTTTTTCAAGCATATTATTTGTGAAGACTGCAGCATCACTAGGTTGAACCAGGCTGTAATTATTTATAATTTATACCCCCACTTTTCTCCTCAGTGGTTACTCAAAGTAACTTGCGGCATCATTCTCCCTTCCCCCAGCAACCTCGTGAGGCAGGTGAGATCGACGGGCCCCACATCACCCAGGCAACTGCTGTGGCAGAGAGGGAATTCAAACTGGAGTCTACCAGACCCTTTTTTGACACTCCAACCACGACACCACACTAGCTGTCATCACAGAGGATTGAGGTAATAGATAATATACATGAATGTGCTCATCAGCCATACATTCTTCTTTGTGAGAGCCGTTTGGTGTTGTGGTTAGGAGCGTGGACTCTAATCTGGGAGAACCGGGTTTGATTCCCCCACTCCTCCACATGCAGCTGCGGGTGTGACCTTGGCTCAGCCATAAATTCTGCCAGAGCTGTTCTCTCGTGGGCAGTTCTCTCAGAGCTCTCTCAGCCACACCTACCTCACAGGGTGTCTGTTGTGGGGAGGGGAAGGGAAAGGAGTTTGTAAGCCGCTCTGAGACTCCTTCAGGTAGTGAAGGGCAGGGTATAAATCCAATCTGCTCCTCTTTCTTTCTTTCTCTTCCTTTCCTTCCTTCCTTCCTTCTTTCTTTCCTTCCTTCCTTCCTTCTTTCTTTCCTTCTTTCTTTCCTTCCTTCTCTTCCTTCCTTCCTTCCTTCCTTCCTTCCTCCTCCTCCTCCTCTCTCTCTCTTCTTCTTCTTCTTCTTCTTCTTCTTCTTCTTCTTCTTCTTCTTCTTCTTCTTCTTCTTCTTCTTCTTCTTCTTCTTCTTCTTCGAGGGAGAGGCAGGAAGTATATGGGTGACTAAGAGAGGAATCCTAAGAAGGTTCACTCAGATCTTACTCAGGTTCATTCGATGGGGTTTACTCCCAGGAAAGTGTCCTTAGGATGGCCCTGGCAAGGGTGACAACATGTTCATTTTGTTTTTCGTTCTGCATCACAGGCTACAAATCCAGTCAGTTACTAACTTGTGCCCTGAAATTTGGTTCACCTCTTTTGGATGAGAGCCTGACAATTTGTCATGCTCATTAAAATCTTCCTGCGAGAGCTCCTGTAGGCACTGTAAATGAACTATCATAAATAACGGAACTGCTGCGGTTATATTTCTTTAGGCCAAGATGGCCGCAGTGGCACTTAGCCAGCCCTCATCATTCAGCTCCTCCCCTAATTTTGTTGGTTAATGCCAAGGCTAGCGGTACCCCTGTGTGAGGCCTCCTTTGTTCGCGGAGAATCAAATATCTCCTTTTCATTACCTAATAGTTATTCATAAGGCATATTAACCCATTATTATTTAAATAAGGCCCCTCAGAGGTTTCTCGTAGCTGATCTGAGTCTACAAACGCAGCTCTGCTTTAGGAATGGAGATACATCTCTCTCACTCTCTCTATCTATATATAAACTGGAGATGTCAGCACAACATATGTGAAATGCTCTTGCAAATACCATAATTACAACCCATTTGTCAACAGATGACAACTTTAATAACCGGCGTACACCCATCATCTGAAGTGTCTACATATTTCTTAAATAAATGTTGATTGAAAAATTTACTGTTGCGGCAATATGGCTTAGAATGGCTTGGGAATTTTCTCTCCCCCTCCCCGTTACCTCTTTCCTCTGCCTCATTATAGGCGGTAAGCTTCCCTATAAAACGAAAACATATGGGCGAAAGAAAGAGTCCAGGCACTTCACGCTGTCCAAGTCTCCGGGAATGAGCGGCTGATTTAAGTTTGCTTAAGTTAGGTCAAATGAAGTTCATTAGATGTGGGAAAATTACCTCATACCTGACATTACAAAGCTCTTTTGATTTCCCATTGGCACCAGTGCAAAAGCATGCAGGGACAGGCTGCTTGTTTTGATTCAATGGAAGCCCTGACCGCAGCATGGGTCATGGAGTGTCACAGCAGCATTTGAATTTGTTCACCATATTTATATTTTGTAGGATGGTGTCTTACCATCAAGGGCTGTTCTTGTAAGGCTGTGATTAGTTTAGCCTGTCATGTGGAATCTGGCCCATCTCTTGCTGCAGGAAAGAACAAAGTTTCAATAACCAACAATGAGTCTTCCACACCAAGCAAAGTCACCATTTCTTGTTCCCGATTCTGATAATCTGTTCTCTGTGTGGGTAGCTTCCAGAGCTCAGTCTATTATTGTATCTCTTGCACCTCCAATGAGCCTAGTCAGAATTGAGGATTGGACTCATTCTCTCAGCAGCCCCTGCTAAGAGAAACAGGAAGAAGTTCTAAGCAAGTTGATCAAATGTTCTTGCTCTGAGCTTTTTTGACAGCTCGTTATACTGACCTCTACACTTGAAGTAGATTGGTTGCCTGTTTCAGTGTTGGCATGATCTCTCCCTAGAAGTTAAAAATACTAAACTATCGTACTTTGGTCACATTCTGAGAAGACAAGAGTCACTGGAAAAGACAATAACGCTAAGAAAAGCTGAAGGCAGCACAAGAGGAAAGATGGATTGTCTCAAAGAAGCCACAGCCCGCAGTTTGCAAGACCGAGAAAGACCCGAAGAAGGGTCTGTAAAATGGAGTTGTTCTGCCAGGCCTTTGGCTGAGGTGGCAGGAAGTCTAACCCATCTCGGCCTCCCCTTCTTGCATTGCTTGCACAGTTTGTACTGCTGCAGTGCTATAATGCCCATTATGACTTGCCCTGCTTAAGAGAACAACAAAGCATTACCTGGCAACGGGTAGCTATTTATGACCATCTTAACTAGCTTCCTTCAGGAGGCACCTGAACTCCTGGAACAGTAGCCACATTTAGATCTGATTAGAATTTTTATTGTTAGTTGTTAATTGGATTGCTGTTTGTTTTTAATGTTTTAGTTATTCTGTGTATTCAACTGAAATGCTGTGACCTGCCCTGAGCCTGCTTGCAGGGAGGGCAGGATATAAATAAAATTAATTAATTAATGAAACAGGGCATTTTGGACAACATTGATCCATAGGGTCCCTGTAAGTCAGAAGCACCTTGACAGCACTTATACACATTTGTGTTTGCCCAGAATTCTTAGAGAACACTTTCCTTTATTCTTGGTCTTGTTAAAATCCCATGTTCCAAAGCCTATTTCTCACATGTACATTTGTCACTTGAGGATTCTATAAGAAGGAGGAAAATATATCTCTCCTATATAATAAAGCTGTTTTGGTGTGACTCTTTTCTGAACACCCCACATGCTTCCACAGCCTTTGGCTCCCTGACCTGTCACTCCAATCATGTGCCAATGGCTGTGTGCCGTCTGCTCCTCTTCCCCACCCACTCCCCCTTCAGCCACTGTGCCCTGTCAGAACAGCTTTCTCTCTTGACAAAGACACTTCTCCTGCTTGCCTCCTGTGTGGGAATAACTCTTCCCTCAGTGGCTGTTGGTAGGTGTAACATAATAGCTGTTACCTGTGTTTGTAAGATGGCTGTGGTTCTTTGTTTAAAATGTTCCCCCATCAGGTTTAATTGAGCTGTAGTTCTAGAGAGGGGCTGGAGGGGTATCACTCACTGGGTGGCTTACAGTTCCCAGCTGCCTCAAGGCCAAAAAAATGCGGGAAAACAGGGACTGTCCCAATGGGTGGGGCAGCATCAGTATAGACTGCAGCCCATCCAGGAAGGAGGCAGTTTTCATCCCTGGGAGGCAGCAGAAATTCAGACACTCCACAGTTGGCAGGACTGGGGAATGAATGGAAATTTACCTGCTCTCTTGGGTAAGAGAGAGTAGAGTGGCTGAAGTAGAGCCAGAGGCCAGTCTAAGGAGAGATCCTGTCCTGAGGTAGAGAGTATTGTGTGTAGGGAAAGAGGATTGTGTTTACCCCCTGTTGATTTATGCCCTGTTGGTTCAGGTGTCTGCTTACTCTTACTATAACTGTGTAAATGGTTAAATAAATTCTTTTATTTGGGCTAATAATCTGTGTTGTGCTCTGACCACACAGTCTGCTTTGCATAATACCAAAGGGAGGGGGTAGTCCAGGGAAGCAAGGAAAGGCCATACCCTTGGGTTGCCAACTTTCCAGGGATCCCCCAAAGATTGGGGATTCCATCTCCAAATAGGGAGATTCGGCCAGAGAGGTCTCACTGTCCCTCTAAAAAGGCAGTGATTATTCTGTGAGTCATGGTGGCGAATTTAAGGAGTGGGATATGCCCACAGGACGAGGGTGGGAGGCAAACAGCTGAGTTGTAAACTGGAGCCTGTTTTGCCATGGTAGGCAACTAAGCTTGGTTTAGACAAAGGAAGGAAACCCTTTGCAGGCCTTTGTGAGGAACTCATTGCGGCCAGTCCTGAGTCTAGGGTTGCCAGTTCCAGGTAGGGAGATTCTTGGAGATTTTCTGGCAGAGTCCATGGAAGCCAGGCTTTGGAGAGGAGAGAGGCCTCAGCTGAACAGAATGCCATAAAGCCCACCTTCCAAAGCAGCTATTTTCTCGAGGGGGGGGGGAGATCTGTTGTCTGTAATTCAGTTGTGATATCTGGTGATCTTCAGGCTCCTCCTGGAGGTTGGCTGCCCTAGGCGTAGCAGTCAGTGCTTCAGAGTAGGGTCTGCTAGATCCAGGTTCTTGCTGTAGAAGCTAAGTGGGTGATTTTGGACAGGTCACAGACTTTCAGCCTAACCTACCTCACAGGGTTGTTGTGCAATTCAAAAGGGTGAGAGGAGAATGATGTCAGCTGCTTTGGTCCCCATTGCAGAGAAAGACTACTTTTCCTCCTGGGAAACCATTGTTGCCAATCTCCATATGAGGGATGGAGATCACTCAGACTTACAACTGCTCTCTAGATGGCAGAGATCAGTTCTACTGGAGAAAATGGTGGACTCTGTGGCAGTCAGGGCTTCAGAGCATGGAAGAGGCTGCAAGTGTGTGTGAATGCAAATGGAAAGCTGAAGAGTGAGGGAGAAATAAAGGTAGGTTGATGATTGGCTGGGAAGGAGATAGGGTTGCCAACTCCAGGTGGGAAATTCCTGGAGATTTGAGGGATGGAACCTGAAGAGGGTGAGGTTTGAGGAGGGGTGGGACCTCAGACAGATACAATGCCATAGACTCCACCCTCCCAACCAGCCATTCTCTTCTGGGGAACCACTGTTGCCAATCTCAGGAGAGGGGTGGAAATCACTCAGAATTATAACATCTCCAGGAGGGAGGGGGGAGGAGATGGGAAGCTGACATCAGAGGGGCAGATAATGGCAGGTTGATGTTTGGCTGGGAAGGAGATAGGGCTGCCAACTGCAGGTTGGGAAATTCATGGGTGGAGGGGTGGAACCTCACACAGGTACAATGCCATTGATGCCACCCTCCAAACCAGCCATTCCCTCCTGGGTAACAATTGTTGCCAATCTCCAGGTGAGGGCTGGAGAGCACTCAAAATTACAACTGCTCTTCAGGTAGCAAAGATCAGTTCCTCTGGAGAAAATGGTGGACTCTGTGTCATTATAACCTGCTGAGGTCACCACAGCACATTGACACTGAGTGCCCAAGGCCTTGGCACTCTCCCAGAGCCTCTTTCTAGAGCTCGTTGTATTTATTTCCACAATGGGCCTTATTCCTAGTAAGCAATATTGTTGTTTGGGGCAGGCATGTTAACTCCAGTCATCAGAGAATATTTTCTTGGCTTGGATATTTAAAGGGGATATTTAAAGGTTTGCCTCTTAGTTCATACATATGATCTTCAGGCTGATCATCAACACACGCATTAGGAATGGTCTGACACACACCACTAGAGTTGCCAACTTCCAAGTGGTGCCTGGAGATCTCCTGGAAATACAACTGATTTCCAGGCTTCAGAAATAAGTTCCCACGGAGAAAATGGTCGCTTTAGAAAGTTGATTTTATGGCCTGTCACAGAGTCAGATGGGGATTAACATGATCTCCCTAGAAATTGGTGGGCCAATTTATCTTTGATTACAGCATGGAGGTGCCTAATATATTCATAATTTGCTAGAAAGCAGAGATTTTCTGACCGCTCCCAGGTGTGGCACTGTGGATGCAGAGTGACAGCATACTGAAATGTGTGCAAAGGAAATCTATTATGCTCCTGGAAAACCTTCTATTATATGATGCACACAATGTACACTTAAATAGGGACGTGTGGAGCACATGTGGTGACATCCATTCTTAGTAATGAGGCCATTTTTACCAAGGACGATGAACAAAGTGGAAACAATTGTTGAATGAGCACTCGG
Source organism: Gekko gecko (assembly GCA_029375565.1). Taxonomy (NCBI): domain Eukaryota; kingdom Metazoa; phylum Chordata; class Lepidosauria; order Squamata; family Gekkonidae; genus Gekko; species Gekko gecko. Next base: position 85,462,325 of record JAPDNY010000011.1, on the reverse strand, counting down.
AGCAATTATTAAATACATAACCTTGGAAACTGTGGTTTTTTTAAAAAAAAAAAATAAAATAAAATAAGAGAGCCTATGGTGTTATTGTATATAGCATTTTCATTCCTCTCTAGAAGGAGTAATGCTTATAGGACCTTCAGGGAAGCTAATGCATGGCATCCAACTGCGCGTTTTCAAGAGGGAAAAAGTGGTTGCAAGCTCCACTGTTTGTGCTGCAGTCTTTATTTAGAAAGGGCAGTGGGGGGTATCAGGCCTTTAATTGGGAAAGGGATACTAGTATTTCGCAAATACAAATGGACTGCTGTTCTGCCAAAGAACGGCAGTCAGGTACTAATGGGAAAACAGGATGGTAAGAGCTTCAATCCTTCTTCTGAAGGCTGGATTTCCAGTTGACCGTTGGTAAGATGCTAACTTTCTTGCTGTTCTTCAGGCACAAATGACAAGGAACAAGAAGCAACTTTCAATGATACGATGCTTCAGAAAGGAAGGGCTTTGGGGCAGCGTATACGTTGTGGCCCCCACATGGGGCCCACTTTCATTCATTCTAAATAGTGAGGTTTTTGCCATTAGGAATGCAAAAGAAAACCTCAAATCCATCTTCCATGCACTCAGATCACAGCATTTTGAGTGACGCCTGCTGCACCATGTCACAGGGAAAGCACAACCAAATCGGCTTAGTTCCTTCTCAAAGTTCAAGCAGCCGCAAATTTGAATGCTGTTTGCTTTACCTCTTGTATTTGTATACTTCTCTTCCCCCAAGTTTTCCGTTGTTTTCTTGTTGTTGCTGCTGCCTTTTAAAAGCATCCCTTTACTTCTTTGTGATGTCATCACAGTCCCCCTCAAGGCTGCCAACCTCTATGATGGGCATGAAGATTTCCCAAAATTAAAGGTGATTTCCAGACTACAGAGATCAGTTCCCCGAGAGAAAATGTCTGCATTGGAGGGTAGACTCTATGGCATTATACCCCACTGAGGTGCCTCCCTTCTGCAAATCCCAGCCTGCCCGCCCCCCCAATCGCCAGGAATTTCCCAATCTGGAGCTGGCCACCTAGTCCTCTGCTGGGACTCATACAGAGAATCTCATTATGACCAGTGGTATCGTTGTGCATGTCTTTGGTAGTCTCATGGCTCAGGATTGGTGGACAAAGTGCAATCCTAAGTAAAGCTGCACCCTTCTAAATTCATTGACTTCAATGGACTCAGAAGGGTGTAACTCTGCAAAGGGCTGCACTGCAAGCATGCTGATTTTTCAGACATAACTCCCTGGTGGTTCTGTTAGTGTGGAGGGGATGACCCTTCTTAGCTGAAGGCCCCCTCTCAGAAGAAGGTGTGTGCCTCTCTGGGTAAAAAGAGAATAACATAACATTGTGCTGACTAATACAACATTAAATTATGTGTCATAGGGGTCAATTAGAAACCTTTGGTTAATTGATTTCTGTAAAAAAAGGAACGGATGGCATACAAACATTCATTCTGGGTGGGAAGGGAAGACTCTGTTTGCAGTAATGTCTACTGGCAGCTAGAATCAAGTAAAGGAAGGATCGTTTTAAAATCCACTGGTTTATAAAGGAGCGATTAATATTTTTCTTCAAGTTTTCTTTGGGGAGGGGAGCTAAAAATATAGCGTATATTGCCAGCTCGTTCACAGTTCTAAGAAGTGGAACCCGCCCACCCCTTTGGGTAACATTTCATATATAGGAACTTATTTTAATGGATTAAAAATCCTTAATCTTGACATAAAAACAAAAAATAGATCCATCCATTATGAAATCAGCATTGGCTCCAAGGAGAATCATCAGCTCAATAAGGGAAAGTGTGGCTTTGGAGATTTACAGTGATATGAATAGATCAAGATGGGTAGGCGTGTTAGACTGTCCATAGCAGTAGAAATAGTGATATGAATACTACCAGACAGATCCAAGATCCCAAGCCAGGAGGAGACACTGGGAGAGCTGTGATCAGATCTTCTGCACATTTAAAAATACTGTCAGAAGCCCTGATTTGTCTTTGGCTGGTTCTGCATCTGGCATTCACTCCACATTTTCTCAACATGAAAAGATAGGAACTCTCAGGCTGGGGCAAGTGATACTCTGTATTCTTGGTGCTTGGGAGGGGGGCAACAGTGGGAGGGCTCCTAGTGTCCTGGCCCCACTGCTGGACCTCCTGATAGCACCTGGTATTTTTGGCCACTGTGTGACAGAGTGTTGGACTGGATGGGCCATTGGCCTGATCCAACATTGGCTTCTCTTATGTTCTTATATTCTTAGGTGCAGCTCAAAACCACATTCAAATACCACGGGCCAACACTGTACTGACTGCAAAGTCACCCCTGAACGGCCATAAAATGGCCATAAATCTATGCAGAAGGTACCATAAAAACCCAATGATCAAAGAAAGTGAAAGCAGCATGCAATGTAGAGGGGAATTTCTGTTCCAATGTGGGTTTGCTAAAACAACTGAGGGAGAAGCCAATGCAGAATTGCCCTTTATTTCTTTGAGACACAATAATAGCAGAAATAGTCAGTTCTGATTAGTAAAAATGCATGGGAGGGGAAAGAGTTAACCCCCTTTCCCACATATGAATTGGGGGCATTCGCAGTTTCTATCAGCATTTTGGAAAAGGATCCAATTTCCGACTTTCTTGGCTTCTCATTTATTTTTGACCTTTCCCCTTTTCACTCAAGCGCCTTGGGCATTCATCTCCCAAGCAGCCTTCTCCCATCTCCAGAAATTAAATAAGAAGGAAACAAGGAACCCCAGCTGGGAAGAGAAGGCTTTCTTGACTCAGGTGCTCCCATTTGTTTCCTTCCTTGCACAGGCACCTGCATTTGTTGAATGGCGATGATATCATCATTTCCTTTTGACAATGACTCTCCCCCTTTCCTTGGCTCATTTCAAACAGATGGCAAAGGATGCATATCAATAAGTTAGATCACCAAATATTTATTTTCCATTTCCCTGTATTATATTTTCCCATCTTTCAGTGACAGTTTACTTTGCATCCTTGCCAGAATTAGCTAATGAGCACTGCACATGATGTTGCTGGGTGAGGGCATGGGAAGAGAAGACACTGGCTGGATTCACAGGCCTTCTGAAATACCTTTTTTAAAGGTGCCCTGAATCAGCTAAATCCCAATGCAAATAAATGATGTCATTCTTTGGAACTCCAGTAACATACTGGCAAGGTAAATTATTCTTATCCCCAGATAATACCCATATCTTTGCAAACTGACCATAGACTGTAAAGGCTGAGTCCTGACATAGTGTGCAGCCTTAAAAACACTTTCCTAGGAATAAACTCCAATGAATTTGATTTGAGTAGACCTGCATAGGGTGACACAATTAGTCAAGAGAAAGACTAGCTTCCAAATGTTTTCAGTAAATAAAGAGCAATGAAAAAAGTGAGATCTGTTTAGCTTGCATGCACACACTCCAATCTAACTTACAAGGTACATCCATGGAATCAGCCTTCCATAGAATCCTCCAAAGCAGTGCCATAGAATCATAGAAGGGACCTCCAAGGTCAGTTTGGTGTAGTGGTTAAGTGCAAGGACTCTAATCTAGGAGAACTGGGTTTGATTCCCCACTCCTCCACTTGTACCTGGCTGGATGACCTTGGGCAAGCTGTAGTTCTGATAAGAGCTGTTCTTGAAAAAGAGCAGTTTCTGTCAAGAGCTCTCTCAGCCCCACCTACCTCACAGGGTGTCTGTTGTGGGAAGGGGAAGGGAAGGGAGTTTGTAAGCCATTCTGAGACACCTTTGGGTAGTGAAGGGCGTGCTATAAATCCAATCTCCTCCTCTCCTCCTCTCTCTCTTCTCCTTCATCTCATCCAACCCCATAACTCTAACCCTAACCTAACTCTAACTGAACCCAAACCTTACCCCTAACCTCCAAATAAGGAGAGTTGACCACCTCCCAAGGAAGCCATTTCCACCGAGGAACAGCTGTGTCATGAAGTTCTTCCTAATGCTTAGCTGAAGACTCTTTTAATTTAATTTCAACCCATTGGTTCTGGTCCTACCTTCTGGGACAACAGAAAACAACTCCGTACCTTCCTCTATATGGCAGCCCTTCAAGTACTTTGAAACAAAGGTCTGCTCCTCACCAGAGGCACAGCTGAATCAGTTGGGCTGAGGCAAGGAGTGGAGAGCACCTGGTGAGTTGCTGATAGAAGGTAAGGGATTTTTCCTTTTCCTTTTCCCTTTGCCTTCCTAGCTGCTGTGTGGGAGCTGCGATAGAGTAGGTTCTTTTGTAGCCTGATAGAGAGTGGTTCTGTTTAAGGCTGTTTGGGGCAGTTTGTACTTTGGGGGTTGTTGGAGGCTGAGTGAGTTGCTGTGGTGTGCTGTTGATTGCAAGCCCTGCCCCCTATTGTGTTGGGCTCTGCTGTACTGAGCAGGAAGGGGCCTTTTGAAACAAATGGAACAGAATAAATAAAAAAGGTGACGGGGTGGCACTATGTGTCAAGAATGAATATTCTTGCAGTGAAATTCAGGATTTTGAGAGTTGCCCTGTTGAAAGTGTGCGGGTAAGGATAGAGTGGGGGGGGGAAGAAGGGGATATTGTTGTGGGGGTATACAACAGACCTCCGAACCAACTGGAGGAATGGGATAATGCATTTGAACAACAGCCTGCTAAACTTTCACAGAGACAGGATGTAATGGTTATGGGAGATTTCAACTATCCAGATATTTGCTGGAAATCTAACTCTGCTAGACATGGGGCATCCCACAGATTCTTGAATAGTCTTGCAGACAACTTCATCTCTCAGAAAGTGGAGGTGGGAACCAGAAGATCTGCTATCCTAGATTTAATTCTGACTAACAGGGAAGAACTGGTTGATGAGGTGAATGTTGTAGGATCCTTGGGGAACAGTGACCATGTCAGCTTGGAATTTGACATAGTGAGGAATATGAAACAAGGACATAGTAGGACTCGTATCCTGGACTTCAGGAAGGCTGATTTCAAAAAACTCAGAGGAATATTAGGTAGGATCCTGTGGCTGGAAATGCTGAGGGGGAAATCTGCACAGGAAGGATGGGAGATGCTGAAAAATGAAGTGCTTAAGGCACAATCCCAAACTGTTCCAGTAAGAAAGAAAGGTGGGAGATGGGTATGTTAACCTGATTGCTCTTAGTTAATAACAATATGGGGAATGTGAGCTCTTATCAATAAGCAATCAGTTGTGGCAGCGAACACCAGTTTATACAGAGGTCTCGCTCTTCCAGAAATACCAGTAACAGACACAGAGACTTTATAAGGTTGAAATTAAAGTCTTTTTACTGGAGATTCTCTTCACATACAAACAATACACATGCACACACACAATTATCCAAGTCTAAGAAATAAAGAGAGAGATATAAGCACAATTGCATTAGCAGGTATTTGTTGGTGGGCAATATTTACCTGTCCTCATAGTGTGAGTCATTCCAGTGGAAGAAAGGAGGGGAAGAATGGAAAAAGGGGACACGTGGCCTGAACCAGCAGGTAGCATGTGGAACTCAGGCTGCAGACCTAGAGTTTAAAGATGGAGACAGGGGATTGAAATAGCAAGCTGGACATAAGAGGGTCAAAGCTTACATAGGGGTCATAGAGAAGAAGGGGGCCAGCGGGTGGTTGGGTTGTCCCTTTTATGCAGGGGTGTGGGGGGCTGGCCATGCCCCAAGTCACACCTCCTGGGTAGTCTGTCCCAGAAAACATACTATTGGCTGAAACTTAACTTGAGCCTGGCACCTGGATCTAGGTGTGATGAGTCACTCAGCCAAAGCCATTGTTATCCTGATTGCTTTAGCCAGCTTGCTGATGTGCGGGTGATTAGTTGCTAGGCGACCATGAATAGGGTCTCTGGACCTGCATGCCACTCTGCATGTGCTGGAGGGGGGAAAGGGGTTGTCTGCATGTGTTGAAGGAAAATCTTAATGGCGTCTGGAGTTTCTGGTCCTCATGCTTTGGCATGGCATGGCTTTTTGTGCTGTGTGCATACTATGGAACTGCTCCTTCTTCCATCAGGTAAAGGGCTGGAAGCCTTTGAAAGCCACTGGAACAGCAAGTGAAGAAAGGAAGGTGTCTTTCTCTCTTGAAGCACAGTCTCCTCTGGCATAATAGGGGCAACCACATAGTACAGTTCCTTTAAGCATGTTTGTGCACAGTTCATACTTTATTTCAGTTCATGAAAGGCATAAAAAGCCTTGCAGGGCAACAGGTAATGAAGCCAAGGTGGCTGAACAAGGAACTCTCTGAAGAGCTGAGACTAAAAAGGGAAATGTTCAGGAAATGGAAGGAGAGCCAAATTACTGAGGGTGAGTACAAGAAGCAGGCTCGAATCTGTAAGGATGGTGTCAGAAAGGCTAAAGCGCAGATGGAGCTGAGGCTTTCAAGGGATGCTAAAAATAACAAGAAAAATTTCTATGCCTATGTTCAGAACAAAAAGAAGAACAAGGATGGGGTAAGCTCATTGCTAGGGGAAGACAGTCAAGTCTTAACAAGGGATGAAGACAAAGCAGAATTACTCAACTCTCACTTTGCGTCGGTCTTTAACCATAAGGTGAGCTGTATACAAACTGAAGAATGCAGGGCATATGAAGGAAGGAGGAACTGCCAGTCCAGAGTAAGTAAGGAAATGGTTAGAGAGCATCTGGCTGCCTTAAATATTTTCAGATCTCCAGGGCCGGATGGCTTGCATCCCAGGGTGCTAAAAGAAATTGCAGATGTTATTTCAGAGCCTCTGGCTCTAATCTTTGAGATGTCCTGGAGTACTGCTGGTTTGCCGGAAGACTGGAGAAGAGTGAATGTTGTCCCGATCTTCAAGAAGGGGAAAAAGACAGACCCAGGAAATTACAGGCCTGTCAGCTTGACATCAATACTTGGAAAAATTCTGGAGCAGATTATCAAATGTGAGCACCTTGAACAAAATGAGTTAATTGGTAGTAGCCAGCATGGGTTTATCAAGAATAAGTCATGCCAGACCAACCTTATCTCCTTTTTTGACAGAGTTACTAAAATGGTTGACTCTGGCAATGCTGTGGATAATAGTGTTTCTAGATTTCAGTAAAGCATTTGACAAAGTTTCTCATGATATCCTTGAGGATAAACTGGTTAAGTGTGGGCTGGATGGTGCAACCGTTGGATGGATTCATGGTTGGTTGAAAAATCGTACCCAATTAGTGCTCATAAATGGCTCTGCATCTGTGTGGAGGGAAGTCTCGAGTGGAGTGCCACAGGGCTCGGTCCTGGGCCTGGTGTTGTTCAATGTTTTTATAAATGACCTGGAGGAAGACATAGAGGGGTTGCTTATCAAGTTTGCAGATGACACAAAGCTGGGTGGGATTGCTAACTCTGAAGACAGAGTCAGGATTCAAAATGATCTAGATAGGCTGGAACAGTGGGCTGAGGCAAATAAAATTAAATTCAGTAGAGATAAGTGCAAAGTCCTACACCTGGGCACAAAAAATCAAAGGCACAGATATAGAATGGGAGGGACTTGGCTTGACAGCAGCACATATGAAAGGGATCTAGGTGTTCTGGTTGATCACGAGCTCAACCTGAGCCTGCAGTGCGATGTGGTTGTGAAGAAAGTTAATGCAATCTTAGGGTGCATTAACAGAAGCATTGTGTCCAGATTACGGGAGGTGGTAGTTCTGTTCTATTCTATAGTCAGGCCTCACCTGGAGTACTGTGTCCAGTTTTGGGCACCACACTTTAGGAAAGATGTTGACATGCTTGAGTGTGTCCAGAAGAGGGCAGCCAGGATGGTGAGAGGGTTGGAATCCAAGTCTTATGAGGAAAGGCTGAAAGAGTTGGGTATGTTTAGCCTGGGAAAGAGAAGACTTAGAGGGGACATGATTGCAGTCTTCAAGTATTTGAAGGGCTGTCATGTAAAAGATGGAGCAGATCTATGCTCTCTTGCTCCGGATTGCAAGACTAGATCTAATGGGTGGAAATTACAAGGGAGTCGTTACCGGCTAGATATCAGGAGAAACTTCCTAACTGTAAGAGTGTTTGAGCAGTGGAACAGTCTGCCTTGGGAGGTGGTGGATGCTCCTTCCCTGGATGTTTTCAAGTGGAGGCTGGACGACCATCTTTTGGGTATGTTGTAGGTATGTCGGGCTATCTTTTGGCTATGCTCCTGCAGAGTGCAGGGGGTTGGACTAGATGACCTGCAAGGACCCTTCCAACTCTAACATTCTACAATTCTATGATTCTACTTGAGGATGGTTATATATCACTTCTCAGTTGTCTCCTGTCTTTTGCTATCTGGGTAGAAATGGCACACACAAGTGGATACCATTTGTTAGTCTGAGCTAAATATTATGTGAAACCTCAGCCAGATGACTGGCAACAGCACTGCTTTGCTCAGGAAAGGGAAGCTACAAACTGGATTTTGATCTTTCTGCTCCCCCTTTCTATGATCAGGTTTACTTTTCTATCAATTGCATTTTTATTCTGCCTTTCTTCCAAGGATCTCACAGTGGCATTCATAGTTGTTCAGCCATTTAATCCTCATAACAACTCTGTAGGGTAGGTTAGGCTAAGAGAGGGTGACTGGCCCAAGGACGTCAAGTGCATGTCATGACAGAATGGGCATTGGGTTGCCAACAGGCATGGAGACAAACATCATCTCCTTTTAACAGAGGCATAATGTGTGGACATGGACAGCTGGAACTTTGCAGGGCGAGGAGGTTAAGTGATATTATATAGTAAGCAACATGTTATACATTTTCTGTTAAAGAGACAGGATATTTTTACCCCTTGGCATGTTGGCAAGTGGGGATGTGATCCTGGGTCTCCCTATTCCTAGCCTGACACTGTACCAAGCTGGCTGTCACTGTTATACTGTGTTTTCTTACAGACATTAGATACAATACAGACAATAGTACCTTGGGCTGGACCCTACCAATTTTTCTGCAGGCATAAGGGATAAGAGACAGGAGAGATCCCCTTCTGCCCATCATGTCAGGGGTCATGGGATCCATGTAAATAATCGGTGCAGGACAGAGGTGAAAGTGAAGATGGAGGATCAGGTGAGATCAAATGAAAAAGCTGGTAGGATCTAATGTTGTGGCCTCAACAAATCCTGCTCATTACCCTGGAAGCCTGATTTAGCTGGTCCTCAAATGTCCATGATTATGCCTGTAAGCTATTTGCATGATATATGCTGTTTCAGGATACCTACTGCAGTTTTGTCTGCCCCATAAAGGGTTGCCAGCCCTCCCAATGGAGGCAGGGGTTCCCTGCTCCCAGGCCCCACCCCTTGCTGCAATCAGCTGTCCTGTGGGAGGGGTGTACCAAGTAAAAGTGGGAGGCTTCAGCTATGCCACCAGTGAAGTGGCAATGTCACTTTTGGCATGCACCAGAAGTGACGTCATCATGTAGGCAATAACACTCTGATGTTTGGGCAAAAGCTCTATGGTTGAAGCCATTTTTACCATAGAGTTTTTGCCAAATACCAGAGTGTCGTGGTGATGTCACTGCATGATGGCATCATTTCCTGTACATGCTAGAAGTGATGTTGTCATGTTGTTGGTGACGTAGCTTTGGCCTCCCTCCTACTCCTGGTAAATCCCCCCATCCCCTGCTGGTTGCCAGAATGGACCTGGCAGCCCCAGCCCCATAAAGTGTGTGCTAGTCCATCCACAGGATTTGAACTTGCTACTTTTTTTTTTTTTTTAAGGATAGGTGTATTAAAAAAAATCACTGCTAACTACTATTACTTTGAAGCTCTGGCGACATAAAAAGCACTTGTAAAGCTTCGTTTGAGATTGGGGCAGCTTCCTTACACACAACTGATAAAAAATAGATTAAAAATTAAACATTTATGACTCAAGGAACTGCTGAGGAGACTTTGCTCTGAAGAACATGTGTAACAATAAAAGGCAGACTTTTGGAATGGGAATTTGCCTGTTGTGCTTTCTTAATTACTGAGCATGCCAGCTTTTTTAGCTCCTGATAGGGTAATGGCACCGTTGTCAAATAGATTACTCCCCCGGGACGCTTTCTGTATAAATCCAACAGGGGAATATTCCCCTCCTGATGCAGGCAAATGTGGTTCACATTACCATTAACAGGAGTTATGTGCTTCATCCCAAAGGCACATAGACCCCAGCAATTACAGCCAAGCACTTGCATCCAAATTCTCCAATGCTGGCATAACGGTTGTTTCACAAGGACCAGCAGTTTGGACAAAGTAGTTACTCCATTTTGACCTAGGCACAAGCTGAGCATGATTTTTGAAACCAGACCATCATTAGAGATGCTGTATTTTACAGTTCCAAATTCTGGCCTACTTTCCAAAGCGAGACAGCATGGCATCATTTTTCTCCTTCAATTTTTTTGGAATGAGTACTGTGCAGGTGCTGTTGCTCTCAGTTCTATCAGTTCACCTGTACCTTTCCAACTCTCTGCATTACCAAGGTATGTAACTATGAACAAAGATAGGTAAAGGTAAAGGATCCGACTCTAGGGTTGCGGTGCTCATCTCCGTTTCAAAGCCGAAGAGCCAGCGCTGTCCAAAGACATTTCTGTGGTCATGTGGCCGGCATGACTAAACACCAAGGCGCACGGAACGCTGTTACCTTCCCACTGAAGTGGTACCTATTTATCTACTTGCAATTTCTTGCTTTCAAACTGCTAGGTTGGCAGGAGCTGGAAATAGAGACGGGAGCTCACCCCGTCATGCAGCACTCACAGGTCTTGAACTGCTGAACTACTGACCTTCCACAGCCTGCAGTTCAGTGTCTTAAACCACTGCAAAAACCAAACATCTTGATGTGATGGATTGAGTACAGTGCACTGCTATATGGAGATTATTTTTATGTGGCGTCTGCTGCTCACAGACATTTAAAGAGGAAAGAGAAACAAACTCACAAGCAAGGGAACTCAACAATGCTTAATAGACTAGAGAAAGGAAAAGCCTTTCTAGGGGATCCAAAATCACCCATGTTAACCCTTTACTTAACTGTAAAACACCGGAAGTTCTTTCCTTCTAAGAGAGCACACTTTCTATTATTCAAAGGCTGCGTTCAGACGGCCAGTCAATCGCGCCATGAGCCCTCCTAAAATTTTATCCCGATTTTTTAATCCAGCCTAGCACGACCAGACGCCCCCCATGAAATAGCCTCACCGCGCGTTGTTCCCACCGTGATTTGTCTACACGGCATCCACCGAGGATTTTTTTAAAAAAGTTTTGTACATTCGCATAGGCAAGGCTGCGCCTCCTTGGAGAACTGAGGCGATCGTGGAGGGTTTTCAGCAAAGTCCCGGTCCTCCCCTTGCCATCATGATCAATGGAGGGACTATTTTGCAAGTTAGAACAGTCCTTCCCCCCTCCATCTCCCTTCGCGGTAACATCTTGTCCCTAAAAGAAATAAGCATGAATATTACATTCCTCGTAGCGCTTATCGCTGAATGCGTTTCCTCGTTAAAGCGCACATGGGGTTTCAATTTTTTAAAAATCGCGGCCCCGTCGGCTCGGTCTGACGTCAGACCAAGCCGACGGGAGCATTGCGCGCTAATGGAGTGACCAGACGGAAGAAAGTCTGCAGTTGTTGCGCGGGTAAGCGAAAACCCTACATTGAAACTGCTACTTTTTAAATCAGGATTGGAGGCGCAGCAGAACGGGATGCCTATGGGACCGGAATATTTCGCAGATGTTTCTGTCTGGTCGTGCATTTTTGATCCGCAAGGGAGTCGTTCCTATGGCAGATCAAAAGATCCGTCTGAACACACCCAAAGTCAAGCAGAGACTTTGAAATGAGTAACTATGGATTCCTAGAGAGGCTTCTGGTGGTGGTGGAAAGTGCCGCCAAGTCACAGACGACTTATGGGGTTTTCAAGGAATGAGACATCCAGAGCGGGTTTGTCATTGGCTGTCTCCATGTAGTGACCCTGGACTTTCTTGTTGGTCTCCCATCCAAAGCAGGACAGACCTTGCTTAGGATCTAGTGAGATTTTCCTAGCCTTGACTATCCGTCCGGATCAGGATAGAGAGGCTTCTAGCTACCTCTAAGGCCCCAAGATCACAGGCATCATGCTGGGCATGAGAATAAAATGAAGCTGGTGGACTGCTAGCCTCCTCTAGAACTCACAGGAACTTGAACCCAGAGGATTTTGGGGTCACAACCTCCCCTCCTAGAGGTCCTCTCGGCAAGACCACATGTGCCCATCTGTGAAATACTGTACAAAAATAATCTTCATTCAGTCATACACATAATCACTTCAATTGTAGTTCTGGTGTATGTTTTTTTTTTTTTTTTTACCCTGCCTTTCTTCCAGTGAGCCCAGAACCACACACATGATCAACCCCCTCCATTTAATCCATTCAACAACCCTGTGCAGTGGTTTAGGAAGAAGGCTTCAAAATCATAGAGTTTGTCCCAAAACTAGAGCATCACTCCACAATGTCCCCAATGTGATGATGTCACTTCTGGGCTTGGGGCTGACAACTGTACCTCAGGGAAGGTCTTCAAATTAACACAATAGACTAATATAAGGGAATATCTTGAAATTATAAATTCTGTCACAACAATGGCAACCTTATTGTGATAGAATTTCCTACCACAGAAATACAAACTGAATATCAGAAGACTGATAAGTGAAAACATGTCAGGAACCATATCATAGCTAAACATGTGGTCTGCCCATGTAGCTGAATAAGGAGATGGAATGGAATGTACCACTTCAGAATGCATGTGAGGGATTATATTTTGTAGTTTCCCCCTATATTAATAACTTCTTCAAGTGGAAAACCAGCACAGCATGCAATAAAACTAGGCCAGAGAAGGGAGATGTTTTTGCCCTGATATGCTTTTCATAGAATCATAGAATGTTAGAGTTGGAAGGGACCTTGCAAGTTATCTAGTAGTTGTTGTTTTAAACATGAAGTAGTTGTTCTAAACACGAAGAAGCATTAAAAAGGAGACCACTACTCCCATCTACAGTCTGAAGTGGTAGAATCCATTCTGCCACCTCAGAATTCTACCATCTCATTCTGCTGTCAAAGGAGAAAGCAGGCCTCATCCATCAGAGTGCTGCTTCTGCTGAGGTAACTTCAGATGGCTTTACAGACCTCCTTCAGATATACCTATTTATAGACATTGATCTTAAAGTCTGTGTCTTAAGATCCTTGTCAACATCAATTTTGAAAGCTTGGCTGCATTTCTATTTTATATCTGTTTCAGTCCTCAGCCATATCAGTCAGAAAAAGTGGGAAACCATGCCTCCCAGCACTGCTCTTGAGTGCAACTTGACATGAACGTTGATCCACTTCTAACCAGACTGAAGTGACACAGGGTTGGGATTTTGTGATGTGCACCCTCAAGACAACCTTTGAAAAGAGACAAATGTGACAGACCCAATTCAAACCAAAAGACATGGGGAATTTTTGAAAAACAAACAAAATGTTGCCCCTGTGATTTGTGTCTCTTAAAATAGCATTGGTATGGTTCAACTCTCAAGCCACCTATACAAGCACAACAAAGTTTATTTTAAATAAATTGTTTTCATTTATCTGTCTATGTCAAGAGTACCCAGCCTTTTTCAGCCCACAAGTGCCCTTGGAATTCTAACACAGCATAGTGGCACAGTGGCAAAATGGCTGCCACAGATGTCTGCCACAAATTGTGAAGCCAGGAACCAAAAGGCTGCCACAGCTTCCCTTTGGTCATACAATGAAGATCGTCATGCTGTGGTGACAGTTGTTCCGTTTGTTGTTGTTGCTCAGTCGCACGGTCGAGTTCGACTCTTCACAACCCCGTGGACCACATCACACCAGGCCCTCCTGTCTTCCGCTGTCCTTCGGAGCTTGCTCAATTCCCTTAGCAATGTTTTTCAAAATCTGCACAGCCAATCAAATCTCCAGAAAGCCAACCTGGTCTGTTTGGTGTAGCAGTATCAGAGCCTTCATCCAAGAAGCTCAAGGTGGTCACAAGGTTCCCCTTTCTCCATTTCCCCCCTTACAACAACAACAGCAGCCCTGTGAGGTGGATGAGGGGGACATGCCAGGTGGGTGATGCAGAACTGCAGAGATGGACAAATCCTCTAAACAACCAGGTCAAGATGGTGATCATTCAATGAAAATCTGCATGCAATTCTTGAATGCAGTGATGAGAACTGGTGTAGCATAGCAGATAAGAGGTAAATGAAATCTATATTTAAAACATTTTAAACTATTTCCCCCAAGCTCAAGATGGTTAGCAAATCCCTTTAAAAGCAAAACAATACAATCAATGGTGATGATGATGATGATTCAGGGCTCTTTTTGTAGCAGGAACTCCTTTGCATATTAGGTGACACACCCCTAATGTAGCCAATCCTTCAAGAGCTTACAGTAGCCCCTGTAAGAAGAGCTCTGTAAGCTCTTGGAGGATTGGCTACTTTAGGGGTGTGTCACCTAATATGCAAAGGAGTTCCTGCTACAAAAAGAGCCCTGAGATGATGATGATAATAATAATAATTTAAAACACCCTTAAGGCCCTAAACAACTTGGGGCAAAGGTACCTGAAGAACTGTCTCATCCCATACTATTCAGCCCATCAGTTAAGATCTGCCTTTCAAGCCCTCCTCTCTGTGCCTCTGCCTTTGGAGGCAAAGTGGAATGCCCTCTCCCTTGAAGCACACCTGGCACCTACTTTACTTTCTTTTAGGCACCAGGGCAAAACACATATTTTTATCCAGGATTAGGGGTTTTTATCTTACCAGCTTTTTAATAGTGTCCTTCTGTTTTATGGATAGATTTTATGCTCTTTATGTCCAATGGTTCGTTTTTGTGGCTTGTTTTTAATTTATTTACATTACTACCTCGTTTCTGGAAGCAGCATAGAAATATCCTGAACAAATAAATAATGACTCCCCCTGTTAGATATGAGACTCAGGCAGCAGCTCTTTGAACAGTGAAGTCAGCTTTATTTACAGAGGTTAGGACAAGACAGGTCGACAGCAAAACTGGGGAGCAGCAGGCTCCTTTGTAAACAGTTCGGGCTTGCAAAGCCACGCCCATATGTACAGTAAGGACCAATCATATTACAGACATAAAGACCAATCATATTGTTTCCCTCCTGCACATATCTTGTTTCCTGACTGGACAACTGTGCAAAGCGTCCAATCAGTTTGTGATATTTAGGATACCAGGTTTCAATGGGAGCTGGAATCAAGCTCCTTCTATTTATGTATCTCCATACATAATACCCCCAACAATAGAATAATCTAATATTAAGCTTGTCAGGCCCCAGTGATGTGCTGGCAGGGGGTGGGAGGGAACTTTCCAGGAGTGGGGAGGAGCTCCACAATGCACTTACATCACCCGGAAGTGATGTCAGGACATCAGGTGGTGGTGGTGCTCTGGTTTGGGGGCAAAACTATATGGTAGAATTAGCTACAAATCTGGTTTCGCCCCCAAACCAGAGCATTGCTGCCTGATGTTCCCAATGTGCCTTCATCACTTCCAGATTATGTGGGCACATCGCATTTATTTCTGGCTTTTTGGAGGGGGGAGGGGGTAATTGGGGGGAGAGGAGCACTCGAAAGTGGGAGACTCCCACCCAGACCAGGGGGTCTGGCAACTGTATCTAATATAAATCCTACTGGATTGCAGTTACAAAATACCAAGTGTTGTGCACTGCATCTTTAAGAGCAAGCAGCAGTAGGAGGGACTCCGTGCTTCTCTTCTCAAGTCTCTCTGCTAGGCATCTGCAGGAATGCAGGGCCAACCAAGAACCTGCAGAACCAGGGCTCAAGAAACAGCGTGGTTAAGTATTGTTATTCCTTATTCCAATGGGCAAGTTAAAAAGGTAAAGGGAAAGGTTCCCTTGCTCGAAAGCCAGTCAAATCCGACTCTAGACTGTTACATGCCTACAATTATGGTTAATATAGAGGCCTTCAGCCAAATGGAACTGAGTCTTCGTTATTTGCTCCACTACACAAAACAAAGCATGTAAAATACTTGAAACTCTTGAAGTGCTACATAAATACAAAGTATTATGATGATTTCCACCATCAACTGTAAAAATAAAAGTATCCTGTGAGCAATGTTTCCTCTAAGCTGTGGAGTCTTGTGAGCAAAAATTCTGCTTTGTGAGCTACTGGCATAAATTAGTTCGCTCTGGAGCCATCCTTCCTGAGCTAAGACAAAAATGTGTGAGCCAGGGGCTAAAAAACTGTGAGCAAGCTCACACTAACTCAGCTTAGAGGGAACACTGCCTGTGAGAGACAATAAGCTACTCAAGCTCTGTACAAGAATTTGAACCTGGGTCTTCCATTTCCAAACCCACTATATTACCTGGGCTTCCTGTGATGCCATGTACGAATGAAACACAGACTTTCACAGGATATTTGTTTCAAATTAGACGCCTGATCTTTGGTGAGCATATAAAGCCCTTTAGAGAAAAACAAAGCCTTGAAATACACATGAAAAGCCTTTGAAACTGCAGATGCCTCAGTGCGTTTTGCTTCATTCTTGGTAAAGTGACAAAGCTAACAGTCCCTTTGTTATTTAGTATGGATTTCCTAATTACAAAGCACCTTATGATTTATTGCAAAGGTTATTATTAGAGGAGGCTGAGCTAATCAATATCTCATTATATGGCTTGCTAGTGCATCTCACTGTCCCATCATGCCGTCTATTTCCAAAAGCTATTTGAAATTCCAAAGTACTGGTGAAAATGAAGCACACTTTAGTCAGGAAGAGCTAGGTGACCTCACTTCCTCTAAAGTCAAAGAGCCAGCATGCCATAGTGGTTAGGGTGTCAAGACTAGGATCTAGGAGGTCCAGGTTTGAATTCCCACTGCAGTAGAAGTTCACTGGGTGACTTTGGTCCAGTCACAGACTCTCAGCGTTACCTAACTCACAGGACAGCTGTTTTGAGAATGAAATGGAGGAATGGTGAAAGATGCAAGTTCCTATGAGTGCTCCTATGAGAAAGATGGAATATAAATGAAGAAAATAAAGAAGAAAACAAATAAAGGCCTAAATAAATAAGCTGAGGTGCTACGTCAGTGTTTGGCCTGCTGCCCTCAGTGGGATATAATGCCATAGAATCTACCCTCCAAAGCAGCCATTTTCACCAGGGGAACTGATTTCTGTCATCTGAAGAAGAAGAAGAGGAGGAGGAGATTGGATTTATTCCCTGCCCTTCACTATCAGAAGGAGTCTCAGAGTGACTTATAAACTCTTTTTCCTTCCCCTCTCCACAACAGACACCCTGTGAGGTAGGAGGGGCTGAGAGAGCTCTCTCGAGAACTGCCCTTGAGAGAACAGCTCTGAAAGAACTTGTAACTGACCCAAAGTCACACCAGCAGCTGCATGTGGAGTTGTGGGGAATCAAACCTAGTTCTCACAGATTAAAGTCCACATTCCTAACCACTACACCAAACTGGTTCCTGGGATTTGGAAGAAGAGAGAAGAAGAAGAAGATATTGGATTTATACCCTGCCCTTGGCTCAGAGCAGCTTACAAACTCCTTTCCCTTCCCCTCTTCACAACAGACATTCTGTGAGGTAAGGGAGGCTGAGAGAGCTCTTTCAAGAACTGCTCTTTCAAGGACAGCTGTGCCAGAACTATGGCTTGCCCAAGGTCATCCAGCAACTGCAACTGGAGGAGTGGGGAATCAAACACAGTTCTTCCAGATTAGAGTCCACACACTTAACCACTACACCAAACTGGCCCTAATCCAGTGACGTAAGGGGTCAGGAACTGTTCAGTGTGGTGACATCACATTCCAGAGAAGTCAAACTACATTTTGGGGGAGGGGGGATGTGACACAAAGAAGAGATCTTCTGCATGCAAAGTGTGTGCTTTGCTGTGCTATGTCCCCCTCTATACTCTCACGAATGGAATAATAAAAAATTTCATTCGACATTCAGGGCTGTGCTATTGGAAACTACGATTAAAACTACCAAAATGCCACAATGACTTTGCAGCAAATCAGTCTATTATTTCTTGGACACTTTAGTGCATGAAATATTAGGTTGAACAGCTGAGCTGGTGTCATGGCAAAAGTGGGTAAGCAATGAGCCCAAAGTTTGCCGGTACATCTCATATTTGGTTATGAACTCTTTTGGAGGCCAGAAGCAAACCAATCTTCCTGCCTCAGTTCCCCACATGCAACATGGGGGTAATAATTAGAACTGATGTGGCCATTTTCTTTCTTTTTTTAAAAAAATTCCATGTTGTCATTGTCATCAGGCTTGGCCCACCCCATTTTCATTGCTCCCACCAATTCTGTTTCTTTTGTAGCATCTTTACACTAATTTAATGTCATTTTGACACTATTTTTGTGCCATAGATACATGCAAATAATAACACAGAAAATGCATACTTTCCAGAAAGCAGAAAAATCTTATGAGAGTAGAGACCCACAGGATTTTTTCTCGTAAGGGAGAAGCAATCCACTTTGAGTCTCTGGAAGAAAGTTATGCTTGTGTGTAAAGAGCCATCAAATTGCAATCGACTCCTGGCTGTTGGAAATATGTGTGTTGCAAGGTCTAAAATTGGGTCACTATAGAGTTAATGTGTGCTTACCTTGTGGGCTATTGTTTAGACTGACCTGGAAGGAAACCTGGCACAGAGCCAACGGAAACAAAGCCTGCGAAATGGACAATCATTGGATAATGTATTCAGATGATTTCCTTCAAGCGGTCAAGAAGAAGAAGAATCTCCATTGTTGTAGACCGTGTGGTCAAGGTGTAAAGATGTTGGTTTTATGGTTTTATGTAAGCCGCCCTGAGCCGCCTCAGCGGGAGGGCGGGGTAAAAGTTAAATAAATAAATAAATAATAAATATTAAGCATCTTTGTTGTTTTGTAGATTTCCTGTGAACTCTTCCTTTTAGAAATAAAGATTTTTACATAGAAAGAAAATGCCTCTTCTCCAGTGAAGCAAAGATCCATTGCAATCTCTGAATATTTAACTAGTTTGCCAATTTCTCAACACTGGCAACCTCTTAGGTTTTCCAAGGCAAGAGATTAATGGTTTGACAGTGTCTTTCAGGCAGGCAAAGCCACCCTGGAATTGCTTAGCATTCTCCCGTCCAAAAACTAATTAGGGCTGACCTGGGTTAGCTTCTGAGATCTGATGTGATCGAGCTAGTCTGGGACATCCAGGTCAGGGCCAGCAAAAAAGGTATCCCATAAAAAAAGACATAAACTCAAAAGGAGGCTATCTGATTCAAATCAGCAGAAGTATCGGATTGGATCCTGAAGATGTGTTCTGCTCACGGAGGCCCTGTCCTCTGGTGGAAGGAGCCTCTGTTTCTGGCAGAAAATCAGAGGAAGACACCTTCCGTTGGAGGAAAGCAGTGGAATGGATTCCCAGGAGACAGCCGTCAGTTTCATCTCTAGTACTAATACTGCCTTACAGGTAAAATGAGTCACTGTGTGTGAAATGTTATACAAATGTTCGGTATTGCTGGGGTATGGCTGATATAATTATACACGTTTTCCCCAGTGTCTGCACATTATATAACATTTGTTCCTTCTAAGGGCTGATTTTGGTAATGCTTTTCCTTGCATTTGAAAAGTGCAGGTAAAGAAGAGGCCAGAAAATTGACATAATGATGTCTTTGGGATATCAGGAGGGTCTGATAAATGACCCAGGAAGTCCTGCAGGGAGGTGGATCTCCATGCCCTGCCTCCTGGGACACAAGTAGGGTAAACTGCCTTGAGGCATGAGGAAAAAGTTGGGATATACGTATTTTTTAAAAATATATTTTTTAAAAACACTAGAGATTCAAGATTCCATGCTCCCTTCTGCATGCATGCACCTCCGTGGGTTTGGGCAGGGCAGCTAATAGGGGACTGGGGGTACAAAATTCCCAGGACCTGGGTTGTCCTGTGGGGGCTATGAAACCAGGCAGTCCACCTGCCTCATTTTGCTTTCATGCAACTACAGTGGATCAGCTGAGCTGACACAACACCTATTGGTAGGTTTTGCCAGCTCTGGGTTGGGAGATACCTGGAGGTTTCTGGGGTGGAGCCTTAGGAGGGCTAGGTTTGGGGCATAGTAGCCATAGAGTCCAAAGCATCCATTTTCTCCAGATGAACTGATCTCTATCACCTGGAGATCAGTTGTAATAGTGGGAGATCACCAGCTACCACCTGGAGGATGGCAACCCTATCTATTGGTCTGTGCTAAGCACTTCAGTCTTGGGGCTTCAGTGACAGCTACAAGCCATAATTGTTTCATTTAACCCTTGTGTGACTTAAAATCAGAGCAAGTATTTTGTATGGAAGTGGTCACCCAGAAACGATGTCACAAACCCTTCAACAATCTAGGAATCCACCCAAGCACTATGGTAAAGACTATAGAGATTGGGGAGATTCCTAGAGTGTTGTGGATTCTGTGATATCACTTCTGGGTACATTGCCCCCCCCCATTTCTTTCCTTGCTGCTTCATTGTTTGAACATTGGTGATGGAGGGGAGGGAGCTTGCCCACTACAGGTGGGCAAATAGTAAGCCTTGCAAGAGTGAATTAAAAAGCTTCATGGATCCAATCCATTTTTGTAGGAATTCCTATGTTTGGAGTACAGCTTGTTCTATGCAAAACATGCCTTAAAAGGGATGATATTTTGTTTCTTCAGTTTTGACTCAGTGGATCAGACGAGTTCACAAAAGCTCAGTACATTTGGGGTTCGAGCATTGCTTCTCCAAGAAGGAACAAAAAAACCCTGTTAAAAACAGGGAGCCAGCCAGTTGTGAATTCTCACTTTTACCATCGGCTGATTTGAGTTACTCCAATGGGAGAAAGTTCCAAACTGTTCCACATGGCCTACCAACCATAGTTTGCTTTGCTAACGCTGGAAAAATCAAAAGTGGGCATGGCTCTTATTTACTCAAAGTATTCAGCACTGTATCAACTTATCATCTCTGAAAACATAACTTGTGTTGCTTTTCTGGGTGGGATGCTGTTGACAAAAGACTTTAGATTTCCAGACTGACTCATGATACCAAAATCTGACCAATAGCTGTTTTCGGGTGATGGGGGCAGAGATCTTATCTTCTATCTGTCAAGGGAGTGGACCCATGAGATGTGTGGAATGGAATGGGAGTAGATTGAAAAGCAGCATAAAAATGTAACAGCCTTACTTTGTCAGACTGGTGCTCCAGCATCCTGTTTCACCCAATCACTATCCACATACCCCCTCAGGCCTGCAGGCTGGGCTCATTTGCCTTTCACACAGAATGAAATTCAGAAGTCCACTTCTTCTGAACATGAGGTGTCTATGTGCTCATTGTAACTAATAGGCATGAATGGATCTAACTTCCATTAAATTTCTGAGTATCCGTTCAACCTGCCATCTTAAAAAAAAAAAAATGGCCATCACAACAATCTGTGATGGTGAATTCTGTCAGGCCTCAAGAGAAACCACTCTTCATGCAATATTCCTCAGTTAAAGTTTATTGGCAAGATTTGGCTTTCTGTAAAGGTGAGCGTCTTTGTCAGGACTGGCAAGGCCATATCAAAGGGTAAGGCTCACATTCCAAGCATACGTCACTCACACCAGCGTTACTATTGGTCATGACAGTAATAAGACCCTACTAGCTATTCTCAAAGTCTTATCTCTCTCCCAAGGCCGTCTCCCAGGCTAAGCCCTGAGAACACCTTGGGGGCTACATTCAGAAGAGTTACAATTCAGTGCATCGTTAAACTACAGACATTCACACTCATACACACACAACCTTAGGAGTTACATGTCAGCCAAGGGTGATAAGGGGCTGAGAGCAAAGCCAGATGTGCCAAGCAGGGATACAAAAGTGAAACTAAGCATAAGTAATATAGAGGGTTGCATTTCAGAGACCAATAACCACAAATCAAGGGCCCGAGTCTGACAAATTCCACCACTTAATTATGCATATAAAATATAGGAAATCTTATAACCAATATGCCTTCCTGTCCTTCCACGTGGTCATTCTCCTCAGATTGTCATTCTGCATGTAGAAGAAAACATCTTGTGTGTCATGGAAACTCTAATTTGGATTTTCACTGGAAGTAACACCAGCATGCAGGCATGACACCAAAATGCCAGTCCGTGCCTCCAACTGTTCCCATGGGATGCTTGCTGCAGCCTAGCAACCTTCTTCATGCACACGCATAAAGGAACTTCTCCACAAGCATGGTGGAGAAGCATGAGCACTCGGCCTCAACTCAGATGAGATGTGGGAATTTGTGATCTAAGCTCTTGGTACACTTGAAAAATTCAGTTATCAGGCATGCAGAGGTCTAGCTTTGATTGGGACTGTAGTGTAATCTGGAAGCAGAGTTAATCCTCCGCCTCTCCCTGCCATTTCCTATCCTTAAGTAGCCCCAGGGAGTCACTATGTGCTCTATTGAGTTAAATATACTTGTCAGTTTCCACAATGGGACAAAAGTCTTTCTCCTTGGGGGCACATCAGGAAAATGGCAGGATGTGGAGTTTTGAATCTTTCCCTTCCCTTGCATGATTTCCAATCTAAATCCGATTTCCACACTCTCAATAATTTAATCTAAAAGACAAAATTCCTAGCTCTCATCTTGTTTTTCCTCACACAGCTCCACAGTGCCTACAACATACCATGCCATCTGGCTTTAGAAGCCAATGAGATGCCTGATACTTTTTTCCTCAAAACGTGAGAGAGGTCAAATATCAGGTGACAGCCACGTCTTATGTTGACTGTATAGGTGAGATAAGAGTGTACAAGGATACCTTCTTTCTCATTGTGCTTACAGGGGGTCTTAACTGACCACATGGACCAGGCTCCAGTGTTTCCAAAAGTCACATTTTGAGGGGAAAATCTGTAATCAGTTGTGGACTTGGAAGGAGTTAAAAATAAATGTGGTGCTGCACGGTACAGAGATGAATGGAAATAAAGGCCATTACATCAGCTGAGAACTATTTCTGTCCCAGCGAACTAAGCTGGGAGGACCATGAGCTATTCTGTTTTCTAAAACAAAGCTATTTCCTGTTAGCCGCCATTCACAACTGTCTGGGGGAACCACGTGATGGTGCCAGACACTTGGTACCTTGTTGCTCTGTATCAAGCAACAGGAGTCGGCTGCGTTCTTCTTCTGTTCACTTGTTTACTATGTTGAGGAGATGGCTGGAAAGACGAAAACAACCACAAGACAAAAACACCAGGATCCCCATACAGAGACTGCATATTTGTACCTCTGGTGCCTCTAAATTCCATTTAGTCTGCAAATATTGACTCAGCACCGTCTGCTGTGTCTGCGTGCACTACTGAACAATAGCACTGGAGATTATTAGACTTAGTGGTCGGTTCTCGCCTGTGGCGCAGATCAATGGCTACTGATAACAGATCCGCTTCGTCATAAGTTTCCTTTTGTCAGCTAACTGGTGTATTCTTCTTGGCTTATGCAAAATAGGAATGGCTTTCTTTCTGATGACAGATTTTTTCCTTCCTTTCCCTGTTATATAGGTTACAGAAGCATCACCATGTCACTAGTCCTGTGGACCCAAGTGTGCTTTCGGTTTATGGTTGCCAACTGATGAGACCCAGTGGTTAGAGTATCAGACTAGAATCTAGGAGACTCAGGTTCAAACCCCCAATCTTCCCTGAGAGCTTGCTGGGTGACCTTGAACCAGTCATTCTCTGTAAGTCTGTGCCAAGTCAGATCAAGCACACTCTCTCTCACACAAAACTTATTTGCATTAATTTCATTTTCCTACTCTTACAGTGACTGACATTTTTAAACTTTTCCCCTGAAAATTCTGCATGTGCCATTCTTTCTTGTTGTGGTCTGATGTTTGTTTCCATTCACAAAGTGATGAAGGCTTCCTTCACAAATCAACCCCCCATCCTATCCCAGAGATCAGTGATCCCTGAGGGGGCTTGGGAGGGGCTGGAGTGACTGTTTTTCAACCAAATGATACCAAAATGGCAGTGGAGCTAGGTCTACCTGTCCACTAAATACCCCCAATGTTTCAAGCTACTTGGACCAAGGGGTCTAATTCAACAGGCTCCTGAACAAGGTATCCCCACAGTATTTGCAAAGAAAAGGGCTCCATCTCCACAATGAAGGAAGATAAGGAGAACTGCTCTCTCTGTGGGTTGTGTCCAAAGGTGATAGGCTGGAAGTGCTCTGGGCTCCTTTCTTGCAAGCATCCAATTGGAAGAGAGAAATGCCATTGCCTGGGAAATCAGGAGAATCAAAGAAAAATGCATATGCATCCTGCACTACTGGTAAGCACCCAAAATTAAACAACAACAACAACAACAACATTGTTCGGATGAGGAGCTTTGTAAGTCCCAAGAATCCTGGAATTTGTATTCCTATTTCAGGAAATCACTGTAGTGAGTGAACCAAACCAGCAATTTCTCTGTATATCTTCAGCTCAAGAATTTTGTAAAGTACACATCTAGTTAAATCTTGCCAGACTATTTATCAGAGCTGTTCTAATAAAGGGTGTAAATATTTTTCTAGTCAAGGGTGTATATCCTGAAGATCTGAAAGAGGTAAGGCATCTCTTAAAACTCTCTAGTTAAGGATGCTTTGGCTACTTATCAACCAGTATCCACCCTACCTTTTTAAGGCAAGTTTTGGGCATATGGATGCAGAATAAATTCAGATGTACTTGAATATTTCTTTCCTTGACTCAAACTTGCTTCAGGCCTGGTCTGGGGATCGTGATGGCTTTAGTTTCACTGATTTGCACATACAGATGGATAGGGAAAATACTGCCTATGACCGATTGAGCAGTAAAATGACCTCAGCAACACAAAAGCCAATGACAATGGACTTCTGCAACAGCCAATGGGAGCTGTGTCCTGGTAAAAAGGAGTAATAACTGACAATTTTTTTTTTGACAGATGAGAGCTGAAAGTTGAGAGTGGGGGTTAGTCTGATGAAAGGTTAGTTTTAACAGGAGACTGGGTTAAAGACCACATAGGTATAACCAGGGCTTTTCTTTTTGGAAAAAAAGGTGCCAGAACTTTCCAGAGGGAAATGAAGTTTTCAATTTGTATACTGAAAACTCATGAACTTTTAAACATTTTTAAAAGAATTTTGTTGAAGAACGTTCTTGGACTTTGTTCCAGCACATTCCCCCAGAAAAAAATGTCCTGGGTATAACTGTCTTGGAACAGGGAGAATTATTGAATGACATCTGGTTACTGAGGATCAATTATAACATTTTCACAAAGGTGTAACATAGTATGACAAGCCTGTCTGCGAAAGGTTTCTTCCTCTCCCATGTGCATGTACTATTTAAAAGCTGACATCCCACATCTTCTTGTTATCAATTCAGATTTACCTCAGTTTATGTTTCTTTTTAAAATAAAATTCATTCTTGTTCATTTGAAAAGTAAAACAACTTGGCCCTGTCAGTTTACCTCATTCCTCAGTTCCAAGCCCAGGCTTTGGTATGTTTATACCTGGGCCCAAATCTCCTTTAACATTTATTTACTACTGGAAATTCCAGTTGGGATCATGATAGGAAATTATTTTAAGGTACTGTCTAGTCCCAGGAAACCATCACACTGCCCTGTTAATCATGCTTGAATTTTATAGAGTTGAATTTTATAGAGTTTCATTTTATTTTACTTCATTATTTGCCCCATTTTCCTCCTCAGTGGTGACCCAAATAAGTATACATTCTCCTTTTTCTCCTCACAACAGCCCTGTGAGGTAGATTAGGCAGAATATTTGCGAGTGGTCCAAGAACACCCAGCAAGCTTCCATGGGAGAATAGGGATTTGAACCTGTCTCTCCCAATTCTTAGCCCGACACTCTAACCACCACACAATGCAGGTCAATCAACTGATTATATGTCAACCAGGAAAGATTTCTAGATACCAGGGAGGCTGAAGAAACAGAGACCATTTGGTATAATTTTTTGGAGGGAGTATATTTGGAAGTATGGCATGAAGATTTTTTTCATTCTGGGAAGATGTCAGCGGTTCTGAGATAAATGGATTGTTTTAGCCAGTTTTAGCCAGTTTTTGTCTATCAAATCAGAAAGGTTCCAGTTTATTGGTCCAATCACCAAAAGGATCAGGGCAAAATTGTTGGATATAACTTTGTTAGTGTCATGACTCAGTGGTACAAAAATACATGGTTTTCACTCATCAGCTAGGTAGCATAGGATGTTCTCTGCTGGAAACCCTACAGAAATACTGGTAGTCAGAACAGACCACACTAAACTCAGGGGGACAATGGTCTCACTCAGCCCACGCTTTAATCCTCTGCATGAAGGTCTCTTGAAGTATAAATTATATATTAGGCTCCCATTCTTTCTTACAGAGAATTGCAGATTCTCTAGGAATCTGGCTCAAAATGAATTGGTAGAGAAGTCAACTCCTTAAAGGTTTTTAGTTGATTAACCTTCTGTCTGTTTATTGACTGACTGATCCATAGAGTGAATCAAATTCTTTTGCATATCGCTCAGGCAGTACAAAATATATGTGTGTATATGTGCAATCAGTTAGGAAAACCTCTAAAATTGAGCATTTGGATCTGTTATGATGTTTTTTCACACAAATTCCTCCAAGGCAGTAATAATCCAAGGGCACTGATCCAGAGCAATCCATACCCAGATCTGACACTGACATCTGACAAGAGATATTTTGGGGGAATTGAGGCTGACTCTGGAGGTAGCTTAGAAGGCCATGTTTGCACACACTTCGAGTCCTGGGGTATGAATCAATCCCCCACGTACAGCCCCGTGTCTTTCAAACAGAATGTCAGCCTCGCAGACAGAGTGGTGGTGTGCCTACGGATAATTGGCCAGACTCCCATTTCTCTTCATCTGCTGCCTGGAAGGACTGCCTCGTTTCTTGCGATTTCTCTGGAGGGAATCTGCTGTCATTTCAACTCCGCATGCCTCAACACACTGTAGAAAACTGTCGATGTAAATCCCCCAAAGACCAGCAATGCATCTTCATTATGCTCATTATTATGGTTTTTTATGTGATGGGATGGGGGTGGGGTGGGGGGAGCATCATAAAAACAGTTTAGCTGGGGCTTTAATTGAAGTTCTAAGGAGACTGAAGCGCTTATGGCAAATGTCTTGGGGAATTCACTTGATTAAAATAAAAATAAAAAAAATTCAATGAAGCATGTTCAGGCTAGATCAGAGCACCTGAACATAATGACAAGAGTTTCTAGCTCTGATACTGAGGATGTTTTCTCATCTAATCTCACAAAGCAGCTTGAGTAAGCAAAATCTTTCAAAACTCCAGCTCTCTGGGTCAGCAAAGATAGCATTCCTTTAAGATAAAAAGAAGGGGGGAAAAACAGGAGGGAAAAATAAACTAAAATCTTACCTGTGGCAGATCTTTGAAAAGCAACAGGCAAAAGAATTTGATTCACTCTCTGTATCAGTCAATAAATCAACAGGCAGATGGTTAATCAACTAAAAACCCTCAAGGAGTTGTTCTGTTGTTCAGTTGCACAATCAAATCCGACTCTTTGTGACCCCGTGGACCAC
This sequence comes from Gekko gecko, assembly GCA_029375565.1. Taxonomy (NCBI): domain Eukaryota; kingdom Metazoa; phylum Chordata; class Lepidosauria; order Squamata; family Gekkonidae; genus Gekko; species Gekko gecko. Next base: position 85,434,914 of record JAPDNY010000011.1, on the reverse strand, counting down.
ATCACGCCAGGCCCTCCTGTCTTCTGCCATTCCCCAGAGTTTGCTCAGTTTCGTGTTTGTTGCATCGATAAAACTGTCTGACCATCTCATCCTTTGCCATTCCCTTCTTCTTTTGCCTTCACTCTGACATCCTTACTAATTCCCTTTAAACCAGATTTAGGGATGGGCATGAACCAGCTCATAAACATAAGTTCGTCATGAATTTTGGCCAGTTTGTGGTTCATGAAGCGCATGGCCGGCTCGCCCACTAGGCGAGCTAGGCGCTTGCCTAGGGCGCCAGGCCTGCAGAGGCGTCAAACACCCCCTCCATGAAAAGCCCCCCTTGCCACTGCTGCCACCTTCCCCCCACCGCCGCCAGTGAAGAGCACCCAGTGGGGCTCAGGAGGTGGCAGCAGAGCTTGCCCAGCCGCCCTCCCCCCTGGGGGGAGGAGAGAAGGCAGGGGTGGTGGCCGGCAGCCCCTTCCCTGGCTTTCCTGGGGCCCCCACAGCTGCGGAGCCTTCAGGAAAGCCGGCGCTCCACCGCCCCCCCGGTCTCCAGGCGCCACCGGGAGGTTGGCATCCCCGGTGGGGTGGGCAACCCAAGCTTTCCTGCCTAGGGTGCCCAGACACTTTGGGCCAGCCCTGATGAAGCGATATTCGTGGGAGGGTGACCAGCACAAACATTTCATGAACTTCGATGCTCTTTGTGATGGTTCGTGAATGGGTATCTTTCTGGAAAATGCCATCCAGATCGGCTATGTGGAGGGCCCAGGAAGCAGTCACTCACCATCCACAGATGATTGCTGTGGATGGCCAACCCTTCTCCCTTAAGGAGGACGTAGCCTTTCATTTGCTGCTGCAACACTTGGCTCCTTGGTACGATGTCCCCTCGTGGAGGACCATGAATCAACAATGCACCACTCCACAGTGGTGATGGTCAAGGCTGAGCTCTCCAGCGCACAAGGTTGAACAGTGCAGTTCATGGCAGACCACTGGAGCAGCCAGCAGCATGCTACCTCTCATTCACCACCCACTGGCGACAACCAGAGGACCTCTCTGTCTGGATTGTCGGGGCATGGCCCAGGCATCAGGAGGGGACAGGCTTGCCACTGGGCGACAAAGAAGAAGAGTTGGGTTTATATCCTGCCCTCCACTTTGAGTCTCAGAGCAGCTTACAATCACCTTTCCTTCCTCTCCCCACAACAGACACCCTGTGAAGTTGGTGGGGCTGAGAGAGCTGTGCGGGCTGTGACCGAGCCAAGGTCACCCAGCTGGTGTGGAGGAATGGGAACATGAACCCGGTTCTCCAGAGTAGAGTTCTGCCACTGTTAACCACTACACCAAATTGGCTTTTTGGTTCTGCTTCACGCACAAAGTGGTTCTGCTCCTTGCGCAGAGGATGGATGCAGACCATGTGATGCAAAACATCACTGCCATGATACAGAGTAGCCTGAAGGAGTGGCTGGGTAGCGGCAACATTGTCTGGGGCTACATGGTCACAGGCTCCGGTGCCAATATGCTGGCAGCAGTGAAAGCTGTGCGCCCAGGGCTAGCTCAAGGTTTTTCTGTACCCTAGGTGAGGCTACCTTCTGCCCTCCCCATGCGCCCACCAATTACAGGGTTGCCAACCTCCAGGCTGCTCCTGGGAGGAAGGGGGGCAGTGATGTTCTGGCACATTCCCCCCCGGGGCATTGCCCAGCTGCTGCCCTGTCTGGGTGGGGGGAGCAAAGAGGTGGCTGGCAGACTGGGGGCCAGAAAGCCTGCCTCTTCCTGCCGCTGTATGCCGGGCTTCTCCGGCCTCCGGGCTGGTGACAGATTTGGCAGCAATGCTGCAGCAAACACAGAAAAGCCCTGCGCCCCCCTCTCCCAACCCTGCCTGTCTCGGCCAAGACAGGTCCGTCTGCCCTTAGCCTCAGAAACCAGCAAGAGAGTCTTTTGGGTGCTGCTGGACTCCAGCAGGGCTCTGGGTTTGAGTGGAAGGTGGGGGGGGGCAGAGGTGTTGGCTGGAGAGAAAGGAGGGGAGAGGGAGGGGAGCGTGACCCTGAGAGCCGGCAGTGGCAGTAAACAGGGCCAAGTGGGAAGCAGGCAGTGGGCAGGCCTGGCCAACTCGGCTCCCTCCCTCCCTCTCAGGGCAGGCTGCACCATCCCTGCCACTTTGCGCTTCCTCCCTCCTGCTAGCCGGGGCCCTCCTTCGCCCTGCCCTGCCCTGTCCTGCCAGTGGGTGGGTGAGGGGGCGGCATTTTTGCCTGGGAACAGCACCTGCCACATCCCCATGGTGCAAAGGAGCCAGGCAGCAGGGCCCGCCGCAAGAGAGCCCCCCTGGCACACACAGCCACAGCGGGAAGGAGGGAGGGGCCGGGGTGTTTGGCTTGGCTCTGCAGCCAGTCAGGCAACTTCCTGAGCTGCCTGGCAGGGCCCCGGCCCAGCATCCCCATGATGGCTCTGTGATCTAGGCAAATGTCTAGTTTACCTAATGAGGGAGCCGGCCCTGTCTGTGCCTCAAGGGCGTTGCCTGCCTGGTGCACATATTTCAGCTGGTGGTGAAGGATGCTCTGGGGCTGGGGAGCACTGTCAAGTCCACTTGGGACATTGCCACTCTCGTGATGCGTTCTTTCTTAGAGACCAGCCATGCCTGACCACCCACCTCTCACACACCATCAGGTCTGCCTGTCTGCTGTGCAAAGAGGCGGGGAGGAGCATAAGTCTGAATACTGGCTCATCCTAGACTTACCCATCTTCTGGAACTCCACCTACACCGCGATTGCACATTTGGTGGAGCAGAAGAGTAGGGTGCAGGATGTCATCTCCTCCATCATCATCCTGCAGGGGCAAGAGGAGCTCAGCACCAGCTCCAGTGACGGACCGATCCCTTCTCAAATGGGGGATGACCTCAAGCCCTTCCAGGACACCACCGATGTGCTCTGCACTTATACAGCCACCCCGGGGCAAGTCATCCCCATGATTCAAGGGCTGGACCAGGTGTTGGCCTCAGTATGGGAGATGGGCCCCAGGGGAACAGCTGTTCTCCCATGGGCCAGGACCTTGGCAGGTGGCCATCGCCTCCAGTTTGCATCCTCTCTCCAAGGAAGGGGAGTACAAACTGGCCTGTATGTGTGTCCCCTGGATAAAACTCAGCATTGCTCTCCGGAATGCAGAACTCATACAAAGAAGTGTGGAGGGTGCAGGCCAACAGACGTGCCCGGAGGGAACAGCGGGTGGAAGAGGCTGAAGAGGAGGAAGAAGAAGAAGAAGAAGAAGAAGATCACAACCAGGGAACAGCCCCACTGCTGGCTGTCAGTGGGGCACTGGGAGGTCGGCGGCAGCAGAGATGCCAGGCATGGAATGATACAGGATTCAATAGGGGTGATGGTGAGAGAGCACCTCCCTGAGTCCCCTGAGCCCACCTCTGCCGATCCCCTGAAGTGCTGGTCACACAAGGCTGCCATCTACCCCGACCTCTCTTGTGTGGCCATGAGTCTCCTCACCTGGCCTTCCTGTGGGAAGGTGGGAGGATGGCTGCCTCTTCTGAGTGGGAATGGGCTCCCCCACACAACACCTACCTCATGAAACAGCATCTACCTCATAACACAATATCCACCTCTTGGGACAACATCCACCTCAGCAAAAATCTATCTTAGCAAACATTGGCTGCACAAGCAAGCCCTTTGTTTGTTTAAGCCTGGGGGGTGGGGCTGTGAGAGTTGTGGGCACGCTTCCCTGGCTTGTCTGGTGTGGCTGGGGTGCCCATCAAGCTGTCATGGGGTTACTTTGGGGAGCCCCTGTTGGAACTGTTGTCATGTCTGCCTTTCTGTCATTCTAAACCTTCCTTTGGAGAATTGGGGGTGGCCCAACCAGCTCAGCACGTGTTTCCATTTTTCGGCAGAGTAGAAGAATACGTTCCCATTTCTGGGTGTGCTCTGGACCTGCATGTTTTAGCCCTTGGGGGTGTGTGTGTGAGAGAGAGAGAGTTGTGGGCAGACTTCCTTTGCTTGTCTTGTGTGGCTGGGGTGCCCATCAAGCTGTCATGGGGTTACTTTGGTACGTGCACTGCTTTAAACATAGTGGGGTGCTGTAGCTGACTAATTCCTGCACTGAGCAAGGGGGTTGGAATAGGTGGCCTCTAGGATCCCTTCTAGCTTTGTGTCAAGAAACTGGTCTCCTTTAAGAGAGTGGTTCTGCCTAAGTGTTAGCTTTCTTGACTATAGAAGTCATCACCCCCACCTACCAGCTTGTTATCAGAACTATTGCTTAGGCTGGCAGAAGTGATTAACTTGCAGCTGTTGAGAACTGTCATCTAAAATGGTTGACAGCTTGCAATTTAGAGATCTCTCCTGGTAACAGCTTTCGATTGGCTAAATGGCTTTTCTTTCTGCACTGAGAACTTCAGCCCCACCTGGAAAAAAAAATGCCTCACAAGCCACAAAATCCTGCCTATGGGCCTAGTTGGACTAGCAGCTGGGAGACTCAGGTTCAAGTCCCGTAAAGTTCACTTTGGTGTGTCTATACATTGCTGGACCATTGTGCTGCGGCTATCATTCACTCCTGGGTTGCATCCCCTCATCACTGGATATTCCTCTATAGAACTCACTGGCAACTGGATTGTCTTGGCTACGCAGAAAAAGCCAGTTGTGGATGATTGCTATAGTGCACAATCATGTGAGGATGCATCCAAAGCGTCCTTAGGCCAGTCAAGCTCTTTCAGCCTGACCTATCTGAGAAGACCATTGTGAAGATAAAAAAGGGGGTTGGGAGAACCGTGCATGGTTATTCCAAGCTTCAAGCAAGTATGGGATGCAAATGCATAGAAATCTAGACAGACAGGAGGTGCTTCAAGCCAAGAGCTCCCAGTTCTGAGACAGAGGGTGGGGATGAGGGCAGGGCTTGGACCTGTCATGATGAGCCTGAGAAAGCAGCAAAAGATCTTGTATTTCAGGGCGCTGTGAGGTTTAGTGCTATGTCAAGGAGGCTCCTTGCCCTTCTCCCAAGCCTGAAGGAGCTTGAGAAAGTCTTCCAAAATTCACACAGAGCTTTGGAAAGGGCCAGAAGGCCACGTTGCATGGTCAGGGCGAGTTCAGGGATCTTGCCCCCTCCTCCAGGCTCAGGAGAAGGATGGAGAATTGAGCCGGATTAAAACTTGGGCTCACCAATGGCAAGCTGGTGAGCGCTTTTGTCAGCTCCCGTGCCTGCGGATCATAAATACCAGGAGACAAAACAATAGAGGGATCGGATGGCAAAACAAACCTTGTAAACTTGAAATACACATTGCACAGAAGGGGCCACAATAGATACCAGATTTTGAAACAGAAAGATTAATAGCAGGGAATGTTCAGTTCTAACCACAAGCGCTTTGCTGCTTTGCAATGTATTTTTTGTTTTTTGTTTTGTTTATACGTTGTAAAGTTGCAAAGGTTGTGCAGCAACTTCGATCACTCTGTAAAGCAATAGGTTTTTGGTCTGATGTATTTTACCATATGAATTAGTCTATAAAGCCATCAAAAAGCAGATTGTGAATCAATTTTTTTTTTACAAAAAATCAGAAGTGGTTGTCAGCCCTACAGCAATTATTTTCATAATAATATTACCATTTTGGGCCACCTTCTCCCCCCCCCCCCCATATCATGAGATTCATATTCCAGGTTTCCAGGAGATTTAACATCCAGGTACTTACCAGATCTTGCCTCTTAATGTGAGCAAGGCTACCGCAGCATGCACCTTCGTGCCATACCTGGGGACCAATTAACTTCTGTGCTCAATTCCTAGAAAATGATTTCTTGAAATCTGTATTTTACAAATGTTTCCTTAATTGACAAGTCCTGCTTTTTGCGGCTGCTATTATAGGTTTATTAGGTTGCTGGTGAAAAAGTGCCTGAAGGAGTTTTGAATTTCCTCGGTGCGGAAGCAAAATCTTTGCAGCCAGTGCAATATGCGACATCTTTACCTTCAGATACAGACCCCATCTGGGAAATGATGCAGGTGTATAGTGATTAATCATTGTATGCCCTTTATTGCACTGCTGCGCTATGTTTCTGCAAGAAAGCTGGGGCTGTCCCACATCCCACAGCTCTTCTGAACATATAAAAGAGCTTTACAGTATTAATAGAACTACACAGTGTAGCAGCCCTAATAGTCCAGGCTAGTCCAATCTCATCAGAGCCTAGAAATACCAAGGAAGACGGGGGCTTCTTTTCAGAGGAAGGTAATGGCAAACCATCTCTGCTCATCTCTTGCCTTGAAAACCCCATGAGGTGGAACTTCATGGGGTCGCATGAGTTGGTCGTTAGTCTCCACGGCACACCGTATCTCACCTTTACACAATAGAAAGAATAGATGGAGCAATGAATGCCACAAGGGCTAGTGCATAATACAAAATTGCCTTGCTCATCATAACGTTTTTTTTTAATCATACCACCTTGTCCTGAAATGATCACTCCATTCACAATTAAAAATTAGATGAATGAACTAGGGGCCTACAAGGAATTGTGGGAGGGGAAACAACAGGAAATCCCCATGCACATACTCTTCAAATCTTCCCCTCCAGGATTCTTTGAAGTCATAGAGCTGGAGTAGGCAGGTTTTTCCTTCCATTTTTCTTTAGTAGACTCACCACTGCTCTCAACATTCCATCCATTCTGGGGAATGTTTAGTCTGCAACAGGACATTTTTATGGGAGTTATTTTCTATTTGTTGGTTTATAAAGACATATTTTTCTGCATATTCAGGAAGTCCCCTCAGTAGGTAGAGACTCTCTCATTGCCAGTGGATGCCCACACTGTGGGTCTTTCATTAGCCAAATGGGACCAGCCAGATTACTGTTACCCTGCATGTATGTACATACACCTGTTTGTAAGCAAGAGCTTACATATGTTCACTTTACAAATGAAACCAAGGGCCAGTACCTGGATATATGTAGGATTTCAATCAAACATTCAGCTATACATGTGTTAGATGTAGCTTGAGAATTACTCAACAAACTTTTAAAAAATCAAGTGTATACTACATGGATTGTATGTGCATTCACTGTAACCTTTAAACAGGACTAGTGAGATTTGCATTCATCAGACCAAGGCCAATAACTAGTGTTCAGCTAGTGTTCACACATGCTCAGAGGTTGATTACTTTAACCAGTTTATTGGCTTGGAAAAGATGGTCACAGTTGCTCAAATGGACTTCAGTATTTGTAGATATAATTGTAAAAGCTGCCAGAGCTGCTCTTCCTCCTCTCCTAGGGGAGACCCAGTTTGGTGTAGTAGTTAGGAGTGTGGACTCTAATCTAGGAGAACTGGATTTGAGTCCCCACTCCTCCACATGCAGCTGCTGATGTGACCTTGGGTCAGTCACAAGTTCTCGCAGAGCTGTGCTCTCAAGAGCAGTTCTCGAAGTAGCTCTCTCAGCCCCACCTACCTCACAGGGTTTCTGTTGTGGGGAGAGGAAAGGAAAGGAGATTGTAAACTGCTCTGAGATTGTAAGCCACTTTGAGACTGTGATCATACACACAATTAGACCCAACATAGGTGCGAATATTAGGCGGATTTAAAGGGCACGATCAGACAACATCTGGGAAGTGCCCCACAGCCATTGGCAACCTGTTCTGCTCTGCTGCAGAAGTGGAGTGAAAAGACACCGGGGAAAATCTGGTAGTAAATGGGTTGTGATGGGTCACGGATGGACTTTCCCATGTCTGATCACTCCAGCACACTCTCATGGTGTCAGGATGGTCTGATCAGGCCATCCCGACTCTGTGCCATTGTCTCCCCCCCCTTCACATTATGCTCATCATCACAAACTCCATAGGGAGCCTTCAGTGCAGAGGTGGAATTCATCGATCCTCCGTTTAAGCGCATGGGGGGGAAAGGCACAACCCCCCCTCACCTGCAGTTGCATCTGATCCTGCACTGATGGACTGCACCTGTAGCTTCAAAGAAAGGTATGATCGTGCAACTGCGGGTTAAATTCCTCTGGAGGAAATAGCCTTGCTTCCCCCCCATTTTTTTCTGGTTTGTGTGACCGCAACCTGAGACTCCTTCGGGTAGTGAAGGGCAGGGTATAAATCCAATCTCCTCCTCCTCCTCCTCCTCCTCCTCCTCCATGAGGGGATCCCTGCTGATAAATGCAGAGCAAGGAGGAAGGTATCTCGATGAGCTACAACATATGTGGAATGAAGGAGATTGCTGTGGGTTGCCTATGCATATTACAGTTCCCAAATGGCAATGCAAAAATACACACATGCCCACCCCGAAAGAGCGCCTATTCAGAATCCTTGTTTTAAAAAATTGCCTGCTAATCAGACATTCACAGATGCTGCTTGTAAGCGGTGAACCCGCTGTGATTTGAACCATGGTGAACTGGGCTGTTGTTACTGCCTGCTCTCAGGCAATGGTTCCAAACCTTTTTGGTATTGTGAGCCACAAGTCCAAATTTACTTGGTATGGTAACCCATCCAGGGCTGGTCCAAGTTTTTTTGGCACTCTAGGCAAACTATACCTTTGGCACCCATCTCGTTCAGCATTCCATTGTCTACAGTGGCCTAACCAGATGCTTTTGAGAAACCAACAAACTTCACAGAGAGGGACCAGCTGCCCCCACTATGAACCTGAGGCAAGCGGCATTCCAACATGCACAGCCTTTGCACATGGAGGCTGCATTCCAGCCTTTGGCCACCCTTTCTTTCTCCATTATTCCCCCTAATGTCCCCTAAGATTCTAAGAAACTCATTCTAGGAACCATCAGGAAATGTTTTACTTGATCAACATGCCTGTGCAGTGAAGCAGAAAAAAGCCAACTATTGTTTTCCGGGTCGGATCTTGGTTTCCAAAACACAAAAGAGAATGACAGAAAGGACAGAGGTGGCCATTAGGGAGGACTGGCCCATGACACAACCCACTTTCAGAGGCTTCACAACCCATTTTTGGGTCCCGACTCCCAGGCAGGGATATTATGCTCAGAGGAACGACAAGCCCTAGTCTCTTCCTCCAGTCTTCCAGGCCACTCTGCCTAAGTCCGATGACTTAGTTTTGCCCAGGCTGCCCGCCTCTTACTCTGAAGGCAAAACAATGGCAATCCCTTTGAGTAAATCCAGGGTTATCTTCATCAGAACGCACACTGTGCTGCATTACCCCATGAATGAATAAATGCTGAGCAACTTCCAGCCATTTCAACGCTGTTGTTTTCGGAGATTATTCTGTTGGCTTTTCCCCATTGTGATCAGGGCTAAGTAAATAGAAGGGAGCAATGAGTAAAGTACATGTAACCTTCTCCCTGGAGTTGCAAGATACGTCCACTCGAAGAATTCACTGGGGTTTTTTTCTGCAACACCGGAGCTGAGCAGGAACTGATATGAAAATTCGTCTTCCTGAGAAATTTACGGTTGCAATCATTTCTTCTCTTTGCGTGTCCCTGTGCATGTACATGCACCCATGTACACGCATCCTGTCAACATCTTCCATTGTTTTCAGAACACAGCTTCATACTGGGAAACAAAGAGAAGCAGAGGTCAGTTTAATGGTACAGTACGATACCAAACACCTCCATGTGAACCTCCTGTTTTTGTCATGAGAAAATTGGGTCTGGTACATTCCAAACCCAGAATGCAGATAACTGGTGTAGATTTCAGAATCAAATTGTTCAACACTGAATACTTCATCAGGGTTCCTGCCAATCTCTCCCGTAAACTGCCTTTGAAACAGTAAGAGAGAATCCTTATATCTTTACGTTGATCAAGCACGCAGATCAAACAAACTGATTCAGACTGAAGTCCCAGGGAAACAACAGCATGTCGGAGGAAGCGAGGTTAACTATTTACTAAAAAGAAACCGCACAGGAGGTCAACTGCAAAAGGCCACGGTTTCAAAGCAATTTAATCGTTCCGCATTTTCCCCTGTCAGTTTTGTTTTGAAGAGATTTGGGATCAAAATGAAGCTAGCCGTTTGCCGTTTTTCCCTCCCACCCATATTGACTTTGTATGTCATGCTATAATTCACCCAGAGTTCACTCTGAGTTAGCAGAGAGGTCTGTTGTTCAGTGGCAGAGCACATGACTTGCATGCTGACAGTTCTAGGAACAGCCCTTGGCATTTCGGGTTGCCATCCAGGCTCACAAGCACACACACACAATACTCACCCCCCCAAAAAAAAAGAAAACACACACACACACACACTCTTCTGATAGCAGGGTCGGAACTTTGAAGAGCAGCTGCAAGTCAGAGCAAACAGCACCAGCTACATGGAGAGACTGTGTTCTGTAGTGGTTAACCTGGGACCAGAGACATCCAGGTTCAAATCTCCCCCTTAGCCATGATGTTCACCGAGTGACTCTGAGCCACTGTCTCACCCTAACCTACCTCACTGGGTCATTGTGAGGCTAAAATGGGAATGGGATAAACAATGGACAGACCACCGACTTTGATACAAGATGATATGAGTGGTGAACAGCAACTCTACAACTCCTCTTCCTTCCTTGTCTGGTAGAATGCAGAAGAAGCAAAGGTGTAATGGGACCTCTTGATGCCCCAAAGTTCAGTAGAAGCTGGGCCAATCAGGTGGAGAACCTTGGAGCACCATGATAAATGTCTCACACATTCAGTATAGCTATATAATACCAGAGGAAGAAGAGACAGAAGCTTTCCACTTCCAGGAGCAACCAGTAGCAGTGGGCGACTTCATTCTGCTGGCATCCTCTCTTCTGACATTTGTGGCCTCCACCCAGGGTTTCCTTTCCACGCCTCTACCACTCATCGTCTCCCAGGCACCAGCACTCCACCAGCTCTGTTCAGGGGTCCTGGCTCCTCCCCGTTTGGTTCTCTCCACCCCTTGAAGGCCTCAGCATTGGAGAAAACAGGATTCACTTTCAGCTGGGATCCTCCACTCCACCGATCTGCTGCTCAAAGCAGCACATAAGGGCACTGCTCATCACCTGAGCCCAAGCCTCCCTTCTAAAGCCATCTGAGCACACCATGCAGACTCAATGCATCATGCAAACTTTCACGATAATTTCCCTTCTTGCAGCAGTTCAGGCAACACTTTCAATTTGGCTGCAGCACCTGCCGGGGCCCCCAATTCAGTCTCAACAGGATGAAGAATTGCCCCTCTCCCTTGTTCCTCTGTTCCCCTCACTGGAGTGGAAGGGGCAGCATAAAGTTGGGGGCTTCTCCTGTGCCCGGCCTTCCCCTTGCTGGCTGAGGGCATGAGGTGCCCGAGACACCTGCCATTTACAATCCGTCAAAGTTGTGCCTTCTCCACCTGTCAGCAGTGGGTCCCATTTATCATTTGCTTGCCAGGGAAAGATCTGTAAATGTTGTTCATCTCATTTGCTTTTATATTTGTTCATCCACAATTTTGGCTCTCAACATTTTGTTGCAGTTGTATACACTGTGGTTGAGTTCAGACTGGCAGTTTGAAGCGTGAGGGAGTCGTGGCAAAAAAGACCCGGAACAGTTTGTTTCCCTGGTCACACTGTGCTGACTGATGCGGGAGCATACCAGGGAGGAGGCGCAAGGGAGCGTTCACACTGTTGGCCTGCCCCTGGCTGAGGCGTGGCTGTAAGGCGCGGCTTTCTTTTTGGTAATCCAGAGATATGTGCATATGTGCTTATGCGCATATGAGCCCAAGCGCACAAGCAAAAATCGTGGCTTTTAGCGTTCACAGTTTGTTGGTGTGGGATGGATGCGGGATAATCGCGCTTTCCAGGGTCTGATACCACTTTCACCTGGTATCTTTTAAACTCGGGAGAGAAGCGTTACCAGATGGGTTGAGTACAGCTGGGCAACGCCTGACAGATGTGCCTGTGTGAACGGCCCCTTTAATCCATTTGTGAAACGTTTCTGAAACGTGCCTATCTCGGGGCAAACTGCAAGTCTGAACTCGGCCTGTGTGTATACACATTGTATTTTGTTTTTATGTGATTATCAGCTATCCCCATGTAAAGTGTAGGTCACAAATACATATAGTGGGTTGGATCCAGTGGGGTCATTCTACTAGTGTGTGGATGGGGTGCTTCTAGCAGAAGTCTTCTCCTGATGCAAGGAATCTGGGAAAGCATCTGGTGATCAGAGTAGGCTCCTTCAGGTGGAGGAAAACACCCTCACCAGCAAAACAAATACATGGAACCCAACCAATATATGTATAATGCTGACCTTATTATTATTATTTTTGCAACAAACTGTGTCACAACGTGTGCATTTTATGGGGGAAAGTCAAACAAGGAAAACAGAAAATTGATTTTATTCATACTAGAGAGGAATGAAATCAAAATAAGGACAACTGGGTCAAAACAGCAGGTAGGAGAAATGCAAAATGATCCCTACTGTGTCTCCAAAAACCCCAAAGCAAAGGTGATATCTATTAGTGGTAGCGATGCCAGCCTCCAGGTGGGACCTGGGGACCCCCTGGAATTACAGCTCATCTCCTCACTACAGAGATCAGTTCCCCTGGAGAAAATGGATGCTTTGGAGGGTGGACTCTATGGCCTTGTCCCATGCTGAGGTCCCTGTCCTCCCCAGGCTCCATCCCCAAATCTCCAGGAGCTTCTCAACCTAGATCTGGAATCCCTACAGACACCATGCTGGTGGCCAGGGGGGACCTGGCAACTCTAATTAGTGGAGGCCCCCAAAACAGCATCATTAGCTCTGTTGGTCTCTCCTCCTATTTGCAGGAAAAACCTCCTTAGTGAATTGATAGTTGATTTGGTTTTCTGATCCAAGTTCAAGCCTCCATCCCATTGGATTCCTTCCTTCCTTCCTTCCTTCCTTCCTTCCTTCCTTCCTTCCTTCCTTCCTTCCTTCCTTCCTTCCTTCCTTCCTTCCTTCCTTCCTTCCTTCCTTCCTTCCTCAACTGCACAAGCAAAATCTAATAAATGGTTTGGATTTTTTAATTGAGAAAAAGAAAACTGCAGCAGCTTTCTGAAAACTCATCGGGTATTTTTAACTTTTACGGGGCTCAGTATATACTATGGAACTCCATAAAAAAAAATACACACACACACACACACCTAGGTGTACCTCTACGATGGGCTGTAGCCGCAGCTCAGCTCGTATCGTTATGTTATTTGCTGTTAATGTGCTCTAATGCGCATGTATAAACTTCACACCCTTACCACATTAAAGCAACATCTGCAAACCATTCCAGATTATGGAGCTGTTCCCGCAGGGGGAACTGGGGCTGTGCAGCTGCACCGAACAGCTGTCCTTACAGAAGGCCTTTGAGTGTTCGGCTTTACTAGGTAGCTGTGCTTTGAACTCTCTGGATAGGCCACTTATGTTAACTTCCACTCATTAAAGGCCAATCTAAATATGATGGAGTAACTCTATAATTTAGCCACAGTTACCACATATACATGCTTTTGAGGTCTGGGTATTATTACAGCCCCCCTTTTTTTTGCAAGAGCTGCAGCAGATTTACTCTGTTCCTTTCCTGACACGGTCTTCTGCAAAGAGAAAATAGTGATCACAAACCATTCGGAACACCTTTTTGCACGAACTCCTTTGAAACGAGCATGCAAGACGGCTGTGCAGAAGGAGTCCTTTTCAGATGTTACAACTCCATGTGCCAAGGGCATACCAACCACATCTAGGGTTGCCATTCTCCAGGTGGGGTCTGGAGTTCTCCCAGGATTATAATTGATCTTTGGACAACAGAGACCAGTTCCCCTGGAGGAAATGGCTGTTTTGGAGGGTGGACTCTAGGGCATTGTATGCTTTTGAGTTCCATCTCCAAACCACACCCTCCTCAGGCTCCACCCCCAACATTTCCAGGTATTTCCCAACACAGAGCTGGCAGCCCTCTATCACATCCCTACTGAGCTCCCTCCCCCAAACTCTGCCCTCCTCAGGCATCAACCCCCAAATCTCCAGGAGTTTCATAATCTGGAGTTGCTAACCCTGTACATAACAGACAGACATACTGCCCTGTGATCCTCCTGCCATGTGTAGGCACCATGTGGTGCGAACAGGAGCAAGGCACACATGCAATATGTTCATACAATTTTGATAACTGTGGACTGACCACTGGATTTTTCAGTGTTCACTTTCACACTGGCTGTATCCCAGTGCCTGCATTGTACTTCTTCACTCAGTATCAACTTGGTGACCGCCCATATCAGGTCTCCCAGTAGACATTGATGTAAGGTCTGGAAAGGAGTCTAGTGGCTGAGAGACTGAGGTGCCAATCACAGGAAATTCCCATGTTGGAGTTGACAAACCTAGGGCACTGTGTCCTTTAGTGCTACTCAAGCAGCTCAGGCATGTGTGTAGGGATGGCAACGTGCACACAGAGAAGGCCCTGACCTGGGTAGCCCAGGCTAGTGCGATCTGATCAGATCTCAGAAGTTAAGCAGTGTTGGCCCTGGTCAATATTTGATGGGAGACCACCAAGGAAGTCCAGGGTCACTACACAAAGGCAGGCAATGGCAAACCACCTCTGTACGTCTCGTCCTTTGAAAACCTTACGGGGTCACTGTCAGTTGGCCACCACTTGACGGCACTTTCCACCACCACACAGAGAAGACTCTGTCATAGTTAATTCAATACGAGGGGAACATAGATAGTAGCGAGGACGGGTATTTCTTTATCAGGGAAGCTATCAGTGGAAAATGTCTCCTCTAGTAGTGCATCCCCATGGGAAAGTGGAATAGTCCAGTAAACAAGAAAAGGTTGTGCCTGACGAATTGAGAGGGAGATGTGTAAGCCGAATGTATTGACCAGTCGTATACTGAGAGTACTGGAAGAAGATAAGGATCTGATGAGGTTTCTTGGACCCAGGGTGTTGTACAAAGGAAGGCCGTTATCTGACAGGAGTCCCCAGTGTGATGTCTGTGGTTACCGTGGTGCCTGCTGACACCTTTACTGGTGCCTTCCAAGTGATTTGAGGAAATGGGCAGGGCTAGGTGAGGCCTTTGCCTAGTAAATCTCCTGATTGGCCATTGGTGATTTGATTGGCTGTGCAGATCTTTTAAAGAAGACATCGTGATGGGGGCAGCTGCCTCCACAACACTCTGTGACAGAAAGTAAGCTGCGGCGGCCATCTTGTGGCTGTCCCTACTACACCGTGTCAGAACTCCAAGAGCTGCCTGCAGGCTCAGAAAAGGTTGGGGGACCCCTTTCTAGGAGGTCTTGAAGGACCTGCGATCCACAGACAGTAAATGGGAGAAAGGGCATAGTCTGAGCTCTTGGAATTAAGAGCAGGGTTGACATATCAAATACAGTCAAACACCCACTGCTGCAGTGAAAAACAAACACGGCCAGTTAACTTAAACTAATCCAGCCTCAAATGGAACCCAGCTGAAGCTGGTATTGGTTGCGGATAGCGATGCTGACCCTCAAGTCTCCAGCTGCTTCCCTTCTCTTGCTTAGACTGTTGATTGGTCTATAAATCTTGGGAGTTTGGTATTTTCACATTTCACCACCAAAGGACTGTGGAGCCTTCACCATGCAGCAGCCACTGCTGAGGAATAATCAATGACCCAATTCATGAACAAGCACCCACACACAATTGCTATCGTTTGCATCAGGATAGATCTTCCCCAAAGAGACATTTCCTCTTTTTTCCCCAGTCCTAATAAAGTGCTTAAAAGGATGATTAATGCAGTTGTGAAATGAGCTAGATTAATTAAGTC
This sequence comes from Gekko gecko, assembly GCA_029375565.1. Classification (NCBI taxonomy): domain Eukaryota; kingdom Metazoa; phylum Chordata; class Lepidosauria; order Squamata; family Gekkonidae; genus Gekko; species Gekko gecko. Next base: position 85,419,332 of record JAPDNY010000011.1, on the reverse strand, counting down.
ACTTATGTCAAGATAATATAGCATTTTTTCAGTGCATTTGACAGCATAATTTAAACTCTCTTCGTTCCCAGATGGGGAGAAAAAAAGACTGAGAGGTATATACTTCTGACAGTGAATTAGTATATATTTTAAGAAAATGAACAGTGACTGCAACAGAACTGGATGGGTCTTCCGCAGTCAAGATCGTCGTACCAGTTAAGGTAGGATGATTTGGCTGGCCTGTGCTGGAAAAAAGGTAGATTCTGGTGGAAGTTTCCTGGGTCCAAAATGTCTCTGACAGGTAGGCTGCCAGAACTACATTGACAAATTTTGGCAGATTTTGAAGACAGTGCCTGGGGAGGGTCACTTCCTGGAGTCTTTCTAGGGATTTCCCCTGATCTCTATGGTAAAGACCATATAGACATAAGGAAGCTCCTAGAGTGTCACTACATAACTTAGTTCCCCAGTCTCACATTCATTTGATAGTGACCTGCCTGTGTAGAAGAAAAGGCTCTAGAGTCCTCATCCCACTTGTCCACTTCTTCCCAGCAGCTTTTTCCAGAAGTGCCTTCCACATGGCAGGTGTACTTGACTGTGATAAGATTAGGGGCCTTTAAGGTTTCGGTTTCTGGCGTTGCGAATGGCGGCCGCGTCTCGGGACGATCCCGGAGGCGGCTAGCCCACACGCAGTCAGGGGGGGTCTTCGCTTATGCGAAAGACCCTAGTGAGCCTTAGGATAAGGCTCCGAACCGAGGGCGCTTGGGGAGTAGCCTCTTTGCCGGCAGACAGCCGGGAAATTGAGGCTTTCTCCCCGCCCCAATCGGCCCCGCTGCGTTGTGCCCGTAATGGGACTTAGCAGCGCCACCGACTTCCAGGAGTGAGGAACAGCGATATGAACTAAAGCAAAAGAAGAAGCGGCGGTGAACCGTGAGTCGAAGGTCTTATTTTGAAGCGAAAACCCGAATCCTTTCCCCTCGAGCGAATGAGCGTTTGGGAGGAGGGGGAATCCCCCCCCAGTGAGAAGCGGGACTTTTAAAAGAAAGCGAAGGGGGTTATAAGGAAAGAAGGGTTGATGAAAATACCTTTGGGGTGCTACTGAAGCCTGAGTGTAAGCGGGTCTCCTGAGAGACGTGTCACGAACTTTTAAAAAGTAAACAAATAAAACAGATGTCGGCCATGAAGAAGGTCCCTTTCAAACCGGAAAAGAAGGGAGGCGGGACTTCCGGCCCGGGTAACCCCCCCCAGAGCCTGCTGTCAGTCAACAGACAAGCGAGCTACTGCACCCTCTGCTGGTTCAAATACAGAAAATCAGCGAAACTTTAACTAGTATGGAAGGTGTCCTCAGCAGCCAACAAAAGCAACTGACAGAAACGTCTAAGAAGATGGAGGATATTGCGCAAAAATGCTTGGTCTCGACGGAAGACATCGGAAAAGTTAAGAAAAAGGTCAACAAACTAGAAAAACATCAAGATGAGCAAGAAAAAAGGATTTTGATGCTTCAAATGGAGAAATCGAATCTGATGCTTCGTTTTCAGGGCATTAAAGAAGAAGATAATGAAGATCTCAGATCTATACTAGCAAATGCCTTGGCACCAGTAACTGGCAGGGATCAGCGTGAAATAAAAGAAGAGATGGATAAGGTCTATAGGGCCTATTCCACCTTTACAAAGAAAAATAACCTGCCAGCAGAAGTGGTGGTCAAGTTTGTTAAACAGAATACTAGAGATCAAATCTTGCGTGCAGTCTCAGTGGTGCCCTTGAAAATTGGAGAACAGATTATCAGAACTCTGAAAGATGTGCCATATGAAATTCGGATGAAGAGGAAAGCGTATAAAGGATTGATCAACTTTCTACAAAAGCACCAGATCACGTACAGATGGTCGTTCCCGGAAGGCCTAGTGTTCAAGTACAAGGATAAAAGAGAAAAGATTGACTCTATCTTCAAAGCACAAGAGTTCCTGAAGAGGCACGCCAGCTCAGAGGAAGATGCAGCTCTCGCAACTTGGACAAGTAGCGAAGATGACAGCGGTCCAGAGGAGGGAGGTGCCGGTGCGGGAGGTGGGAAAGCTAAAGAGGGCCCATCGTATAACCTGAGAGACACTAAAGGAAGACAACCAAAGAAATGATTGTTCATGAGACGTCTGAAAGGAGTTGATTAATAACTAACCCCAAAGGACACTACTAACCTGATTAACAGAGCTATTTTGGATTTTTGTTAATCTAAAAAGAAGACTCTTCGACCACGGTGACCGTCAAAAAATGTATCTATACTAACTTAATCTAACCCCCATTAACAGGATACTCACTCTGCCCTTTTCTTAGTCCCTCTATATACCCTACCTTTTTCTATATATAAAAAGAATAAATTTCTCTCCTTTTTAGGAGGGTTTTTGCAAAAAAAAAAAAAAAAAAAAGATTAGGGGCCTTTAATAAAGCTGTGATTGGCAGTGTAGGGGAGGGTGTCTGTACTTTCCACAGACTTTCTGGGGTTCCAAGGGGAGCATGTGGTTACCCTGGGGGAGCATGATTGAGGCAAGGCAACTCCTTCCCTGACAATCAACTGGCAGTTGAGAGCAGTTATGAGGCTACCAGCCCCTTCCATGCCAGAAGAACAGCAGCTCCTGGTTCTGGACTAAGAGAAGCCCAGAGAGGCAGGAGCCAGGTGACCCCAGATGAACTACGGCAGGCAAAACTGGGTCAGGAGAGAGAAAGCAGCATGGGAGGATGGGTGTGATTCAAAGAGGAGACAATGGCGGGGGACAGCATCTGGTGTGGGAGGCAGGCAGGCAGAAGGCCTTGAAGGAGACCAGGGAAATGGAGAAAGATGGACCAAGAACTGGACAAATAGAAGTGGAGGCTGAGCTGGGATGGGGAGAAGAGGCCTACATAGATAAAGCTGCCCGCCCAACAACACTGGTTAGGGAAGGTACACTTGGGTGCTGTTGAACCACAAGTCGTTCCCCACTTATGTACATTCATCATAGAATAAAGCAGTGAAGAAACGCAGTGGTCAGCTTCATCAATGGGGGGGGGACATGCCCTCCCTGGGGGGTCGCCCAAGAACCCACCTTCTGGAATCAATGACCAGAGGACATTTGCACTATCCTTTTCTGGTTAAGTGTCAAAAACCTTGTACGTCTTCTCTGTTCCAAAGAACCTTTTCAGAAGACTGCAAATTGATCTTTGGCCGCTGTTTCTGAGCAAAGGATATTGTATATTATTGTATAATCCTGACCTTGATGGCCCAAACTGGCCCAGTCTCATCAAACCCTAGAAGCTAAGCCCAATTGACTTTGGTTAGTACTTGGAAGGGAGACCATCAAGGAAGTCCAGGACTGCTGTGCAGAGTCAGGCAATGGCAAACCACCCCTGTTTGTCTTGCCTTGAAAACCCTACGGGGTTGCCATAATTCTGAGACTTGATGACATATTACACGCACACATTGTTTGAACATGCTGGAAGACGCTTTTGACATAGGAGAAGTGGGGTATAAGAGTTTTAAATTAATGACACTAATAGGATGCTAATAATGTAATGAGAACCATTATTCTCTACCCTGGGGCTGTTCAGTGTAGTGGTTAGGAGCACAGACTCTAATCTGAGGCTGCGTTCAGACGGCCAGTCAATCGCGCCATGAGCCCTCCTAAAATTTTATCCCGATTTTTTTAATCCAGCCTAGCACGACCAGACGCCCCCCATGAAATAGCCTCACCGCGCGTTGTTCCCACCGTGATTTGTCTACACGGCATCCACCGAGGATTTTTTTTTAAAAAGTTTTGTACATTCGCATAGGCAAGGCTGCGCCTCCTTGGAGAACTGAGGCGATCGCGGAGGGTTTTCAGCAAAGTCCCGGTCCTCCCTCTTGCCATTGCCATCATGATCAATGGAGGGACTATTTTGCAAGTTAGAACAGTCCTTCCCCGCCTCCATCTCCCATCGCGGTAACATCTTGTCCCTAAAAGAAATAAGCATGAATATTACATTCCTCGTAGCGCTTATCGCTGAATGCATTTCCTCGTTAAAGCGCACATGGGGTTTCAATTTTTAAAAATTGCGCCCCCGTCGGCTCGGTCTGACGTCAGACCGAGCTGACGGGAGCATCGCGCGCGAATGGAGTGACCAGACTGAAGAAAGTCTGCAGTTGTTGCGCGGGTAAGCGAAAACCCTACATTGAAACTGCTGCTTTTTAAATCAGGATTGGAGGCGCAGCAGAACGGGATGCCTATGGGACCGGAATATTTCCCAGATGTTTCTGTCTGGTCGTGCATTTTTGATCCGCAAGGGAGTCGTTCCTATGGCAGATCAAAAGATCCGTCTGAACACACCCTGAGAGAACCGGGTTTGATTCCCCACTCCTCCACATGCAGCTGCTGGTGTGACCTTGGGTCTGTCAGAAGTTCTGTCAGAGCTGTTCTCTCAAGAGTAGTTCTCAAAGAACTCTCTCAGCCCCACCTACCACGCAGGGTTTCTGTTGTGGGGAGGGGAAGGGAAAGGAGATTGTAAACTGCTCTGAGACTCCTTCGGGTAGTGAAAGGTGGGGTATAAATTCAATCTCTTCTTCTCTTCTGTTCATTTGGGGAAGAGGATTGAATTATTTGTATACTAGGAAGGGAAGCCCGTTGTGGAACCGAGACAACGGGCGCTAGACAGGCCCCCTTCCCGCGAAGAAGGTGCTGGAGGCAGGCGTATCTGGCGGCCATTGGGGAAGGAGCTCACCCGCCGTCCCCAGCCTCCGCTGTCCCTCTCGCTGAGACTCCGTCTCTCCGGGGCTGCAACGTCCCCCTGGCACTGGCCCTGCCTCGCTCCCCGGCCAGCACCGTCGGCTGGCATCGCAGCCTCCCTTCCCTGGCTCCTGGTGGCGGTGTTCGCTCGCAGCGTTCGCCTCCCGCCTCCCAGCCAATGGCACACCAGCAGTCTTGAGCGGCAGCTGGCGGGCCAATGGCAGCAACGCAGGCAAGCAAGGCAGCCAGTGGCAAGGGACCCTGTCTCTGACTGACAGGTCCCTCAGCCAACTGATTCCGGCGCGCATTTTCACCATATAAGGTATGACGAAAATCCTTTTATATATAAGGAAGGATGATCTTGGGCATTATCTGTTGGAATTTCTACAGTCACTCTTCTATGCTTTTCTAACTGTTAGGGGTTCAGAATAAGAAGACCAAGTCTGGCTAGGTAGAGGTTTTTAAGCTGCAAGAAGATGTGTTTCAAGGAACTGGAAAGCAAAGTTCCTCCAGATATTTATGACTCGGTTGTGGGATTACATGTCGTAACAGCATAGGAAACAAACAAACAAACCTGTGTGTCATAGATAAGGACAATTGGATGTCTTTGAAAGGGTAATGTCCACATTTCTGTAATATTTTGAATAAGATCCTGCCTGCTTTCCAAAGCAGAAAAAGTACTCTGTTGTCAATTATGTCTTAAAGAAGAGTAGCTGTGATTAAGTAATAAATGATATTATATTCTGTTTTATACACACACACACATACACACACAGGTTTATTTTTGACAGCAATGTATCCAAGTCTGAACCTGGAGTTCCCAGTGCCCTGGATGAAGGCTGAGGAAGTGTTTGAAAGGTAATCAAAGATGGTGATTCCTACCCTGAAGGCCAAAGACAGAAGAAGAAGAAGTCAGCTTTTATACCCCACTTTTCTCTACCCTAAGGCATCTCAAAGCAGCTTACAATCGCCTTCCCTTCCTGTCCCCACAACAGTCACCTTGTGAGGCAGGTGGGGCTGAGAGAGTTCTGAGAGAGCTGTGACTGACCCAGGGTCACCCAGCAAGCTTCATAGGGAGTAGGAGTAGGGAATCAAACCTGGTTTTCCAGATTTGAGTCCTCAGCTCTTAACCACTACAGAATGCTAGCTATAAAAGGCAGGACTCTGTTTGTTATGTGTGTGTTTGTGTGTGTTTCATTCATGAGATTTCATGTATGGGATGGAACTCTGAAGGGGCCTATGTCAAGGTTCTTCCAAGCCCAGAGAAATGACACTTGGGCCCTGGCCAGAGGCAGAGAGAGTTTGATCCTCACCCCCTGGCATGACCCCTGATAAAGAAAACCAAACTGCTAGACCACCCCGATGGCATGCTGGAGTGAAGGCAGTGGGGGGGAAATGGACAGGAAGGGAAAATTGTAGCTGATGGCATGACATTACTTATGGCAAATAACTAGAAATTCTGTCACCCCATGTTTGGGTGACACTCTAGGATTCACCCAAAACTTTATGGAAAACTACAGCATTTGGGGGGAACCCTAGAACATCATGTCCCTTCTCATTGTTCACCAGAAGTGACCTAATGCTGTCGGCATGATGTCATTTCCCCATCCATGCTTCCTTTTCTTCCTCTGGTTGCCAGCGGGCAATTTAGGCTGGAATGTGATCAAGTTGCTGGGGTTAGGGAAGTGCCAGCAAAGCCTTTGAGAGCCTCTAATGTCCTCTGAAATAGCCTGGGCCTCCAAAAGCATGTGCTTAATCCTGCAAGAGAGGATAAGTTTTGACTCTTGAGGATAATATAGCTAGGAACAGAAGAAGGAAAAGGAAGAAAAGCAGCCTACACATGAGCACCTGCTTTGCGTGAGAAGGTCCCAGGTTCAGTTCCTGGAATTTCCAGTTAAAAGGAACAACGAGAAGGTGATATGGATAGGGTTGCCATACCTGGAGATTTGGGGGTGGAGCCTGGGGAGGGCAGGGTTGAGGGAGGGGATATATGGGTATAATGCCATAGAGTTCACTTTCCAAAGCAGCAGTTTTCTCTAAGTGAACTGCTCTTGGTTGTCTGGAGATCAATTATAATAGTGGAAGATCTCCAGGTGCCACCTGGAGGTTGGCAACCATAGATGTGGAAGGCCTTCACCTAAAGTGCTGGAGAGCCCCTGCCAATCAGAATAAGCAATGCTGACCTTGACTGACTGATACTCTACCTCAATATTGTTGGATGATGATGATGATGATGATGATTTCTTTATTAGATTTATGGATCTCCCCATCCTGCACGCGGACGCTGGCAGATCTGCAACTTTAAAAACAGATAAAATACAGTCAACATAAAATAAAATTATCACAGAGCACTAACAATGATATGCAAGGTCGATAGTGCAGCCTTATGAAGATCTGAAGATCACCCTGCAGGGGGACAGCTGAAGGACTGGTAGTTAGCATAGGGACTGCCCACAATTTCAAAATATGTCCTTCCTGTCTCCTGACTGGCTCTTCTGAACAGTCACTACTCTACTTCCTTGCATATTTAAACTCTGCCAACAAGTAAAAGGCTGCTTTATGTGTTCTGTAAGTGCAGCTTGACAGGCAGAAGTCATCAGGAAATGTCCTTGAGTCAAGGAAGACTTGGCCTTCCCTTCCCCCACCCTTGTAAACAAAGGATCAGAATCCAGTAATTAGGCATACAGGGCCCTTGCTGTTAAAGGACAATTTCCTTTCTTTGAAGCCAAGCAGTATTTTTCCTGACGACCTGTTCAATCCGCCTCCTGATATTGATCCTGAAATTGTTGTTTCCAACGGCTTTGCGGCCCTGCTGAGATTTTTATCATAACTGCTTGCCAATAATAAACTGGACTTAAAGACCAATTATAGCTTAAGGTTATATTAAAGTGTGAGAAAAAGGAAAGGGATGGAAGGTCGGGGGGGGAGTTAGAGCTCCTGCCCACTTCTCACTTTAGGAAATATGCTAAAAGGCAATAAACAGGCTTTTTCTGTAATAATAAAACTGGAAGCTGTGAAAGATCGAAGATGATTCTTTCACATGCCATAAAACCTACAAGCCAATAAAAGGTGCACATTTCCCAGGAACTTGACAATGGAGGCAATAAAGAAATAAACAGAGGGGGAAAATCCCAAATAAGGTTTAATCAAACCGACTCCATAGAGAAGACTTCTGGTTAATTTCAAAAGGGTAAACACAGTCCTCCTCCATCCGCAAAACTGGCCGTGATCTAGACATCAAAGTGGACTTTGTTCAACTTGGCCTCTTATTGGAGTAAGGAGTTGAATTGGAATCCGTTTGCCAGTTTGAAGTGGTGCGGCACAGACAGAGCATGGCAGGGGGCAGGGGAGACAGTCATTGCCCCACTTGAGACAATCTGACACTCCAGCTGGAGCCCTGACCCAGTGGTACGGCCACATGCTTTGTGTCAATAGATGGTCCAGGGTTCAATTCCATGTGATTCTAGTGAAAAGGATGGTGTGGGTTGCAAATTGCAATGCTGACCAAACTCCTTGACCGATTTCCTACAAGCAGCTGTGCTGCCCTTGCTCTCCCCTTCCCCCAATCGTATTCATCCATTTCCCACTACTTGCTGTGCGGCCACATTTTGACCCACAGCATCCCCTGATTTTCCCCACATCTTCTTGATCTCAAAAAACAAGGGTCGAGATGACGCGGGGGAAATTGGGGAATGCTGTGAGTCAAAATGCAGCAGCATAGCAAGAAGTGTGAAATCAATTAATACAATTGGGAGGAAAGAGAAGAATGAGGGCGGTGCAGCTGCTTGTGGGAAATCGGTCCTTGTTTGTTATCTTGAGAAGAGTGGAAGGTCAAAGGGATGAAATACCCTCACACAGAAATGATTGTTTATTATTGATTTTATTTAAACTATTTGTATTCTTCTTCGTTAACACTAACAACCACTAAAACCCTGCCCATTTAAGCTTAGAAGCGTTAAAGTACATAGAAACCCAGCGCATAAATATTTGCTGCAAAACATAACAGAAAAGAGCTCGGGAAACACTTCTATCCTAAGAAGGCACTGCTAAGGTTGCCAGGTCCAGGTCTGGAAATTCCTGGAGATTTGGGGGGGTGGAACCTGAGGGGGGGTGGGATTTGTGGAGGGGAGGAACCTCAGCTGGGTATAATTCCATAAAGCCCACCCTCCAAAGCATCCTTTTTCTATGGGGAAAGAGATAAATTGTGATTCCGGGATATCTCCAGGCCCCACCTGGAGTCTGACAACAATACACTGGCCTGCATGCCTGACTTGATACAAGGCAGTCTCAGAGGTCATGGCAGGGCATTAGCGGAGCTCACGCTTTGCAGGCAGAAGGGTTCTGGTGAAAAGCATTTGGACGACAGATGAGGACCACGGACCAGAGGCCTGAGTTAGTATAAGGGAGCTTCATTTGTACCAGCAACTGGAAGGGTTGGTCACAGAGCCTTGAGGCTTGTCTGAAGAGCCATGGAGCTGTAAAGCCCTCTGTGATCATTACATTCACCCCTGGCCCAGTGTGATGGAGTGGTTAGCGTGGTAGACTCGGATCTGGGCAACCCAGGTTCAAGTCCCCAACCAACGATGAGACTCATCGAGTGACCTTGAGCCAGTCATGCTCTCCTAGTCTGTCCTACCTCACAGGGCTGCTATGAAAACATGAGGAAGGGGGAACCGTGTATTCTGCCTCCTGGAGAAAGGGCAGGATTAAAATGTGCTAGATTCCCTGCCAATGAGACACCGTGTCAAGGCAGAGGGCAAGTTTTGCTGTTGATGCAGAAGCCCCCCCCCTTCACCATTTGGAAGGGAATCGATCTTTTATGTAGAGGAGAGAAAGCAGGTATATTCTGAACACACATGTAGCTGCCTTCTCCTGAATCAAATCTGTGATCCATCAAGGTCGGTATTGTCTACTCTGACTGGCAGCCACTCTCCAGGGTCTCAGGCAGAGGCTTTTCACATCTCCTGCTACATGTACCTACCTATCGGGGGCCTGGAGACCAAGAAGCCCTGTGAGGAAAGGCTGAGGGACCTGGGAATGTTCATTCTGGAGAAGAGGAGGCTGAGGGGGGACAGGATTGCTCTCTTGAAGTTTTTGAAGGGCTGTCCCTTAGAGGAGGGCGGGGAGCTGTTCTTGGTGGCAGCAGAGGAGAGGACTGACAATCATGAATTAAGAGCGGGAAGGTACCAGCTGGATATTAGGAGAAACTTTTTGACAGCAAGAGCTGTGCAAAGGTGGAATTAGCTGCCTAGGGAGGTGGTGAGCTCCCCCCCTCACTGGCAGTCTTTAAGCAGCATCCAGACAAACACTGGTCAGGGATCCTCTAGGCTGATCCTGCCTTGAGCAGGGGGTTGTATGGTGCCTTCCAACTCTGTGATTCTGTGATTCTGTGCCTTTTAACTGGAGACACCAGGGAGTTTCTGCATGCCAAGGAGGTGCTCTGCCACTGAGCCATGTCCCCTCCCCTCTGGGAAGACGCTGGTCTTGGGGGGTTAGTCAGTGACTCTCCCCAGTGTTCAGCCTGTTGAATCATGGCAGCAGTCAAGAGATTGCCAATAAGAGTGACTCACTTTTTAATTGTCAATGCAGTTAGCTGCAGAGTACTTACAGTGATAAATATCTGCGTTTAAAATCTGATGTGATTTACGAGTGCGAATCCAGCTCTTTGTCTGCAGGTGTCAGAGTTACTGTCTTACCACATAAGGAAGCCAAGTGGGGGTGCAAAAAGAGGGATAAATCAACAAGTGGGTTGGCTTCCATTCACACGTCTGACACTTTCCCCGGCCCCTGGCTCCCCCCTCTGTGAACTGCATAAATCCACGGGTGTCTGCAGTTTAGTCTGGCCTCCGGTTCACCTGTTGCTAAGTAGATTTGCCCTTTGCGAAGGCTGGTCTGGTTATTCCTTCAATGGTTGCTCCGGGCTAATCCCCAGGGTAAAGCATAAAGTGTTTTGCATCCCGGCTCAAATATTTGAGGAGCGTCTGAGCTGTTTGGCAGTCAATTAAGGGGAGGTAAAAAGTCTAGTGAAGATGTACCCTGAGGACATTTACATGACGAATGAAACCTAAGTGACTACCCGGGATGTCAATCATATCCTGTGTTACTTTGATGCTTGTTGCTCAGTGTAACATTTTCTGTTGAGTACAAATGCCTTTGTAGTGAACATAAAAAGAGCTCTGCTGGATTAGACCAAAGATCCATAGAATCATAGAATTGGAAGGGACCTCCAGGATCATCTAGTCCACCCCCCTACATAGTGCAGGGAATTCAAAAATACCTTCCCCCCCCCAGTGACCCCTGTTCCATGCCCAGAAGTTGACAAAAACCTCCAGTACCCCCAGCCAAACTAGCCTCAAGAAAAATCTGAGTGATGGGTGGGGTATAAATCCAATCTCCTTCTCCTCCTCCTCCTCCTCCACCACCAAAAGTAATGTATGCATGAAGCTGTTTTACACTGGATCAGAGCCGCTGAGGCAAAAAGAATAATCAAATACAGCTAAACACGCAACTCTAATAGAAAAATAAACAATGTATTTTAATTATGCATAGGAAATATTAAAATCACAATAAAACCCACGTATCTATGGTTCTGTATATAAGTACCTAAGCCTGTTATCAGGACAAAAGTCAGAATATATAAATACAGGTTAAAAGGTACAAAATGTGTCCAAATAAAGTAACCAGACACCTTTTTTGCTAAAAAGCCTCCAGCACTCTGTAAGTTAAACATCAATATATTTCAAACTCATCATATACCGAATGGACCTAAAAAACAACAGTTATCACACAGGGATGTTCACCTATGGAGTAAGTAGGAATAGTCTAAAGATGCGACATGGGCCACCCACTCCAGTGTGTTTTATTTCCTATGCTCATGGATCTGTTTAGGCCCCATCTGCAAAATTCAAAATCCAGACAGATTGGCAGAAGCTAACCAGGGTCTTGTGCAGAGGTCTTTGACACTGCCTACTAGCTGATTCTTTTAAATGGAGATTCTGGGGGTTGAACTTGGAAGAGAAGAGAGAGAGATTGGATCTCTCTGAGACTCGGACTCTCCGAGCAGCTTACAATCACCTTCCCTTCCTGTCCCCACATCAGACACCCTGGGAGGTAGGTGGGGCTGAGGGAGCTCTGAGAGAACTGCTCTTGAGAGACCAGCTCGGAGAGAGCTGTGACTGACCCAAGGTCACCCAGCTGGCTGCATGTGGAGGAGTCCACCGCTCTTAACCACTATACCAGACTGGCTCTTGGGATCTTCTACAGCCAAGGCAGATGCTCTACGGCCGCACCACAAACCCAATTAAGCATCCACAAGCTGTAACTTGAATAGCTCGCCATCCTTCCTAGGGCTAGCAAAGGATGGGGGGGAAAGAATTTCACAAAATCAGTGACTCTGCAAATGTTGTTCTTTGCTTATGTATCCAAGAGGTGATCTCTTGCTGAGGAAGGTGGGCTGCCTCACCTGCTGCCCTTTTATTCAGGCAGAGCTTGTGAAGATCTGGTGGAAATCACCTGCAAAAGCAACACAGAAAGTTATGCCTGCATGGAGCATCTGATCTGATGGAGCTCAAGCAGAGCTGCTGCCGCCACACACGTGGAGCCTTTGAAACAACCGGAATCCCAGCCATTGATGGGATTAATGTGAACTCCAACCCTCTCTTCCCCAAAACAGCAGATCAGCAGGATTTTTGCTTTGTAAAAGGGTCCGTGTGCACGTAGCTTTGGCAGCTGCAGCAAAGAGCAGAACAATGCAGGATACCATGGGTATGTGCATTCAGTTCCGAGCTGAGTTAGGTACACATGTGGCATGACAGTGGGGGTGAATGTATTGAACCTCTGCAGCACACTCAACTGGGATTTCCACCTCCTCACTTGTAAGGGGCCTGCAAACTCTTTGGTGCTTGTGGGAGGCCTCCCTGTTGAACGCCTCCCACTCCTCAGGTCACACCCAAGGGGTCCTTCAGAAATCACCATCTTCATCGGATGCCTAAAACTTTTAGAAAATGGTACATTAAAAATGTACAACATGAATGCAACATGTTTGCAAGGGTGGATATCTCACAGATGCATTTGTCAGGAGATCAGGGTTGGCTGCTGTTCTCTTTGCTGAGTGTGCAACGGAATGGGGAGCCTAACTTTTCTGCCATCTATCAATTTGGCAAAGACTCTTTGGGACTGCTGAAGGGTTTGAGGAATGGCCTGTGATGTGCATGATCAGGGGGACCAGCTTGGAATGGGAACTTGGGATAACATTTCGGGGGAGGGGCTGGGGCTCTGCGGCTTGGCATGCAGAAGGCCCCAGGTCCAATCCCCAACCTCTCCAGGTAAAAAAATAAAGCAGCAGGTGATGGGAAAGACCTCAGCCTGAGACCCTGGAGAGCTGCTGCCAGTCTGAGAAAACAATACTGGCCTGGGGGGGGGACACAGTGGTCTGATTTTGTATGTGTTCAGCAGGGCTCATGTAGACCTAACTTCATTGAAAGTGGGATGCTGGCATAGATCTTCTATGGATCCTTCCACCAAAAGGAAATTTTGTTACAGCACATCTGTACTGTACAGGGCAAGAGGATGCCTAAAATACGTGCTGGGTCAGAGCAAGGGTCCAGTTAGCCCAGCCTTTTGTTTCCAGCATGGGTGCTTGAACGCTTGCTAGTCTGACTTCAATCCTGCTCACCCATCATGAGCATCAATCCGGTTGTTCAATGGGCACTTCGGGTTGCTTGCGACAAGCTCAGAGCTGCTCACTGGGTTGTCTTCTGCACATAAACAGGGCCCATGGGCACTCTCACTCTCTGCTGCCATCTAGTTTTGCTGCATTGCCAGTTGCTTAAGTGAAGAATAAACTAAAAAATCATGTGCAATTCCTCCCCCCCCCAAAGTCTTAACAATGTTATGCTCATCCATGTCCATCTGATCATCATTAGAGGTGGCCAGTCTGTTTGGATCAGCAGCCCTTTGCATCTGTGTGCTTTTGCACAGCCTTCTGGACATGGTAGTTTTCCTGCATGCACACTTGTGGCATCATTTAATGACCTGACCCCACCAATGTTCCCTCTAAGCTGTGGAATCTTGTGAGCAAAAATTCTACTTTGTGAGCTACTGGCATTAAAGTTGTGAGCGAGTGGTTTGGCTACTGCATAAATGAGTTTGCTCTGGAGCCATCCTTCCTGAGCTAAGACAAAAATCTGTGAGCTGGAGGCTAAAGAACTGTGAGGTAGCTCACACTAACTCAGTTTAGAGGGAACACTGGACCCCACCATGTATGGCCTGGGGGGGGGGGCAAGGATTTCACTTACTGAGCAGGTCCAAAAACAGTCACAAGGCAGAGGGCAATGAGATGCCATCACCATGGCTACTGTGCAGCTGCAAAGCTTTCCGACACGCCGTATTAATCAAAGAGCTGGGAGACGAGGAGATCTGAAGCTCACCTTATGAGCAGCTATCAAAAATGGTGTGTTCACTGCAAAACGCTCTGCACCCTTAGCTTCTAAGACTGGCCAGTGAGATGCCCCCTGGAGGCTCTTAAACCAGCCAGGAGCAACAATCATTATCTTTTCTTTCTCCCCAGCTGTTGAACATCTACTGCATCTGAACCCCGGGGTTCCACTGTAGTTGCTAATATGCATGAATACGCCAGACCTCGATGAGTCTGCCTGATCCTCCGTATGTGTGTGTAAAGCACTGTCAAGTCACAGCCGACTTATGGCCACCCCATATGGGTTTTCAAGGCAAGTGATTAAGCAGAGGTGGGTTGCCCTGGCCTTCCACTGCAGGGTCTTCCTCGGTGGTCTCCCGTCCAAGAACAGGACCTGCTGAGCTTCCAAAGTCTGATGAGGCTGGGCTATACGACACCATTCCACATCCCCTGCCTAATCCTATAAGATCCTTAAGTTCTACTTGATGGGTTTATCGTGAGTCACTCTTCCCAGACTGCCGGTTTAACAGTACAGCAAAGCAATATCACAGAGGGCTGCCATACTGGTACATCCGATGTCACATGGCAATAAATTCCTTTGATAGATTGCCTTTATTTTTGTAAGTGCACAGTACATAAAATAATTCCATATATTTAAAGCCTTTTGTCTTGGGACACAGCTCATATTTCCCAGACCCGAAGAAGGGTTCCAGAAAGCCCATAAACCAGACATTCCCTCATCCTTCTCCCTTGCTCTCAACCCGAATGCTGCCCTTGTGTTCTAGTTATTAATATTTTTCTTCTGAACCGCCCTCCCCCCCACCAAGCAAGTGAATTTCTGTCAACAGTTCTGCTTTGCTCAACATCGTTGGGCAATTTACTCAAAATGAAAAAAAGCGAGTTCTATTATACAAAGACAGAATTTTATTCTTTCTCCCCCTCCCAAACATTGCACTGCTCTTTTATCATCTTTAAAAATATCCCTGGGTGTGAATGATAATTCTCACATTTGGTGGAGCTTGGTTTTGTTTTGGAAAAGGACACTCTGGCATACCTCCTCATGGCCAAAAGGACTACTCGGATCGGATGTTCTGCGGAAACAGGAGATCCGTGTGTGCAAATAGCTTGACGCTCATATAAACATGTTTACGTGCACATAGCCACTGACTGGATTGGGAAGTGTGGTAGAGTGAGGAGGCCAGCTGGAATGGAGGGTCAACACAGGTTGTAAAGACTGGAGACACATTTGAGTGGGATTTTGGCCAGGAAAGCTCAGAGCAGAGACCAGGCAGGCAGGATGGAGTAGGCTGTATGGCAAAGGTTCACACATGGTGGAGAACATAGGTTGGGTTCAGGCTCTCCGGCCCCTGTGTTACATGAATTGCAGGTACGGGGATGATCGGGGGCCTGGAGACCAAGCCCTATGAGGAAAGGCTGAGGGACCTGAGAATGTTCTGTCTGGAGAAGAGGAGGCTGAGGGGGGACATGATTGCTCTCTTGAAGTATTTGAAGGGCTGTCCCTTAGAAGAGGGCAGGGAGCTGTTCCTGGTGGCAGCAGAGGACAGGACTCACAATAATGGGTTTTAATTAAGGCTGGGAAGGTACTGGCTGCAACAGTGGAATCAGCTGCCTAGGGGAGTGGTGAGCTGCCCCTTAAACAGCGGCTGGCTAAACCCTTGTTGGGGATGCTCTAGGCTGATCCTGCACTGAGCAGGAGGTTGGACTAGATGGCCTGTATGGCCCCTTCCAACTCTATGATTCTATGATTCTTCATAGTTCGTGTGTGTTTGTTGCCTGCTTTGGAGCAAGTCTGTGACATGCATGGAGAAGGCTCTTCACCTATCCTTCCACACCATTTTCTGACCTGAAATGATCCTGGGGACTAGTTGGTCTATGGGGGCAGCCCCAAAATGTCTACATTGGTTTCCCCGATGGGTCAAATAGGGCACCCCCCAGGACTGTTGCAGGTCAGAAAAACAGCAAAGGGGGAGGCTGAAGTGCCTTCTCCATGCATGCCACAGACAGGATCCAACTTGGGCACCATGTACACAGGAAGTGAGTCAAAGTCACGACTCATGTGTGATTATTACCCCGCATGCAGAGTGAAGACCCTAGACCCCAAACCTATGTCCTCCACAATGACTCAAATGAAGATAAATGAAGAGAGGAGAAAGAGAACTGGCTTGGTTGGGGATATGAGTAAAAAAGGAAGGCTCATTAAGGGTCTATCCTATCTTAGCCTACCTCTCCTCCAAGGAGCTCAGGGTGACAGGAATCATTTCCCCCTTCATCTTTATACAGCCTCTGTGAGGTAGTGTGGGCTGAGAGAGTGGCTGGCTCAAAGAGCTTCAGGGTTGAGGATGGATTTGAATCCAGGTCACCCTAGTCAACAGGTCACCACATTTGCTTGCACAAATCCCAGATCCAAGTTGTGGGCTGTCCCATCAGCCACCACCCCCATCTCCTGCTTCCTTCTATAGAGGCTGCTGGTACCGAGACTGCAGGGCAGGTCAAGTGACTCCAGCTGAGAAGTTTCTGGATATTTGGTGACAGTGCCTAGGGAAGGTGGAGTCTGGGGAGGGGAGGGAGTTCAGCTGGGATATAATGCCACAGGGTCTGTCCTGTGAACCTTCCAGTTCCTCCAAGGGGGCTGATTTCTGTGGTCTGGAGAACTCCAGACCCCACCTGGAGGCTGGTAACCCTGTACTGAGCTGGCATTCCAAGACAGGGTAGAACCCCAAGCCGGCATGTGTTGCAGTGAGGTGGTGGTCTCTAGCATTGCATTTTGGGATCTGGCAGCCTTTGCCACTGCCAGTCTGTCCCCCTCATGTCCTCTAGTCCCATCCTCTGCCCAGTACATGGCTGATTTGCCCCTGCATGAAGTTGCTGTATACAGAGTCAGACCCCTGGTCTATCAGGTTCAGGACTGTCAACTCTGATTGATAGCAAGCAACTCTCTAGGGTCGTAGGCAGCAGCCTTTCACCTCACTTGTGGCCTGATCCTTCTAACTGTAGTTGTTAGGACTGAACCTGGGACTTTCTGTATGTAGAGGAGATGCTGCACCACTGAGCCACAGCCCCATCTGTAGAGTTGCCAGCTCTGGGTTGGGAAATACCTGGAGATTTGGGGAATGGAGCCTGGAGAGGGCGGGGTTCAGGGAGGGGAGGGGCCTCAGCAAGGCCGAAAGTGGCCATTTTTTTCCAGGGGAACTGATTTCTGTAACCCGGAGACCAGTTGTACTTGCGGGAGATCTCCAAGCCCCACCTGGTGGCTGGCAAACCTATTTCTGTGACACTGCGACAGGCCAAAAGCGTTATCTGGATCTGCCCTCTAACTCTAAGCTCTCCACTGCCATGCTGGGCCTCCGTCACCACTCCATTTGGAGCTCCTTCTACTTTGGACTCCTCTTTCTCCGGTTGCGCTAAGCACTTCAGATGGATGATGTTTGGGCTAATTAAGCCGCTGATCACTCCATCCATTTCCCAGTAACGCATCAACCACGGCTCAGCCATTACTCCTTCGAAGCAATCCAATATTCTTGGAAGTCATGTTTTTTTTGCCAGATTGCTAATAGGGACCTTGCGTTCCGTTCCTCTCCCTGCCCCCTCGCCGTGCACCAGGATTATTAACATGCTCCTATAACTCTTTCTTTATTAGCCACTTAATACTAATAGCATTCTGGTGCACCATTTATTGAACACTCATCTTGCTCGGGAACATAACAGCCAGGAACAGACAAGTTTATTGGTAGTGCATCGGTTACATTTGTGGGAGAGAGAGAAAGAGAGAGAAACATTTTCCTTTTCATCTGATTGCAGTAGTTAAACGCATAATCGAACAATGGAACAGAAATTAATGCCGTTGAAAATTGTTTCACTTGAGCCAGGCAGGCTCTTGGGTTATTGCAAATATTTATCTACCAAGGCCTATATTTGCCATCCACGGCTAAATAAAATGAGGACCTAGTGGCTCAGCTGCAAAATATCATCTAAGTTAAGCAGCTATTTTATAATACTGGTAAGCCAATTCACTTTCTTCCTCTCTTTTTGTTTTCAGTTTGAAGGGTTTCTTTTCCCTCTTCTATTCATCGGGGCAGGCCAATTGACTTGATTTAATAGGGGGAAAGGCTATGCAAGACCCATTTAGCCATCTCTACCAGCTCTCGTGACCAAGGCTCCCTCTAAGCTGTGGAGTCTTGTGAGCAAGAATTCTACTTTCTGAGCTACTGGCATTAAAGTGGAATGAGCTCCCGGAGGAGATCAGGGCCCTGCGGGACCTTTCTCAGTTCCGCAGGGCCTACAAGACAGAGCTCTTCCGCCAGGCATTCAATTAGGGGCCGCCGCCGTTGGAGTGCCCAGCTCGTAACGCTACAACGGTGCAGCTGCCTGAGCAGGAACACCTAGTATTTTACTACCAAGCTGGGGCCACTGGAGTTGGCGAGTAAGGAATACCAGCTCTTCAGAGACGAAGAAACATTGGCCTATTGGTTGACCACCGCTAGCATCTTTGTACTGTAAATTGTATTGTAATGGTTTTATACTTGCATTTATAATATGTTTTAACGGGTGTATTTTAATATGTTTTATGTATGTACTTACATTGTTTGTGAGCCGCCTTGAGCCTGCTTTGCGGGGAGGGCGGGGTATAAATCCCATAATAAATAAATAAATAAATAAATAAATAAATAAATAAAGTTGTGACTGTGAGTGAGCAATCTGGCTGCTGCATAAATTCAGTTTGCTCTGGAGCCATCCCTCCTGAGCTAAGACAAAAATGTGTGAGCCAATGGCTAAAAACCTGTGAGCTAGCTCACACTAACTCAGCTTAGAGGGAACACTGTTCGTGACATAAAAGGCATCCTGTCATTGAATACAGGTTGAGCTCAGGCATTATGATGACACATTATGCATCTGGTGCCATCCATGTGCAGGGCACTTGACAGAGTTCAGAAGAAAAGATCTCTGCCCTGAGGAGCTTTGCAGTCTCAAAATGGAGTCAAAGGAAGGCACAGATACACTGTTTAGATAATACATTTTAATCCTCCCTTCTTCCAAGGAATTCAGGCCAGCCTGCACTGGGTATTCCCCTCCTCCATTTTACTCCTTAAGATGGGTCAGGCTTAAAGAGAGTGAGGTTCATGGTGGAGTAGAGATCTGAACCTGGGTCTCCCAGATTCTAGTCCAACATTCTAACCACACTGACTATTACTGAGGCATGGGTTCAATAAGTCAATGCAATTATTACTGTAAGTGGTAATAATAACATAACCCTCAGAATTACCCAGACTGAAGCTGTGGTTGCAACCAATCTTGGAGCTTTATAGCAGTAAGAAGGCCAGGGCTGGCTTTCCGAGAGCCTCCACCTGCAGTTACCTCCACTGGTTTAATGGCAGAGATGCTATGAACTTCAACTTAAAACATGATCATTGTTTATCATGATAAAACAACTTGTTTCTATGCATTTGGTGAACCTCTCTCCACAAAGAGTTGCCATTCCCCAGCTGGGAGCGGGGGATTCCCTGCTTTTCCATGCTCCTGCCTGTCACCAGAGAGCTGGTCAACAGGAGGAAATTCCCCCTCCCCAACAGCGATGTCTCTGGAAATAAACTTGACATGCCTATGTCACCCAGAAATGATGTAGGCACGTTGGTGACATCTGGGGGTGATGCTCTGGTTTTTGGGCAAAACTCTATGGGCAAAACTCTATGGATCGAGGCGGATTTTACCGTAGAGTTTCTGGGTGACATGGGCACATTGTGCAACATCACTTCCCACTCCCAGAATGTCTCCCTACCCCCCGCCAGCATTTTTGGCAGACCTGGCAACCTTATCTCCACATCACCTTAAGAGCATAAGAAGAGCCCTGCTGAATCAGACCAGTGGTTCATCTACTCCAGCATCCTGTCTCACACAGTGGCCAACCAATTCCTCTGGAGGGCTAACAATAGGGCAGAGAGGCCAAGGCTTTCCCCAGATGCTGACTTCTGGCTCTGGGATTCAGAGGTGTAGTGCTTCTGAATGCAGAGGTTCCCTTCAGCCACCATGGCTAGTAGGCACTGATAGGCCTATCCTCTACGATATCCTCCTTGATGGTTTTGCTGTTAGGTCAACTGGAACTTTGTACCAAATAGCTTTGTGCCCATGCAGCCAGTCGTATTTATGTCTGATTGCCAACTTACCTGCTATGATGGGTGATCTCCCACTGCCACCTCCTGGCCACCCCTGCTGCTCAAAGGAGTGCTGGGGGAAATGGTGGGACGATGTGTTGACTTATCAGCATCACTTTGGGCTAAAAACCTAGAAGAGACACTCTAAGATTTTGCTGATCTCATAGCAATGTACAGGTTTTAGCCCAAAGTGATGTTGATGTATCAACCATATTCCAACCCTCAAAATCTCCCAGGGGTTCCAGACATGCACTTTGCAACCCTACATTTATCACATTGACTCAGGAACTACAATTCCCATGAGGTAGTGTGTGAACATATACGTGTAAATCGATCCACATCTGTACAGTTCTCCGTACATTAATGAACACCAAGAGATGTAGCCATAAGGGACACAGGGAGACATCTCACCAGTAAGTTGCTGACTATGAAATGTTAGGGTTTTTTTATTGCTGATGTTGTTTAAATAATATGATAAATGGAAGATGGGTGCAATATCTAGGTAACAGGGCCAAAATGAATTGCAGCTCGTTAATTTGTGAAAATGCAAAACGGTGTTTCCTTGCTTTGCTTAAAGCACAGACCTGTTATTCTTTCGCTGTTCTCTTTCTTCCTAAGGTCAACTTAAATGGAACAGGAGGGGGGCTATATGCATATTTCATTTGAACTCTACTATTTTTCTTCTCCCCCTCCCCGTGAAATCTGAATCACTACTTATTTCCTTTGGGCAAGACCGAATGAATTGTAATTCGACTGACAGCCAAAATGAATTACTTGTTCTCCAAATCTCATAAAATGACCAGCAGCCAAACTTGGACAGGTAGGAATTTTATCTTACGTTAATTTGCATTTGATGGCAATAGAGTCTCCTAAGGTGCAAATCCATTTAAGTAGCCTTCTTATCATGTTCTAGCCAGGCTGCAATCCTATGGGACCTTTATCATGGCCTAGAGGAGACATCGCCTAAGAAGAGCCGATACGGAGTTGCGGGTACTACAAACAGGCTCAAAGGAGCCGGAGCTGGCTCTGGTTGGGCATGCCCTGGGACTAGGGATGGGCATGGACCAGGAAAATGAGGTTCAGTTAGGTTCATTGTTCATGGCTTATGCAGTTCGCAAACCACGGACTGTGCAAAAACTTTTTAATGCTAGATGAATGGGTTCAGTTTGTGAAGTTTATGACATGGTAGAATGCCCCCTGGCATGCTAGAAACACCAGACTCACAGGGGATCTCCAACAGACTCTTCTCTGCCTGCCTGCCAGGTTTTGGTGAGGATTGGAAGTATGGGGTCCAAGTTAGAGCCTCCAAAGAAGATGCCCCAAGAAAGTGCTTTCTGGGGAAATGACAGGCTCAGTTTCAAGAGGTTCAGTAGTGTATAGAATGGATCCTGTTCAAGCTAGAGATACCAAACTTGTACTGGATCGCTGGCTGATTCTCCTCTACCTGACCTCCAAGTTTGGTGAGGATTGGGCTTACGAGGTCATAGTTACAGCCCCCCAAAGTAGGTGCCTGTTCCTCCATTGTTTCTAATGGATGGGGGGGACAGCAAAAAAGAATAAGAAAAAACAACCCAAGGGCAATAGAAGCCCAACAGAACAAAATCAAAGTCTCTGAGAATCTCTGCAATAGAAACTGAAGGTGGGGGTAGGGCATTTTTGCAAGCTGAGCAGAACCTGTGCATTGTGCCCAGCAGAACCCGTGCCACTATGCAAACCCAACAGAACTAAGATCAAACCAGGAAAGTGCTTTTTGGGGAAAATGTCAGGCACACCAAATGCACACCCTGCTGCTTTACAATCTCTTCAAGTTGGGGGGGGGGTTACATTTCTGGGTTCCCAGTTATAGGTAAAGGTAAAGGTTCCCTTGCTCGAAAGCCAGTCGAATCCGACTCTAGGGTTGCGGTGCTCATCTCCGTTTCAAAGCCGAAGAGCCAGCGCTGTCCGAAGACATTTCCATGGTCATGTGGCCGGCATGACTAAACACCAAGGCGCACGGAACGCTGTTACCTTCCCACCGAAGTGGTACCTATTTATCTACTTGCAATTTCTTGCTTTCGAACTGCTAGGTTGGCAGGAGCTGGAACTAGAGACAGGAGCTCACCCCGTCATGCGGCACCCGGGTCTCGAACTGCTGAACTACTGACCTTCCACAGCCTGCAGTTCAGCGTCTTAACCACTTGAGCCACCGCAGCTCCAGTTATGGACCCCCCCCAAAAGGTCTCCCCAGTGCTCTCTCTGGAAAAGACAGCTGCTGTTACAGGAGTCTGTGGAAGGGCTCAGGAACAAGTCAGTGATACCAAACTCACAGGGAAACTTCACCTGGGCAGACATCCCCCCCCAGAGGAAAGCAAGCATCCCTCCTATACTCATAGCGCCCCCCCCAGTCTCCAAAGGCAGGTTCTGAAAGACAGAAAGGCAGACATGACAAGAGATTTCTGACAGGGGCTCCCCAAAGTTACCCCATGATGACAGCTTGGTGGACACCCCAGCCCCACCAGACCAATGGAAATCAGAGTTTTCCATTTAAAGTGATTAGTGATGCAAACTGTCTTGCATAATAAAGAATGTACAGTTTCTTGCCCAACTAAGTGTTTATGTATTGGAGTGTTCATACGTTCATATGCTAAAATAATAATTCTTGTCGACAAATTGGAAAAATGGGGTTTGGATCCTATGACTGTTAGGTGGATCTGTGAATGGTTGACAGATTGCACCCAAAGAGTGCTTGTGAATGGTTCCTCATCTTCTTGGAGAGGAGTGGCAAGTGGAGTGCCTCAGGAATCTGTCTTGGAACCTGTTTTGTTCAACATCTTTAATCAACATCTTTATCAATGAAACTCTCGGGCTCTGATGCCACGAGCTCCCTTATGTGTAAACATATGCTGGGATCCATTTCGTTTAAGGTGCTTCTGGACTCCTTTTCAATGTCCTTGGACGGTACGATAACCAAGACATTATTATGTTTGCTTCGGTGCCTATCAGAGACTTTTGCCTCTCTGGGGACACATCTGTCTGCTTTGCTCTCCCCCCCCTCCAACAGATTTCGTTTGCATGAATCCAGACATGACAGGACACCTTCGTTCAAAGGATCGGCAGAGTTCACAGCCCAAGGTGCCGTGGATGGCAGATCACACTGCTCGACGGTCTCAGTGTTCTGACACCTCTCCTGATCAGAGATGTCACCTTGCACAACTCCACAGCCAAAGGGCCACATCGCTGTATGGCTTGGGAGAGCGTGGGATGATCCATTTGGATGTAGGCCATTGGGAACTTTCCCCATTGGGCTTGGGGGAAAAAAATAACTAAGGCAAAGTAATAAGGCGCCGTTAAAGGATAATGCTCTATTTAAATTTCAGATGAGCAGCACTGCATTCCTCCACCCTGCTGATAGACCGAGATTATAGAAGGTCCTCAGATGCACAGCCCGGAGGGGTAGTTAATTCGTGCGCGTGGTGTGCCCTCCCCTGCATTCATCAAGGCGAGGCCCACATCGAGCATTAAAATAATATCCGACCAAACAGAATTGTCTAAAAATATGATTGCTGCCGCTGTTTCGTAATTGTCCTTTCTCGGCCTCGCCGAATGGGTTCCAGTGGGTTGCTTTTGAAACGCTCGGTAAAGAAGGCACCCGTTTTCATTCTCATTAGGCTGCCCTAAATAGCTCTCTTTGCTTCCTTCTTTAGGTGTTAGTAGCGCGAGAGCTGCTGGAAATATTCAAATGATTCTGGTGACCTTGTTAGGGGGGAATAAAAAGAACATTCGCCCCCCTACCAGGACTGTACTCTGTAAAAACAAAATATTAATGTGTCTGGGAACTCCGATAACTGTGTTGTGAATTTCGCGAACACGTGGGAGAGAACGAGAGGGCTGGGGAGGGGAGGGGAGAAGTCAGGGGTGCTTTAACCCAGTGGGTAAAAGGGCGGTTATCCCAGTCCCACCACAGCTTTCGACACATGTTCCAGCAGATGCAGGTACAATCCAGGTAGGGTTACCAGGTAGCTTTTAAAAAAAGCACTGAACATGTTTTTAGCACTGGGAGGAGCACTCCTACTTAGCACCGCCTCTTCCATGCCCAAAGAGCACTATTTGGGCTTAGTAAGGTTGCCAGTTGACTAGGACAATTCAGTCTTTTCATAGAATCATAGAATGTTAGAGTTGGAAGGGATCTTGCAGGTCATCTAGTCCAACCCCCTGCACTCTGCAGGAACGTAGCTGAAAGATAGCCCTACATACCTACAACATACCCAAAAGATGGTCATCCAGCCTCCTCTTGAAAACGTCCAGCGAAGGAGCATCCACCACCTCCCGAGGCAGACTGTTCCACTGCTCAACAGTTAGGAAGTTTCTCCTGATATCTAGCCGGTATCAACTCCCTTGTAATCTCCACCCATTAGATCTAGTCTTGCAATCTGGAGCAAGAGAGAATAGATCTACTCCATCTTTTACATGACAGCCCTTCAAATACTTGAAGACTGCAATCATGTCCCCTCTAAGTCTTCTCTTTCCCAGGCTAAACATACCCAACTCTTCCAGCCTTTCCTCATAAGACTTGGATTCCAATCCTCTCACCATCCTGGTTGCCCTCTTCTCGACACGTTTGAGTTGGGTGTGGTGATTCCAACCCTCTCAACATCCTTCTTAAAATGTGGTGCCCAAAACTGGACACAGTACTCCAAGTGAGGCCTGACCATAGCAGAATAGAACGGAACTACCACCTCCCGTAATCTAGACACAATGCTTCTGTTAATGCATCCTAAGAGTCATTGACTGTTTGGGAAAGATTTCAGTTATTGTTTGGGAAAAACAGAATTTCCCCCCCAGTTTCCCCACCCCAGACAGTCAGTAAAAATACCAGACTGTCTGGTAGGGTTGCCAGCCTCCAGGTGGGGCCTGGAGATCTCCCACTTTTACAACTGATCTCCAGCTGAGAGAAGATGAAGAAGAAGAAATTGGATTTATACCCGGGCCTTCACTCAGAGTCTCAGAGTGGCTTACAATTTCCTTTCCCTTCCCCTCCCCACAACAGACACCCCTTGAGGTAGGTGGGGCTGAGAGACCTCTTTCCAGAAATGTCCTTTCAAGGACAGCTCTTGTCAGAACGATGGCTTGCCCTAGGTCATCCAGCAGCTGCAAGTGGAGGAGCAGGGAATCAAACCTGGTTCTCCCAGATTAGAGTCTGCACACCTAACCACTACACCAAACTGGGTCTCAGAGATCATTTCCCCTGGAGAAAATGGCTGTTTTGAAGGGCGGACTCTATGGCATTGTACCATGCTGAGGCCCTTCCCCTCCTCAAACCCTGCCCTCTCCGGGATCCACCCCCAAAGTCTGCAGGTATTTTCCAACCCAGACCTGGCAATCCTACTGTCTGGGTCAATACTAGACATCTGGCAACCTTGCGTACAGAGTACACTATGCTGAGTAGTTCTTGGTGTAGTGGTTAAGTGCGTGGACTCTAATCTGGGAGAACCAGGTTTGATTCCCCACTCCTCCACTTGCACCTGCTGATGTGACCTTGGGTCAGTCACAAGCTCTGGCACAGCTGTTCCTGAAAGAGCAGTTTGTATTAGAGTTCTCTCAGCCCCACCTACCTCACTGGGTGTCTGTTGTGGAGAGGGGAAGGGAAGGGAGTTTGTAAGCCGCTCTGAGACTCCAAGTGAAGGGTGGGATATAAATCCAACCTCCTCCTCCTCCTCCTCCCTCCTCCTTCTTCTTCTTCTTCTTCTTCTTCTTCTCTGTTACATTAAACACATGCACAGATGAATGCACGATTCAACCCCTTCCTTACATTTATCCAGCTACTAGTTCCTAGTTTTGTATTTAAAGGGAACATGCATTGGCTCATTAACCCTCTATAGGTGTTGGTTCACTAGCCATATGTATCAGGAGCATGCGATGCATCCAATGTGCACAATCACATAACATATGAATTAGTCAATATGTAGATTTTCCATGACGGTAAGGGATGCAACCCTAGAATCTGGGAGACCAAGGTTTGAATCTTCAATATGCCATGAAAGCTCATTGGGTGACCTTGGGCTAGCCTATGCATACAGTGTTTGCAAGCCAGAGAACTGATCCAAAGGCATTCCCTGTGTTTCCGGGTTGGAATCCTGGTTGGGTTACCCAAAACTCCATGATCGACACTCTTCTCCCACTCTTCTTCCAAGACAGTGGGTGGCATACATGCTTCTCTCTTCCTCTGTGTTATCCTCCCAACAACCCTGTGAGGTAGGCTGGGGTGAGAGTGACTGGCTAGCCCAAAGCCTCCCAAGGAGCTTTCCGTAGGTCCAGAGCGACTATATCTCCAGGTTTTCCTGGCAACACAGATGACGTCACAACGCAGCTGTTGTCACCTCCCCCCATGTCACCTCCCCTAAACCCTCCTGCCATTTTCTGGACACGGCCTGGCAACCCTAACAGGAGCTCACGTAGCATCAAGTCTTTTTGGTGGGCCCCGAAAGTATGGAACGGCCTGCCGGAGAAAGAAAGAGATCTCAAACAGCCTCATTTCAGATGGCTTTTCATTTGGAACTGTCAATAAGAAAGAGGAATGTCTTTCCAACAATGGTTTATGATTTGTGCTGGCTTGTTTGGTGTAGCCAGTTTGGTGTAGTGGTTAAGTGTGCGGACTCTAATCTGGGAGAACCTGGTTTGATTCCCCACTCCTCCACTTGCACCTGCTGATGTGACCTTGGGTCAGTCACAAGCTCTGGCACAGCTGTTCTCTCAAGGACAGTTTCGGTCAGAAGTTCTCTCAGCCCCACCTACCTCACAGGGTGTGGGGAGGGGAAGGGAAAGGAGTTTGTAAGCCATTCTGAGACGCCTTGGGGCAGTGAAGGGCGGGGTATAAATCCAAACTCTTCTTCTCTTCTTCTTCATCATCTTGTAGGGCTGCCAGCCTCCAGGTGGGGCCTGGAGATCTCCCAAAGTTACTACTGTCCTCCAGATGACAGAGATCAGTTCCCCTGGAGGAAATGGCTGCTTTGGAAGGTAGACGTGACGGCATTATACCCTGCTGAGGTCGCTCCCCTCCCCAAACCCCACCCTCCTAAGACTCCACCCCCAAATATCCAGGAATTCCTCAACCCAGAGCTGGTAACCCTATTTTTTAATTATTAGCCAGTCTCCCGGTGAGGCCTGGTGATCTCTTGCTTTTACAACAGATCTCCAGACTGCAGAAATCAGTTCCCTGGGAGAAAAATGGCTGCTTTGGAGGGTGGCCCCTATGGCTCTGTACCATGCTGAAGTCCCTCCTGGTCTCAAGCCCCATCCTTTCCAGTCTCTGCTCCCCCAAATCTCCAGGTATTTCCCAACCCAGGGCTGGCAACCCTATGAATTTGTTTTTCATCGATGTCTGGGTCCTCTCTGGGGATAGGCTAAATTTAAATATTTTGAATAAGTAAATAAAGAAGGGCAAAGATGCCCACTTTGATATTCGAGGAAAGCTGCGGGGGGGGCACAAAATGCTGCCAGGGAACAATCCCAAGAGCTTCCTTGCTCCAGGCTGGGGAGTCCTGAGTTCAAACCTTTTGAGCTTTTGACAGGGGAGGCTAACACCTTTGTACTTGAGGGATTACACACAAGCTATTTGCTGTGGCGCTCATAATGTTCGATACAATTAAGCTTTACACAAGTGGATTGAGCTGCAAAGGCAGAGTGAGGCTTTGATTTAAAAAAAGAAAAAGAGCCCTTCTGGTAAAAAAGAAGAAGAAGAAGAAGAAGAAGTCACAAGAAATGAGAAATCTCAAGATCACGTCCCATCTCGTGCCCTGCCTGGAAACATTTTCTGAGATACTAGTGCGTTCTCAAAGTTTCATAAATAAATCCCTTCCCAGAATTTCTGACAGACAGAAAAGAGAGGAGTAACTCTTTGAAGCCGCTTGCCGCATGGCTGCTGGAGGACACATCCGGATCCTTTCTGAACAATAAGGACCTATTACTATGCAAGGCCACCCATACCTGGTCTTAATAACACCTTGTAGCAAAATTTAATTTACTTCAAAAACTCCAGTTGCCATAACAACTTGGCGCAGCTGTTCATGTGACATAATGAGATTAAAACGAAGAAGGGTTTCGTGAGGTGGGGGAGGCAAGATGAGCAGGAATTCACCACGTTTCTCCCCCTACCCCAATTATTTTATTTAACCACAAGCAGCTCCCCAAATTAAAACGCTTTCTATCTCATCAAGAGCATTATTGCATACAGCATGACCTTATCTCATGAGTTTCTTTTGCTCAGTCTTTCCTACCAAAAGGAAAGGATTTCAGGTATTTTCGTATGTGACTTAACACAACCTTTTTGAGCCTTTCATTAAATAGTTATATGAATGTTTCATCCATGTTAATTAAATTTTAGATGGTTAAACCTGACTCTTCTCCTGAATGGGAACCCAAAGCACGTTACAATTTCACCTTCTCACAACAACCCTGCTGTTAAGTATGAGACTCAACAACAGGATAAGCACAACAAGTGATTTCAGCTTTATTGAACGGCAACTGTAAGTCAGGAACACACGACAAACAAGGGGAGCACAGCTCCTTCTTTTAAACTCTCCTGGGCTGTCAAAGCCACACCCACAACATGTTAACGACCAATAACAATGCAGGGATAAAGGCCAATCAGGACCTCTTTGCAACAATATCACTTAGTGATTGGGTATTTACAAATGGTTTTGCAGAAACCGACCAATGGTAATGCGACATCTGAAGAGCCACATTTATTTATTTATTTATTTTATTTATTACATTTTTACCCCACCCTCCCCGCGAACGGGCTCAGGGCGGCTTACATAGGGGCAACCATGTGCCAAGACAAAACAACTTAAAACCATAAAAACAATTAACAAATAACATACTAAAAAGTAACCATCCAGGTGCTCGACAGTTCTTCACAACCTCAGTCCAATGGCGGTGTTAGTCCCAGCGATGTTGGTCGCAGCGATGTTGCACACAGCGGGTATAGCTAGATCTCCCTCGGCTGTCCCCTCCCTCCACCACATAAGATAGTCACATTGGCAGAGGGAAATGGAGTGGCGGCTCCTACTCAAAGGCCTGGCGGAAGAGCTCCGTCTTGCAGGCCCTGCGGAACTGTAAAAGGTCCCGCAGGGCCCTGATCTCCTCCGGGAGCTCATTCCACCAGGTAGGAGCCACCACTGAAAAGGACCTATCCCTCGTGGCCACCAACCTGGCCTCCTTCGGGCCAGGGACCGCCAGGCGATGTTGGGACTCAGACCGCAGTGCTCTTTGGGGCATATACAAGGAAAGGCGGTCCCTCAGGTATGCCGGACCCAGGCCATATAGGGCTTTAAAGGTAAGCACCAGCACTTTGAAGCGAATCCGGTATGCTATAGGCAGCCAGTGCAGCGCTTTCAGCACAGGCCGGATGTGCTCCTGCCTGGGGATGCCCACCAACAGCCTGGCTGCAGCATTCTGCACTAGCTGCAGCCTCCGGATTTGCCCCAAAGGCAGCCCCATGTAGAGGGCGTTACAGTGGTCTAGCCTTGAGGTGACTGTTGCGTGGATCACCGTGGCCAGGTCCTCGCGGTCAAGGAACGGGACCAGCTGCCGAATCAGGCGAAGATGGTAAAAAGCCGATTTGGCAGTGGCTGCCACCTGGGCCCCCATAGTTAGTGCAGGGTCCAGGAGCACTCCCAGACTCCTAACCTCCGGCGCTGGCACCAACGGCGCCCCATCGAAGGTCGGGAGTGGGAGCCCCAGCCCCAGACTGGTCCGACCCAGGCACAGGACTTCCGTCTTCGCAGGGTTTAGCTTCAACCGGCTCAACCTGAGCCACCCGGCCACAGCCTGCAAGGCCCGGTGGAGATCTTCGGGGTCAGATTCAGACCGGCCGCCCAACATCAGATAGAGCTGGGTGTCATCTGCATATTGGTGACAACCCAGCCCATACCTCCGGGCAATCTGGGCGAGGGGGCGCATGTAGATGTTAAACAGCATCGGGGAGAGCACCGCCCCCTGGGGCACCCCGCATTCCAGCGAGTGCCTCCGGGACTGCTGCCCCCCTAAAATTCAGACTCAAGCTTTACATGGCAATGTATAGCCTTGATTCACTTTTCAATACACAACACATGCCATTTACTGGAAGGCTGGCCACCACCCAGTGGATATATAGCAACCCTACCTAGAGAGCTTCCATGGCACAATGTGGATTCGCACCTGGGCCTCCCAGATGTGAGGGGAGCTGTATGGCTCGGTGGTAAAGCACCTGCTTTGCAAGCTGAAGGTCCCAGTTTCAAATCCTGACATCTCCAGTCCAAATATTCTTGTTAGGAGGTGCTAGGAAAGGAGAGCTTCTATCACAGGTCCGCTCCAGACCAACATTATGGTTCTCTACAAGGCAGCTTCACATGTAAATCTGTCCAGTGGCTAATGTAGGTTTTATGTGTGCATGATTTGTGTGTTTGTTTATCCCAGAAAGGACCTAAAGTGACTTAGAACAGAAATTAAAAGTGTTCGATAACAACAACAAGTAGCCAAAGCCTTAAAACGGAACAAGGGTAAAGGGGCCTTTGTCAATGTTTCAAACCATCCTCGACTGTCCTCCTGAGCAGTTTGGCTTCACACAGCCTTCTAAAGTATGGAAGAGGGGTGCTTTCCTGACACACTGAGGAAGGTTATTAGAAACTGATTTAATTTTTATCAGATTCCACCTTTCCTCCAAGGAGCTGCAAGTGACTTACCTAGTTCTCCCTTTCTCATTTTTTCTTCATAACAACTCTGTGAGGTCAGCTAGACTGAGAGCGTGTGTTCGGCACAAAGTTACCCAGCAAGCTTTAGAGCACAGTGGAGATTTGAACTCAGGTCATAAAATGACACCTGTATCACCCTGGTTCTCAGTAAGCCTCATGTTGTCTATAGGCTTTGTCTTTCTGGATCTGATAGGGGTCAAATCACAGAGTCAGTCTGAAGCTTCGCCACATACTCTGGGTCAGGGATGGCTTATACTATTTTGTCCCATTCATACAGGATCTTTAAACCTGGTTTAGCTTCCAAAAGCAAATGGATTTAAGGCTTCACACACATAAATTATAACGCAAGCACCAATGTGAACAGTAATTGTTTAAAGCAAGGTATACTCTGAGCAGTGCAGAAAATGGGATTACTAGGTATAATATAACACAGAAAAAGCAAGATGATACAATAATAGATGATGCCTACAATAATCATTACAGAGGATGGCAGAGCTAATCAAATATGAAGATGTCCTTCTGAGCTTCAGCAATGCCCTTCCACCCTCTACACCGGATAAACAGGCCAGTCCCTTTGACAAAGAACTAATGGGCATAAGTCTGACTTCAGAAACCACAACATTCAAAAAATGGACCAGTGGGGGAACATTTCAACCTTCCAGGATGTTCAGTTGCTGACCTAAAGGTAGCAGTTCTCTTACAAAGGAATTTCAAAGGGAGATTAGAAAGAGAGAGTGCTGAATTTAAGACAATGCATCCACCTGGACTGAATCGAGACCTAGGTTTCCTGCCTCATTACCAATGCTGATTTCTCCATGCCTACTACTCTCTGCATACCGTACCTAATCCAATCACACTTGCTATTTTCATTTGCCTGCTAATGTCATTTGGCATCTGAAACCACTCCACTTTCCAATATATTGGACAGATGGACTCATATTCTAGCTATATCTGAAGAAGTGAGCAATGACTCACAAAAGCTCATACTCTGCCACAAATTTTGTTAGTCTTTAAGGTGTTCCTGGACTGAGTAAGGTGTTACTCTTTTCTCCTTCTGGACTGTCCATCCTACTAAAGTTCTAATTATAAAAATGTCCTTCTGGACATTTCTGTTATTCCCATTGCATAATGATAGAAGTGTGGGAGCCTTTCCTGACCACTTCAGGAAAGGTCATTCCAAAAGGTGGGGGCCACCACAAAGAATGTGCATGAATGAACAACTGTCAATCTTACATATTTGCAGAGAGGAGCCTTCAGAAGGCTTTGCTCAGATGAGCAAAGCTGTTATGGAAGCACATAGCAGGAGAGGTAGTCCCGGATGTATATGGGACCCAGGCCATTAAGGGTTTTATAGGTATTTTAGGTGACTGGAACATGGTAACTGATCAGTAGCCAATGGAGCAATTGCAAGATGAGCAATTGGCATGTTCTGCCTAACACCTAGTAGTAACCAGATTACTGTGTTCTGTACCAATTGGTATTGCCAAGTTGACTTTAATGGCAGATCCATGTAGAATGCTTTGCAGTAGTCTAGCCCTGAGGTAACTGTAACATGGAGCCACATGGCAAGATTGGCCAAGTCAAGGTAGGGGATAGAACAGCAGAATGCTTTTTGGCAGCTTCATTAGCTTGCTTCTCCAGCAATTGTACTGTGTATAGGCTCTTCTTGACCAAATCAGATGCCAGCTGGACCCCAACAAAAGTGGAGACCATAGACCTTCCCACCAGCATTACCTCTGGCTTGTTGGATTCAGTTTAACTCGTTCACTCTTAGCAATTAACCACAGTACTGGCTGAAGGCCTCGACAGAACCACCAGGCAATTTGGACAAAGAGATATAGAACTGGGTGGGATCAGCATATTGGGCACATTCTACTCCAAAACTGTGAGTTACTGCTCCTAAGGGCTTTACATAGTCTGCTTTAGCGGGGAGGGCAGGGTATAAATTGAACAAAGAAAGAAATAAATAAAATAGAGATTGAATAGCATGGGGGATAAGACTGAGACTTGCGGAATGCTGCTGAATAGGTCCCACACTGATAAGAACATAAGAGCCATGCTGGATCAGACCAGAGGCCCATCTAGTCCAGCATTCTGTTCATAAGGTAACCAACCAGCTACTGCAGGAAGCCCAAAAACATGAAGACTGCAAGAGCATCACCCTGCCCGTGCTCCCCAGCAACTAATTTAAAGGAACATGCAACCTCTGGTACTGGAGGGAGTTGATGTCCATCATGACTAGTAGCCATTGATAGCCCAGTTCTCCATGAATCTGTCCACTCCCCTTTAATAGCCTTCCAAATTGGCAGCCATGACCACATCCTGTGGCAGTGAGTTACAGAAATTAACTATACGCTATGTGAAGATATACTTTATTTTGTCTGTCCTGAATTTCCCAGCCTTCAGCTTCAGTGGATGGCCCTGGGTTCTAATATTATGATGTTACCTAGTATTACCAATGGCAATATGTCTCCCAGGGCAACCCTTTAACTCTGACCTGTGAAGAACAATGTAAACCAGCCTAAGGCATATCCTTCATCCTTACTTCTGCCTCCCTCAATAAGATGGCACTGTCCATGGTACAGAGGCTGCAGATAGATTTGGTAAGAATCGCAAAGAGGCACAACCTTTTTCTGCATTCAGAGATGATCAACTAAAGCCACCACCACTATCTTGGTCTCATAAACCAATCTGAAGCCAGACTGAAAGGGTTTTAGGGCAGAGGAGTTATCCAGGAAGACTTTTGAGTTGTTCTGCTACTGCTTTGGAAATCATCTTGCACGGGAAGGACCAATTAGACACTAGGCAATAGCTTGACGCATTGTTCTTCTCTGGCGATGGTTTTCTTTAAGTAGCAGATGGACAGCTGCCTGTTTTAATGACCAAAGAAACAATTAATGACACATGTCAGAGCTGGGTTCTAAGAATAGACTTAGAAGGGTGTAACGCTGCTTAAGAACATAAGAACTAAGAGAAGCCAATGTTGGATCAGGCCAATGGCTCATCCAGTCCAACACTCTGTGTCACACAGTGGCCAAAAATACCAGGTGCCATCAGGAGGTCCATGAGTGGGGCCAGGACACTAGAAGCCCTCCCACTGTTGAACCCCCCAAGCATCAAGAATACTTTCCAAAGAGTCCCTATCTATACCTTGTGGCTAATAACCACCGATGAACCTTTGTTCCATATGCTTATCTAATTCCCTCTTGAAGCCGTCCCTGCTTATAGCCACCACCGCCTATGGCAGTGAATTCCATGTGTTAATCACTCTTTGGGTGAAGTACTTCCTTTCATCCATTCTAACCCAACCGCTCAGCAAGTTCCTTGAGTGTCCACAAGTTCTTGTATTGTGAGAAAGGGAGAAAAGTACCACTTTCTCTACTTGCTCTATCCCATGCATGATCTTATAAACCTCAGTCATATCACCCCTCAGCCATCATTTCTCCAAGCTAAAGAACCCCAAGCGCTTTAACCTTTCTTCACAGGGAAAGTGTTCCAACCCTTTTATCATTCTAGTTGCCCTTTTCTGCACTTTTTCCAAAGCTATAATATCCTTTTTAACATGTGGTGACCAGAACCGTACACAGTATTCCAAATGAGGTTGCACCATTGATTTATATAGGGGCATTATGATATTGGCTGATCTGTTTTCAATACCCTTCCTCATAATTCCCAGCATAGCGTTGGCCTTTTTTATTGCAGTCACACACTGGCTGAGGACAGACTGGCAGTTTGCCCCGGTAGCCAGTCGTAGCAAAAAAAAAAAAAAAAAACGGATTAAACTATACCGGGTTTTCCCGTCCACACAGCGGGGCCGCTGCCAGAAGATACGGGACGGAGGCGCACGGGAGCATTCAGACTGCCACACCGGAGGTGTGCTATATTCGCCGTTTCCCCATTAATTTGGCTGTGGGTGTATGGGTGTATGTGCGCATGAGCGCTCACAATTTCAATCCTAAACTAAATGAGTGCTCATGCGCATAAGCGCATTTTGCCGATTTTTTTTGTGTCCTGCAATGCCGGCACCGCATTGGGCAGTGGAGCGGAGTGCAGCCAATCACACCGCTGCTGCCTTGTGCCCAACGTGGCTTCCACCCGGCTTTTCGGCTGCGCGTTCAGACTCCCCGGAAGCGGAGAAACGCGCAACAAACGCAGGCTTTTGGATTTGCGACGGCTTTTATCAGGTGTTTTTTTAATCTGGCAGTGAAGCGCAACAGCACCGGTAGGCTACGGGTGGGGGACGCCAGGCAGATGTGCCTGTGTGAATGTTCCATTTACTCCGGTATTGAATCGTTGTCGGCCCGGGTCCCTTCCCAGGGCAAATTGCCAGTCTGTCCTCGGCCACCGTCTCGACATTTTCAGTGAGTGATCTACTATGACTCCAAGATCTCTCTCTTGGTCAGTCTCTTCCAGTTCAGACCCCATCAACATGTAATTATAGTTAGGATTTTTGGCTCCAACGTGCATCACCTTGCACTTGGCCACATTGAACCCCATTTGCCATGTTGACGCCCACTTGCCCATCCTCGACAGATCTCTTTGGAGTGCCTCACAATCCTCCCTGGTTCTCACCACCCTGAACAACTTTGTGTCATCCGCAAATTTAGCTTAGGATCGCACTATTTATTTCCTACCAAAAAAGAAATCTGAAATTCTTCCACAGTTGAAAATGATATGGAGGAAATGTGGAAATAAAGTACATGTTTAATTCTTTTGAAACCTCTGTTGATAAACCTCAAGAATCTGGGAATGCTCTTGGCAGGACAGAGTCGGGAGCACCCTGTAGAGCTCAACGGGATGACTGAGCCATTGCGCACTGGAACTGCCTGACCTACATACTGCAGCTGTAGATCAAGCAGGCATTAGTAAGTGACACGGTCTATGTGCCCAGGTTGTGGAATAGAAAAGGAAGAAGTGATAATGAAGCATCAGAACATGCAGCCCTGCGCAAGGAGTGGCTCCAGAAATACAGAAATGATGCACACATTGGCTGAGTCCAGAACAACCTTTCTGTGTTTTATCTTACTATCTTTTCAGTGCCAGGCCTCAATATTTTTTTTCACCTATACTCAAATGAGGAGTTCTGTATTTTGAAGCTGTTTTTATGGTCTTCTAGCCTGTCTTATGAATGTGATTTTAGGCTTCTGTTTTTATGCCACTGGTTTGCTTATTATTGAACATTCTTATGTTGTTGATTTGATGATTTTGGCGTGTATTCTGGAATATATCTGCAAAGAGATTAAGAGGACAGTGCCTTGAGATTAAGAGTACAATGCCTTGTAGGTTCCAGGCATCAACATGTTGCGCATAAATAAAAATGTATCGTGTATCAGTGTACTCTGAATGTTTTTTTTTGTTTTAGGAAAAAACTGTGCTGCCTCTCCATAGGCTTTCTTGATGCAGCTCAGAAAGCTCAACTGTTATTTCTTTCACTCATGCCGGGGAACTCTAGTTTAAACCAGGAAGTTCTGAGCCTCTGCTAACATGATGAATGCCACTGTCTGAGTAGGGACAAAAGCAGCACATGCCGTCAAAAAGAAGAAGAAGAAGAAGAAGAAGAAGAAGAAGAAGAAGAAGAAGAAGAAGAAGAAGAAGAAGAAGAAGAAGAAGAAGAGGAGGAGGAAGAGGAGGAAGAGGAGGAAGAGGAGGAAGAGGAGGAAGAGGAGGAGGAGGACGACGACAATGACGACGAGGATGAGAAGGAGGAGGAGGAGGAGGAGATTGGATCTATACCCCGCCCTTCACTCAGAGTCTCAGAGTGGTTTACAAACTCCTTTCCCTTCCCCTCCCCACAACAGACACCCTGTGAGGTAGGTCAGGCTGAGAGAGCTCTTTCAGGAACTGCCCTTTCAAGGACAGCTCTGTCAGAACTATAGGTCATCCAGCAGCTGCACATGGAAGAGTGGGGAATCAAACCTGGTCCTCCCAGATCAGAGTCCATGCACTTAACCACTACACCAAACTGGCTCTCAGCACTGAAAATGATGCATGACCCACCCACCATGACTCTAGGGGGGCAGGGGCAGATTGGCCAATTGTGGCCACTGGGACTCTTCCTGGTAGGCCAAGAATCTTCCTCCCCTACCAGAGGTAAGAAGGGCAGCACACATCCCGGCCTGGGAAAGGCAGTCTGGCTTGGCTGTGCACTGTGTTGGCTGGGCAGGCAGGTTGACTTGGTCTCCTTTCCTTCCTAGTTTGGGAGTTGCATGGGGGTGAAGCAGAGGGCCATGGTGTGGGGCCAGAGTCCGGTGCTACTTGTTTTTCCCAGTCCACTCCTGTTGGGAGCATCCATAAGCGAAAGATGTCCATTAATGGCACAATGGATTTCAATGCACTAAAAACGGTGCAACTCTGCATCCCTGCACCAGCAGCAGCTCCCCAGCCAGTGCCCCATGCTATACCGCTGATTTTGAATTTCTGGTGATTTCAAATTGCAAAATGATTTCAAAAATCATCTATGCAATCATGTGAGGTGCTCTGTTCTGTTGGATTTTGCAGTGCCTTATTTGCAAAAAAAGAAAAAAGGAATTGTCACAAATTAGACCCATCATAGAAATCATAATCGGTTCATGGCAAACAGTTTTCACACCATCCAGGACTCTAACTAAAGGTTGTTATGGCGCAACCACTGATGTGATTCATTAAAATGTGAAAGGGTCTGAGTGTCAGGGAAGAGGTGTGGTATGAGCTGCACAACTGTCCTGGGTGCATTGCAGGCATCTATGTGCAGCCCAGCAAACAATCATGCTGACCGGAAACTAGTTAGTGTAGTTTATTTATGGGCTGACTTTCACCTAGAAGGTCTCCAAGGGAGTTTACAACACAATAAAATAGAATAAAAAGCCAGTGAATACAATAAAAATAAGTTAAAATAGAGTCAAATCAATAAAATGTCATAGTGTCAATAAAATACAGTAGTCCAATCATACCATTTCCCCTTCCACATGATTTCTTATTGATATACCTAGAATCATAGAGTTGGAAGGGACCTCCAGGGTCATCTAGTCCAACCACCTGCATAATGCATGAAAGTCACAAATACCTCCCCCATAGGGTTGCCAAACCAGGGGTCCCCCACTTTGGGGGGGGGTTTCTATCTACCACTGGCCAAATGGCCAGCGGGGGAAGCCCCGCCCCCAAGCCCCAACACCCATAGCCACCCCTCTCCCTTCTCTCTTGAAGGGCTCCCTTTAAATACACAGAGCTGGCCTTCCCCGCTCACCCGAACACCAGCTCCACAGGCAGCCTTCCCCGTGCGCTCGATCTCGAGTGGAGCTCGGGCATGCCTGGAAACACCAGCTTCCTGCTCTTAAAGGGGCAGTGTGGGAAGCTGGCATTTCCCCGTGAGCCCGATCTCTGCTCAAGATCGAGCATGCGGGGAAGGCTGCCTGTGCTTAAACGGATCTGGCATTTGGGTGAGCGGGGAAACGCCAGCTCTCTGCACAGCATTTCCCCGTGTGTGAGGGGCGTGTGGCGGGGTGGAGGACATCCCCAATGTGACGTCATCACGTCAGGGATGCCCCGCTCCTTCCAGGAACGCCCCCCAAAGTCTCCCGCTGGGGGCAAAGATGGACTTGGCAACCCTACCCCACACCCCCAGTGACCCCTGTTCCTTGCTCATAAGATGACCAAAAAAGAAAAAAAAAGCTCCAGGATCCCTGGCCAAACTGGCCTCGAGAAAAATTGCTTCCTGAACCCAAAGCAGCGATCAGCATTTCCCTGGGCATGTAAGAAAGGGCCACGAGAACGAAGCACTGAGGCAACCCTCCCTGCCCTCCCTCTCATGATCTGCCCAAGTCCACAGAATCAGCAGTGCTGCCAGGTCCCTTACAAAAGGCAGGTCTTCAGATCCATCCAGAAGGCCTTTAGCGACGCCATGTTTCAGCTCCTGAGGGAAGGGATTCCACAGTTAGGAGACAGTGAAAATGACTGGGTAGCATGCATGGCGAAAGAGTTCCTCCTGTGACCCTGAAGACCCACAGCTGGTCAGAGTAGATAATATTGACTTGGATAGATCTAGGATCAACTGTGTGTGTTCACCTGTGTTCAAGCTGTGGTCTTAGTCCCGGTCCCTGGGGACCTCCTTCTTTGTTCCCATCTGCAACAAATCTCCCAGTGAGGCAAACCCACTCACCCCACTCTCTACCTGCTTTGGCATAATTTCCCCCTCCAAATTCACAGAGCCAAGAGTTCTTTCAACTCCAGACTCGTAATGATTTTTTTTTCTTCAAAAAAACACCCTGTAGACAGATAGAAAAGTGAATAACAGTCGGGATAAAGAAGCTATTTAAAAAAGAAGGAGGAAAATGCCGAGTCAGAGTCTACTCCTTCCCCGTATGAATGGGATTAGAGTAATCATGTGGATAGGTTAGAGGCCAAAGATAAAAGCATCATATATTCCCAGAAAAATTATATTACTGTAAACGATTGGAAATTAAAAACCTATATAAATCACAATGGTACAATAAATGGCATTTGGATAGTCGCGTTTGACTGATTAAATTAGATTTCGGTCCGTGAAAAGCTTCTGGTAGAGGGGGGAAAAAATACAGTTCCATAAAATATGCTGCTACCCCTCCCTACACTTCCGTCCCTCCACTTATGAACTATGATGGCTGCTCAGGAAGCTTTTTTTATAAACCATGTTGGGTCTCTTTAAAACTTGTTAGCTGTGGATGCCACCCTCCAGGTGAGAACTGGGTAATTCTTTTCTTCTAGCTATTCGCTGGTGTCTAGGGCTGGGCAATGGTTATTTGTTCTGTTCCACAGCTTTCCTGTGCTTGACTTTCATTCCATATCCTTCTGATGATTCACTGGAATTACAGCTCATCTCCAGACTTCAGAGATCCATTCCTTTGAAGAAAAAACAAATAATTTGGAGGGTGGACTCTATGGCATCTTACCCCACTGAGGTCTGTGTCCTCCCCA
Source organism: Gekko gecko (assembly GCA_029375565.1). Lineage (NCBI taxonomy): Eukaryota > Metazoa > Chordata > Lepidosauria > Squamata > Gekkonidae > Gekko > Gekko gecko. The sequence goes on along the minus strand of JAPDNY010000011.1, from coordinate 85,379,413 downwards.
GTCTCCACCCTCAAACCTCCAGGAGTTTCCCAACCTGGACCTGGCCACCCTACCTGGCAACCTTATGTCAGCCCTGTTTTTGTAAAGATTGTTTCGAGGTGTGCCATTTCTATGTTTATATTAAAAACATTCTCAGTTACTTACAGGTCTCTCCTCTCACAGCCTCGGCCTTTCATTCTGCACAGGTCCCAACTGCCTAATTCCTGGCTCCTCTCAAGAACTACAACATTACTATAAAGATGACCATAAATTGCTCTGGTATGGGCAGTGGAAAGCATAGCTGCCACAGTGCCTTGCTGTGAAGAAAGGATACTCTGGCCTGAGGTTGCAAGTGAAAGGATCTGGAAGAGAACCCCTCTCCCGGGAGTGGGGCTGGAGGCTGGACCAGAGGCAAGCAAAAGTGAGGACAAACAAATGTCCTTTCTGCATTTGCGTGCCACTCCGGATTTTCTCAGTGTTTGATCCAAGGCAATTTAAGTCCACGGCAAAACAGCAACCAGGCTGACCACTGAAGGAAGAGAATGCAATGGAAAAACCCAGAGTAAAAAGAAGGTTGAATTCGATTTTAGTGCAGAAATGGGGGGAGGGGGACCTGGATTAAAACGAAAGTTGAATCTGATTTTAGTGCAGAATTGCTTGGAGGACACCACACCGCGGTGAACATGGATTAAAAGGAGAGGGCAGAAAGGGCCAAAGAAAATGTCCTTGATCTCCTTTGGCCGCTGGGCCCAGGTATGCTGTTAAGGGAGATTTACTCTTTTAGAAGAGAGAAAGATGTATATTGCCAGTGTCTGATTTATGGTTGCTGCGTTTTCAGAAGAATGGGATCCCTTGACCCAGGCCTCTTCATATGCAAGTATTGAATACTATAAAGCACATATACGATAGATGCCTAGCTATGCACATTGTGCATGCATCCAAAGAACTATTCACACAGTGAATCATCAGAAGGCTATGGAATGAAAGTCAAGCACAGGAAAGCTGTGGAACAGAACAAATAACCATTACCCAGCCCTAGACACCAGCTAATGGCTAGAAGAAAGACCGTGACCTGGTGGAATTTAAGGGTAGTTGTAACAAACTCCATTTCTGAAAAACTGTGAAGTCATATTACTGTAATAAGGCACCCATCAGATAAATCAGATAGTTTTTGTCCTTGATCAGTCCTGGGGCTCTATGGAAGCATATCTTGGGGTTCCTTATTGAGGCCAATGATAACAGTCATACTTTTCTGTAACAAAGTTTGCAGTCACATGGCCTATCAATCTTCTACTGCAATGGAACAGTATGTGTGTGTGTGTGTGTGTGCTGCATCTAAGGCACACTCCACACTGGGTGAAGGAACATTGTGCAGTCCAAACTCATCCCCAAATCCTCAACACAATGGTCACTTTCTGTGGCAGATGAACCTCCCTAGGTTGTCATGCAAAGTCCATGACACAACATGCCAATGTGAAAAGGGTTCCCTGAAGTTACAAGGAGAACCAATATCTATGTTGACAGACATGTTTCAATACTTCCAATGCCAACCTGATTTCTAAGACTTTTGTTTCTCAGTCCAATCTGTTGTTGTCATTAGCCAGGATAATAAAATGCACATCTTTCTTTATCATTTTATAATCCTGCTTCATGCTCAGCAGCCACGCTCTGGCTAGCCATGGGAGCAGAGAGGCAGCCTGCCAGCTGAGCTAATTAGACAATTTGCCTTTTTTGTGTCTTAGAAGAGAGTGGGGTTATATAAGCACTTCTGAGTTATTAAAACATTACTGGCAAGTTGACTCAATAGCTCTTCGGGAAGAAATTGAAATATTTATAAAAAGCCTGTTCAAACATTAAGAGCAGAACAGAAGAAGAGCCCTGCTGGATCAGGCTATTGGCTCATCTAATCCAGCATCCTGTCTCACACAGTGGCCAACCAGTTCCTTGAGGGCCAGCAAGCAGGGCATGGAGGCTGAGACTTTCATAAGGATATAAGAAGAGCCCTGCTGGATCTGACCATCTAGTTCAGCATCCTGTTTCACACAGTGGTCAACCAGTTCCTCTGGATGGCCAACAAGAAGGCATAGCCTTCCCTGATGTTGCCTCCTGGCACTAGGATCCAGAGGTTTAATCACCATGGCTAGTAGTAGTGACAGAACTATCCTCCACGAATCTGTCTAATCCCCTTTTAAGCTGTCTGTGCTCTGGCCATCACTACATCCTTTGGAGCAATTTTGACATTTTAATCAGTCATTGAGCAAAGAAGTATCCCCCCTCCCTAGTTTTCTGTTTTTTAAACTGAAAAGTTCCAGATTCACCAGCCTTTCTTCATAGATAAGGTGCTCCAACCTCTTAATCTCCAACCCCTTAAACTCCTCTGTACTTTTCCTTTTTGAGTCCAAAACCACACACAGGCTGCAGTCAGATGACAGGCTTGGCGTGGTCTGTCCATGATTCTATTTTCTCCAGAACTATTTCTTCTGGAGAGTTTTAAATAGACACACCACCCTAATCCTGCTTCACCCCATGGTTGATTGATCAGACTACTGCTGCTCAGTCACCACAGAGTGAGCGAGCAGCTTCTTCTTCTTCTTCTTCTTCTTCTTCTTCTTCTTCTTCTTCTTCTTCTTCTTCTTCTTCTTCTTCTTCTTCTTCTTCTTCTTCTTCTTCTTCTTTTTCTTCTTGTCTACTTTGGGCATGCACAGAACTGTTTATTTGCCAATGGTGGTTTTGCACATATTGCTAACTGTGAAAAAATGGCGGTCACGGAGTGGAAGCTGCAGACCTCCCAAATAGCTTGAGTGCACAACAGAGAGATCAGACAGCCAGGAATGTGCAGTGAGAACAGTTCAATACATAAACACTGGACTTTCTCCGGTGTCAGAAAAGTCAGGGGTGAGAATGGAGGGCTGATAACTGGGGAATGGAAGACAGATGTCTCTGTCTGGACATGCACAGTAAATCCAGTAGGGAAAAGGGACAACATCAGATCAGACAGCCCACCTGATTGCACACATGGACTGGAACACAGATCTATACAGGGGAGTTATAACATTAGCTGTTTTATTTTAGATCCCTTTCCTAATAATCCCAAGCACAGAGTTTGCCTTTTTCACCACTGTGACACACTGTGTTGACCTTTCCACTGAGCTATATAGTGTGATCACAAAGTCTCTTTCCCTTTCAGTCATTTCCCTATTAACGTGTGCTTAATGTTTGCATTTTTGTTCCAGTGTGCATCACTTTACACTCATCTACCTTGAATATCATTTGCCACATTGTTATCCATTCTCCCAATTTGTGGAGACAATTTCAAGCAGCACATACTTTACAATGCAAGTTAAAGAAACAGTTCCAAAACAGTTCAGCTCCTACAACAAATGTTGCATAAACAAGAAACTCACTCCCGAAAATTATACAAATTTCATGAATTGAACCATCTGTAACATGGAGAAGGCACTCATGTATTGGAACCTAGATATCCATATTGAAGGGAGTGTTAAGCCTTACTAGCTACAATCATGTTTCTTGCAAAACAGATTCCGATCTGAGTGCCTTCTGAATTCTTTGAATCTTTATGTGTGACTTGACGAGGTTCATCGAAACATGCAATTTACCTAAGAGATGTTTAGTCTGCGCAGGATTCGGATTGCGAAAGAAACCACTCCATGTTACAGAAGATTTAATTCTTATGTTGAAATTTGTATAATTTTCAGGAGTGAGTTTCGAATTTGTATATTTAGGCAGCATTTGTTGTGGGAGCTGAACGGTTTATTTAATTTGCATTCTGAAGGACGTGTTGCTTGAAACTGTCCCTTTAAGCTACATGGTGTCTGCGAACGCCTTTATGCGACTGTGAATTGTATCTTGCGAATAGCAGAAGTCATTGCCCTGAGCTTCTGTGATTGTAAGAATTTTTAAACTTGAGAATATAATAATTACCCTGAAATTGCTTAGATACTTTATTGTTTATTTGATTATATGATTTATAAACATTTACACAGAAGAAGAAAAAATAATTCTGGATGTATTGCAGTAAAATGCTTGCAGCAGCTATACACTCAGTGTTTCTTTGCCTCTATCAGCTGGTTTACACTGGGAGTCCCAGTTCTTGTAAAACCTCCAGGTGGGGCCTGGAGATCTCCTGGGATTACAGCTGGCCTGCTGGCAACAGATATAAGTTCCCCTGGGGAAAATGGTTGCTTTGGAGGGTGGACTCTGTGGCATTATACTTCATGGACATTCCTCCCCTCCCCAGGCTCCACCCCCAAATCTCCAGGAATTTCTCAACCTGGAGTCTGCAGCCCTAGCAGGGGAAGATCCTGACACCCGCCAGAGAGATTTCCAAACATATGCGCAGGGAGTGGGGAAATATTTGGCAACAGTGTGGAGGGAGCTAGAGAAGATTGTTTCCCAAATCTTTGATCAACAAAGGAAAACGGACCCAGAGAAGATGAGGATTAGAAAGACTGGGTTTGCCCACCCTGGCCTCCCAAAGGCCATTGTGAATCGGTGCCCCATCCACTGGAATCATCTCCTCTCTTCCGGAATTATCTTCCTCACACCTCGTGCAGGAGAGACAGGGTCGGACCCAACACAGCGTGTCTGTGGATTGAAGGCTTTCTGTTTGCGAAGCCCCACTTTCTTACCTCCTCCTTCTACAAGCATGGACAGTTTCAAGAGGGAATTGGATAAACATATGGAGCAGAAGTCCATCAGTGGCAATTAGCCATAGGGTATAGATGGGAACTCTCAGTCTGGGGCAGGTGATGCACTCTATTCTTGGTGCTGGAGGGGGCAGCAGTGGGAGGGCTTCTAGTGTCCTGGCCCCACTGCTGGACCTCCTGATGGCACCTGGTGTTTTTGGCCGCTGTGTGACACAGAGTGTTGGACTAGATGGGCCATTGGCCTGATTCAACATTGGCTTCTCTTATGTTCTTATGTAGAGTAGTCTCAAATGCCCCTCCCCCCCATGCTGTCCCCGGGGCCGGGGGGGGGAGGAACCTCTGAGGAACAACATTTCAAACTGCAGTGGGAAGGGGAAAGGCCAAAAATGTGTGCTCTGGCGTCTGAAATCCTTCTCCCTGTATCAACTCTGTGCTGGATCCGAGTCCCTTCAGAAATGATTTTGCTCTTTCACTGCACCCCCTTAAAAATTTATTCTGCCAGCAGTGGCAGCAAGTAAATTTTTGAAGAAAAGTAGTCCTAAGCCACCGAAGGAAAAATAACATTTGCTTAATGGTAAGAACAGAATTATAATGTAGGCTGTGTGTAGGCTGGCGGTGCAACATTATGTAAAATTACAGTCCTAGGGACAAATCCGCTCGAATATTTTTTATTAAGCTGGGCCGTGCATTCGTTGGCAGTCTTAGGCTTTTTATCTCTCATAATAATATTTCTGATGATATCTCAGCTATTCAGGTGCTAATGTGCCTTTGCATAATTGAGCGGGGGGTTGCTGCTGAGGATATCTTCACCCACAAAGTAAACGGTAGGATTTTATGTCAGAATGTATTTTTCAGGGACTTAAACCCAATGACAAACAGCTGGAGATTTTGTTCAGTGGAGCCTCTCCCCATAAATTTCTCCCTAAAGTGGGCAGAGGGTGATGATCACTTTGCGTGGGTTTCTAATGCGCAACAAGATCTTTTTTAAAAAAAAACACTAAATTCTTCTGTGAGGCCAAAGTGCGTGCACACACATGAAGCTGCCTGATTCTGAATCAGACCCTCAAGGTCCATCGAGATCAGTATTGTCCGCTCAGACTGGAAGCAACTCTCCAGGGGGCTCAGGCAAAACTCTTTCACATCCCCTACAACCTGGTTCTTTTAACTTCTGGGGATGTGGGACCCTCTGCAGGCAAACCAGAGGCTCTTCAGCTGAGCCACAGCCCCTCCCCAAGAAGGTACTTGCTGTGTCTCTGTATGATGGATTGTTCTGGTCTTGGCTCCTTCCAATTGGCCTCCACTAGGAGCAGGTCATTGGTCAATGAAATGAAACGAAGAGTTCTGCGTGCGTAGTTCTGCAAATGAGGGCCACCATAGCTTTATCACAAAGTTGTAATTCTGTCTACACTGTGGGACCTGGGCGCTAAACGTTTAGGATCTGGTGCAGTCTGATGTCCCTGTCATCTGGCTGACTCCCGGCTTGGAATCCATGAACAGTTTGCTTGCAATATCCAGGTTCTTTCCAGTCCCGAGGCAGGCAGCAGGAGAAGTTTCAGGGAAATGCTTCATGTACACACCTTTCTTCAACCTGAGACTCAGAGGCTCTGAGCAATCCTCAGCTACCCCACAGAGGAATGCCAACCTCCAGGTGGAGCCTGGGGATCTCCTGGAATTACAGCTCATCTCCAAACTCCAAATCCCCCTGGAGAAAATGGAGGCACACACAGTGGTTTGCATCCTTCATTTCCCTCTTTTAAGCATGCGAAAATCAGCCAGGAATATATGAAAGCATGAAGCTGCCTTATACAGAATCAGACCCTTGGGCCACCAGAGTCAGTATTGTCTATTCAGACAGGTCATGGTGGCTCCCTAAGGTCACACGCAGAGGTTTGACTCTTCATGATTCTTTGACTTGGAGACAGCAGGGATTGAACCTGGTACCTTCTACATGCCAAGCAGATGCTCTACCACTGAGCTACAACCCTGCTTTCTTCCAGGCGTCTTCCAACCCAAGCTATGACATCAAGTTTCCCCTGAGAGAATGGAAGTACTGCTTTGATGGACATCCCAGGCAAGGCGCCGTATATCAACACAAAAGAGCAGTTTCAAGGATGAATTCCCATTATGGCTCTTTTCGTTTGCAGCAGGCGTGTTAAAACACTTCTACGATGCGCTCTTGCGCGCACCAAATGATGAGCCTGGGCTGGCACGTGAAACCACATGTGCAAAGGAACACATTTTACAACCGTATAAAAGTCAAGGAGAACATGACAGGCATTAAATTGACTCCTCCATGTTAAACAGGGTGACCAACTGGAGAGGAGCCTGGCGCTGTTGACAGCATGACGGATCGGACCTGCGAAAGGAGTTGCAGGCAGAGGAAAAAAAGATTGAGCATTTTAAGAGGGGGGGAAGAATCGTTGATATGTACTGGTTTGGTTTCGTGTTTGGATACACAAAATTCATCGAAACACTGTAGGGCAGAAATTTGAGAACACTTCTTCACATGTGTCAAAAATAAACCACTGGCTGTATCACAGAAGTTTAGGGCTTCATATAACAAAGGGCCTCTACATACAAAATATTACTAAACTGAGTTACCCCCTTTATTTGGGGTAATGCTATGGGGCTTTTTGAGCGTTGACCTAACTCAGGGCCTTGGTATATTTCAATCTGACCCTGAAAAATAAACAATATTTTTAAAATGGGAGGAGTAGTAGATCCCCCTCGCCAAAGTTACAAATTTTAAAATGGCAGATGGGGGGTTGGAACGAAGGGGCAGACTTCTATGAAGGCCGGGTGGAGCAAAGGCATTGTGGCATGGGGGAGTTCAGGGGCCATCTTGCTAAGTGTCTAAGCCCTGGTTCAGGTTGTCCAGGCTGGGCTGTAATCAAAAGAAATCTAAAGAAGTCCCGGAGAGGGACAGGACTCCACCACTGCTTGCAGCCACAGGTAGGACCTCGCAATCCTATGGGTGACCTTGGGCCAGTCACAGTTCTCTCAGAGCTGTTCTCTCAAAAGCAGTTCTTTCAGAGTTCTCTCAGCCCCATCTACGTCACAGGGTGTCTGTTGTGGGGAGAGGAAGGGAAGGAGATTGTAAGCCACTCTGAGCCTCTCTGAGGTGGGGTATAAATCTTCCTCCTCCTCCTCTTTGTCCTCCTCCTCCTGGCTTTACTCCCAAATCTCCAGGAATTTCTCAGCTGGGATTTGTCAACACTACTTCTAAGGCTACAGCTAATTTCAGTTTCTCTGCTTCTCAGTCTCACAATGAAAACCAGGCCATCAAAATGGAAAAGTCACCTTAAAATACGACCAAGAACAGTCATGTGAATTAGCTTTACTAGGTCGGCGAAAGAAGAGAGACAGGGCATGGCACGTGTGGCATGGAAGGGGACTCAATCAGAAGCTGAAAGGAATTCCAGTCCTGGCAGATCCATCTTTCTCAACAGAGCACAATGTTGGCACTTCAAGTGAGATTGAGTCTGACAGGCAGCATAGCCCGAGGGACCTGCCCCTTTGCCTAAGCCAGGACTGATGTTCAACCCGTCCTGCCACCCTGTCTTGTTACATAGCATTTTAAAAGTTACTACAAGACCTCCCACTCTTCAGGACACCAACAAGTAGGAACACATTTTTATATATATACATTATACAGCTTTTATACACACCAGTCAGTTTACCTGAAGCTGAATCTAGATAAGACTGAGCTGATGCTGATAAGAAAACCCAAGTGCCTGAAGGAAGCTGAGCTGCCAACCTTGAATGGGAAATCACTGGTGGGATGTGTGAACAGCCCACAAGTTCTTTTTGGATCTGACTCTGCTGATGGAGAAACAGAGGAGGGCTGGTAGAAGGAGTGTCTTCCTTCAGTTACATCTAGTATACAAAATGGCTGACTTCCTGAAACCCAGAGAGGTGGCCACACTGATCCATGCTACTGTAACTTTGAGGCTAGATTACTGCAATGCTCTCTTCGTGGGATTGCCCTTAAAGACAATCGAGGAACTCCTGTTGGTTTGGAATTCTGAAGCACTTCTGCTTGCCAAGATGTGTTATCTTTCATACACCTGTCTTGCAGCAATTACATTGTCTGGCAATGTTTCTTGGCTCTTTCAAGTACTGACGTTAACTTTTCAAGTCCTTCATGGCCCGCGGACCACATACCTGAAGAATCATCTCTCCATGTATAAACCCGTGCATCAACGTTCCCCTCAACAAGCCAACTCCTTCTGTTTCCTCTTACAGGGAGCTTTGCACAGTGGTGGCTAAGCTCTGGGCTGGGAAATTCCTTTGCCAGCTCTGGGCTAGAAAATTCCTTGAGACTTTGAGGGTGGAATCTGGGAATGGTGGAATTTGAGGAGGGGAGGGGCTTCGGCAGGATATAGTGCCATAGAGTCCACCTTCCGAAAGGGGCCATTTTCTCCAGGGGAACTGATCTCTGTCGCCCGGAGATCAATTGTAATCCCAGCAAACCTCTAGCCACAACCTGGAAGTTGGCACCCCAACTGGTGGCTATTTCAGGACTTGCTTCTTGGGCACTCCAATGCTTTGGGAAACAGCCACAAAAACAAGCTGGGGTTGCCCATCCCCTGCCCCGCTTTCAAAGACCTGTACAGAGGTGTTCTTCTAAAGAATACTTCGATGAGGCCTAAAGGGGGCATTTATTATACCGACTGAAGGCTGCCTGAATAAGATCTGGCTGAACGACGTCTTATTATTCCTGGCTTGTGTTTCACACTGTTTTGACAGGCTTGTGTCAGGACAGCCCAAAACGGGAGAGCCCCCAGGGGGCTTCCAGCAAGTGGGGGGCTGGAGTTCTCCCAGAATTACAGCTGGTCTCCAGATTACAGAGATCGGGTCCCCTGAAGGAAATGACAGTTTTGGAGGTGGGAATCAATGGCATCACGTAGGGTTGGCGACCTCTAGGTGGTGGCTGGTTAGCTCCTGGAATAACAACTGGTATCCAGATGGCAGAGACCAATTGTCCTGGAGGAAATGGCCGCTTTGGAAGGTGGACTTGACAGTGTCATACCCCAATGAGCTCCTTCCCCTCCTTGACCCTCTTCACCATCACCAGGCTCCACCCCCAAAATCTCCAGGTATTTCCCAACCCAGAGCTGGCAACCCTAGCATCACATCCCTACTGGTGTAGTGGTTAAGTGTGCAGACTCTAATCTGGGAGAACCGGGTTTGATTCCCCATTCCTCCACTTGCAGCTGCTGGATGACCTTGGGCAAGCCATAGTTCTGTCAGAGCTGTTCTCTCAAGGACAGTTCTCGAAAGAGCTCTCTCAGCCCCACCTACCTGTATTTTGTGTCTGTTGTGGGGAAGGGAAGGGGATTGTAAGCCACTCTGAGACTCTGAGTGAAGGGCGGGGTATAAATCCAGTCTCCTCCTCCACCTCCTCCTCCTCCTCCTCCTCTCCATTACCCAAACTCTGCCCAGGCAGAATCCCCACATTTCCAGGAATTTCCAAAGTCAGAGCTGACTCCCCTAAGCACAGCTCACGGCCTTGGCCCTCCCTGACCTTTTGCTTGTGAACCCTCCCTCCACCTACACGTCTGGCCAAACACGTTACCTAAGCTTGCCAGCTCTGAGTGGGGAAATACTTGGAGTTTTTGAGGGTGGAGCCTGGGGAGGGCAGGGCTGGGGAGGGAGTGACTTCATCCGGGTATCATGCCACAGAATCCACCCTCCAGAGCAGTCATTTTCTCCAGGGGAACTGATCTCTGTTGCCTGATCAATTGTAATAGCAGGAGCTCTCCAGGCCCCACCTGGAGGTTGGCAGCCCTAACATTGCTTAATGCTGCTTGTGGAAGGATGTGCAGGTAGTGCATGCTTGGGCCAATGCTGTCAGGATCAGGGCATGCAGGTAGCTAAAGTATATGGTTGCCAGCCTCCAGGTGGAGGCTGGAGCTCTCCCAGAATTACAGCTAAACTCCAGGCGACAGGGATTGGTTCCCTTGTAGAAAATGGCAGCTTTGGAGGCTGGAGTCTATGGCATTATACCCCCCGAGGTCCCTCCTCTTCCAAAACTCCTCCCTCCACAGGTTCCACCCCCAGATCTAGAGGTGTTTTCTAAGCAGGAGCTGGCACCCTAGGAAGAAGAGTGGTGGTACTGTTGCCAATATTACCATAGCAAATGCCAGGAGATTTTGAGGATGGTGGATGAGGAAGGTAGGGTTTGTGGAGAAGGTGACATCAGTTCTGGGTGATGCTCTAGCAATTTCTGTGATAAAGGCCATAGAGACATGGGGGAAATTCTTAGAGGTTCACAATGGAGACCATTTTCTGGCATCTTTTCTACCACTTTTCTATCAGTTTCTCAAGGGTGGTGGATTGGGGCCAAAGGAGAGTGGCAATTGGCAACCCTAGGTGGTGAGAAGGCTTTGGAGCCAGCTAGCAGAGAAGGCCATGTGGGTGGGGGAGGGGGAGGGGCACACTGGCAGGTAGACAGGAAGGGGTCATGAGCAGGGGACAGGACAGGAGGCAGGGGAGGAGAGCCTGGGCACTTTTTACCTGGCCCACCCCCCAAACCTAGAACCAGTCCTAATTAGTTATATTTGACTTTTATCCAGTGTTTTCATGATGATTTAATGGTTTTTAATTGGGGGGGAATTTCCTGTTGTGAATGGCTATGAAAGTGTGGCTCTATAACAGTATAGAATCTGACAAAACAGACAAACAAAAAAAATCTGTTGTGGACATCTAAACTTGATTACTTTTATTATTATTATTATTATTTGTTATTGGCAATAGCAGTGTTGGAAGCCTATTGGGGAGGAAGGGGGAAGGGATATAATCTATAACTTGAATTGGAAATTGTTTTTAAAAATGTTGAATACATTCCAATAAAAATCTTGTTTTTTAAAAAAAGAAACATGGATCTATAGTAGGGAAGGAAGGAAGGAAGGAAGGAAGGAAGGAAGGAAGGAAGGAAGGAAGGAAGGAAGGAAGGAAGGAAGGAAGGAAGGAAGGAAGGAAGGAAGGAAGGAAGGAAGGAAGAAAGAAAGAAAGAAAGAAAGAAAGAAAGAAAGAAAGAAAGAAAGAAAGAAAGAAAGAAAGAAAGAAAGAAAGAAAGAAAGAAAGGAATCCATTGTGAACATCTATGATAACAAGGCTGCAAAAAATCTGCAAAAAGATTCTGTTGTGGACATCTATGAAAACATGGCTCTGTAGAAGTATACAGTCTGCAAATAAGTAAATGGCTAAATAAATGCATTTCACTAATATCACATCTTGTTTTGCATCTTTTGTTAGTTCAGACCAAGGCAAATTGCCTTTTTAAGGGAATTAGGGCAACCTTGTCAATTGATGAAACAATATACTATTAGTAGCACCCTACTGTTTTCTTTGAAAGCATCAGGTCTGGAAATTACAGAAGTCCCCAACATCATTTGACTGTGCGTAGTTTATGCATTATATATACATATATAATGCATAAACTACGCACAGTCAAATGATGTTGGGGACTTCTGTAATAAGAGAAAATATATATATGGAAGTCAGTCAAATAATAGGAAAGGGAGGGGGAACCAACTTGAAAGAGCTGGGTGATTTGATGCATTTGAAAAGGGCTTTACAATTAGACTTCTGGCGGAGCACAAAACAGGGATTGTCTGGCCCTGGAGAATGGAGCCTGCCTTCGAGTCCCCTTTTCTCAGCCGGCGAGCCTGCCTCACTGTTCTGGCCGTCCCTCGACTCTGAATGGAGAAGTTCAGAATTACGACTCCCCCCTCCCCCCTCAAATGATCCTTGACTGTTTGGTTCTGTTTGGGATTCGCTGAGACGGAGCCAGAGGACGGGGCAGAAGAGACACTGGCCTAAGCACCCTGGCATGCGGCGAAATTCCATTCTCTTCGTGCCCCGCTGCCCTCCCTTCCCCTCCCCTTCAATTTTCAACACACCCAGTGTTGTATTTTCTCTTTGATATTTTTATAAATAGATTTCTCCGTCCTTCATTTTCCAGGGCCTTGAAAGCTTCCCCTTTCGTTGCCTTCCACTCTCTCTCTCTCTCTCTCTCTGGAGGGGTTGTTTTCAGGGAGGGAGGGAGGGAAGGAGGGAGGGAGGGGATGCTCGTCTTTTCTCACAGTTGTCGTAAATCTGCAAGAGAGAATTTTAAAAAATACACATAGCATGGCCGCTCTCACAGGTGTGTGTCGGGTTACAGTGGCAGAACAATGGCTCCGTCAGTAATTGATTCCCTTGCATTCCTTGTAAGCAATTCGCAAATCCTTCATCTGTACACTTATTGAATAAATGAATTCCTCACCCATTACAAAGCCAATTACATCGTCATGAAAATTTCATTTCCAGTTGACCTCTTAGCAGGTTGCAGAAACAACAACCCCCCTCCCTCCCTTCCTCCAAGGAGTTCAGAGTGCCATACATGCACCTTTCCTCACGACCTCCCTGTGGGGCGTAGAGTTGACAACCTCCAGATTAGGAATCCCAGCCTCTAGGTGGGACCTGAGGCTCCCCTGGAATTACAGCTCATCTCCAAACTACAGAGATCAGTTCCCCTGGAGAAAATGGATGCTTTGGAGGGCGGACTCTGTGGCATCATTACCTCATCACGTCCCTGTCCTCCCCAGGCTCCACCCCCAAAATCGCCAGGTGTTTCCCAACCTAGATCTGGCAACCCTTCCCTCATCCCCTATTGGTGGCCAGGAGGACCTGACAACTCTATTCCAGATGGGGCCCGGAGGTCTCCTGGAATTACCACCGACCTCCAGCTTTGGAGGGTGAACTGCACGGCATTATACTGTGCTGAGGTCCTTCCCCTCCCCACACCCCACTCTCCCCAGGCCCCACCCCCAAAACTCCAGAGAGTGACCACACCAAGGTAGGAATTTGAACCTGGATCTCCCGAGTCTATACCACACTGGTTCTTACCATCCATCCAAATTCCCTGTCTTACAGCTGATCTGTACAAATAGCAGGGCTTTTTTTGTGTAAAAAACCCAGCAGAAACTCATTAGCATAATAGGCCGCACCCAACAGCAGAAACTCATTAGCATATTAGGCCACACCCCAACAGCACAGCTAATTAACATATTAGGCCACACCCCATGCTTTCCCTTGGCTTGCCTGGGCGCCCTGTGGCTGTGGGGGGCCCGGGCAAGCCCCGTCTTGAAGGGAAGGCAGTTTAAACTGCCTTCCCTTGGCTTGCCTGGGCTCCCCACAGCTGCAGGGAGCCCGGGCAAGCTGACCCTTGGACAGGCCAGGGAAGGCACAGGGAAGCATTTAAATGCCTCCCCGATCCTTCCAGCCTCCCCCCCCCCGGCTCGCCCACCTCAGAGTCACCGGGGGGCGGGGTCGCTCTCCAGGCCTTCTCTCTGTAGCCACGCACACAGAGGTTTTGGCTGTAGTGGGTGTGGCCAACTCTGAAGCCAGCCGGAACTCCATTCCTGTGTGTTCCTGCCCAAAAATAGCCCTGACAAACTGTACAGTGGAACAGGAATCAGATAGTAAGTGGATCATATCACTTCACACTACAGGTGGAGGAATCGTATCTGTGAATATTCCCCTACACACATTGCTCCTTGTAAATAGAAAACTAGAACAGGAACGACAGAAACATTTTCCCCTGGTGTGCTAGCTTAAAAAAAAAAAAAATCTATGGTATCCTTTTTTTGACACAGTTGAGCATTCAAAGATGATCTCCCTCAGCAGGAAGACAGTTTAGCGGTAAGGCTGCCCAGACTTCTGATCTCTGTCTGGCACCTTCCGACATGCCTAGTCCTAGAAACCACCATTCAAGTCATTTGCAGTCTTACTGAGATGAGGGCGAGGTGACAGACCTGACAGAGGTTCTCCACACGCTCTTCACTGAAGCTGCTAAACCGTATCAGGTCAGGTCAAGGAATGTCCTGTCATGGGATATCTGTCTAAGTGGAGTCTTGACAGTTGCAGGCAGAAAACTCTTTTGTCCTTTGCACCGGAGATGCTTCTGATTGTATATGCACAATGTTGCCAGCTTTTGGGTTGGGAAGTACCTGTAGATTTGGGGGGTGGAGGCTGGAGAGGGCAGGGTATGGGGAGGGACCTCAGCGGGGAATAATATCATAGAATCAACTCCCCAAAGCCACCAGTTTCTCTTGGTCATTTGGAGATCAACTATAATAGTGGGAGATCTCCAGATGGCACCTGGAGGCTGGCAACCCAAGTCTATGTTTAAATGTAGGACTTTCTGCAGGCAAATTATGTGCTTAAAGGGAAACAATTTACTGGGGTCCAGGAAAACCTTCCACTGGGTGCAAGCTCATGATGATAAGGCCTTTTTAGAGATGATTTTTAAATTACTCATGAGACTGTATGCATTTTATGGGACCGAGGGGGGCAATGTGTCACAAGTGAGTACCAGGCCCAAAGAAAATATGACTGGGCCTTGATCACATGTGGTCTTTAACATAAGGGAAGGGAAACTACCCCTGATTCCTGCGGTCCCCAAATGGTGCCTCTTGCCCTGTGGCTACAGTTAAGAAAAGTCCCTCCATCCTAGGCTTGCAAGGCCTGTAGCAACATCACTATAGAGTTTCTGGAGATTCCTAGAGCTACCTTTTGTCACTTCTAGAGTTGCCAGCCTCCAGGTCCCAGTGGGGATTCCCCTGATTTGTGGGGCTTTGATCCACCACTGGCCAGCTGACTGGCAGGGGAAACCCCACACCCAAACATCATCACATGATGCCCCCGATGTGATGACATCACTTCCGGGTGACATCAGCATGCTGGTGATGCTGCATGGTGATGCTCTAGTTTTTGGGCAAACTATGGTTTTGAAGGCAAAAACCCCATAGAGTGTTGCCCAAAACCCAGAGCATCACACACAACAGTGCCGATGTGATGATGTCACTTCTGGGTGACATCGTTGTGTCAGGGACATCATGCGTGACATCCCGCCCACCCCCAGAACACCCCCCAAATCCCCCTGCCATGATGGCAAGAGGACCTGGCAGCCCTAGTCACTTCTGAGTTGTGCCCAAAATTGACTTAGCAGCATCGGTGAAGGCGTCCCCCCATATCCTTTGCCCCAGCCAACTCCAGGCTGGGAAATTCCTAGAAATGTGGGGGCGGAGCCTAGGGAGGACAGGGTTTGGGGAGGGGAGGGACCACTACAAGGTGAGCAGCTGTCGTCTCCTGGGGAACTGATCTCTGTAGTCTGCAAATCAATTGTAATTCCAAAAGAACTTGAGGCCCCATGTAGAAGATGGGAACTCCTTCCCCCTCCCTCCATGCGCCAGTTCCCAGGCTTGGTGTGGCAACCCTGTTCTAATCAGAAAAACAACAACAACAACAATGGGCGGAGCACAGAGAGAGTCATGGCATTATGACATGTATGCAGCTGCCCTTGAAAATGGTAGCCGTGTGCCTAGTTTCCTCCTCCCCCTTGGTAGCAACGATTACAATTTACCGGTGCCCTCACATTATGTGTGCTTCCTTACAACGCCGACTGGGTCGTAGAAAATGGCTGCGGTATGGAACTGACCTTATAGCCCATTTATTTTAGCGGGAGGTAAATGAAAGAAGATAAGGGTTAACATCCCATTGATTATAGTGGTGGGCCTGGGGGAGGGGTAAGTCTCTCCGGCTGGCACTCAAAGTGTTTGGCTCAAGGGAATTCGTCCTCGCAGTATAATTATATCCTAGCACAGTTATCTTGGAGTTGTTATAAAACCTGACTCTCCAGTCTTGGTTGCCCTGCATTTCCAGCAGCGATACAAGCATCTTTCTTCAGTTCGTGAGTTTTATAAGGGGGGAATATATATAAGTGGGAAAACTGGTTTGATAATGAACCGGGAAACCACAGGCAAGTTCCACAGACTGTATATGCTTGTTTCAACCAGCATGAAAGTAACCTGTGCTCTGATCTGGAAAACAGTCCCTCTTATCTGTAAATGTCATCCAACTCATAAACTCAAGAGTTTAGCCAAATAAGGCAATTCCCATAGCAGGAGCAGCTTTTGCTTAGAAGTTCTGGGCTTTACAGACCTCTCCTGATATGAAAGGCAGGTTTCCTACGTCTTTGCTGCGGGGGCGGGTGGGGAATTTGCAAAGAAGGAAAGGTGGGGAGGCAGATAGATCTTGTAGTGATTATCGGACAACGGTTGTGCAATTTACGAGACAGGGCTGCTGAAGGACGGCAAGGAAAAGTGCCTCTTGCAGATACCAGGTTCTGGTTCAGTTGGATGAAGGAAATGGTCCAGGTTACATTTCAGACCAGACTACACATGAGATTTCTGGATGGATCTCTCCCTATTTTTAAAATTATCAATTTCCCCTCTTCGAGGCCCTGACTTTATTTGCACAGCCTAATGGTAGTCAGTCCCCTCCATGTCAATTCCCTGTTGGAAGGTGACAAGACGTGAGCCCCACGATCAATCTAAATAGTGCTGTAGGGCATGGGTAGTCCATCTGAACTCTAGGGGGAGCTGTATATTGTATACATCCATTAGTAACGTATTTTACTGTTCAAAATGTATTGAGCGCTTCTTTTTTCCTTCTATTTCTGCCTGCTCTGCTTCCTCTCTGCTTCGAAGCTGGTTTTTAAAGCCTGATGATCTCTCCATTATTGGAAAGCATAGGGTTAGTTAACGCATCTTGCCATCCTGTTGGTGCTCTAAACCTTATAGAATTCAGCTCTGCATGTTTGCTTCCCCAGTTCTGCTGACGTTAATTACCTGATCCAACTATCCGTGACCGTGGGGAGAATCAGTTTCACCCGCTGCACAGATGCACAAGTGCCTGAGAGGCTGAAGGAAACAAAGTCCCACCACAGGGCTTTTTGGCAACTTAGAGTTGCTGAGCTGGGAAATTCCTGGAAATGTGTGCGGGGGGGGTGATGCTTGGGGAGAGCAAAGTTTGGAGAGGAACCTCAGTGGGGTACAATGCCCCCTCCAAAGCAGCCATTTTCTGTAGTCTGGGGAATCGATTGTAATTCTGGGAGATCTCCAGTCTCCACCTGGGCATTGGCAACTCTACAACTGCTTGAGTCAGGCTGTTGAGTGAGGTAGTCATGGCTTGAGTCATGAATGAGTGGGATCCAGATGAGATTTCCCAACGGCAGAATAGAACTGTTAAGTATGAGACTTAACGCAGGAGGTAAGTTCAAAGTGATTCAGCTTTATTTAGCTCCAAGGTTTAGACCAGCTAAGGGTTAGACCAGCTAGACCAAAAACACAGTCACAAACAGTGATTTATATACAATCCTGGCTGAGGTAGCCACGCCCACAATAATATCAATATCCAATAACAGTTATGCATAACAGCCAATCATAAATCACAGATAATGTCCAATCATATTTCATGTCAATAACCAATCACAGATGTTCCCACCATAAGCCCTTTGATTGGGCAATACTGTATAGCATTTCCGATCCACATAATGAGCACCTGCTCAACTTATGCTAGCCTTATGTCTATGAAGACATAACAAGAACTTTCCTACCTTCCCCCTCCCATTGCAGCCCACTGATCTCCAGCGAATGCTGCTTCGGAGGAACAGCGTCAGGATCTGTAGCAGGAAGGGGGAACTGGCAGAAATTCCCAGTTTAGTCTGGATCCACTCCAAGATGTTTGCCTGCCAGACATGTTCTCCCGTACAAACCTACCCACTCCGGTCATCCTCAGAAGCCCTGCTTCGGTTGCCCCTGCCACCTGAGGCTAGATGGGTAGCAATCCAAGTGAGGGCCTTCTCCGTTGTGGCACCAAAACTCTGGAACTCTCTCCCCAGGGAGATTTGTCTGTCTCCCTCCATCAATGTCTTTTGCCAGCAGGTAAAGACTGTCTTGTTTTATCTGACATACCCCCAATAACGTTTATTGGCCTTCCTCCTGGTATTGTTTCATGATGTGTCTTTAACTAAATTTTGTAATTCTAACTGTAGTTTTACTTGTTTAAATGTTTTGGTGTTTTTATGCTCGCTGCCTTGTGGACCTGGATTTGAGTGGAAAGGCAGCACAAAAATGTTTTAAATATAAATAAGTAGAATAAATATTCAAACCTTAAAGCATGGGGAAAATACATATACAAGTGTTTTTATTATCCTTGAAAAGATGATTAATATAATTACAAGGTTACGTGTCTACATCTAATTATGGGAGTATGATGTCTATACCTTTAAAATGTGAATTTTTGAAAAAAAGAAACTCCTCTCCACATAACAATGCTAGTGGAAATGAGGGACGGTGGGGAGGAAATGGGATTTCCGCTCTCCCCTAAGTCCTCTTGTGTTAGACATAGGCATTGTGTACAGATGCCGTACCGCATACATACCCGATAGAAATGAGTCTGCAGGAACCAAGTACAAAATATGAAGACTGGAAACTGCTGACCAATATATATGGTATGAAGACAAATTTTATTTGGGGGGGAATGAAACTGGAAACAATCATTCATAACTGCCTTCCGTGAGAAAATCAACCCAGCAATCCATCCCATCTATGGAATGGGGATCTCCTGATAGGGATGCCAAACTCCAGGTGGTCCATCAACAAATATACACATTTCACAAGTTACCTGTAGACAGAAGTCTATTGAAACATGGTAACATTACATCAATAAATAAAGTAGAATTGGTGACCACAATTCAAAGATAATGGCCACAATAATGGTAACAAACAACACAAGACTCCTCTGAATCCTTGTTTGTGGACTTTGAGGTCCTTTGGACACTATTTGTTGATGGTCTACCCTTGCGTTTTTGTTCCTTTATACATTATTTACACTTGGGGTCCCTATAATTTGGTTTAACCTCCAGGTGGCGGCTGGAGATTTCATAAGAACATAAGAGAAGCCAATGCTGAATCAGGCCAATGGCCCATCCAGTCCAACACTCTGTCACACAGCGGCCAAAATATACCAGGTGCCATCAGGAGGTCCAGCAGTGGGGCCAGGACACTAGAAGCCCACCCAATGCTGCCCCCTCCAGCACCAAGAATAGAGTGCATCACCTGCCCCAGACTTAGAATTCCCATCTATACCCTGTGGCTAATAGCCACTGATGGATTTCTGCTCCATATGTTTATTTCCTGGGACTACAACTGTTCTCCAGGCAACAGAGATCAGTTCACCTGGAGGAAATAGCTGCTTTGGAAGGTGGACTCCATAGCCTTATACTCCTCTGAGGTTCCTCCTCTCCCCAAACCCCACCCTCCCCATGCTCCACCCCTCAAATCTCCAGGTATTCCCCAACCCAGAGCTGGCAACTCTGTCTCCTGAAGCTTCATTTGAGAAGGGGTGGGGGGAGGCAAGCGCAGTGCTTTGGGGGACTCTACATCCATCCTCAGAGCTAATCGTATCTATTGCCCTGTTAAGTACTGGGTTCAGATGCGTGATTCCAGCTTGTAGTTTATTTTCAGCTCAGAAGTCAAGACAAACTAGCCGGTCCCAAAGCCAGCTTTTATCCGTGCAGCACCCAACACCCAACACACCCCCACTCTCCGTGATTGGCTGTTTACAGTATAAGAATTCCCATACGTTAACTCTAGGATCTGGGCGACCCTATTGGTCCTCCTTAGGATCTGCAGTGGCTATTGTTTTGACACCCGAAGGTGCGCTAGACTGCATGGTCTTGCTAGTGCTGGTGTGGCCATTTTGGTTCATATTAATACACAACATACCCCAAATAATCTTGATTTTCCATTTTAATTACTTTCTTGGTCTCTGAAGATTACCTGTTTCTTGTTGCAGAAGACTGGCTGACATGGGCACCAAATTTAGATTTTTTTTTTTTTAAGTCTGTTCACAGCTCTTCTGATAGCTGTGTATGGAAGAAGATCCATCACTTTTTCATTAAGATGATATTGCTTTTTTTCACTTTTTTTTTTTACAACCGAGCCCTGTTTGTGCTCTGGCGCCCAGCTGCTGCTCTTCCAGACACTGTTAGTGGCTGCGTCCTCCCCGGAGGGGAATAACTGGAATATTTCTAATTTGTTAAAGATGACCAGTTAAGAGAAGATGACATGAATGGGCAAGAGTATCAGAGCAGCGTTTGTTGTTTTATCTGAAGTGACTCATTCATGCCGAGCCCCGATGCAGATGTGTGTGCAGGTTTTTATCATCTTTAGGTGCTCTCAAAGACTTAGGTCCTCCAGCCAGACAACTAATATCTCAGGCTGGCTCCACTTCAGAACAAGACACGAGGCCTACAGTCATCTTTTGTGATACCAACATGAACTGGTTTATCTCTAAAAAAATGCCATGCTCCCTCTAAGCTGTGGAGTCTTGTGAGCAAAAATTCTACTGTGTGAGCTACTGGCATTAAAGTCGTGAGTCAGTGATTTGGCTACTGCATGAATTAGTTTGCACTGGAGCCTTCCTGAGCTAAGACAAAAATGTGTGAGCCGGAGGCTAAAAAACTGTGAGCTAGCTCACACTAATTCAGCTTAGAGAGAACACTGGGGGACCTCTAAGTGTCAGGGTTTTACAGTACACAGTTGCTTAAACTCATTGAAATCCATTGTTCTAGACTGGAGTAACCCAGCATAGAATTGTACAGTTAATATAATAGATCATGTCGTATTTATTATCGGACAGGTTGTGTTGTACATAATGTGGTATCTATTGATTTGTGCGGGAGGCAGACACAATCTGAGGTGCCTCTGTGCTTCATTATGTACTATTCAGGAAGTACGTTGGAAACCCAAAGCTTAACCCTATGCTGTCCAACAACGGAACTCATCTTCCAGCCAAGCTTAGCTCCCTCTGTGTCCTCGACATGAAAAACGGCAACTAACTACTGCTGAAAAATGCACCAAGACACAGTAGCAATGTTGTTATTATTAGGGCTGCCAACAGGCGGAAGGCTTTTGAATGCCCTGACATTCTAGCTTCTCCTTCTGTCTAATACATTTTTATCCCTCTTTTCTTCCAGGCAATGGCTGTGATCTTTCCTTTCCCATATTATCCATACCTAACCATGAGAGGCTGTGATCTTTCCTTCCCCATGTTATTCACCCAACAACCATGGGAGGTGGGTCAGGCAGAGAGGGAGCCACTGGCTCAAAGTCATCCAGCAAGGTTCAGGATTTGAACCCAGGTTTCCCAGATCTGTCCAATACCCTTACCATTAAACCCACCAGTCATTGGATACTGCACTGTTCTTTTCTTATAGCAATCCTTTAGAATTGGATTTTCTTGTGCAGATAGGCTGATCCAGTTGTGGAGGACCCATTTGCCTAGATCCCTATCTTCAGGTGGCTCTCTTTCTGTTTCACCTAGCTTTAGACCCCCTTGGGTCCTGCAGGCCTCTGATATGGAGAAGGGAGAAGGTTCTAATCACGTTATTCCTCCATCTCTCTTCTGCTACGGAGAGGGCTGGTACTGCCCCACACACTTGCCTACAGTCTGGCCCCGATGAGGGCGGTTGCAGTGAGCTGCACATGCCCAGTTGGTCCTCCCAAACCCTTGTGAGAAGAGAAAGTCTCTGGGGAGCCAGGAGCAAGGTCAACCAATCAGGAGGCTTTCCCCCACCCTGCCAAGTCTTCCCCAGCCTTGGGCTGGTATCAGCTAAACATGGCGGTAGCAACAGCTGGGCCTGCTCATTGGGGAGGGCCATACAGACAACTCAGCCATTGTGTGGAAGGAGGGTTCAGGCCAGCATGCTTGTGCCCAGGAGTCACCATATGGATGGCTCATAGCTGATTTGTTTTAAGAACTGAAACAGAATGGCCCCCAGATTTGGTAGTGTACGTATGCGGGTGAGTCATAAGCAGGAAGTGTTTCAGTAAGCATTTTATGCTGTATTGTTCGATGAGAACTTTGTAGATTGTTTAGAAAATAGTAGGATCTGTGTTCAAAGTAAATCTGTGAGTGTTCATCTACTCCCAAACTTTCTTTGCAGCCATAAGGTATAGTAACTGGTGGTGGTGGAAAGGGCTGTCAAGTCGCTGCTCACTTGTGGCAACCCTGGAAGGTTCTCAAGCAAGAGATGTTCAGGGGAGGTTTGCCATTGCCTGACTCTGCACGGTGACCCTGGACTTTCTCAATGGTCTCCCATTCAAATGCTAACCAGGGCTGGTCCTGTTTGCTTCCAAGATCTGACAAGATTAGGCTAGCTGGGGCCATCCACGTCAGGGCATAGTAACTGTTGCCTTTTAAAAAACAAGGAACCTCACTGGAAGGAGGAGGAGGAGGAGGAGGAGGAGGAGGAGGAGGAGGAGGAGAAGGAGAAGGAGAAGGAGGAGAAGAAGAAGGAGGAGAAGAAGAAGGAGAAGAAGAAGAAGAAGAAGAAGAAGAAGAAGAAGAAGAAGAAGAAGAAGAAGAAGAAGAAGAAGAAGAAGAAGAAGAAGAAGAAGAAGAAGAAGAGGAAGAAGAAGAGGAAGAAGAAGAGGAAGAAGAGAAGAGATTGGATTTATACCCCGCCCTTCACTCGGAGTCTCAGAGTGGTTTACAAACTCCTTTCCCTTCCCCTCCCCACAACAGACACCCTATGAGATAGGTGGGGCTGAGAAAGCTCTTTCCAGAATTGTCCTTGAGAGAACAGCTCTGACAGAACTATGGCTTGCCCAAGGTCATCCAGCAGGTGCAAGTGGAGGCGTGGGGAATCAAACCCGGTTCTCCCAGATTACAGTCCACGCACTTAACCACTACACCAAACTGGCACTATATGCCCAGAATGTTTCCTGTTTGAACCACATTAGTGGAGGGGGGAAAGAACAGTAGTAGAAACTACAGATGGTACCTGGTGTTTCAGATTCTGAACAATAACTTTAAAAGCATCTCTCTCACGTGTGTTGCTAACACAAGCGAGAGTTGCACGGTCTGAATGGATGAATGCTGATGATAGCTTGAATAATCGGAAGCGTGTGGACCCAAAGTACAGGTCTATCTGCCATCTGTTTGAACTCCTTCCACTTTTGTCAGCATTATTTAAAAACAGATCAATGAAGGTTTCCTCACAGGAGTGGGGGGGACTTTGTCATCCACTCCCAAATGGACTAAATTAATTAAACGGCTGGAGCCAAATCTATGGCCCTCTTTATAGATATTGTTTCCTTTTTTGAAGGATTTGCAATCCCCGTCGATTGGGAAGAGACTTTGCCAAAAGGATCAAACAGAGACCGGCTTTATTGAATTATGAATGCATGTCTACAGACGCATTACAATGCGTGGAAACCATTTGGCTCTGCCTGTCTTTTCTGATGAACACACACATTCAATATTTTGCCGTTTTTCGCCAGGAATGCTGGTGTCAGAGTTCTCGGCAGCCTGACCTGTAATTGGAGGGTCATCTGCCCATGGTGTTAATGTGTCGGAAGACTGATTCATTGTGATGGGATGCGCTTGCCCCGACCCTGAGTCGTTGTTGCCCCCCCCCTTCATGGGCTATGTATGAGGCAGTCTTTGATTTGCAAAGAGGGAGGGTGTTTTCCCAGGCCAAGATCTTGTCAGCAATGGTGAAAAATTTATTTGTCTCTCTGTGCTACCCTGCCACATTAACTGGATGCCACCGTTATGTTTAACAGGAGATTCAATCCAGCAACAGGTGCCGATATTTTGGACACGAAAATAAGGATACCTCTGTTTTCACATAAAGGATTGTTTCACACACATACACACACACACACATGAAGAAGAAGAAGAAGAAGAAGAAGAAGAAGAAGAAGAAGAAGAAGAAGAAGAAGAAGAAGAAGAAGAAGAAGAAGAAGAAGAAGAAGAAGAGATTGTATTTATACCCTGCCCTTCACTACCCAAAGGAGTCTCAGAGCGGCTTACAAACTCCTTCCCCTTCCCCTTCCCACAACAGACACCCTGTGAGGTAGGTGGGGCTGAGAGAGCTCTTTCCAGAACTGTCCTCGAGAGAACAGCTCTGACAGAACTACGGCTTGCCCAAGGTCACCCAGCAGGTGCAAGTGGAGGAGTGGGGAATCAAACCCTGTTCTCCCAGATTAGAGTCTGCACACTTAATCACTACACCATATATATATATCTAAGAGCAGCTGTTTTGGATCAGACCAACAGCCCATCTAGTCCAGCTGTTTCACACCAACCAAGTCGCCATGGAGGACCAATGAACAGGGCACAGAGGCCATAGCATTTCCTTGATGCCGTCTCCTAGCACTGGTATTCAGAGGTTTACTGCCTCTAGATGTGGAGGGTCCCTGTAGTTACCACGGCTGGTAGCCCTTGATGGATCTCTCCTTCATGAATCTGTCTAATCTCCTTTTGAAGCCACCTACACTAATATTCATCACTACATCCACTGGTGCTGAATTTCACATTTTAAATACTTACTGAGTTGAGAAGTGCATTGCTCATAAATTCATTGGACCATCTCGCCTGCTGTGCCCAAACATGACAGCTTTTCCCATCAGAGCAAAGCCTTCTGAAGGTGCCACCTTGCAGAAGGGTTAGATTGGCAAGAGCCCATTCTCTTTGGAAGCTCCCACCATGCGAATTGCAGAATTTTGCAGAATGTGCTAAAGGAATATTCAGAAGGGCATTTTTATAAAGGGACTGAACCATAGTATAATGGAACAGCTCCGGAGACCACTTCAATGAGGGATAGTATTGTATTCAAATGCAATGTTTATTGTTGTGTTTTCATTGCCCTTTCTATCACTACGTCTTCTGTTGTTGTAATCCCATTTCTTGATTATGGCAGACAGCTTTTTGTTGCCTTAGACAGGATTTTGGCTGCATTGTTTTCCAGTTCTGTAATCTTAATCCTACTGCTCTGCACATCAGAGGTCCTTGTTATCTGATAGGGAGATATTTCATAATCTGCCTTGATTCTTAGTCAGAAACGTGGGCTATAAATGAAGACGATGACTATGATGATGATATGCCATCTCTGATTTGTATATGCTGGTACACCCGTCTCTTTGTCTTGTTGAGATAAACAGTGGCTTGGGTCAGTGCCAAGTCTTGGTGCAGGAGATTGCTAAAGCCACCCTCCCTTTGTGCTGCAAAGTCAGAGTGTCAGACTAGGATGTGGGAGACCCAGGTGCAAATCCCCACTCTGCCATGGGAGCTCGCTGGGTGACCTTGAGCCAGTCATGCACATTTTCAGCCTAGCCTACCTCACAGGGTAGTTGTTATAAAGATCAAATGGAAGAGGGATTAATGTCGTTGTAAGCTGATTTTTTTTACCCCACTTGGGAGTAAACAGGGATATGAATGAATTGATATTATATTGACAAATAATTTAATTTGAAAGATATGGGGTACTCCTTCCCTGGTGCTCCCAACATCAGATTTGTTTTAGCCCTGGGAGGAGAAAGCCCAGATGACATTTGGTCCAGCCATGCTAAAGGAAGTCCCCCCCCTTTGTTTACTTTCTCCTTCTACATGGGGGCTGCTGAGAAAGTCTGAGAGGGAGGGGCCAGGCAATGGAGCACTGCAACAAGCTTTTCTGCACTTTTTCTGTTTGGGATTCTGCTGAAGCAAGAGAAACTGATGTCATTTCAGTTAAAGTAGCCCGGGAGCATTGTAACATCTTGGTTCAAAAGAGACAGGAAAATGCAAAAAAAAAAAAAGGAAATGAAAATTCAAGCAAGGACTCACTTTATTTCTGCTGCCATACATATTTGCAGCATAATTTTAAAAAAAGGTTCGGACATTTTAGCTTCTGCCTCAATCTACTTGGATGAGCCAAGTCTTGTTTTTAATTCCAAGATAAATGTGATCTAAAAGTGACATTTTTTTAAAAAAAATAAATTTTTATTATGATTGGTTTGTCACTGGGACATTTTTAAAATGGTTCTTCAAAGAGCTGATTGCTCACTATCATTAATAATTAAGTCAAAGAACCACGAGTCTTCCTCTAACAATCCGATCGCCGTGTCTTCAAGCTGGCACAGCAAATGCAGTTCTGCCCTTAAGGGATGGTGTCAAAAGTGGAATGGTGGCCAGAATGGTTCTTAATCCCTGCCATGTATTCTGCAGAAATCAATACTGGATTGATTTGCAACAGGAATTATTTCTCAGAATAGCCAATACAATTGGCATGGAATGCAGTAAAAGAGAAATATAGAAATGGGAAAGATGATGTAGAAATGGAAAAGATTACTGATATGGAGAATGATCCCATTAACAACTTCTAGATCCTAAATCCCTAAAATATTAATCAATTTAATAGAAAAATTCATGAACCATTATTGTTATTTCTTATATGCTACTCTTCTTTTAAGAAGTTCAGATACAATTTGTTTCCAGCCTTCTACTGGGCTCTCATCCACACCCAGGGCTGCCACGAGCCACCACCGGCCTCCAGACAAAGATGTGTATCCAACCACCTGCAGACCTTGTAAAGCTGGAGCTGCAGAATTTTCCTGCTTCCCACTCCTGCTACATCTCACAAGCCTCCCCAAATTTTTGTTCCTGAGGAGGCCAGTCGATCTTCAGAAAAAAACAAAAGAGAGGAAAGTGGATGCTGGCAATGGGAGGGGGGATCTTCAGAAATCACCACCCTCTCTTTCACAAGTGGAAATGGTGTCCCATTGGAGGAACTGCACAGTTGGATAGATGCCAAAGATTCTCCTTCCTCCCACCAAGACCCAATCCAAACAATATGTGAAGGCCCATCACATAATTTGCGCTGCCACCCTGAACACACCCAATCTTGTCCAAAGAAGAAGAGCCCACCACCTCTCAAGGAAGCCTGTTCCACTGAGGAACTGCTCTATCAGAAAGTTCTTCCTAATGTTTAGCCAAAAACTCTTCTGATTTAATTTCAACCCATTGGTTCTGGTCTGACTGACTGGGGCAACAGAAAACAACTCTGTACCATCCTCTATATGACAGCCCTTCATGTACTTGAAAATGGTTATCATATCACCTCTCAGTCATCTCCTCTCCAGGCTAAACATACCCAGCTCGTTCAAACTTTCCTTGTAGGACTTGGTCTCCAGCCCCCTCACCATCTTCATTGCTCTCCTCCAGACATATTTCAGCTTGTCTATATCCTAAAAAAACAACAACACCAGAGTCTCCAGAACTTTGTTCCCCTACTGCCTCTTCTCTGGAGGGAAGGCAGCATGGCCTGATCTTCTCAGATCTTGGTAATTAAGTAGGGTCGATACCAATGCTCCCTGTAAGCCATGGAGTCTTGTGAGCAAAAATTGTACTCTGTGAGTTACTGGCATTAAAGTTGTGAGCCAGCGATTTGGCTACTGCAGTGATGGCGAACCTTTTAGAGGCCGAGTGCCCAAACTGCAACCCAAAACGCACTTAAGTATCGCAAAGTGCCAACATGGCAATTTAACCTGAATACTGAGGTTTTCATTTAGGAAAAACAACTCATACAGTAACATCTTTTGTCTTAAAAGAAAAACATGAGGTTGGTAAGCCAGGGGGAGAAAAAGATAAGTTGCCTCACTAGCAAATGTAGTTACTGATTATTAGTACACAGGTTTAATAAGCACACTGCTTCTGAAGTGTAAAGCTCTAATAGGGATGGCCATTTGAAAATACAATTTAAGCCAAGGGGTTGTAAAGAAGAAGAACAGAGAACCAACCCAGTGTTTTAAGACAGCCTGGCTCTCTCTCTCTGTCTCTGTCTCTGTCTCTGTCTCTCTCTCTCTCTCTCTTTCTCTTAAAGGTGCCACTGGACTCTTTGCATTGCTACGGGGGGCGGGGTGAGAAACACACAGATCTGCCATCACAGAGAGCTTTTACCTAAATAAGTCTTGGAGTGATTTCCCACAAGCTGTTGTTTTGTGCTCCCTCTTCCCTTTGCACCGATCATGTCAATGTTACACCATGTGCTGGGCGGTGGCATTTTGCCTCGCAGTTTCACCCAATTCCCCCTGTGTTTACTCAATCCTCAAAAACCAGGATTGAGACGCTGGGGAAATTGGGCGAAGCTATGGGGCAAAATGCCACCGC
This sequence comes from Gekko gecko, assembly GCA_029375565.1. Taxonomy (NCBI): domain Eukaryota; kingdom Metazoa; phylum Chordata; class Lepidosauria; order Squamata; family Gekkonidae; genus Gekko; species Gekko gecko. The sequence continues at coordinate 85,350,938 of JAPDNY010000011.1, read as the reverse complement.
CCAGCACATGGTGTGAAATTGGCACGAAGGGAAGAGGGAGCGCAAAGCATCAGCTTGTGGGAAATCACTCCAAGGCTTATTTAGGTAAAAGCTCTCTGTGAGGGCAGATCTGCGTGTTTCCCCCCGTAGCAATGCAAAGAGTCCAGTGGCACCTTTAAGACCAAGGCTTATTTAGGTAAAAGCTCTCTCTGTGGGCAGATCTGCGTGTACGGTGGGGCAAAGGGAAGAGCAAGCGTGGAGCAGCAGCTTGTGGGAAATCAGTCTTGATTGGTCTTAAAGATGCCACTGGACTCTTTGCATTGCTACCTGGGGGGGCACACTTAGCACAGCCCTGTGAAGACAGAGGGGGGGTCAGGGAGGGCTTCCTGGGGGCCCGCGCTGTAGCACGGACCTGTGAAGATGGGGTGGGGGTCAGGGAGGGCTTCTGGGATGGGAGATGGGCAGGCAATGGGCTGGCAGGTGGTGGAGGCCCAGAGCAGGGAGGAGTGGAGGCGGAGCCTTATGGGTCCTCCGGTTGCTGGGGTGATGGCACGCGTGCCCACAGAGAGGACTCTGCATGCCCTCTCTGGCATACGTGCCATAGGTTCACTACCACCGGGCTACTGCATAAATTAGTTTGCTCTGGAGCCATCCTTCCTGAGCTAAGACAAAGATGTGTGAACCAGAGGAACAAAAAACTGTGAGCTAGCTCACACTAACTCAGAGGGAACACTGGTCGATACTCGGATGGAAGACCACCAAGAAAGACTCTGTGGAGAAAGGCACTGGCCTTGAAAGACCCTTGCTGGGGTCACCACTAGTCAGCTGTGACTTGATGGCGCCTTTTACACACCCTGCCCCTTGTCATAACTTTATGGGAAAGTAGGAGAGTAAAGATGTCCACATCTTTAGACATCATTCATTGTTGATTACTCCAAATACTCATTGGCTCCGGTGCATGTTGCATGATATATGACCATTTTATTCATATTCTTATGCTCATGGCAAGTGTTTTAACATATGGATTCTCCTGACTGGACATAAAATTTCCACTCAGCCAATTCATGTTCCTAGAGGCATTTTTCACTGGCAATGGAAACGCTCTGCTTAAGCAGTGGTATGTGCATGACAGTCAGTGCTGGATGTTACAGCCCGAGTATGGAGAGCCATAGAGATAAAGTAATGCAAACCATCAGTCTATCTCTGTGTTAGATATTAGCTGGATCGTGTTAAGTTGATCACATTAGTATCGCAATATTTCCTCTAAGGGTATCAGGGGTCATTAATAGGATTTCCCTTGTCATCCATAAAGAGACCCTGTGAAATATGTTGTGCTGGGAGATATTATCGGACATGAGGTCACCAAGGGAACTTTAAGGGGAAACAGACATTTTTATACCTGACATTCACAAAGTCTAGTCTATCCACTCCATCAGTAAAGGCCACCCGCTGTATTCTTGGAGCGCCTCTCTTTGCTGAACAGTGGCCCTAGATCAGAAGTACGTTTGGCGAGACAAACTGAAACCCTTAAAAAGCTGATAATTTCTAGCAGTGAAAGACGGTGTGGTGTAGTGGTTAAGATTGGCAGACTCCAGTCTGGAGAACCGGGTTTGATTCCCCACTCTTCCATATAGAGCCAGATGGGTGACCTCAGAGCTCTCTCAGCCCCACTTCCCTCACAGGGTGTTTGTTGTGGGGAGAGGAAGGGAAGGTGATTGTAAGTTGTTTTGAGACTCCTTCAGGTAGAGAAAAGCGGGGTATAAAAAACTCCTCCTCCATCTTCTGTTAGAATGTAGGAATAGGCCTGGGAGACCAAATCCTGACTCAGCCGTGTAGCTCACTGCGTAAACTTAGGCCAGTTACTCTCTCTTGCTCTCAGACTAACTTTATGGGATAGTAGGAGGGTAAAATGGGGGGAGGGAGACACATCATTTTGATGTATTTGGGGGAAGGGTGGGATAAACACATGAAAAATACATTTATGGATCACATATGTTTACATAACATCAAATATATTTGCATATCATTTGCACCACCATCATATTTATATTCCATGCACTACCTCTATCTGGTACTCACAGCAGCTGCGTACGTTATATAACCCCCCCCACAAAATATGAAATCCCCTTTTCTTTACGATGTGGATGTTTCCCCCTTTTTCTTTTAAGTAAGTCTGGGAACGAATCTTTTGCAACACCTTGGTTTAAATTTGGCAAAGATTCTTTGGGGGGCTAGATGCGGCGATTGGATTTCAATTGGCCAGCCCAACACTATACTGCACTGAATAAGCCTTTCCTATGTATAGTGCCACGTTTCTGGCAGCCCAGACAGCCGGACTAAAAGCTCCTGGTTCTCAGTCTCCCATTTGTCCTCTGCATCAGGCGATCACTTTCCGTTTCCCTTTTGTTGGCACCAAACCAAAGTTCTCTCTGGAGTTAAAGAATGATGATGATTAACCGTAAGGATCAATATTTCCTTTCCAATAGACTCTGATTACCCCTCTAGTCCTCCTGGCCAATGGTTATCATATCTACTTGGGCAGTCAAGGTTTAAAGGGAAATGTTCATTAACCTTGCATGTGTTATGTGCCATGCAGATTCCATTCAGGCATCGGAGCTTTATGTTTCCCTCTGTGCCTGTGAATTAATGTCAGTCTCACTATTGGTACATGACTAAGGGAGGGGAATCCATCAATCAGAATGACAACCCATAGGCAGGGGAAGCTGCATAATGATGTGCTCATAGTTCAGCTACTTGTAGCCGAGTTGTGCAAGTGCTTTTCAGCAAGGAATAGGATCTGTCGGTCATACAGGATGCTGTATGCGCAAAATGCCAACAGGATGAACTTGGTTGTGGAGTGCATGCCCGGTGTCAGTGGCAGCGAAAGGTATTTCCCTGTTTCCTACTTTCATGCATCCTATTTTGCCCCCATTTTGTTTGCGAGGGCCTCTTGACACCCAGAAACAGAGGGGTTTTTTGTTGATTGTCGTGGGAGAGGGAAAGCCCAGTCCTGTGACTTTTATGCCACTCAGACTTGGTTGGATACAACCCGCGCGTTTTTCCTCCACAACTGCTGCTTCTCTTTTCCTGCATACGGTTTGCAATTATTTTGATCCCTCACCTTGACCTTCTCTGAATTGTGACTGAATTTTCATTTACTTTGTGTGATTTTATGGTACCGATTCCTGACAGTTTTATTGTGCTGTTCTCATTTCTGTACTGAGTGTCGCTGGGAGGGGCGGTATATGATTGTGTACATAAATAATAAAGAAATAATGCCCCGGTCAACCCATGCTGGAAAAACCAGATGATTGGGGAACCTGTTTCTCAAGGTTAGCAAGCATGTTAATGCGTCTTACAATCCTTATTTAAATCTCCCATGGGAAGTTATGGACTTCCTGATGCGTTTAGAATATTCTGAAGAAAGGCAGGTGGTCACAAGAGGCGGGGCCTCCTCTGTGGCGGTGCCTCCATTTTGCGATGCTGTCTCCTTTTTCAAGCACTCATCCCAAATGCTTTTGGTGCCAGATAAAGGCATTCCTATTCTCCTGGGCTTTTTGTTGATTTCTTCCCTTTTTTGAACACATGAAGCTGCCTTATACTGAAGAAGAAGAAGAAGAAGAGAAGGAGGAGGAGGAGGAGTTGATTTTTATACTCTGCTTTTCTCTACTCTAAGGAGTCTCATTGTGGCTTACAATCACCTTCACTTCCTTTCCCCACAGCAGTCACCTTGTGAGGTAAGTGGGGCTGAGAGAGTTCTGAGAGAACTATGGCTTGTCCAAGGTCACCCAGAAGGCTTCATGTGTAGGAGTGGGGAATCAAACCCTACCCTCCAAATTAGAGTCCACCACTCTTAACCTTTTAAGTGGCCTTTTAACTATACGGTGCTGATTACTTAAAATTGGTGGCTTTGGTGGTTTATTGATTGTATGTTGCTGCTGTTGGTTCATAGAATCATAGGAGCTGGAAATCTAGAACATCCTTGACTGCCCTTCCTATGCCTGAAGGCCTCCAATGAGGGACAGTCCATTCTCCCACCTTCTCAGTAATTGATTCTGTCATTGAGCTATTCACGCCATTTAGGAGTTTCTCCTAATGCGTAGATGAAATCTACCTTCCTGAAACTTAAACCCATTAAGCCTAGTCTTTCCTTCTAGAGTAGCAGAGAACTGGTCTTTGCTGTCTTCTACAGGACAACTGTTTAGGTATTTGAAGAGTACAGTTATGCCACCCACACCCCAGTCTTCTTTTCTCCAGGCTAAACACATACATTTCTTAAAACTTTCTTCATAGGGCTCATTTTTGAGACCCACAACCATCTTTGTTGTCCTTCTCTGGAGGTGACTCTAGTCATGGGGCAAGAGAAAGGGTTCTCTTATGGGTTAAAAATTGGTTAAATGATAGGAAGCAAAGAGTAGGAATCAGTGGGCAGTTCTCACAATGGAGGGAAGTAAGCAGTGGGATCCAACAAGCACCAGAATTGGGGCTGGTATTATTTAATTCATTCATATATGACCTGGAACTAGGGGTGAGTAGTCCAGTGGTCAAGTTTGCAGATGACACAAAATTATTCAGGATGGTGAAAGCCAAGGCTGACTGTGAAGAGCTCCAAGAGGATCTTCACAAACTGGGTGAGTGGGCGACAATACGGCACATGAAGTTCAGCGTTGGTAAGTGTAAGGTGATGCACACTGAGACAAAATAGGCCAATAGGGTCCAAACTTGCTGAGAATGAGAGGGGAAAAGATCTCAGAGACGTAGTGTCAACGTAGTGTCAACCCAGTGTGCTGCAGAAGAAGAAAAAAAGGCAAACCCTACGTAAGGGATTATTAGGAAAGGGATTGAGAATAAAAGAGTTGATATTGTAATGCCCCTGTATAGATTTATGGCATGGCCTTATTTGGAATACTATGTACAGTTCTGGTCACCATATCAAAAAAGACATTGCAGACCTGGGAAAAGTACGGAGGAGGGCAACCAGGATGATTAGGGGGCTTGGAACACCTTCCCTATGTGGAAAGGCTGAAGAGCCTGGGACTTATCAGTTTAGAAAACAGATGGCTAAGGGGGGGGAGCGCATGATAGAGGTTTATAAAATTATATACAGGGTAGAGAGAGCTGACAAAGAGAATTTTTTCCTCCCCAAATACTAGAACTCGAGGGCATCCAATGAAGCTGATGGGTAGTAGGTTCAGGACGGACAAAAGTAAATACTTCTTTACACAGAGAGTGATTAAAATGTGGAATCTGCTGCCAGAGGATGTAGTGATGGCCACAGGAATAAACAGTTTTAAAAAGGGAATGGATTCATGGAGGATCCATCTATCAGTGGTTACTAGTCCTGGTGGCTGAGAGGAACCTCCAAGTTCAGAGGCACTGAGCCTCTGAATCCCAGAGCCAGGAGGCAACATCAGGTTAAGGCCTCGGCCTCTGTGACCTGCTGATGGCCCTTCAGAGGAACTGATTGGCCACTGTGTGAGACAGGATGTTGGACGAGACGGACCACTGGTCTGATCCAGCAGGGCTCTTCTTCTCTTCTTCTATTTATTTTAACTTTGTACTCTGCCTTTCTCCCTGCGGTGACCCAAGAGTCTATATTGTTCTCCTCTCAGCCCTGTGAGGTAGATTATGTTCATGGTATGCAGGCCTGCAGCTATGGTGGTGCTTTTGGGGGCTCTGCCTCCTTTCTTAAAGGCACAGTCCAATAAGAATTTCTCCTGTAAATGCTTCCCTCCCCAATCATTTTTAAACACTTTTTCTAAAGGTGTACAGTCCTTTAAGCGGAGTGAGGAGCTGTAGTTGACTAATTCCCTCACTGAGCAAGGGGGTTGGAGTAGGTGACTTCTAGGATCCCTTTGAAGTCTGTGTCAAAAAACTGGTCTCCTTTAAGAGAGTTCTTCTGCCTGTTAGCTTTCTTGACTATAGAAGTTATCACCCCCACTGCTGGTGTGTTACCAGAATTTTTGCTTAGGCTGGCAGAAGTGATTAACTTGCAGCAGCTGAGAACTGTAATCTAAAGTGGCTGACAGTTTGCAGTTTAGAGATCTATCCTGGTAACAGCTTCCTATTGGCTAAATGGCTTTTCTTTCTGCACGGAGAACTTCAGCATCGCCAGAAAAAAATGCCCCGCCAGAAAAAAATGCCCTGCAAGCCACAAAATCCTGGCTATGGGCCTGACAGCGTGTGATCAGACCAAGTTCACCCAGCAGGATTCAGCGACAGACTTTGAACTTGGGTCTCCCAGATCCTAGTCCCAAACTGTGGCTGCTGTGCCACAAGGATTATGATGATTCATTTGGGGTGTCACCATAAATAAGTTACGGCCCATTTCTCTTAACTGCCTTGAAAGGTTATCTGAGCAGGATAGAAATGTTTTCAACAAACATTTTTTATCCAAGAGCTAAGGTCTGTATACAAATTCTTCCTGTCCTCCATTTATGCTTACCACAAATCTCTGAAGTAGGACAGGTGGAAAGACAATGTCCGATGGTCAAACTACACATCATGAAGTATGCAAGGCCACGGCAGGGACTCATAGCCATATTGAGAGCCAGCTTGGTGTCGTGGTTAAGAGTGGCAGACTCTAATCTGGAGAACTAGGTTTGATTCCCAACTCTTCCTCCACATGAAACCAGCTTTCTCAGCCCCGCCTACCCCACAGGGTGTCTGTTGTGGGGGGAGGAAGAGAAGGCAATTGTAAGCCACTATGAGTCTCCTTTGGGTAGTGAAAAGCAGGGTATAAAACCCAACTCCTCCTCCTCCTCCTTCTTCCTCCTCCTCATTGGGCCCATGAATTCCTGGTGGGAATGCCTTTTAAAAACACATGGGGGCTCGATTTGGCTTGGGACTATGGTATGGGAGGAGGGGCTTCTGCTTTCCCCTCATTCCATTTGTCCAAGCCAAAATGGTTGTAGGGGCATTATTTTATTTAGTTTTTGTTTTTTTAAATTCATTTACACCCCATTTTTCTCCCCAATGCAACTTGCATCATTTTCTCCTCCTCCATTTATCCTCACAACAACCCTGTGAGGAGGTTAGGCTGAGAGCGTAACAGGCCCAAGATCACCCAGTGAGCCTCCATGGCACAAGTGGGGATTTGAACCCAGGTCTCCCAGATACTAGTTTAACACTCTTAACTAATCCAACACCATTGTCCCGGGGGGGGGGAGCTCCACATGCTATGGTTGCTATTTCCAGGTTGGGGGGTGAGGGAACTTTCACCCCCCATTGCCTGCCCTCACTTTGGTAAAAATACTGGGGCCAGAGTAGTGTTTCGTGATGTGATGACATCATTTCTGACCACAAAACCAGAATGGACATCTTTTGGTTACTGAATGCTCTAGTATGGGCTCAGACTGCAGTAACTCCGCAAGACCGCACTATTAACCATCGGCTGCTTACTCATTTTCAAGTTGGAAGCACGAAGTGGCTTGGATTTCAGCACTCAGCACAAACTGCTTCCAAGGAGTCTTAATTAAGGAGCAAGCAGCAGTAAAGGAGGTTATATTCTCAACTATCTGAAAGAGAAAAACATACCGAGCCAAATACATTTACATCACTGGTGCCTCGAAGTCCCAATAGGCAAACTCATTTTTTTTTACTGAATTGGAAAAAAATAGAAGCAAGTGAATAGCAGGCAAGGTGAAGGCAGCCTGCTGTGATACCCATGGTTACAAATCGGTTCCTCCAGTTAGAATTACTTTTGACTACTTTAGACTTTTGGCAGGTTTCATTGAGAACCAGCCTTGCCCTTTTATTTATTGGCCGGGTGGGGGGGTGTTGAAGAGGGAAAGAAAGAGTGTGGTTGCCTGACGCCATCAGTCACAAATGGCTTCAGAGTTACAGGCATGAATTGCCCATTTCTTTTCAAAGGCTGCTATTGGAGGATATCCTGGTGGCAATCCGAACTAACATCCAGCAGCCCCAGGCAGAGAGGGACATCCTTTGTTTGGGGAGACGGGCTACCAATCCGTCTGGGGAGCCTGTAGAGAGGTAAAGCGCTGGGGCCCATAGGAGTCTCACCCGTCTCCAGACTTCTTGGTAGAGGCCAGTCTCTCTAGTCCATGTGCCAGTATTATGTGCTGGGAAAGAACCCTCAGGAAATAGATGGGCTTGTTCCCGAAGCTTTTGCCAAGGAAACTTGTATAAACTGAGCTGATTCCAAATCAATCCAAAGGGAATTCGGCTGTAACTACTGTCTGCTTTAATCTCAGTGGGGGGGAAGTGTCATCCAGTCACTGCTGACTTATGGGTGACCCCCGTAGGGTTTCCGAGGCAAGAGACAAAGGGAGGTGGTTGGCCATTACCTGCCTCTGCATAGCAACCCTGGACTTCTTTGGTGGCTTCCCGTGCCAATATTGACCCGGGTTAACCCTGCTTAGCTTCTGAGATCTGAGAAGTTCAAGCTAGCCTGGGCAATCCAGGCACCTACCTGACTTTTCTTTAGGTGCCAGGCCCAAACAATTCTTCTTCCCTAGGATTTTAATGAAGGGGAATCCATCTTTTAAAGCTGCTTATGGTATGAACCTGAGGATTGTTTTATCACTATCATTTTATGCTGCGTTTATGCCCTGGCATGTCTTCACTGGCCTGCTTTTATTGGTTTTACTCATTGTTAGTTACTTATTATTGCTTTCTTATTTCAGTTGTAAGCCACCGCCAGCAAGTTCTGGAAAGGGGGCGACAAATTCTCTAACTCAGGGCCCCCCCAAGCCTTTTAAGCTTGCAGGCACCTTGGGAATCCTGACCCAATGTGGTGGGGGCAGCCACAAAATGGCTGCCACAATATGGCTGGTGCAGGAGGTGGAACCAGCCACGGAATGACTCCTCCGGCTGACCTTCAGTCACACAGTGACGATCCTTGTGGTGTGGTGGCTGCTGTTGCCAAAGCAATATACTTAAAAATCCACAGAGATGATCAAATCTCCAGCACTCCATCAGAAACCTTGTTGGTCAAAAGCCCCAACTGGTCCTGCTAGGGTTGCCAGGTCCCCTCACCATGCCAGTGGGGGGATTTGGGGGGCGTTCCTGGACATCCCCGACATGCTGACATCACCTGGAAGTGACGCCACCGTGTTGGTGATACTGCGTGGTGATGCTCTGGTTTGAGGTCAGAACTCTATGGTTTCAGGCCAAATGTACCATAGAGTTTTGATCTCAAACCAAAGTGTCCCACACAATGTCCTCGACATGGTTTCACTTCCTGAAAACTGGGAGAATCCCCGCCAGGACCCGGGGATGGGCAGACCTACGCCCGACCCACTTTCTAAAAAACCCGGATTAATAGATAGCTTTGGCACTTCCTTATTTAAAAGACTTTGTTACTCTGTTAACTGCTATTTACCATGCACATTTTCCAGGCGAGTCTTGCAAATCACCCCTCAGGCTCTTTGTCAGCTCGCTTGCTTCCGAATGTCCGGGCAAATCTTCCAGAGCTGCATTCAAAATAGCCTGAGAAATGCAAATCCCAGTGTAATTAGCATAAATGTCATTCTTCCTCAATGGCTCAGGGAAGCCAACAGAAAATCTGTCAGCAATGCAAATGGAATCATGTGACGTGCAGAGTGCCTTGGCAAGCCAATGGCCTCGTCTCAGGAATGGCCAAGCCAGCACTTGGAAGAGCGTGACAAGCTAGGTGGTCTGTATACGATGAATGGGTAAGCCGCTAGACTTTTGCCTAAAGTAAATACGGGATCAGGCACAAGAAAGTTCACATTCCTTGAATGGCTGAGGGCTCGGGTTGCCAGGTCCTGGTTGGGAAATATCTGGAGATGTTGGGGGTGGAGCTTGAGAGGGGTGGAGCTTGGGGAGGGGAGGGACTGCCATGGGATATGATGCCAGAGAGTCCACCTTCCAAAGCAGCCATTTTCTCCAGGTGATCAGGTCTCTGTTGCCTGGAGATTAGTTGCAACAGCAGGACATCCCCAGCCACCACCTGGAGGCTGGGAACCCTGCTGAGGATATTTCCTGAATGGGGGTTCACCTGTTGGGGTGCGGTCCCATAAGAGAACATAAGAACGTAAGAGAAGCCAATGTTGAATCAGGCCAATGGCCCATCTAGTCCAACACTCTGTCACACAGCAGCCAAAATATACCAGGTGCCATCAGGAGGTCCAGCAGTGGGGCCAGGACACTAGAAGCCCTCCCACTGCTGCCCACCCCAGCACCAAGAATAGAGTGCATCACCTGCCCCAGACTGAGAGTTCCCATCTATACCCTGTGGCTAATAGCCACTGATGGACTTCTGCTCCATATGTTTATCTAATTCCCTCTTGAAACTGTCCATGCTTGTAGCTGCCACCACCTCCTGTGGCAGTGAATTCCATATGTTAATATGCTTTCCAAATGTAAAGCAACAAAAGAACTGTGAACATCACGCTAAAGTAGTGTTTATCTTAGTTTCGATTTCTCTCTTCTTCTGAACGAAGACAAAAACTGAAATGAAGAAACAAGTAGCATCTGAGCTACTGAGGAACCTTACAAACAACCTGTCTGGAGTCAATTTCTTGTTCCGTGTTTCATCAGAATTAATGTTTGTAGTTATCCCAACTTCATGGTGACAAAGTTTACAGACAGATTTCCAAGTGGGCAAAATACTGCTTGTAGCCTTTCTGTCTGGGTGTGGTCCCAGACAGATGTTCAGCAAGGTGTGTGTGCACATCTGAGACATGCAAGTGGCTTCACAACCCTATCGAGACCTACCAAAGAGCTGCCAAGGGGGAGGGAATTATTTTGATCCGGGCGACAGTAATGGGCGAAGGGAAAGTTTTCCTTCTGCACCATTTTCCTAAGGGCAATTGTCCTCCCCTACCAAGATGCATTTCTTTATTTAGAGACTTTATATACCACCTTTTTAAATACCATGAAATCATAATAGCAACATCAGTTAACCATTTTAAAAACAAGCCATTTGAAACAGGCCAGAGAAATAGAAGAGAACGGAACAACTACTGAGTAACCTAAAAAAATTCCATAAAACAAACCTCAAGCTAGCAGCTGAACACTGAAAAAGCTCTGAAGACAAGACCCCTTCATTAAAGCCAGGCACTTAATGGCACATACAGCCAGGGTGGTGTAGTCAGTGGCCAGAGTGTCAGGCTAGGAGCTGGAGGGTTCAGATTCAAATCCCAACTCTACCACGGAGGCTTGCTGGATGACCCTGGGCCAGTCACACATCCCCTCAGCCTAATTTGCCTCATTGTGTTGTTTGGGGGCATAAAATGGAGGGGAGGAGAACAGTACAAGGGGCCAACCCTAACGAATTGAGGATGAGATGACTGGTGATACGAGTGGCGTTAAATAAATAAATAAATAAAAATAATGGTCTGCAAGGCAGGCTTCAGGCATTCAAAAGCCAAGGGGCCACCACTGGAAATGCCCTGTCTCCAACGTGATCAGCCTCTAGGTGGGGCTTGGAATTATCCTAGAATTGTCACTGATCTCCAGACAGCATTCAAGGGGACGGCATTCAAAAGCCATTCAAGGGGCCACCACTGGAAATGCCCTGTCCCCAACCTCTAGGTGGGACTGGGAATTATCCTAGAATTATCACTGATCTCCAGATGACAGAGAGCAGTTAGTTCCTCTGGAGGATACGGCAGCTTTAGAGAGTGGATTCTCTGGCATCACATCTTAGCTGAGCTCCATCCCACCCTTTTGAGGCACTGTGCCCAAATCTCCAGGAGTTCCCAAGCTGGAGTTGGCGACTCTACTTCTCTGTAGTTGCCATGTGCCTGTAAATAGGGCCACAGAGAGTTGGGCTTGGGCTGGACAGTCAGGGAAGGCACAGCCCATTAATTAGTGGCAGCAGGGAAAGGAAACGGGCAAGGGACAAGATGACTGTCTTCTTTCCCAATAGGGTAACTCCGGTCTAGTGGGTGGTTCCTACCAGAAAATGTCTCAGAAATGAGCTAACCTGCTCCTCTGCTCAGCCCTGTAGCCCCAATCCAAACTGCCTCCCCACCAACTGCTTTTTAGAGTCAAACTACAGGTAGGGAACTGGCTCCCAGCTTGCCCAGCAGCACACACCCCAATGTGGTTTTCAAGGTCAAAAACCACGACTAGATATCCGATCCTGGATCTCCTAAGTAATATGTTCTTAGGCCCCCAGAAACAGTAGTTTTGAAGTTTTAAAGGCAAAGACAGAGGCAGAGAGAGAGACGGGAAATGTTCCCTGCTTAAGAACGGGGCATACACTGGGGGAGAGCTGCAGTTAGTCACTGAAGATCAGATCTTTGCTTTCAGAGTGCTTTACTATTAGATTTGCAAGTAAAGCAAATATTGGAAAGGTGCTCAGAGTCTCCAGTGCTCCAGAGCCAGTTTGGTGTAGTGGTTAGGAGTGGCGGACTCTAACCTGGAGAACTGGGTTTGATTCCCCACGCCTTCACATGCAGCTGCTGGGTGACCTTGGGTCAGTCACAAGTTGTCTCAGAGCTGTTCTCTCAAGAGCAGTTCTCTCAGAGCTCTCTCAGCCCCACCTACCTCACAGGGTGTCTGCTGTGGGGAGAGGAAGGGAAGGAGATTGTAATCCACTCTGAGATTGCTTCAGGTAGTGAAGAGCGGAGTATAAATCCAATCTCCTCCTCCTCCTCCTCCTTTCAAAAGAAAACTTTATGGCATTTCTCTTGGAATTTCTCACCACTTTTGGAAGGAAGGCGCGCATGACAGTGTGTTGTTCTACCAAATATGACACCACATCACAAGGAACAATGTAACATGTCAGCAGTGCTGACAGGTAGGGGGGGGGATGTTGAGAGCCATTATAAATACTGTACATGCATCAGAATGATGTCTGCAGCCCTCAAAAATGTCAAAAGAACTATTATGAAATGGCTGGTAAATATCAGAGAAAGTAATTGTCATGAATGTGTTCAGCACGTATATTAAGGGATAACACAGCTGTCCCCAATAGAAGCAATATGCATGGACAGATGCACACAGAGTATGCCAAAGAGCAAAATATGGAGAATGACATAGACCAAATATAGGGAGGGGGAGGAATTACACACATTTGTGTAACGTATTCAAGTTTATGGAATTTGGATTGTCCAGATAGCAAAACTGAAGCTTTCGAAAGTATTCACTATCCTGCCTCTCATACAAACCTGTCCATTCTGCAGCATGCATAAGTCCTCTTCTGGGAACTCCTGCCTTCAAAGTTTAGGTGGACATCTTAGGGTGCCAAGCAGCGTCTGGCCACCTGCAGGAGGGCTGTGATTGGGGATGGGGGGGACGGGCTGTGATGCTGGCTGTGGTATCATGTCACTTCTGGTAAGATCCTGGTAAAACTGTAGAGTTCTGGGCAATTCCTAGAGCTACCCTATGTCACTCCCTTTTAAAAAAAAACTGGAAGTAAAAGCTGGCATCGCTTTAAAAAAATTCTCCCTCCACTGCTCAGAGCAACAGCGGGCAATGGGAGCAGGGACTGGGGACCCACTGCCCTGACTGGGGAATGGGCCTTTTCTGTGGTTGCTCCACATTAAGGAAATGCTCTTCCCAGAGGCAACTACTTGGCACTGCCCTTGTTAGCTTTTAGACTCAAGGTAAAGATGATATTGCCTTTTGTGCCTATGGAGGATGCAAGGGACCCCCCCCATCCAGTTTTGATTTCAGTTCTCCCTTATGCAGATTTGAAAATTAAATTTAAAATGTGGGATTCACTGCCAGAGGATGTAGTGATAGCTACAGGAATAACAAGCTTTAAAAGGGGATTAGAGAGGTTCATGGAGGATAAGTCTATCAATGGCTACTAGCCATGAAGACTAAAGGGAACCTCCACATTCAGAGGCAGGAAACGTCTGAATCCCAGAGCCAGGAGGCAACATCGGGGGAAGGCCTCAGCCCTTGCACATCCTCAACTTCAGGTTTGGATTGCTTCAGTCTGCTCAGCCTGGAGGAGATTGACAGACTGCTCTTGACTGTACCGTATGCCCAACCACATGCAGCCTTGATCTGTGCCCTTCCTGGCTTATTAAAGGGGGCCATGAGGGGTTTCGAGGTGCCCTAAGGGAAATTGTCAACAAGTCCCTCTTCGAGGGGTGGTTCCCAGGGGCACTCAAGGAAGCGATGGTCCACCCTCTCTTGAAAAAAAAACAACTTTGGACCCAGCTGAATTGGCTAACTATTGGCCGGTTTCCAATCTGCCTTATTTGGGCAAATTGATCGAGAGGGTGGTAGCGATACAGTTACAGGGCTTTCTTGATGACACTTCCATCCTAGACCCCTTCCAGTCCAGCTTCCGCCTGGGATATGGGATGGAGACTATGCTGGTTGCCCTTACTGATGACCTCTGGAGACATCTGGATCAGGGCGGGTCAGCAGTACTGTTGTTGCTAGACTTGCCGGCTGCGTTCAACACAGTTGACCATCAATTGCTGACCCACCACCTTACTGATGTGGGGATACAGGGACTTGTCTTGCAGTGGCTCACTTCTTTTCTCCAAGATAGGGGACAGAGGGTAGTGCTAGAGGAACAGCAGTCCAGGAGACACCTGCTGGAGTGTGGTGTGCCTCAGGGGGCAGTGCTTTCCCCGATGTTGTTTAACATCTATATGTGCCCCCTCACCCAGGTTGCCCAGAGGTATGGGCTGGGGTGTCACCAGTATGCTGTGACCAGGCATTGCATGCCATGGCTGGTTGGCTCAGACTGAGCAGGCTGAAACTAAACCTGATGAAGATGGAGGTCCTGTGCCTGATTTGGGGTGGTCTGGGGTTGGGGCTCCCACTCCCGATCTCCGATGGGGCACCATTGGTGCCAACACTGGAGGTTAGGAGTCTGGGAGTGCTCCTGGATCCCTCCTTAACCATGGAGGTCCAGGTGGCAGCCACTGCTAAGTCAGCCTTTTACCACCTTTGGCTGGTTCAGCAGTTGGTTCTCTTCCTCAGCCGTGACAACTTGGCCACAGTGATCCATGTGATAGTCACCTCGAGACTAGACTACTGTAATGCTCTGTACATGGGGCTGCCCTTGTCACAAGTTCGGAGGCTGCAGCTAGTGCAGAATGTTGCGGCTAGGCTTTTGATGGCTCTCCCTAGATGGGAGCACATCGGGCCGGTGCTTTAGGCACTGCACTGGCTGCCAATAGCATATTGAATTCACTTCAAGGTGCTGGTACTTACCTTTAAAGCCCTATATGGCCAGGGTCCGACATACCTGAGGGATCACCTGTCCCCATACAGGCCCCAGAGAGCACTTCAGTCTGGGTCAAAAAACTGTCT
Organism: Gekko gecko; assembly: GCA_029375565.1. Taxonomy (NCBI): domain Eukaryota; kingdom Metazoa; phylum Chordata; class Lepidosauria; order Squamata; family Gekkonidae; genus Gekko; species Gekko gecko. The sequence goes on along the minus strand of JAPDNY010000011.1, from coordinate 85,335,743 downwards.
AACTATCCCAGGCCCTAGAGATGCCAGGCTCATTGCTACCAGGGCCAGGGCATTTTCGGTGGTGGCTCCTACCATGATGGAATGAGCTTCCGGAGGAGATCAGGGCCATGCAGGACCTAGTACAGTTCCACAGGGCCTGCAAGATGGAGCTCTTCCGCCAGGCCCATTGCCAATACCAACACCGCTCACCACTGATGTCATCATCTGCATGGTGGTAGGTTGGCCCTTCAGGAGACCGAGATACAGCATTGCAGGAGGCTGAAATATCATTCAATCAGGGCCCTAGTATCACTTCTGTCCGCACGCCATCTCTAACTGAATGAAGAAAGAAGATCACTATGAGCACTTTCTGGTATCAATTGTATCTAAGTTAATTGTATGATTGTTTTATCTTGCTTTTAACTGTTTTGTCTAGGCACGTGGTGCCGCTGACTGCTAGCCTGGGCCATCCAAGTCAGGGCAGAGTACAAATGTCCAAATAACAAAAATGTCAACAAAGAAATAGTATCATGCCTCTTCAAATGTTCATCAAAATCTACACCATTATTTAACCACAGCAAAGGCTGCTCGGATGTAAGAAGCCGAGTGACATTAGCACAGACTCCGTTGTCTGCCCAAGCTGACTTCCGCCTGCGCTGCTTTTCTGCCTTTCCATCGCGAATATGACTTTGAGGCTGGTGCCTGTTCTGTAGTGCTGCGACCAGCTGCTATATTTGAAAACGGCTCCGGGGCACGTTCTCTCACAAAGGGTGTAAAATATGCTCAATGAGAATGGGAGGATCCAATTGGCTAATGTGTACAGAGTGACAAAGTGCGGCATAATTCACCGTGTAGCCGACCCTAATTGATGTCGGGAGAGCTGGCAAACGTGATCTGATAGCGGCAGAGGACGAGAGCAAGCTGAGTTAATGAATGGCTACAGGCCATTGCCCGATCATAATGAAGAGAGTAATAAAAAGATAATTAATGAGGTGCTCGGGACTTTTTATTTATTTGCGATCGGAGCAGCGAGGAATCCTGACGAGGGAGCAGAGGTTCAGGAACACGCCAGGCAAGGTGCTTTCACAGACTGGGTTCAAAGGGGAACACCGCGGAAGAAGAGAAAGGGAGCAGTCTGGCGGCCTGTTGTGGAACAAATACCCAAGAGAAAAATGCTGGTGTCAGAATGCTAAAAAACATGATGATTTAACAGCAGGGCAGCAATTTATTCCGTCCCTTTCTAGATACCATTCCATTTAGGAATGTTTTCTCTGGCAGGCATTGGCTTCATTGATCTCAGCATCTCCAGCTGATGAGAATTGCCCTCTTGTGAATTCTGTATTGGGATACTACTGGAGAAAAAAAAAAAAGAGAGAGAATGTCTTATTGTAACCCACTCATGGTGACCCTTTCCGGAGGGCATTCCAGGTATGAGATGAGCAGAGGTCGTTTACCGTTTCTGTCCTTCACGTAGCAACCCCAGTCTTCCTTGGTGGTCTCCCAGTCAAGTACTGACTGCAACTGACCCTGCTTAGCTCCCAAGCCCTGACGAGCTCAGACCAGATTGGGCTAATCCCATGAAGCCCACTCATTAATGCGTAGACATCGTGGCCAAGTTCAGACTGGCAGTTTGAAGCACGAGGGAGACGTGGCAAAAAAGACCCGGAACAATGTGTTCTGGGTTTTCCCAGTCACACTGCACCAACTGATGTGGGAGCATTCCGGGGAGGAGGCGCAAGGGAGCCTTCGCACTGTTGGCCCGCCCCTGGTGGAGGCGCGGCTGTAAGCGGCTTTTTGCAATGGAATCTGGTGATATGCACATAAGAGCATCCCTGCCGGATCAGCTTGTTTGTGTTCACACTTCTGGGAAGCGGGATGAACGCGGGATGAACACGCTCTCCAGGGTTTGCTACCACCTTCAACTGGTATCTTTTAAACTCGGGAGGGAAGCGTTACAAGACGGGTTGAGTACGGCTGAGGAACGCCTGACAGATGTGCCAGTGTGAACCGGCCCTTTAATCCATTTGTGAAACATTTCTGAAACATGTCTGAACTTGGCCCGTGTCAGGAGGGCACAGCAGCACCCTGACCTGGATAGCTCAGGCAAGGCCAGTCTCGTCAGATCTTGGAAGCTAAGCAGGACTGACCCTGGTAAGTAGTTGGAAGGGAGACCTCCAAGGAATACTGGGGCTCAGGACGCAGAGGCAGGCTATCAAGCCACCACTCGGAAAACATTCAAACCCCACTAGGGGTTGCCAGAAGTCGCCATGACCTCCAGGCGTACGAGAGTGCGCGCACACAGACACACACACAAATACCCACAGAAAAAAAGAATGCATGGCAGCATACTTGCACTACCATGTTTACAGTACTCACCACCACCAAAGACAGTTGCCCCCACCCGCCATATTGTGCCACTTTTTTTGTTCCTGGAAACAGGGCTGGTGCCACCTAGAAGGCAAATTAGGCAGAGATCAACGGATTTCCAGACTCAAGCTGGAAGCCAAGAGGTGTGTGTTTCTCTGCTACCTCTGTTCCTAACTCCCACATTCTGTACATACATGGATACATGAAGGACCCTCTGCTGAATCAGAACACTGGACTGTCAAGGTCAGTATTGTCTGCTCTGACTGGCAGCAGCTCTCCAGGGTCTGCTTGGCATGCCGAATGTCCCAGGTTCGATCCCCTTCATCTCCACCTAAAAGGATCAGGTGGTAGGTAATGTGAAAAACCTCCACCAGAGATTTTGGGGAGCTGCTACCAGTCTGAGTAGATGGTACGGAGCTCGATGGACCAATGGCCTGATGCAGTAGAGGGCGGTCATCTCCATGGGTTCAGATGTGTGTCTCAGGTCAAGGACTTTCACATGACCTACTGCCAGATTCCTTTTTAACTGAAGGTGCAAAGAACTGAATCCTGGGCCTTCTGCGTGCACAGCAAATACTCCTCCAGTGAGCCATGGCTCCCACCTCCAAAACGTGTCTCAGACCTTAGCACTGTCTCTCGTTGGTGGTATCCAAGTCAGCTGGTGTGGACGCCCCCGCCACCTCCTGTGGAGCGACTTGTCTGATTTTTGTGGTTCTACCAAGTTCAGCAGTCATCATCCCCCCATGTCCACGCATTAACATACATGAAACTGATTCGTACCATGTCGGATTATATGCAAGACACGTGGAAGAGGACAGAAAATCTCTTCTAGTAACTCACAGTAGCTAAATCTCTGAAGTATACTGGGAAGCCGGTCTAGTCTTTTGCAATCAGCATACGAGATATCAGCTGTTTAATATTCAGCTCCCTTTGAATGCTGCACAATTGATCTTGGAGAGATTTAAGCAAAGCAGGGATTTGCCAGTGAGGTTTTGTTGATTCAGGGTTTTTTTTGTCTTTTAAGGAGGTTTGCAAGCATTAAGTGTAGTGTTAAGATTAGATTTAAAAGGATGCTGAGGGCAGCTTTGCTGGGGATCAGTCAGAAACCAGTCAAGAAGAGACGGAGATGAGCAGGATACGTTTTCACCAGTATCGGAGTGCTTCTTTCATAGATATAGGGGAAGCGTTTTAGCATCAGCTACCAATAAATAAATAAAGAAAATAATGATGCAAAAGGAAGGTGACCGTGACGACCCCTCCAAGCAATGCTCCCTCTAAGCTGTGGAGTCTTGTGAGCAGAAATCCTGCTTCGTGAGCCACTGGTGTTAAAGTTCTGAGCGAGCGATTTGGCTGCTGCATAGATTAGCATGCCCTGGAGAAGTGTTCCCTCTAAACTGAGTTAGTGTGAGCTAGCTTACAGTTTTTTAGCCTCTAGCTCACACATTTTTGTCTTAGCCCAGGAAGGTTGGCTCCAGAGTAAACTAATGGCTCGCTCACAACTTTAATGCCAGTAGCTCACAAAGGAGAATGTTTTGCTCACAAGACTCCACAGCTTAGTGGGAGTGTTGCCCTGGAGCCATCCTTCCTGAGCCAAGACAAAAATGGGCGAGCCAGAAGCTAAAGAACTGTGACAATCCCATCTTCTTTCAATGACATCTGAAAAAAAAAATTGACTTGCATTTGAGTAAATATAGACTCTTTTTGTAGCAGGAACTCCTTTGCATGTTAGGTGACACACCCCTAAGGTAGCCAATCCTCCAAGAGCTTACAGTAGCCCCTGTAAGAAGAGCTCTGTGAGCTCTTGGAGGATTGGCTACATTAGGGGTGTGTCACCTAATATGCAAAGGAGTTCCTGCTACAAAAAGAGCCCTGTATAGACTTATTGAATTGATGGGCCTTGTCACCAATTTCTATTTTCCTTTTTTTTCTCTTTCTGTAGATTTGTTGCTGTTTTAAAAATAACATGATTAGGAGAAAATGTGAAAGAGCGGCACCAATCAGAAATTACCTGTTGCTGGTCACTGAGTCGCAAGACGCAGGCCATTGTTACAGATGGGAATATCTGTGGTATTGTTTGTTTCAAGGGCCCATGAAGAAGATTCTATCGCAGGTGGAAGAGAGGATCTCTTCTGACTATGATGGTGCCCCAGTGACACACTTTGTTTTTCTCCAGAGGAGCTCATAGCAACTTTAAGGGGAAAGCCAGTGAAGGTTTCACAGGAACAACACTGGGGTGGCAGCTAAGCCTGTTCTCAGTGGCCCCAGACATTGAGGCCAGTGGCAGATTAACCATTAAGCAGACTAAGCACGTGCTTAGGGCACCAGGGCCAAAGGGGGCACCACAAAGTTGGGAAAAGGGTGAAAAGAAAAAAAAAAGAATGAAGATTTGTAAAAAAAAAAAAATGCTAAAACTAGTGCAAATTGATCATGGCGCACGCTAGGGTTATCTTCTATTTTTTGCTGGTGAGGTACAGTGTCATAGGCTATGTTTAAAAGTAAAACGCATGTGTTTAAAAGTAAAATGATGGAGCCAAATTCAGTTGTCATGACAGTCATTTCAATGAGGGGGCGCCAAGATTGGTCAGTTCTTAGGGCACCAGTGAGCCTTAATCCGTCCCCGATTGAGGCTGATTTTTTTTTCCCCTGCATAGTTCTGTCTCTTCATCAAAATAGCCCCACTGTGAGTTAGGGGGAGGGAGACAGGGGTCAGGCTGGGACGCAACAGTGTGTTAGGAAGCTACCATAGGGATGGGCCAAAGCAATGGGATCTGGAAATGGTCCATGCCTTGATCTGAAACATGAGTTGCAAACTTTAATATTGGAAATAAAGCAACTAAAAATGGCCATTAGTAGACTATGAGATGTCTAGGAAGAGTCATGGAGGTTCAGTCCATCAGTCCATGCAGGCTAAATGAGACTTCTGCGTATGGAGGCTGCATATCTCTGGGGGACAGCAGGAGGAACTTCTGGTGAAACTTCCATGGTCCTTCCAGCATATCTGGTTGGCCACTGTGGGAAATGACATTGGATGCGAAGGATCAGTGTTTTCATCCAGCCAGGCCCCTCTTGTGTTCAAATGATATTAGTAAATGCACCTGACAGTTTCAATTCAATCAAGCTGTTGGTTTCAATGGGGAGACCACTTTTGGGGAAACTACTTCCAAGTGATAGTTTCAAGGAGAAACCACTTCCAGGTGTCAATCCCCAGCCCAATAGGAATGACATTCTCAGGCACAGTATCCCTCAACACAGGGATGCTCTCCCCCATATTTCAGGCAAATGAAAGAAACTATTCCCACTGTAGAGTCCATATAAGATTCTCTATTACAGTTACAAGGAGATGCGGATTTGTATACAAGGGAAGTTTTTGCCTGCTTTTAAATGCTGGAAATAATTTTGTTCAGATTTGGAACAGTGATTGTGTGTTTGAATGGGGCACACTGCAGGTTATATTGCAGAAGTCTGATAGATATTGTGCAACCCTGCAGTTCTTTGCCAGGTGTACAGCTGTTTGAAATAAACAAACTAAGCCTTTGATTGATGGGATATTGTGTGATGCACCATTTGGTGTGAATCAGCTTCTAGAACTGAGTTGAATATACAGAAATCACACACACTACTACCAGTTCTCCATGGCTTGTACAGCCATAGGAGGAAAGTAGAGGATCTTTTGACTTCCTACCAGTGGAAAGGCAGCATGGCAGAGAGATGGATTCTCCTTGATGTTCCAGTTTCCTGTGCATAAGTTTTTGATCTGGAAGACTGCAAAAAGTTGATTCCTCTGTTCTCTGGAAGGTCACTGGATGAAAATCCAGATGATTTAAAAATCATATAAATAATAATAGTTGCAACATTTGAAAGTTAATCTAATTGGCAATAAATTATTTTTATATGCTGGAGAAAGAGAGAGAGAGAGAAAATGAAGGCATGGATTAATGCCAGCTTTGTGTAACAGTCTCCATCAAGGGGCTTGTTTTATATCACCTCATCTTAAGATATCTAGTGTATCTTGAAAAGTACCATCAAGTTGCACCTGATTTGTGGCAACCCTGTAGAGTTTTCAAGACAAGAGCTGAACGTAGGTGGACTGCCATTGCCTGCACCTGTGTAGCATCCCTCACTTCTCTGGTGGTCTCCCATCCAAGTACTTACCAGGGCCAGCCCTGCTTAGCTTCCAAAAGCTGATGAGATAAGGATACCCTGGAATGGTTACCAACTCTGTTTTGGGGGATTCCTGGAGATTTAAGAGGTAGTGTGTTATGTACAGATAACAGTTTCCCTGCACCCAGGGCTGCCAGATAAAAGGTGAGCTTAGGAAAAAAACACAATAGACCAGCAGGATCCTGGCAGCCACCTGGCGATTAAACGGGATGCGATTAGTGTGTAAATAGCCTATTGTTGGGAGTGGGCATGTTTGGGATGTACCATTTGATGAGATTATAAGCAAGGCTTCAGCCCTGCCGGAGCTGTCTTGTTGTTAGAGCTGATTCACAACAAACTATGAGCACTACTCGCATGTCGAACCCAGTATATTTCACAGTGTCTGGGAAGTGGGGATTCTTAGAGGGGTGGGAACTCAGCTGGAATGGGAGGCCATAGAGTCCATATCTGGCAGCTGCCATTTTCTCCAGGGGAACTGATTGGTGTAGTCTGAAGATCAGGTCCTCTAACTCTGAGTCATCCAAGTCAGGGCGTCAAGTGTATAATTCATCCCAATCCTAAAATCCAGTCCACAGACTTTCCCTCAGAGTACCACCAGGCCATGTCCACCGTTTGACACAGTGGCATGAAAATCTCTTATGTGATGAATAAAAATGAGACAAGGGCACCACATGAGTTTCTATGTTTAGATTTACAACAGAGTCCTTCTTCCAAGGCCACGGGGTTAATGAGGGACAATGTGTAAAGTCAGTTCATGAACTGCCATAGGACTCGGCCAAGAACATTCTTTAGATAAAAGCAACAGAAAGGAGACTTAACTTAAAAAAAAGAATTGTATTTCAGAAATGAAGTTTTTAGCCACGTCATGAGCCAATTTCCAAGGGCAACCAAGCACAGCAGGAGATACGGCCAAATCCTTTTATTATCTAAGCAAATTCATTGGGGGGAAATGGGGTAGTGTTAGCCATTTCTTCAGGGGAAAAAGAGGGTCTCAAGTGATCTAAATCCAAATCACATTGATGGGGAGAAGAGCAGCAGTATTCAACAAACATTTCAGGATGAATTCACACATATGTACTTCTCACTTGGTGGCATCAAAGGGCAATGTGCATGTGTGAATGAACCCAAAACCTTAAACTCCTCACAGTGTCTGAAATACAATGTCATGCACTCAGCCCTGAGTTATCACTTGCTAAATAAACAAGGGATGGATTATGCATGTGTGAACCAGACCATGATGCCTGGCACGATTCTGCAAGTCAGTGGCTTTAAATATCATTTTTATTAAGATTGCATTCAAATTTTGAAGGCCAAGAAGGATCACCTCTTCCCAGTCTGTCCAGCCCTCCTCCACATGAGCCCTGGTTTCTGTGCTCCTGCCCATAAAGGTGAGAACATATGAGAATATAAGAGAAGCCATGTTGGATCAGGCCAATGGCCCATTCAGTCCAACATACAGTGGCCAAAACACAGATGTCATTAGGAGGTCCACCAGAGGGCCAGAACTCCAGAATCCCTCCCACTGAGGCCCCCCAAGCACCAAGAATACAGAGCATCACTGCCCCAGACATAGTGTTCCATCTAGACCCTGTTGTGGCTGCTTTAGTCCTTGGGCTATTGCTCATCCAAGCAGAACAGAGATAAGGACATTTACCATTCCATTTACACACTCCTGAATCTAATCCATTATGGTGTAGTGGTTACAGTGCCAAAATAGGATGTGGGAGACCCAGGTTTGAATCCCCACTCTGTCATAGAACCTCACTCAGTGACCTTGGGCTAGTCCTTTTTTCTCAGCTTAACCTACTTCGTGGGGTTATTGTTGTGAGGATAAAATGGAGCAGGGGAGAATGGTGTTGTAAGGTGCTTTGGATCCCTACTGAAGAGAAAAGCGGAGTATAAGTATCTAAATAAAGAAAGAAGTAAAGAAAATGAGTGTCAGATACTAGATGAACCAGAGCTATCAGAAGCTCCAAGCTGTGAATCTGATCTTCTAGGCAGAATGCAGCCATGTCCAGAATCATTAGACAATCAAGGCTGTGAATCACTGGACGTACAGGGTGGGTGTACTGCGTTTAGCATGGTGGGTCATAAATTGTGCTGGCATGACATAGCAAGCATAGAACAGCCAAGTAGTCTTCGCATGGCCATCAATGTTGTTATATCAACTTCATGTAAAATATAGAGTTGATCTAAAAAGTGAATGTGAGAAAAAAGGTTACCTGGGAAAATATCCATTGCTGGCTGCCCCCCTCCCCAGATATTCCAAGCTGTCAATTCAGAATTCTGGTGATTGCTCTCTTAAGACTCAGTTGATGTGACGTTTGCTTACCAAAGCTGGTTTCTTTAAAGTACCAAAACTTCCCCAGACATTTTTAAGACAGGAGGGGGGAAATCCAACTTCAAACCATTCATTTTTAACCCTGACGGATTTTTTTCTCAGAAGTTATTGGAATGGGACAGATTAATGGCTACCTGCCATTTCTAAGAGAAAGATTTTACTTGGTTTGTTCCTAAGTGTGGCATTTGAGCCCTGAAACTGAGCTAATGGCTCATAGTCAGACACCAATTTATTTGACAAATACATTTTCTGTGCATGAACTTTTTTGGTGAACAATTTGTGGGTTTTTTTTTTCATCCTGTGAAGTTACTGGTAGCTTTGATTATGATTCCCTGAACAGTGGCAGATAAATAATTACCTTTAATATAGCCATTAAAAACATGGCTGACAAATTCTTAGTTCGGTAGGCAGCTACATGCTGTTCTCACATTCACTAACCATGAAGGGATGTGATTGAAGCTAGGCATAGAATCCCACCACTCAAAAAAAAAATAAAAGTTCACTCAAGGCTGATACGAAGGGATAGATCAGGTTCCACAAGATGGGTCTGCTGCAGAGGTCCCAACCTTTTTGAGCCTATGGGGACATTTGAAATTCTGACTTGGCATTAGGGTTGCCAGACCCCTGCTGGGGGTGGGGGAACCCCCAGTTTTGCAGGGTGCTTCCCTGCCGCCAACCAGCTGGCCAGCGGGAGGGATCCCACCCTCAATTGGCCTGAAAGGTGATGTGATGACATCACCCAGAAGTGACGTCATCACATTGCCAACGTCGCACAGCGGCACTCTAGTTTGGGGTGCAAAACTCTAGGGTAAAATCACCTAAAAACCATAGAGTCTTGCCCAAAAATTAGAGTGTCACCCCCCAACATCAGCAGTGTTATGACATCACTTCCAGGTGATATCACCATGTACAAAGCACACATGCCTGAAGATCCTGGAATGGACCCAGGAGCCCCCCCTCCCGCAGACTGCCAAGTAGGACCTGACAACCCTACCTGGAATGTGGGTGCAGCAACAAAATGGCCACCACATGAGGCAGAGCCAGCCACAGTGCAGAATCATAGAATCATAGAATTATAGAGTTGGAAGGGATCTCCAGGGTCATCTAGTTCAACCCCCTGCACAATACAGAAATTCACAAATACCTCCCCCTCCACACCCGCAGTGACCTCTGTTCCATGGTCAGAAGATGACAAAAAACCTCCAAGATCCCCAGGCCAAACTGACCTGGAGAAAAAATTGCTTCCTGACCCCAAAGTGGCAATCAGTGTTTCCTTGGGTGTGTAAGAAAGGGCCACAAGAGCTAAGCACTGAGGCAATCCTTCCCGTCCTCCCTCTCACGATCTGCCTAAGTTCACACAGAATCCGCATTGCTGTCCGATGGCCATCTAGCCTCAGTTTGAAAACCTCCAAAGAAGGAGAGCCCACCACCTCCCAAAGAAGCCTGTTCCACTGAGGAACTGCTCTAACTGTCAGGAAGTTCTGCCTTGTGCTGTGGTGGCAGCTGCTGCTAAAGTGACATTTAAAAAAAATCTGAACAGCCAATCACATCTCCAATAGTCAATCAGAAGCCTTGCTGGACAAAAGCCCCACCTGGACCCACCCACTTTCTAAAAAGACTTGGTGGGTGCCAGAAAAGGTGTTTGCAGGTGCCATGGTGCCCACGGCCACCACGTTGGGGACGCCTGGGCTGCAACTCGCCAAGATTCTAACAGCCCCATTAAGAGGGATCTTGGCCCATAACTTGCCAAAAGAAAACCTCAAAACAAACATGATTATTTTAAAACAAAGTAGTTTGAAGGGGTAACACCCCCCCCCCCACACACACACACATCAGATTTTGCAGAGAGAAATCCATAGGGCCAGTTACCAGTTAAGTGCATGATCCATGATTGGCACTCCTGTTTTTTCTTTCAGAAGAAAAAGCACCTACGGTCTGGGCATATGTACAATGTAGATCAAGGCCACACTACTGAAAGAGGTATGTGTGTGTGCGTGTGCACGCGTGCGCTTTAAGATGGGAATCTTTCCCCCCTCCACTGGCTAAATACAGCATGGGGGGATTTCTATGTAGGTACATAGGTGCCATTAAGTTACAACCACCTTATGGTGACCTCAGCTACAGGTTTTGAAGGTGATTTAGCAGAGGTGGTTTGCCCTTGCCTTCCTCTGCCGAGTCTTCCTTGGTGATGATCTCCCTTCCAAGTACCAACCCTGCTTAGCTTCCAAGATCTGATGAGACCAGGCTATACCATGCCACCTTCCAAGGGGGGTGGGGTGTCTACCTGGGAAAAAAGGATGAGCAGAAAAGAGTTGAAGAACCTGTTCTCCAGCAGGGCCAGGGGAGCTGGGAAGTGGGAGCTGGGTCTTGAGGGGATGGCCAGGCTACAGGTGTTTGTCTCAAGCCTGGCCAGTGGAGGTTTGAGGCATGATATCCACCACTTCCTGTGTCACCAGCAATCATAAGCAGCCCGAGCCCCTGTGGGAAACTAGCTTGGGAAGAGAACCAGACACGTTCTCCAGTCCGAAACTCTTTGCATCCTGCCATACCAACAGCTACTTTAATGTCAAAGCAAACAGTTCCACGTGAACTCATGAAGCCATTTTATGCTGAATCAGGACATTGGTCTGTCAAAGTCAGTATCTATGGACTGACTGGCAGCAGCTCTTTATGGTCTCAGGCAGAGGTCTTTCACATCGCCTGCCACCTGATCCTTTTAGCTGAAGACGCCAGAGACTGAACCTGTGACCATCTGCATGCCAGGCAGATTCTCCGCCACTGAGCCACTGCTCCTTCCTCCAGTAATGGGTTCTTTGTGAATATTCTGGTTTCGCCATCAGCAGACTGAGGATAGCCATTCTGTCATGGCGGGAGCCAACACGTATTATTCCTCTCCTTCAAGTGAATAAAGCATTGTGGGAAATCTCCCTAGATACTGATTCAGTTATGTGTATGTTAGAGATTCATGCATTTTTCTCTCACACATACCACTCTCCATTTTCTTTTTTTAAATTTCTTACATAAACTACAAGACTACTCTGATCTATTTATTACCGTTGCCAATCAGAACTTACTTGGTTGCATGAGATTTATTTGTATATACATTAAATTTTCACTTCTGTTTTATCTTTTTTCTCTATCTTTTCTTCACTGCTTCATAGCTAACATTTCATCATTACAAGCGTATATTGCCTGACCCCCAGTCCTAAGGTAATCAAGCCTGACTGTTCCCTGGAAGGCCAGATACTGAGGCTGAAGCTCAAATACTTTGGCCACCAAATGGGAAGGGAGCACTCACTGGAGAAGACCCTGATGCTGGGAAAGAATAAAGGTAAAAGAAGAAGAGGGCTGCAAAGAAAAGCCAGATACTGAAGCTCAAATATTTTGGCCACCAAGTGAGAAGGGAGCACTCACTGGAGAAGACCCCGATGCTGGGAAAGATTGAAGGTAAAAGAAGAAGGAGGCAGCAAAGACAAGCCAGATACTGAAGCACAAATACTTTGGCCACCAAATGAGAAGGGAGCACTCACGGGAGAAGACCCCAATGCTGGGAAAGACTGAGGATAAAAGAAGAAGGGGATGATAAAGGATGAGATAGTTAGACAGTGTTATCGGTGCAATGAACATGGGATTGAGCAGATTCCAGAGGATGGTGGAGGACAGGAGGGCCTGGTGTGATGTGGTACATGGAGTCACGAAGAGTCAGCCTCAGCTGTGCAACTGAACAGCAACAACAAAATTGCCTCTATCTCTTAATCATTCTCCACTATAACAATTTAGTCCTAATTTTCAGCTATATATTCAAAAAGTACATTCCATTTTTCTTGAAATTCTGAATCCAATCTATTATGTAAATAAGATGTTAGTTTTGTTACTGTTGCATACTCAATTAATCTGTTCTTCCATTCTGACAGTTCTGGGCATTTTTCCACCTTCCATTTAGATGCAAATGTCACCCTTGCCGCTGTTACCATATATTTAAGTAGTTCACTATATGTTCTTGTAATATTACTTCGTAAAATATTACTTGGTAAAATATTTAGTAGCATGTTTTTTGTGTCCATCGCAAACTTGAATTTTAGTATCTTTTGTATCTCTTCATGGATCTCTATCCATAAGAACATAAGAGAACGTAAGAGAAACTAATGTTGGATCAGGCAAAAGGCCCATCCTGTCCAACACTCTGTCACACAGTGGCCAAAAATGCCAGGTGCCATCAGGAGGTCCACCAGTGAGGCCAGGACACTAGAAGCCCTCCCATTATTGACCCCCCCCAATATTGTCTTGCTTTCTTACATGTCTACCACATATGATAAAATGTTGCATCTGTACCTTGACATTTCTAAGATTTTCCATTATAACTTTTATTGATTTTTGCAATTTCTTTGGACATAATGTACCATCTAAAAACATTTTATTCAAATTCTTCCTTAACATTTGGGACTCTGTAAATTTACTTTCCTTAATCCATGAGGTTTCCTTCTGGCTCATAGAAATATCCTCTTCAAATTTTTTCATACATTTAATTATACCACTCTCCATTTTCCTCATCATTTATCAACATGTGGGCCTTTGCATGGAACACTAGAGTCACACAAGGCCATGGCTGGGGAGAAATCACACTGTTGAAGTCAGTTCCTTGAGTGTATGAACTGGCCCTTAGTCTGTTACTGCTTAAAACAGAGAAAGTGGTTCTCTCTCCTTGTAGGAAAGTAGATGGGTCTCAGTAAAAAACAACTAAGACTAGCAGATTCCATGACAATATGCACAGAATATATCAAGGAAATATATTCAAATAATTTTAAAATAAACTTTTTTTCTATTTTTAGTTACTTATAGTTGACTTAAAGAACAATGCTAAAGTGATTTGATTGACTTGGTTTTAGACTAGAACAGAGATGTCAAACTCATTTGTTACCTGACATAAATGTCACTTTGTCAGACTGGGCCATGTGTGCCATAAAACATAATGCCAGGTACCAGAGATACACACTGTATAAAGGACAGCAGCTGGTAAGCTCTGAATTGTTGTATCCTCACTGCAAGTCCCCAGGGGCTGGGAGGGGGTGCAGAGAGAAACCCATATGGGTGGACTGGAGAGCCAGTGGTGCAGCCCTGGGCAGACACTCCCATGCTTCTTGACTGTTGTGGACAAGGTTGTTTTCCACCATACTGAAGCCACAATCGAAGTGGCTCTGCCCACTTCCCCTTGAGCAGTCTCCTGTTCCCTCCCTCGCACTAGTTGCTCATGGGCCTCGTAACTAGTCGCTCATGGGCCAGTTCCAGCCCCTGGGCCTTATGTTTGACACCCCTGGACTAGAAGGTTAACACCTCATCTACGTGGATTCCTAAATTAAAAGGATTGAATAATATATATGTCAATTTCATTGCTTCATGCAAGAGAGAACTGCTACTTTTGAAGAAGGAACACTTTGAAACTAAGAGAAAATATCCGGAATCTTCGTCAGAATAATTTTGCGTTCAACAGTAATAGTTTCATTTTTATACGTTTAAGCAAGTCTTTGGACTTTTTTCATTGAGAGGTGTGTACTATTGTACATTTAGACATCCAAGTGCTTGTGCATGTAACTGTACTTGAGTTACAAGTTTGTGCTTAGCATTGTTTAAAAAAAGGCTTCTTTGTCATCGTTCTTTAAGACAACTATAAGTAACTAAAAATAGAAAAAAAGTTTATTTGGAAATTATTAGAATATATTTCCTTGATATATTCTGCACATGTTGTCATGGTATCTGCTAGTCTTAGTTCTCTCTCATTGTAGTCATACCTTCAACAACAACAACAACAAAGCAGTGTGTATGTAAAGTGCCATCGAGTTGCAGCCGATTCATGGCAACCCCAGTGAAGGGTGTTCAAGGCAAGTGAGAAGCAGAGGTGGTTTGCCATTGCCTTTCTCTGCAGTCTGCCTTTGAGGTCTCCCATCCAAGTGCTAACCAGAGCTGACCCTGTTCAGCTTCCGAGAGCTGATGCGATCAGGCTGTACTCTGACGCCTTCCCTCCTAAATAAACCACCCAGGACTGTATTGTTAAGCTAATAATGCCATGTGGAGATACTTCAGAATCATCACATAGCCTGGTCACACAGGATGAGGGGCAGGCACCACTATGTAGCCATTTTGAAGACGTCAAGAAGGCCTGGGTGTGGCACGCGTGGATGGGAGACCTACACACCTTCCATCATCTGCCTTGGAGATAGATTAAGAACATAAGAACATAAGAGAAGCCAATGTTGAATCAGGCCAATAGCCCATCTAGTCCAACACTCTGTCACACAAATATACCAGGTGCCATCAGGAGGTCCAGCAGTGGGGCCCGGACACTAGAAGCCCTCCCACTGCTGCCCCCTCCAGCACCAAGAATAGAGTGCATCACCTGCCCCAGACTGAGGGTTCCCATCTATACCCTGTGGCTAATAGCCACTGATGGACTTCTGCTCCATATGTTTATCTAATTCCCTCTTGAAACTGTCCATGCTTGTAGCTGCCACCACCTCCTGTGGCAGTGAATTCCATATGTTAATCACTCTTTGGGTGAAGAAGTATTTCCTTTTATCTGTTCTAACCCGACTGCTCAGCAATTTCATGGAGTGCCCACGAGTTCTTGTATTGTGAGAAAGGGAGAAAAGTACTTCTTTCTCAACCTGCTCAATCCCATTCATAATCTTATAAACCTCAATCATGTCACCCCTCAGCCGTCGTTTCTCCAAGCTAAAGAGCCCCAATCATTTTACCTTTTCTTCATAGGGAAGGTGTTCCAACCCTTTTATCATTCTAGTTGCCCTTCTCTGCACTTTTTCCAATGCTATAATATCCTTTTTGAGATGTGGCGACCAGAATTGTACACAGTACTCCAAATGAGGTCGCTCCAATGATTTATACAGGGGCATGATGATACTGGCTGATTTGTTTTCAATTCCCTTCCTAATAATCCCCAGCATAGCGTTGGCCTTCTTTATTGCAGCTACACACTGTCTAGACATTTTCATCGAGTTATCCACTACGACTCCAAGATCTCTCTCTTGGTCCGTCTCTGCCAGTTCAGACCCCATCAACGTGTATTTATATTTAGGATTTTTGGCTCCAATGTGCATCACTTTGCACTTGGCCACATTGAACCCCATTTGCCACGTTGACACCCACTCACCCATCCTCGACAGATCCCTTTGGAGTGCCTAACAATCCTCTCTGCTTTTCACCACCCTGAACAACTTTGTGTCATCTGCAAATTTAGCCACTTCACTGCTTACTCCCAATTCCAAATCATTAATAAACAAGTTAAAAAGCATCGGACCAAGTACTGATCCCTGTGGTACCCCACTGCTTACCACCCTCCACTGAGAAAGTTTCCCATTTATATTCACTCTCTGTTTTCTATTTATAAGCCAATTTTTGATCCACAAGAGGACTTGTCCTTTTATCCCATGACTATTAAGCTTACTTAGGAGCCTTTGATGAGGAACTGTATCAAAAGCTTTCTGGAAGTCAAGGTAAATAATATCTATTGGGTCCCCCTTGTCCACATGTTTGTTCACTCCCTCAAAAAACACTAACAGGTTAGTGAGACAAAATCTTCCCTTACAGAACCCATGCTGAGTCTGCCTCAATAGTTTTTCTTCATCAATGTGCCTACTAATTCTTTCCTTAATAACAGTTTCCACCAACTTACCCGGTATCGATGTCAGACTGACTGGCCTGTAATTTCCCGGATCTCCCCTGGAGCCCTTTTTAAAGATGGGAGTGACATTAGCTACCTTCCAGTCCTCAGGAATGGAGGCAGATTTTAAAGAAAGATTATATATTTTTGTCAGGAGATCCACAAGTTCTCCTGACACAAGATGGGTAGCTGTGTTAGTCTGTCTGTAGCTGCAAAAAAGAGCAAGAGTCCAGGAGCATCTTAAGAGCTTGCAAAGTATGTGGCAGGGGAGGAGCTTCGTGACACACAAAAGCTCCTCCCCTGCCACAGATTTTCTTAGTCGTTAAGGCACGACTGGTCTCTTGCTCTTTTCTAAAGTCTACCTCAACTTTCAGAGGAAAAGAAAGTTGGAATGACTCAGCAGCATAACTTCTGCTTGCGTAAGTACCGAGTTTCAATCACTGATACCCCCATTTAAAAGGATCAGATACTAGGTGATAAGAAAGATCTCCCCCTCAGACCTTGGGAAATCTCTGCTGATCAGAACAAACAATACGGACTTGGACTTTAATAGACCAACGGTCTGGGTTAAGTATGGAACTCAACAACGTTTTGATTTCAGCAAGTGAATTCAGCTTTATTTGTAACAGCAAACACCAACTCAGAACACACCAACAAACAAGTGGAGCACAGCTCCCTTTTTAAACTATCCCAGGCTTTCAAAGCCACTCCCAGAACATGTTAAAGACCAATCAAAACACAGGGATAAAGGCCAATCAGCACCGTTCCCTCTTAGATACATTTTCACACAGTGATTGGATAGTTACAGAGGTTTCGCAGAAACCAGCCAATGGTAATGCGACAGATGAAGAACCACATTTGGAATCAAGCTTAACATGGGAATGTATAGCATGGATTCACATTCCAATACACAACAGTCTGACTCAGTGAAAGGCAGCTTCACGTGTCTGTGTGAAAGGTGGATGACAAAAGAAACAAAATGCAAAACTATCTAGTGTCCTGGCCCCACTGCTGGACCTCCTGATGGCACCTGGTATATTTTGGCCGCTGTGTGACAGAGTGTTGGACTAGATGGGCCATTGGCCTGATTCAACATTGGCTTCTCTTATGTTCTTATGTTCTTATGTTCTTAACAACCATCAATTCAAAATCAAGAAATAACCAGAGTTGATTAGCTGCTGGACCTAGCTTCCCCCCCCGACCTGGTGTTCCGAATTCGGAGCTTGGTGAAATCATTCCAGGTCTTTACTTCATCTTTGGTTAGGATTCAAAGGCACCTGGGGCACTGTAAGACATGTTTCCATTAGTCAAGTCGGAAATTCCTTACTATGCCATCAGTGTTTCGGAAGGGCACGCCTTACGTTCTCTCTTGCATTCAGATCTGCACGTTATTAGTGCCTCAGATATAAGCTGTGACTTCCCAACAGCCCACCAGCGCCATGCTTCTGTAGAAATTAAATGTCATCCATCAAAGGCAGCAGCGTATAAAACTCACTTGGGGAATCTGAATGAGAAGCCAGACAGTGGCTCCCCAAGAAGGCGCGGACAGGAGGACTGCCCACATAGTCAATCGATACCTGCACACAAAAGCAGCCCTTTTCGAAACCACCCCCATTCATCTTTCAGCGAAAAGCCCATCGCCTGGACCGTTGCTTTTTTCCCCCTGAACTGCCTCCACAGTTCCTTGATCCTTGCCCATTGCTGGATCCTTTTGATCATTTGTATCTCTCGACTTTCTGATATTAAAATAGGGCTCCATTTGTCTTACAGCCCTGCAGCACAATACAAACGAGTCGAGAGGAAACAAAAGGTTCAGCCGCAAAAGCGGCAAGTCAGCAGCTACTAACGTCATCTGGGAAACTACAACGGCAAAGCCAGCAATGAATAAAACCATTAAACTCCATATATGCGTCAATAGCAAGGGACTGGTTAAAAATGAGCAGGGGTAAGACCTCCAGAACACAGTAGCCGTGACCGAGCTTCCATAAAACCCAAAGGTAAGGGTAAAGGTTTCCCTTGCTCGAAAGCCAGTCGAATCTGACTCTAGGGTTGCGGTGCTCATCTCCGTTTCAAAGCCGAAGAGCCAGCGCTGTCCGAAGACGTTTCCATGGTCATGTGGCCGGCATGACTAAACACCAAGGCTCACAGAACGCTGTTACCTTCCCACTGAAGTGGTACCTATTTATCTACTTGCAATTTCTTGCTTTCGAACTGCTGGGCTGGCAGGAGCTGGAACTAGAGACGGGAGCTCACCCCGTCATGCGGCACTCGGGTCTCGAACTGCTGAACTACTGACCTTCCACAGCCTGCAGTTCAGCCTCTTAACTACTTGAGCCACCGCAGCTCCTTGATATAAAGCCCAAAGCAAAGGCACAAAAAGGGCTACTTGAGACAGGGAATTGAATCATCTGGGGTAGGGTCGCCAGGTCCCCCCCACCCCGGCCACTGGTGAGGGATGGGGGCAGGGTTGTCAGATCCATGCTGGGAAACTCATGGAGATTTGGAGATGGAACCTGGGGATGACAGGGATCTCAGTGGGATACAATGGAGTCTGCCCTCCAAAGCATCCATTTTCTCCAGAAGAACCGATCTCTGTACTGTAGTCAGGAAGTGAGATGTAATTCCAGAAGATCCCCTGGTCCCACCTGGAAGCTGGCATCCTTTAGGGGCTGTTTCGGGGAGGGGGAGAAGCCTTTTTCTGTATCACTGCGAGCCTCCACTCTTTTTCGACGGACACGCAGAGTAGAGCGCAAGGCAATGGTTTCAGATCATGAGCATGCCCATACGGATGGAGGTGACCTTTTGAGTACCCTCTTAAACTGCTTCTGTAGCCTACGCTCTCCCCGGGGAACTCTAACAGAGCACCCCATTCAATGTGCAATATTTGCGATAATGAACAAAGGGGTCTTTGTGGCCATATGGCATACTGTGCTGGGATCCAAATGTTAGTCTGAGGGACCGAACAGTTCCCGTACTGCTGGATGTGCTTCCCAGCTGTTCCCTTATATTGATATTCTGTTCCTGTGCTGGAATGCCTAGTTCTGTTTACCATGTGGTCCTTACCTAGGGTTGCCATCTCTGGGATAAGAAATACCTGGAGATTTAGGGAGTGGATTCTGAGGAGGGCAGGGTTTGAGGAGGGGAAGGATTTCAATGGGGTATAACACCATAGAGTTCACCTTCCAAAGTGACCATTCTCTCCAAGGGAACTGATATCTATCACCTGAAGATCCATTGTAATAAAGGGGGATCTCCAGCCATAACCAAGCCTTCACTTTGAAAACAAGAGTGGTTTAGCTGTTTGGCAAGTTACTGCAAATGAAAAAGTTGGGTTCCACATGAGGAATTATTCCATATTTTGATCGGAAGAAGTTTTCTGAAATGCAAAACTATCTAGGTATCACTTACACCTAGATGTGGAAGTATCATCACAATAGGAATTGAATATTTTCAACCATCATGTCAGAAGATTCTTTCTTGCCTTTGGATACCACAGGACTTCTTACTGAGTACTCCGCAGGCTAATTTAGGACTTCAATATTTTATTGTAGCAGGTCTATAGGACTGTAAGGGACTACGGTCCTCAGGAGGGCAATCGTGCTCTGTTAGTAGATGTTGAATTATTTAACCTGTGGATATCATTAGACCTTTAAATGAGTACTTTGTTGGCTAACTTGGGACCAATGTTCCCTCTAAGCTATGAAGTCTTGTGAGCAAAAATTCTACTTTGTGAGCCGCTGGCATTCAAGTTCTGAGCGAGCGATTTGGCTGTGGCATAAATTAGTTTGCTCTGGAGCTGTCCTTCCTGAACTAAGACAAAAATGTGTGAGCCGGAGGCTAAAAAACTGTGAGCTAGCTGCGAGAGTTGGACTATAAGGAAGGCCGAGCGCCGAAGAATAGATTCTTTTGAACTATGGTGCTGGAGAAGACTCTTAAGAGTCCCTTGGACTGCAAGGAGATCAAATCAGTCAATCCTAAAAGAAATCAACCCTGATTGTTCCCTGGAAGGCCAGATCCTGAAGCTGAAGCTCAAATACTTTGGCCACCAAATGAGAAGGGAGCATTCACTGGAGAAGACCCTGATGCTGGGAAAGATTGAAGGTCAAAGAAGAAGGGGACGACAAAGGATGAGGTGGTTAGACAGTGTCATCGATGCAACGAACATGAAATGGAGCAAACTTCAGAGGACAGCAGAAGACAGGAGGGCCTGGCGTAATCTGGTCCATGGGGTCGCGAAGAGTCGGACTTGACTGTGCGACTGAACAACAACAGCTCACACTAACTCAGCTTAGAGGGAACACTGCTTGGGACACTAACTTCTCATTGGAGCAGGCCTATAGGATTGTAAGGGACTACTGGCCTTTGAGTACATTGTTACAAGACCGTTGTGCTCTGTCAGTAGATGTTTAATTACTTAGCTTTTGATAAAGTGGTATTTCATTCATTGCTTGTATTTTAATTCTAAATGTAAATTTTGGTTGTTAATGCTTTGCATACTGTCTCTTTAAAGTATTGCCGCTTCTATATTGGTATTCAGTGTCTAGGAGTACGCATTTGTTTCTATAGCTGTGGCCGGCGGCACTTGAAATAGCCTCTAAACAGTTTAATTTGTGCTTGTATGAGCTTTTGGAGTTCTAAGAACATAAAGAAGGTACTTTCGTTATAACTGATTCAGTAATATTTTATTTAAAAGTGTTTAGATTGTTTTTGGATGGCTTTCTTCTTGGCATTCCTTCTGCATTTCACAGAACCTGGGGGCTGGCAACCCTATTATCACCTATTACATGGAATACTCCTTCACAAGCTCTGCACATCCTGTTGGGGGTTCTAGAGAGCTGCGAAGAAATTCAGTGCATGACAACCCCAGCTAGACTTCGCAAAGTGGGGGTGCAGATTTCAAGGATGAAATACAAACCAATTCATTCTTGAAACAAATAGGGCAGTTTGACCAGGCAGCCTTCTTATTGGAGTGCCTTCTTGGAGGATTGTTGGTCTGGAAACAGGCCTGTCATGAGCTTTTCCAATGATAGGACCAGTCCTTTGGAATGGCTTGCCAGAACGGATGGGGAGAGTGCCCATACCTGATTCATCCAGGAAATCATGTAAGACAGTTTTCTTTCAAAGAGCATTTTTTTTGGGGGGACTGTTTGGGCCAATGTGGGTTTGCTTTTATTCTGTGTGCTGATTTTATCTTTTTGATGATCTGTTATATAATATATTGCTTTGATGTGTTTGCAACATGTTGTTGCTTTGTTAACTGCCTTATGTCTAACGAGCAAAGAGGGGATACAAATATTTTTGATAACTCACACCTGCTTAGTTTCAATAGGAAAAGGGGGATGAATGCCAGAGCTGCACAGGGAAGGTTGGGCTTGAGGAAGGATTTGGAGGAAGTGACATCATGCAGGCATTCAGCTCCTCTGTTTCATTCCTGCCCACTCCCTACACAGTCAGCTTCCTGTTCCTTTCCCACTTGTCTACCGTTCTTTCTTTCTTAGGGTTATCAGCCGTGTTGCTGCTGTGGATCCTCTATGTCACTGTAGGAATTTCCCCAATCTTTATGATTAAGACCATAGAGATTAAGGACATTTTTCAAGCATCACGGAATCAGTGACCAGAGTTGACATCACCATTCCCATGATATCATCCCTTCCCCAGTTTTCTCCTGCTGGGAGAATGTCCGAGAGCAGGGGAGATCCAGTAGGGGCAGAAGGGGGCCTTCAGATCCTCCTTCAGGTCCATCAGACTCTGCTGTCTTTCCTACCTGGCCAGTCTTGACCACCATGTTTAGCTGCATACCGCACATCAGAGGGGAAGGCATGAACAAAAGGTTTAGATTTGGGCAGGATATTCTGGCTGCTTGTTCTTGCCATGCTTAGTGGAGATTTGAGAAAGCGAGCTCTCCCGCAGCCATGTTTCCACTTTACATGAACCTGCGATGCAATCTTGAACAGCACATTTGGGATATCCCAATTTTATTTCCATGGCAACTGGTTGCTGTCGAACAGCGAGAGCCACAGAGCCTGCAGCACTGGAGTGATACAATCAGCAATTTGCCTCTGTCCACCGAATCCCAGCCTGGTGAAGAGGCTTCAGCAGTGACAAGAGGGGCCAGCATCAAATGCTCACTCGCTAATCAAGCCTACTTGTACGAAAAGTGCAAATAATGGACTCCAATTGTCTGGAGCTAATGAACACCTCATTTGCTGTGTTCCTTGAGATGATAAGGATTCCAGGCTCGAGGCAACAGTGACTTGCTAGAACTAGGTGCGTTTTCGAGCTGATCAAAATGCATGGTGGGAGGCATCCCTTTTCTTTGTGCTTCTGTGTAATACCAATCAGCTAGTAAAGGGTTTTTAGTGATACTGGCTTTCTGTTCGAGTCATGATAAATGTCAGTGATTTAGGAACAAGACTGGCACATCAAATTTCCCATAAGAATTAGCCTTTCCAGTGATTCCTCCTGAGCATTGGCCCAAACCTGGAGGTATTCATATGCAACAAAAATTTCCTTGCAACATGGGGTAAAAGCAGCATCTGTAATAAGGGTTCCCAACACAGTGGCCATGGGTGCCATGGTAGAGGTGTGCAAGATTTAAAAAAAGAACCATTTTTTTTGGGGGGGAGGGATTCAGGTCTATTGGACCTGAAAAATACTGGTATTTCCCAATATTCCTGAATACCAGTATTGGTATGGGATTTGGTTAAACATTCGTGAATCCCTAATTTATTCAGCTCCATTATACCCTATGGGGACGGTCCCCACAGAGTATAATGGAGAATCCATCCAGGGGTATCTGAAGCTCTGGAGGGGTGTTTTTTGAGGTAGAGGTTAAGATGCTGAACTGCAGACCAGAAGGTCGGTAGTTCAGCAGTTTGAGACCCGAGTGCCACATGATGGAGTGAGCTCCCGTCTCTGGTCCCAGCTCCTGCCAACCTAGGAGTTTGAAAGCAAGAAATTGCAAGTAGATAAATAGGTGCCACTTTGGTAGGAAGGTAACAGTGTTCCGTGCACCTTGGCGTCTAGTCATGCCATCCACATGACCACAGAAATGTCTTTGGACAACGCTGGCTCTTTGGTTTGGAAACAGAGATGAGCACCGCATCCCTAGAGTTCCACGGGAAACCTTTCGACTGCCTTTTGAGCAAGAGAAACCTTTTGACTGGCTTTTGAGCAAGGGAAACCTTTACCTTTTACACCAAATTTACAGCATAGCTGCTGGTGCCTCTCTTCAACCCACCCCCAAGTTTTAAAAAGATTGAACCAGGGGGTCCAATTCTATGGGCCTCCAAAGAAGGTACCCCCATCCTCCATTGCTTTAAATGCCTTCTGAATTCACTCACCAAGTTGCGCTGCTGCAGCGGTGGCAATACAGCTTGGAGAAGGCATTTAAAGGGACCCTCAGTGAGAGACCCTCAGCAAATGACTCGGTAAGTCAATTCCAAGTTGCACCTGAATAAAAGCCAAATAATATCAGCTTTTATCCAGGCTCAGCTATATCAGTAGCTGGATCAGATTCTCTAATCTGTATTGGATTAAAAATACCTGGAAAATTGTTAACAGTAAGGTATTTTTAGCGGGTTTTTTCTAGCTCGGATAAATCAAATGCACACACCCCTATGCCATGGTGTTCACCAACACCTTTCCTAGTTCCCACCAAGTTTTAGAAAGTGAGTGAGACTGTGCAGATTTTTTAAAATGTGACTAAAGGTAAATGCAACTTTTTAAAAAAAATTATTGTAATAAACATAAACAGTAAATGCAACTTTTAAATAGTAAAATGTGCCTTTTAAATAATATCCTCATTTTAAAACAGAGCTTCTTATTAAAGTATCAAAGAGTTATGCACAACCTCACAGGTTCAAAATAGGTTGGGGACCCCGATCTATAATATATGCAGATGTGCTCCCCAATATGCACTGAAAGGCCAATGGGCTGCAGATACAGATGTATATCCACATTCACCCTAGACTATGCTGGACAACTGAAAGGTACACTTGATGCCACTAGGATGATGGTCTACCAAATCCAGATGCCACTAAGCATGGGACCCATGAACTGCAATCACATGACAGGAAACAAACTCTTTACACTGTGGTCACAACTGATGAGACTGTGGTCCAGAGTTGCCACTGAAATGTACCTAAAACAATTTTGAACCAGGTTCAAGGGTTCCTTCCTATGAGAATTGTCCATCCAAAATACAGAGGCTCAAGAAGTGGGGTTACACATCTGGAAAAAACAAACTATGAGCTGGATCTAGGGTTGGCAACTCTGGGTTGGGAAATACCTGGAGATTTGGAGGGATGGAGCCTGGTGGGGGGGACCTCAACAGGGTAGAATGCTATTGTGTACCAACTTAGACAAAGCACATGGCTTTTCCTGTACACGCAGTCAGCGAGGTGACCAGAGCTTCGAGCTAGAAAACAATGGACACATAGGATCCTGGTAACTGCCTATCAGCTGTCCAGGATCCTAAAGGAACCCTATCAGGGATGGGATTATGTAAATAGCCAATCACGGGTGCATGGGTGCATGTGGGTGGAGTTGTAGTTGTGCTTGTAAGCAGCCCGTGGGCTTGGCCTGCATGTCTGTACCTTCTGAAATCACTGAGTAAAGGTATGAGCTGAAATCTCTCAACGATGTGTCTGATTCAGTATTTTTCAAATGCCACAGAGTGTAGACACCAAAGCAGGCATTTTCTCCAGGGGAACTGATTTCTGTCCTCTGGAGATCAGCTGTGATTCTGGGAGATCTCAAGGCCCCACCTGGAAGATGGCAACCCCAGCTGGATCCAGAGCACTCTGAGCTCGGCAACATTTGCAGATCAGACCCTATGACTCCTGTTGCCACTTCTTTTGTTGTGCAAAATACAGCGGATCCTCAGGGGTGCCTTGATGAGTTGGGATCTAACCCTTTTGTCGGTTTCTATTTCATGCAGATGGAAGATGGCAGAACAGCAACAGCCGTCTACAGCTCTGCAGTAACAGGAGAAGACTTCCTGCCTGGAAGAGGGGGAAGATGACCAGAAAAAAAAGAACTGGCACTTATTGTGATATAAAGTCCCGATGTCATAATTAGGATGCTGAATGCTGAGCTCGTTCGGAAAGCAGACAGCGAATAGAACTGGCAGCCTTTCAGAGCGAAGGCGCATGGCCGGTTTTATCAATGAATTCTCGGCAATCAATAAACCTTTGACAAGAAAAGTGCTTTTTCTTGCCTGTGTCGCAATAAAGATTCATGAAAGGAGTTTTATCCTTAAATACGAAGGCCAAACGGTTACCAAAGAAGCAACAAAATTCCTTGGAAAAGTTATTGTTGCAGACGGAGACATAAAGGGGCATTTGGAAGGCACTGTTTAAGGTGCTCCCAGGCGTCATGTCAGTGGAGTTCCATCGAAACGAGGAGGGCTATCATAGATACCTGCGGCAATACTGGCTTTGGTTCTAGTAGAGGTGGTAGCTAGGAGATTCTCTTTGGTAATGTATGTCTGATGCATCTGCTGATGCCCTCCTAGAGGATATGGATATTGCCACAATCAACCATCTATGCATTTGTAACATGAGGATCAGTCACTGTGACATGTTCTGCATTGGGCAGCTCTTGTAGATGGTGGGGAAGATGCTGCTGAGAAAAAACACTGCACCCTGCCCCAAAACAAGGGCAGGAAGGTGGGAGCTAGTCTTGCAGAAAATGACTACTGTTTTGTTTCAAGGCTGGTTTTAAGTTGACCAACAGTCCTGTTAAAGCCCAGCTAGGAGGTCAATCTCTATGGCATCATATCCACACAGAGCTCCCCCCTGCCCAGGGGTGCCAGTTTGAGGGGTCAGGGACATGGTGGGGA
This sequence comes from Gekko gecko, assembly GCA_029375565.1. Classification (NCBI taxonomy): domain Eukaryota; kingdom Metazoa; phylum Chordata; class Lepidosauria; order Squamata; family Gekkonidae; genus Gekko; species Gekko gecko. The sequence goes on along the minus strand of JAPDNY010000011.1, from coordinate 85,309,379 downwards.
TGCCTGATATCATGTGCACCATGATGTCACTTCTAAGAAAACTGAAAAGTGGCATTGGGAAACTCTACAAATCATTGGAGACTCTCTGGTAAAACCATAGAATTTCTGGCAATTCCTAGAGCTCCCCTGCATCACTTCCAGGGTTTACACAGAAGTGGCATCACAGTGCCTATGATGCTGACAGTTTTATCTTTATTCTTTCTCCTGCCGCCACTCTACAGTGGTGGGCAACAAGGGTGGCCACTGGGAGGCTTTCTGACATACTGGGAGGTGTGGCAATCCTGCTCCTGCCATTCCTAGGTACTGCCCCCAAATGTCCAGTAATGTCCCAAGCCAGAGTTAATAATTCTACCAACTTGTTTCGAGAGTGGATGTTGCACACTCTTGCCACTGTCTATGCCTGAAGAGCCCATCATCCACAGTACTTCACCAGACAAAACCCCAACCAGAGTCCTTTAAGAAGCCTGCCTCAGACCCTTGAGTCCCTGACAGCACTTTGGGGGATTTACCATCCCACATGGAACTTGTGCTAGTTAAATACATCATTGTTAGACTATTGCAAGCAGCTTTGATCTTATGACGGACCTTATCTGCTTCCCTCCCTCAGAGGCTAGATTTTCCCTTCATTTTTCTATCCCCTCACTGACTGAACAGCTCTGGCAATGTGTTTTCTTCTCCCCTGAAGAAACCTTGGCTGTCCCAGCCTGTTGGTAACATATATTTTGGCTATTTGCTCAGCCCAGGAACCTGAGGCAAGGGATAGGATTGACCTTTGACTTAAACCCTTGAAAATGGCACTTGAGACACTTTAAAATTCTAAAATAACAAAAAGGTTTTATTTAACATTGAGGGGAAAGGTCAAGTGAAATCAGGGGCTGAAATTACTGATGTAAAACTAATACAAGCACAGACTTTTGTTCCTATATATCAGACTAATGAGAGGTCCTTAAATTATTCACAGTTATTTAGATCTTTATATTGAGAGGCTTTTGTTCCAGTGTTTTCCCAAAAAACTATAATTCACTTTATTTGTATAATTGCTGACTCTTTTTGGTGTCCAGATGGCTGGTACCTTCTTCCCAGTACCCATACCCCTTCTCTTTGGAACACCAGTACTCTTATTGAGGTTTTTTTACTGACTTTTAAGATCTCTACAGGCAATTTCTAATGACACCAGACCAGGGATTTCTGTACTTCTCAGAGATAACTGTTCCTGTTTGACTGGATAGGGAACCTTCTTCTTCTCGCTAGAAGTTCTATCCCCTTTCCTTTGGCCTGAACGAGAGTCTTCTCTACTACCCAAACTTCCTTGCCACACTCTCCCCCAGTTCTCTGTCTGTGTTCAAACTGCTCTCCACTAATGCTGAACTCAGACTGTGCTCAATCAAGGTAGAAATCTGACTCAGTCAACACTAAACCCTTTTTCTGTCAAGGCTATTTTCAGACGGCCTCAGTACAGGTCTCAGTTAAGACAGGAATCTGTCTGACTCTCCTCAGCATTCAGCTCTCTCAAGACTTTTTCTTTCTCAGACCATGCTACCCAATCAGATTGCTTGGAGCAGCCTCTCACTTAAGGCTCTCTGGCTCTCTGAAGAATTACCCCTTTTTTATTATTATTATTATTATTATTATTATTATTATTATTATTATTATTATTATTATTATTATTATTATTATTATTATTATTATTATTATTTCTTTCAGCTTAATATCCCGCTCGAACCCCCGAAGGGGTCTCTGAGCGGCTTACAGTTACTCTTTAGATATCCTATCTAAGGCCACATAGACAATTGGGAAGGGACTGCCCTACCGGCACCCTGTGGAGTGAATGTTCTTTTCCATCCTGGGTCGGCTCAGCATCAGCAGGTCCCTCCGGCGCGTGGTTCCTGCGTCAGCGCAGCTCTGGCTCTGTCCTTCGACTCCACCGCACCTGTGCCTCTATGCTCCCCCGCGCCGTTCTGATTCCACCTTCCGCCGTCCGGAGTTCTGCATCGTCTGATGTTCGCCATCTTGCCACCCGCCTCGCCGCTGCCACTGCCGGTGCTGCACTACCCCCATGAGAGTTGGTACAGCACTTCTAAACCTCTTAAAAAGTGCCGTCCGTTACAGACCTCTATAGTCATAACATGGGTAGGATGAGCTTCTGGATAACATTTCTTTCTGCACATCTCTTGGCTTTCAGAAGGAAAACTATTCATTTGCCAGTGCATTTTTTCTGCTGAGACAGGATGCTTTTGATATCTCATGTGCCTGGTGAGTTTAATGATGGCTATTCATTAGGCTTTGGTTTTTGTTCTCAAAAAAGCCAATGTTACTTGTTTTTGGGGGGGGTGTTGGACAAGTTCACTGTGCCTTGCTTGCATTTTCACGTTTCTTACAGGCAGGGTTGCTAACTTCCAGATGGGACCAAATGGGAATTACAACTGACCTGCAGACCACAGAGATCAGTTCCTCTGAAGGAAATGACAGCTTCAGAGGGTGGACTCTCTGGCATCACACCCCTCCTGAGGTTCCTCCCCTCCCCAGACTCTACTGTCTCCAGGGTCTGCCCCCAAATCTCCAGGAATTTCCCAAATTAGTTGGCAACCCTACTAATACATGAACTGCTACAGACAGATCAATCCTAAACTGTTTGGCTCTGCTTCTTGTCGCTCCATCCATGGTGACAACATCTTCTAGAAGAGGAGATGGATAAATAGACTTTTAAACATAAAATATTGCACAGAAAGAAGTTCTAAATGTTGCCAGGCAAATCCATCCTACAGTATGGATGCAGTCCTAAACACACACTTTTTAGGGATTAAGCCCCATTGGACTCAATGGACCCCACTGCCCAAATGTAGTCTAACCATTGTGTTTCAGCCAAGTTATTTCAGAATCAACCCTTTGCTTAGAATTGTGTGACTTGGAAATCCGTGCATGCGCCAAAATGCCAGAGCCGTCTAGAATATGTCCATCATTGTAAAAGAAAAAGCTCTCCAATTCCCAGCAACATAAAAGAGCACCATTCCGATGGAGCAGTTTGAAAAGAAGTCTTAATTAATGAACGTTGATAACATTTCCAGCTTCGGCAGAACTTCAAAGGCTATCAAGGAAATCAGGAGAAGTTTGAATGAGAGAATTTGACTCAAAGCATTCTATAACGTTTCCAAACCTGAAAGTGTTATTTTTTTCCTTTCAGACGCTTAATTTAGATTATATACCAGAAGCCTATAATAAACCTTCCACAAAAGAATAATAGTACTTGCTACATATTATGGGATGTCCCTCTCCTTCTTTAAATGCAGACATTGGCCTTCTTCCAAGAAACATCCTTCTGTAGCAATGGCAATACTAAGACCAACAGAGCATTTCCCTATAGAAATTAATCACCATATTATGAAATATATTTTGATCATACACATACATTAACAAACAGAGGAAGTTAACTTGTGTCCACTTGACTTAGAAGGCTCAAATTTAGTTTGCAGCTAGAACAAGAAACTCAGATCACTGGAAACATTTGATAAGGCAACATCTGTACCTCTCCTTGAAAATGTGTACACCCACCAGATACATAAAGTGGAAGCTTGGGACATGCACAGTCTGTGACAGGTAGGGTTGCCTGATGGGGGTGGGGCTCCCCCCACTTTCAGGGAGCCCAATCCGCTGCCGCCCTACTGGCTGGTGGGAGAAGCCCTGCCCCTGAGAAGCCCTGTCTGTGCCTCATGTGCCTGGTGCGCAGGATATGTCATGTGTGGGATGCTCTAGCATTTGGGGGGGAACCCTGTGGTAACCAGGAAGAAGACTGGAGCCCCCCCCCACTGGAACATGGTAAGGACCTGGCAACTCTAGTGACAGGGATCCCCAGTATGGTGTCCATGGATGCCATGTTGTCTACCAACATCCTTTCTGGTGTCCGTCAAGTGTTTTTAGAATGTAGGCAGGGCCAGGTGGGTCTTTTGCCCAGAAAGGATTCTGATTGGCCATTGGAGAGTTGATTGGCACTACAGATCATTTAAAACATTGCTTTGGCAGTAGCAGCCACCACAGCACAAGGATTTTCACTGTGTGACTGAAAATAAGCTGCAGCAGACATTTTGTGGCTTGCTCGGCTCCGCCTCTTTTGGTGGCCATTGTGTGGCTGTGCCCACCATGGTGCTTCAGAATTCCAAAGGTGCCAATAGGCTCTAAAAAGGTGGGGAGCTCTGGTCTACAAACTACTGCAGTGATGTCAATTGGCTTTGCACAGCTGTTCTTCAAAACAATATTAAGATACTTCCACATCACCAAAGCATTTGAAGTTTGGTGTAATGCATTCTTCAGATGTCTTATGTACTAGAAAAGTCTAGTAAGTCTGACATGGATCTATTTACATCTCTCCCACAAACCACAAAGCAGTGAGCATGAATGAAACTCACAAATGATTACGCTACTCTACAATTGCTAGAAAGCTAAAATACACACATACACCAAGACTACCTAATGACCAGGAAATGTTGAAAATGACTTTTTTTAGACTAGAGAGTCAAACACAGTCAAATACTGTGAAGTTTATTCACAGTGAAGAGCTGAAATGCTAGCAAGAGCCATGCATGGGACATAAATCTGGACTGCAGGACTTCTTTGACTGCCTCATACATTCGATCTAGGCCTGGGGGGGATTTCCAGTAGCAGCTTGTAACACTGCATATTTATGTCCCACTTTTGACCCCAATGGGGATTCAAAGCCACTTACGTTGTTCTCCTCTCCTCTGTTTTATCCTCACGACAACCCTGTGAGGTAGGTTAGGCTGAGAGTGTGTGACTGGCCCAAGGTCTCTATGGCACAAGTCAGAATTTGAACCTAGATATCCTAGTCTAACACTTTAACCACTACAGCATGATACCTAGGGACTGGATCCAACCAGCTTTTCTGCTGGTGGTAAGGGAGGAGGAGGAGGACTCATTTGACCACCAAGAATGCTATGTTAGGGATCCTGGGATGGACTTGAACAAAAGCTACAGGACAGGAGCTGTAGTAAGGAAGGGAATTGGCCAAGACGGAACAAAAAATTGGCTGGATCCAACACTGATGGAAGAGTACAAGGAGACTTTATACATGTATATGTGTGTTTATATGAGCAAATGTTTCAGTAAGAGTCAGAAATGTAGTGAATTTTTGGTGGTTCTTTCTGGTGGCAAGCTCTATGTGATTGAAATCTCTTGGGTGTATAGCTTAACCTTTTAGATATGCCAAGAAGCCCTCTTTTGGAACAGTTCCTTTGGATTCTCACCCATTCTGTAACCACCAAAGCCTGCAGCATCTTTCAAGTTCAAATGAAATGCAAAACATTGGTGGTTCTGTATCCATTTAATGAAAGGCAACAACATGAGATAATGCACCTGGTAGATTTCAGTGGATTTTGTCTATTGGGTAAGTTTTTTGGCAAAAGTGTATAAGGGCAACATAACAGATGTGTGGTTTTCTGAAATTTGGTGATTTATCTGGAAATCTGGAACTGAAGTGTATGTCCTAGCCAGAATCAAGTTCCATTTTGTTATTCTAAGTAAGGCAGTAGATTATTATCATGACCATTTTGGGTTAACATGGAATCCAACCAACTTAACAAGGAGCTTTATGCTCATTTTATTGGATAAACGTTGTTCCTGTGATACAGTGGAGGGGGTGTGTGTGAAGCAGTGGGGCTCCGTGGGCTTATTCCCATAAGGGTGCCTTGACCTGGACAGCCTAATCTTGTCACCTCTCAGAAGCAAAGCATAGTTGGCCCTGGCTCATATTTGGATGGGAATACCAGGGTTGCTATGCAGGGTTGCTATGCAATGGCAAACCACCTCTTAATGTCTCTTGCCTTGAAAGCCCTTCCTATGGGGGCCATCATAAGTTGGCTACAACTTGATGGCGATCAAACAATCAATCGGTTCCCATAAGGATGATGAACTGCATGTAGAAATTGTTTGTGTTCCATACTCTTCAAAGCCCCTGCTAGCAGCCATAGTCTGATCCCAGGTAGTCCTACCAACTCCTCTGGCAATAGCACCAATCATTTTTTTTAAGGGGCTCCGTTCAGCCTTTTCCCAGTAACAAATGATGATTGGCACTAGCAGTGACTTGGCAATCCAAAAGAGAGGAGAGGAAGAAAAAATGCAACCTCCATCATGCATGAATTTAGATCCATCTGGGACCCCTTCTCTCCACCTTCCATCTTCCATTAATGGTACTATCAGAGGGAACTAACCAGGGACCTCTTTCTCTGCCCGAATCCTTCTTCACCTGACAGACCTTCTCCATACAGCTGCCATCAGCCACGAGGGAAAGGCAGAAATCGCCACTGTGCTTAACCACTAACTGTAGTTTAGTCTCATTCTGAATCAATGTAAATTTTCAGTGCCCTTGCTCTATGAAACGCAGTACACAGTGCAGCAGTTCTTCCACGTCAGATTTTTATCTTGTTTTGCCAACCCAAATATATTGGGATCTGGTAATATTACATATTTATAATGATCAACTAGTGTTGCAAGGACAAATTCCCACAAGACAGTGTGCTTACCCTCCTGGGGATGAACAAAGGATTGATTGGGAAGAGCCTGGGGATATTGACACTGAGCATCCAGGCCTTGCCTAGCTTGCAGCGTTGTTTGCTGTGATCAGCTAAATACTTATTTATGATGTTCGATTTATAGCCTGCCCTTCCTTGCATAGCAGGGCTCAGGGCGGGTAACATCCATAATACAACAATATTAAAACAATAAATACGAATTGATGATTAAATATAAATCAAGCATTAAAACCCATATAGTACCATTAAAAATTAATGATCAGATGGCAACAATCCAATTCAACAGAGATCCTGCTTCAAGTGCATCCATGGATGTTGGAATGAAGGTACAGCTGGATTGATGGACAAAGTGAGTAAAGCCAAATAAAGTCAAATACAGCAAGGGGAGGCCAATCCTGCTGGGATTTCCGCCACCTCAGCCATAGGCCTGGCAGAACAGCTCCATTTTGCAGGCCCTGAGGAAGTGCATCAGGTCCATCGGGGCCCAGATTTCACTCAGGAGAGTGTTCCACCAGGCCGGCACCAGAGATGAAAAGGCTCTGGCTCTGGTTGAGGCGAAGTAGATATTTGGGGGGCCAGGGATCACCAGAAGATTTTGACCCATTGAGTGTAATGCTCTTTGGGGGACACACCAAGAGAGACAGCCCCAAAGATATGTTGGCCCTGGACCGCATAGGGCTTTAAAAGTCAAAACCACCACCTATTCTGTGGCTGAAGCAATGATGAGTAACTAACACTACAATCCTGCAGAGTTATTCCAGTCTACGGCTAGTAATTTCGTCTTTTCATAGGGCCACACTGTCATTTCTGATGGTCAAAATGTGATTTAGAGGCAGGATTGTGGCTTAGAGGTAAAGCTTGTGCTTTTCCAATGGAAGGCACGAATCTCCCTCTGCATTGTCAGTTGATGGATCACAGGCGTTGGCAAGACTTCTCTCTTCTGAGAATCTGGAGAGTTGGCCCTAGTCAGAGCAGACAATACAAAGCTACATGGAGCAATGGTTTGTCTGTGTAAAGATAGCTTCATAAAATGTTTAGGGGTCTGTGGCGATGTGTCAGTGGCAGAGTGCACGCAAACGGTATCATGCTTAATCCACGGTGACTCCAGTTACGGACAATTAGGAAGCACATTTTAGGAAAGAAATTTCTGGGCCTGAGAACCTTGAAGAACTGTGGCCAATCAAAGCAGAGAATACTGAGCTAAATGGTCCAATTTTCCAGTGTGGTATAAGGCAGCTTCTAAGGTTCAAATCACAGGGGCCGTGGTGGCTCAGAGGTTAAGATGCTGAACTGCAGACTGGAAGGCCGGTAGTTCGGCAGTTCAAGACCCTAGTGCCACATGACAGAGTGAGCTCCTGTCTCTGGCCCCAGCTCCTGCCAATCTAGCAGTTTGAAAGCAAGAAATTGCAAGTAGATAAATAGGTACTGCTTCGGTGGGAAGTCAATGCACCTCAGCTTTCCATGCACCTCAGCATCTAGTCTTGCTGGCTATATGACCATGGAAATGTCTTCAGACAGCGCTGGCTCTTTGGCTCAGAAACGGAGATTAGCACTGCCCCCTAGAGTCAGATTCAACTGGCTTTCAAGCAAAGGAAACCTTTACCTTTACCTTTTTAAGTTTCAGAAACAAGAGACTATGTTAAAACCTGTTAGTGTTTTTTGAGGGAGTGAACAAACATGTGGACAAAGGGGACCCAATAGATGTTGTTTACCTTGACTTCCAGAAAGCTTTTGATAAAGTTCCTCATCAAAGGCTCCTAAGTAAGCTCAGTAGTTATGGGATAAAAGGACAAGTCCTCTTGTGGATCAAAAACTGGCTTATAAATAGGAAACAGAGAGTGAGTATAAATTGGAAACTTTTCTCCCTTTCTCACAATACAAGAACTCGTGGGCACTCCATGAAATTGCTGAGCAGTTGGGTTAGAACAGATAACAGGAAGTACTTCTTCGCCCAAAGAGTGATTAACACATGGACTTCACTGCCACAGGAGATGGTGGCAGCTACAAGCATGGGCAGTTTCAAGAGGGAATTAGATAAACATATGGAGCAGAAGTCCATCAGTGGCTATTAGCCACTAGGTATAGATGGGAACTCTCAGTCTGGGGCAGGTGATGCACTCTATTCTTGGTGCTGGGGGGGCAGCAGTGGGAGGGCTTCTGGTGTCCTGGCCCCACTGCTGGACCTCCTGATGGCACCTGGTATTTTTGGCCACTGTGTAACAGAGTGTTGGACTAGATGGGCCATTGGCCTGATTCAACATTGGCTTCTCTTATGTTCTTAACAGGGTCTCTGGGAGTTACAAACGGTTACCAACCTCCAGGGAGGGGGCTGGAGATCTCACCCTATTATGATTGATCTCCAGATGACCAAAATCAGTTCCCCTGGCAAAAATGACTGCTTTGAACTCTGTGGCATTCGACCCTGCTGAAGTCCCTCCTTTCCCCAAACCCTGCCCTTTCCAGGCTCCACCCCCCCCCTTCAAATCTCCAGAGATTTCCTAATCCAGACCTGGCACTAGACTTACTCCACTGAAGCAATGTGGCATGCCTGGTCTTTCTCTTCTATTTCTTTTCTTTTAGAGGGCAAAGTCTGAGGAAGGCTACACTGACAACTTGGCAAGCACACCGAAACTGAAATTATTTGGCTTTGGGGCTGGTCCTGTAGCTCAGCTGCATCTGCGTTTGCTTCTTGCATAATCAGATGCACTAAGCAAATGGTTCTAATAACATCACACTCCAGTCACTGGGATTTTGGCCTGAAAGAATCTGACATTGGGCTGTGGGCAAATGGGACATTTAAATCTCCTTTTTAGTGCTTTTCCTGTAAGGGAGGCTTCGATTCCCCACCCTCCCTCCGGCCAAGTGTATTAAAAAGAATCTTTGCCCTATAGCAGGGATTTGAATGCAGAAAAACTTGCCAAGAACAAAAGAGCAGAGATTTTTGGAAGGCTCTTTCCCTCCCTCTCTGGCAGGTACGCAGAAACTAAACTTGGGCCAAGTTTGTAATATGTCAAAATCTATCGAGTGGCGTGCAGTAGATTTCAAATGTTTGACAGAATCTGACAGCGCTGCAGAAGCCATTAGCATGACAGAGAGCTGACCAGGAATAGCATGGTGCGGGTTGGATCCTAGCCTTTGCTTCACTTGCACAAGAGGAGGGAAGAGGTGATCCCCTCCCCAGGCCACATTCCCTCTCCTTTGCAGCCTCCAGTACTACATGGCATATGATCCAGAGGGGTATCCTGAAGCTCAGCAGCTGCTTAAGTGGGGGAAGCACATGAGCTACTCTGCATTAAGAGAAGGTGGGGAAGATCCACTTCCATAAACATGATATTCCCCTAATTTTGGATCCAATGCCAGGTCAGATTTTAGCATTCACACCTAACATTTGTAAGGTGTAAGTTGGGGTTTCAAAATGTGCAAACCCAGTAGAACCTGGTGTTAAACAGTGGAGGTTCCATGGAGGAGCAGGCTCAAGTCCAGGGATCAGCTCAACTTTATTTGTAGATTCAGCAACAGCAAGACAAGACTCCAGAGCCTCAGCTCTGTTAAACAGCATGCAATTGCCACACCCAAACACACCCCAGTCCCAGTGATAGGCTATTTACATAACATTGCTACTAGACTGGTAACTTTCAGAATCCTGGCAGGCTATTGTTCTTGTGCTCCAAGCTCAGCCAGTCTCTGGGATGATTCAGTCAGGAATGATTCAGTCCCAATACATAACACCTGACAATGTAATTCAAAAAATAAAATAAAACACATATACCAAATGGGTACCCTTAGAGCTGGTTTCGACTGCAGATCTCTGCTAAGTATACATCTGGTGGTCAGCCCAGGTTTGTTGCTGTGATGTACAGGGCCGGCTCCAGGTGTCTGGGTGCTCTAGGCAGGACAGCCTGGGGCGCCCCCCACCAGGGATGCCAACCTCCCGGTGGGGCCTGGCTTTAAACTGCCGCCCCCTCCCTCCCAGCGCCGGCTTTCCTGGGGGCTCTGTGGCTGTGGGACCCCCAGGAAAGCTGGGAAGGGGGGAGAAGTTTAAACCGCCACCCCCTCCCTCCCAGCGCCGGCTTTCCTGGAGGCTCCATGGCTGTGGGGTCCCCAGGAAAGCCAGGGAAAGGACGGAGGTTTAAATTTCCGCCCCTTCCCTCCCAGCGCTGGCTTGCTTGGGTGCTCTGCAGGGCGCCCAAGCAAGCCTGGGAAGAGGCAGGGGGGGCTTTTCACAGGGGGGGCGCCTTTTGGTGCCCCTGCGGCCGGCGTGCTCTAGGCAAGCACCTAGCTCGCCTAGTGGGTGAGCAGGCCCTGGTGATGTATGTGGAACATTCTAAGTGTGTTTCTGCAACAGTTTTGTTGACTATCTTGGGTGAAAGCAGAGGTGCTCAGATGCTCATCCATTCTGCTCATGTCCTGTTCACCAGTCCCAAACAGGTAGTCAATTTTTTGATGATCAGTTTGACTGTTCACCAACTGACTGGTGACTGTTCAGCAGGCTGCTTTGTGGTATTTCTTCCTAACACAGCTGTATGGTACTAATGACTTTTCCTGCAGCCATGACTGCCATTTTCTCTGCCATGCCACTGGAGGGCTTTTTGAAGGCTTTGGCCTATTATTATTATTATTAAACATCTCAGCAGATCCATCTTAGACTTTTAGAGATAATATGTTATATGATGTATCTTATTGTATGATTTTGTGTTGTGAACTCTCCTAAGCCCACTTCGGTAGGAAGGGCAGGAAAGAAATTGCACAAATAAATACATAAATAAATATGCACAGGTGTTTTCCCTCACTTTCTACATGCATGTTTGTCAGGTTTTCTTTGTCATTCTGCATTCATTTTCCTCCCTTCAGTGCTCAGTTCTCCTTCTGGTCGCTGTTTCTCTGGGTTTTCTGAGAGTGCTTTTGTGCTGATTTTTCCCTTGTTTCACTTCCATGCCTCAGGTAATTCAAAAGTATAGAGATTCCCTTGCATAAGGCGGGCACAGAATCCAAAGTCAAGCTTAAAGGCTTACTGCTCTGAAAATCTGCAATAAGATGTGTGTGTATAATGGGCCTTTATTTAAAAATCGGTAATTGCTATTGTGAAAGTGCACATTAAAAAAAAATGGAAAAAGCACAAAGTTTCTAGCCTGCTACAAGTAAATAAGGGTTAGAAATTCAAAGACTGTAGCAATGGATCAATAAAATATAAGTGCATACTTCTGCAATTACAATTACAGATTTTTTTGTAAAGTACATCACTGGGAATCTGTAGGGGAAATGGAATCTTGCTGCCCTGGGTGCAATCAGCGAAAAATTCATGCAAGTCTCTCATAAATAAATGCTATGTTGGGTTCTTTAAAACGAAATCATATCATTTGAGGTTTGTCTAAGTAGTCTTTAGTGATGTTAATGGCTGCCAATCTGTTTGGGTTGGCAATGTTTTCGCACATGCTCAGTTCTGGGGGAAAAAAAAATTCTGATGCAAACCTCTTTGGCAGGCAGTCAAGCCATTTGGTGCGAACCAAACAGTCCTGGTGATCAGCTCCCGTCTGATCGTTGCATTCGGACATTGTAAATTCAGTGGCCAAACATGTTCGATGCAACATTTTCAGCATCCTTAGGTGAAAGGGTGTTTGCCATCTTTTTGGAAAACACAGGAGATGTCTCTTTGATGCTGTTGTCTTTTAATAAAGCATGGCATGGAAATAAAACTGCAAAGTTTATCCAAGCTGTATAAAAGGAGTGAAAACAAAGTTAAAAGAATTTCACCCTGCAATTAGATATGCCCTGGGAGGGCCTGCCTCTGCTTTGGATACCATTTTGTTCCAAGGACCAGAAGGTATGTCTTTTAGGTTAAGGAAGCTTTTAACAACCAGGAAAACTGTGCATCTCCAGAATGTGTTGTTGTTGTTAACCTTTCTTCACTTTAGCCTCCTGTTAAAGGCACAAGACAAGTAAGTCAGAATAGCTGCTTCTGCCTATGTGCTCTTCCTCCAAGAATCCAGAGTGGCTTACTTGCTTCCTCCACCTCATCTTATTCTCACAATTTCCCTGCAAGGTAGGTCAAGCTAAGAAAGAGTAACTGGCTCCAGATCACCCAGGCTGCGATCACACACATGATATAATCCACTTTCAACCCACTTTCCAACTGAATTTTACTGTGTGAACTGGCAAAATCCAGTTCAAAAATGCATCGAAGGGGGATTATTTTGTGTGTGTGATCGCAGCCCCAGTGGGCTTCATAGCAAAATGGGGACTTGAACCTGCCCCCCTGCCAATCCTAGTCTAAGACTCTAATCCCTACCCCATTCTCACTTTCTTCTGATTTTTTTGGTAACCCTAACATGAACAAAAAGAGCAAATTTTGAGTCCAGTGGCACTTTTATGACCAAGAGTGTTCTATTTAAGGTATAAGCTTTTGTGTACATGCACACTTCTTCAGGTGCAACTGACCTCTGTCATCTGGAGATCAGTGTTAACACCAAGAGATCTCCAGCCCACCCCCATCTGGAGGTTGGCAAGCCTAGTTATTTCTCTTTGTGATGAAAACCCACTTCTTAAAACTGTTTCTCTTTATCCAGTGTTCTACACAGTCTTTTCCACTGGCTCCCTTCCGAAGCCTGTTTGAAAGCTCTGCTGTCTGTTCTTGCTTTTATTTTTGGCCTGTCCTCATAGCTTATAAATTTTATTTCAAGGATCAATGCTCATTCCCTCTCACCACATATTTAAGAAACCTGGGTCCCCCCCACCCCCGGTTTTTATGATGTGGTAAGCAGGCCTGAACATGCTATTGTAAGGGGAACCTTGCCAGGGATTTCATTACGGCTCCCTTGCATTGATAGCCCGGCCTTTACGGTGGCTTTTCAATTTATTCCGTAGAATGTCCGCAGACATTTATGGGCAGGTTTCCACTGCTCAGTCAAGGTCCCTTTGAAAGTTGTCTTGTTTCAGTTTCAGTTCTCCATCTCCAGGCCTTGAATTTATGAATGCGGAGTGCAAATTGTCAGGTGTGGCCTGTCAAGGGCAAAGACGCCTTTTCAGAATTACTACTAGTGTATTTTATAAGCCAGTGAATAACTGGCTGGGTCCATCCCGTTCCCCCCCCCCGTTTCACTCCCTTCTTTTATTTTGTTCTCACCATGGAAAAAGGCTACCTTATCTTAAACAGAGGTAACAGACTGGAGTGGTCTGTAACGGGTGTGTATCATTTATCTGTCAGTCTTCCTGACGGATTGCTTTCTAATAAACTATTTTGCTTCTAATGGCTTTTGTTATCCCTTCTTATTGCATCTCTATTTGTCTGATTTCCCTTTTATTTGGGTAAACGCCCTTTAGCAACACACAAACCTGTAAATTATCAGTTCCATTAACTTTCATCATTGTTCAAAACCGAAATGATCACTGGCTAAATTCTCCTTCTTAAAAATAAGTGCTGATGTTTTGCTAAATTATAGATGAATAAAATATGCCCATTTTACTCCATTTTTAACACCTGTTTGCAGCGTTTTCAATATCTGTCATTGCAGTGGCCACTTCTTTCCCAATGGATTGTAATGCATCCATCGCATTAGCAATGTTCGCAAATGTCAACAAAGTATTTAGAGCCCTGTTTTTCAGCGCCCTGCCTTATTGCCTGCCAGCACTTCAGGTACCAGTGGGAGGAAAGGGGGGGAAGGAACGTGTTCTGGCATGGTGCTGGCACAGTTAGGTCATGGTCACACGGTCATTTTGATCGGGTTTCACAACTGTTCCCTATCACATTTAAAAGGGCTGATTCTGTCTCCCATATCGAAGCGGACTCACGCCCGCAATCCTCCTGGTTTTCTAGCACATTTTCCGACACCAGGAAAATCGAGTACTTTCCAACTACTTGCGCTGTGAATCCGCCATTTCTTCTATCTGGACAGCCATCTCTAGCTATGAATGTGATTAGGTCATCTGTACGTCCTTCTTATGGTAGGTTCCCCCCCCAGCTTTCACTGTTGTGGGCATGACCATTCCTGCGCTGAATATATTAAATGCACAAACGCTGAAGTGCACATAGACCAGAACTCAGTTGCACGTTGGTAGTTCATTTTGTTTGCTGTTCAGGGAAAAAAAATACTGCATTTAATTCTGAGTGGACCTGCTTAGGAACACTCCTAGCAAGGGTGGTGTAATGTTTAAAGTGTCAAACTAGGGTCTGGGTAGACCTAGGTTCGAACGCTCATTTTGCCATTTTGCTAGGCAACCTTGGGCCAGTCACGCACTCTCAGCCTAACCTACCTCACTGGGTTGCTGTCAGGTAGGGATGCCAGTCTCCAGGTGGGACCTGGGGATTCCCCAGAATTGCGGCTCATCCCCAGACTACAGCGATCAGATCCCCTGGAGACTCTGTGGCATCTTACCCCGCCATTGTCTCTATCCTCCCCAGGCTCCATCCCCAAATCTGCAGGAGTTCCCCAACCCGGATCTGGCAATCTTATATATCAAGATAAAAAGGAGGAGAGGAAAATGATGTAAGCTGCTTTGGGTCCCCACTGGGGAGAAAGGTGGGATAGAAATAAATAAAATAGATAAATAAATAAATAGATAAACAAATGTATTAAAATTTCCAAGTAACTAATGCTGTATGTGGCATCTGGGTTGTTCTGTTGCCCTACGGCCACAGGCTCCCTTATGTTCATAAGCTCCTTTAGGACTCTACCGTTGAGCATATTAGAAGCCTACCAAGTACATATCTTTGGTGTGCACAATACTTATGATCCTCCTGATATGCACAAGTGCCATGTTTATTTGCTGAACAAAGTTTGGGTCCAGGGGCACCTTTAAGCCCAACAAAGTTTTATTCAAGGTATAGGCTTTTGCGTGTATGCACAGTTCTTCAGAGACAGTGAAACAAGACGACCTCGACCATTACATATAGGTGTGGAGGGGTTAGTTGCCAGGAAGGGCTAGTTAGAGTCAAGATGCAGAAGTAACTGGGCAATTATTGCTGGGATTGGATTAAAGTGGTTGGTAAGATCTATGAATAGCAGTAAATTAGCATACAAATACAAGAGTTAACAAACAGATGTGAAAACTGAGTTTGAGTCCAGTGGCACACCCAAGACCAACAAAGTTCAGTTCTGGATATAAGCGAGAACCGAGAGATTTAGCATATATAGATACACACTTCTTCAGATACACTGAAACAGATTTCCTCAAATGTTACCTAGGCGTGGGGGGTTAGTTGCCAGGAAGGGTTAATTAGAGTCAAGATAGCTAAGATTGGAATAACGCATTTGGGAAGTCTTGTGCATAGCAGCAAATTGGCATATGGATGATAAAAGAGCTAACAACAGATGTGAGAACTAAGTTTGAGCCCAATGGCACTTTTAAGACCAACAATGTTTTAGTTCTTGGTAAAAGTGAAAAACAAGCAACTTAGCCTGTGTAGTGAGATAAAAAGCTGATATCTCTGTTAAGCCCTAGGGGTTCCATTGTCCTCCTGAATATTGTAATAACTTGTAATTCAGCAGTCTCCCATTCCAGTCTGTTTCTGAAATTCCTTTGCAATAAAACAGCTACTTTGAGGTTCCCCACTGAGTGCCCTGCAAGGTAAATTAGGTTGAGATCTAATGACTGGCCCAAAACTACTCAATAAGCTTCATATGTAAAAAGGGATTTGAACCCAGGCCTCAAGGCCAGCAAGGTAGCCACCACAAAAAACTGGTTCAGGTCCCAAATAAATTGTTTATTTTGTGCAGCTGCAAAAAAACAAAATAAGTGCAAATCCACTTTAGAAATATGGCTGAACTGGGTAAAGGGACAAAGAGAAACAGAGAGACTCAAAAGTTATATTAGATTAACAACTGAATGCTTTGAGAAAAGATGGGACCACTAGCTAAAAATAAATCATTGCTATAACTTTTATCATAACAGTATATATACACTTTCTATACACCATAATTTACAGTATCTTGACTGGGCTTTATTCCCTGATCTTATATATCTGCCACCCTTTTCTTTAATGCTTCTTCAAATATATGGCTTGCTATACTGGGAATTCTATTTATTCTTTGCTGTTGTTTTTTTAAGGGAACAAAAAATGCTCACCCAAATGCTCCCAAGGATTTGAACCCGTCCAATAAGTGATGATTATTCCACTGACGATTTTCAGAGGAATCTTGATGGGGGGGAAATGCACTTTACAAAAAATGGGTCCCAAGACGTGTGCCTCATTGGCCTTCCCCCTCAGTCCCTTCGCTCTCATCCCAGATGAAGTGAAGCCCAAACACATGCACTTTGTCACTTCTTAGTTTTCCCTTCGTGTCAAAGCCAATCGAGGGCTGACTACGATGCAGAGATGGAAAAGGTTCCAAATCTCTGCAAGGCGGATTGTTAGCCAGGCAAAGGCAGGAAGTCTGGTGGAGAGTGCAGGGTTAGGGTTGCCACACTCCAGGTGAAATCCGGACATCTCCCGCTTTTGCAGTTGGTCTCCACAGAGATCAGTTTCGTTGGAGAAAATGGCTGCTTTGGAGGGAGAAATCTACAGCATTATACCCTGCCGAGGTTCTCCCCTTCCCCAAAGCCCACTCTTTTGTGGACCATTTCTCTTTGCCAACCACTTGATATTCCAGGTGAACATCTGGATGCGTGCATGAACATGCTCATAACCGAATGGCATGCTTAGCAGGAAAGCCACTAGAGGGCATCTTGACCAGGTTCCTGAAAGACCTGGAGCTAGCCATGGGACAGTAGGCCAGGAAGACAGGCCAGTAGCTGGGGAAATGACTCTTGTCAACATGTTGATATTTACGTTCTGCCTTCTGTTTCGGTTTCCCTAAAAGAATGAGGCTTCTTATTGGAGCAAACAGTTCTTGAAAACATTTCATACTTTCAGTTGCACATCCGTGACAAGGGGATTTCTACTGGAAGCCAGCTTGTTTCCAAAGGATTCCACTGAGAACTGATGAGAACGGTGCATATCAAGTCCCTTGCCTGTGTTTCATGCTCACAAGCACACCCTGCATGTCTATTGTTTCCGAGAAAGCTGCGCTCTAACAAAATGTTCCAATAACGTCCCGAGAGGAAGATAAAACCCAGTGACACTGAAAAGGGGAGCCAAGCAAACGAAAGGAATGCCTCCACCCTAGCTGATCTGCATCTAATGCTGCGGTTCGGAAACATCTCATGAAAAGAAAGTGACAGCAAGCAGATAGATTCACAGAGGCTAATTGCCAAAGATTCTGCAACGCTAAAAATACCACACAGTTAGAAGTAACACTCCCTAGAATGTACTGACAGCGGTAGCAAAACACTGGATTCCTTTTCAATGAAAAGAAAAATGCGTTCCTTCTAAACGTGGAGTTATTTAATCCACCCCAGTAGAACAATTTGGGAGATTTTTTCCCCCTTGCTATTCTTCTAAAAAATGTCTCTGATTAGCCTCGGGGAGGGGGGTAACTGCAGAAGAGCCAGGTTCCAAAATAATTTAAAACATGAACTACAGGCATAAAAATTAATCATCACAACAGCTTCTCACGTAGGACCGTGCTGACTCTTCTTTGATCCTGATATTTGGTTGCAAAGGAGGGTATTTGACCCCGCCAAGCAAGCTACTTAAAAAGTCCCGGAATGTATATAAAAGACAAATGAAAAGGCAGCCGTACTAGACGGGATCTGGATGGGAGAACTATGCATACCGCCTTAAGTGCTGCGATGAAATTAAATAAGTATTCAGCCAACATTGGTACTGTTTTGTCCCTCTGGCTGCTGCTTTCTGTCAAGGTCATTCCCCTGCCTCTTTCACTTTTGTGTCTTTTGGGAATTGCCATAATGCCACATAATGTGATTGGCTGTGTTGATTCACATAACTTTGTTTATCAGAAGACAATGGCCCCCTCATAGCATCCTGGTGGTATGGACAAAATCCCGTGGGTGGCCCAGCCAATTGGATTCAGTGATCATGATGACAGCAAATGAGAAGAGTCACATAGAAATAGCATTAGAGGTTGACTTCTAGTGTCAGTTTTTGACATTCACTAAATGGAACACAAAACGAAGCAATGGGTTTCAACTCAGTCCTTATCACAGTCCTGGTATTTCACAAATACCCCAGTTCCATATACCATAAGCATGGTGGTCACCGCTGACTTATGGTGACCTCGTAGGGTTTTCAAGGCCAGAGATGTTCAGAGGTGATTTGCCATTGCCTGCCTTTGTGTCCCAGCCCTGGTACTCCTTGGAGGTCTCCCATTCAAATACTAGCCAGGGCAGACTCTGCTTAGGTAGGTAGGTAGATAGGTAGGTAGACAGACAAATAGATCACAAAGCACTTTTGAGCCCCATGGCCTTTATTTGATCCCATACTCCATTGGAATCCAGGCTCTGCTACTAAAAATGGGTGAATTAGCAGGTTGTGCTTATGGTACAGTATTATGATATTGCCCTGACCTAGATAGCCCAGGTGAGCTCAGTCTCATCAGATCTCAGAAGCTAAGCAGGGTTGGCCCAGGCTGGTAGCGCTCTCTCTCTCTCTCTCTCTCTCTCTCTCTCTCTCTCTCTCTCTCTCTCTTTATCTCTCATCCATCCATCCATCCATCCATCCATCCATCCACCTATCTATCATCTATCTATCATCTATCTATCTATCTATCTATCTATCTATCTATCTATCTATCTATCTATCTATCTGTCTGTCTGTCTGTCTGTCTGTCTGTCTGTCTGTCTGTCTGTCTGTCTGTCTGTCTGTCCGTCCGTCCGTCCGTCCGTCCGTCCGTCCGTCCATCCAGCATCTAGCAGGTATATAAATAAATAAATAAATAGCCACCTTGGTAAGGTTGGCAGCCTCCCAGTGGGGCCTGGAAGTCTCCCAACATTAGAACTGATCCCAGGACTACTGAGGTCTGTTCCCCTGGGGAAAAAAGCTCCTTTGGAGGGTGGTCTGTGTGGCGTCATATCCCCACTGAGATCCCGCTGCTTCCCAAACTCAACCCTCCCCAGGGCCCCCCCCCCCAATCTCTGGGGATTTCCCAACCTGGAGTTTGTGACCCTACACCTCAGTGGACATAAAGCATGATATAAATGTTGTTGATAAAATAAAACAAATAGACAACCAATGTTTTATAATGACTTTTATCCATAATTGTAAATTTTATTCCCTGTACTTTGTAATTCTGGCTGCTTGGTTATTTTCTGTATTTTTGGATTGCACTATTCTGGACCATATGGACTATTGAACATGTTTGCTTATGACCCATTGGTCTGTGAACATGAAGTATAGAATAAAGGGGGGGGACAGGCAACCAAAGCCATTCAGTTTTGAAAGTGTCTCCACAGTCTTGATGATATTTACTTTGTATTGGCCTTACTAAAGCCATACGGTTCCTGAACAAATACTTTGAAATTTGCTTCCTGAGAGGTGATTTGAATGACCATTTAAAATTTCTGCAATGGTATCTTACAATGTGCACATCTAAAATTATATAGAGAAATATACCAGATATATGTTGTCATTGTCGTTTGAAAGACAGAGATTTGGTACAAGTTATCATGCAATAAATAAATAGATAGATAAAGAAATAGATAAATAAATGCTTGGTACAAGTGTTTTGAGCATCTCCAAATATCTATTTTGGCAAAATGTAACTCAGTTACCATCAGATCCTAAGGTAACTTTATTAAGATATTTTAAAGGATTTGTTGTTTCTTCAGCTATCGAGTTAGTTTAATCTTTGCTTACGGCTGCTAGGATGGTTATTGCAACATATTGGAAGAAAACAGAACTTCCGTCTATAAAAGATAGGTTTAATTATACTTGGAATGCAGTTTTATTAGCTAAATTAACATATTACTAAAGGGTGCAAAGAAATTATTTACAGTATACAGATTAGTTTTGGGAACATTGAGCAATCTTTGTTATGTACTGAAATGAAAAAGAGAGATAAAACTTACCCTTTTGCTTTCTGCTAATTTTTATAGACACCCTTCTCCACTCCCTTACATGTCTATTATTATATAGACATTATATAGACATTACAGCCAGTTTGGTGTAGTGGTTAAGTGCATGGACTTTAATCTGGGAGAACCTTGTTTGATTCCCAACGCCTCCACTTGCAGCTGCTGGATGACCCTGGGCAAGCCACAGTTCATTCAGAGATGTTCTCTCAAGGAGGACAGTTCTAGAAAGAGCTCTCTCAGCCCCACCTACCTCACAGGGTATCTGTGGTGGGGGGAAGAAGAAGAGAAGAGAAGAGATTGAATTTATACCCCACCCTTCACTTGGAGTCTCAGAGCGGTTTACAAACTCCTTTCCCTTCCCCTCCCCACAGCAGACACCCTGTGAGGTAGGTGGGGCTGAGAGAACTCTAACACAAACTGCTCTTTCAGGAACAGCTGTGCCAGAGCTTGTGACTGACCCAAGGTCACATCAGCGGGTCCAAGTGGAGGAGTGGGGAATCAAACCCGGTTCTCCCAGATTAGAGTCCTCACACTTAACCACTACACCAAACTGCAGGAAAATGAGTTTGTAAGCCACTTTGTAAGCCACTCTGAGACTTCGAGTGAAGGATGGGGTATAAATCCAATCTCCTCCTCCTCTTTCTCTGTTCTTCTTCTTCTTCTTCATGTGAAACCCAACAAAAGCTGGGGGTCATACAGTGAATCACCATGATTGACTTGCAGGGCTAAGCTTTTGGCGTGGTCTTCTGGCACATCTCAAAATGGCAGCTAATCACATCCAGTGAAAAGGGGTTTGGGTGAGGCCTTGCTGAATCACGATCGGATGAACACGCCCAGATCTGCCACCTCGAAAGCCAACTTGTCAGCCTCCCTATACAAGAATGTGCATTTGCCCACAAATAGGTGAAGACTCATCTGTACCTTGAACTCGATGCTGGCAGTGGCATATCATCCATTGTTTCGTGAAACACCCATAAGCTCTCTTTTAGCCTTTGTCTCAAGAATAAAACCGTTTTTGTGATTAGCTCGGTTTCTATTTCCAGCCTGCTATAGCTCTTAGGGCTTAAATCCAGTGCTTTCTGGCTTCTATAGATGCTGTTACAACAAAAGAGCTAAAATTCACAGAGTTGTCAAGACCCCCATTAAAACTGGAAGATGCAGCTACTCCAGCACGGGCATTACAAAATGAAATCTCTGACAGGCCCATTTTCCTAACGAGAAGCCAGTGATGGTGGGGGAACAGTGTGAGGCGGCAGATGGAGCTGCTTGTAACTGCAAACAATGAAACAACAAAAGGAGTCCAGAATTAGAGACAGTGAGGAAAATCAGGTTGCCAGCCTCCAGGTGGGGCCTGGAGGTCTCCCGCTTTTACAACTGATCTCCAGCTGACAGGAATCGGCTCCCCCGGAGAAAATGGCTGCTTTGAAGGATGGACTCTGTGGCGTTGCACCATGCAGAGGCCTCTCCCCTCCCCAAATCCCACCCTCTCCCAGATCCACCCCCAAAGTCTCCAGGTATTTTCGAACCCAGACCTGGAAACCCTTGGAAAAAAATGATTTTTGCCCTTCCTTACTCTGTGATAGGACAGGGGAGAGCTGTCCTGATGTCACAGATGTCTGTGCAGGCCCACAGCCAGGAATTTCTAAGTCGGAGGGGCATTTAAATTTCTCAGTGTGCACTTAGCCAATGTAGATAATTTAATTATTTCTCCTGTGCACACCCCTCTAGCCCTGATGGGGAAAAAAACCCCTCAGGCTCTGCACAGGGCCCACGCGCTTCCCTCCTCTGCTGCCGCAGCCACCTCAGCTCCCCTCTCCTGCAACCTCCTCTGCTCGCCCCACCCCCGGCTTGCAGTCCCGGACTCAGGACAGTCCTTTATAATAAGGGAGAGCTATACCTAACTCAGGCAGTGGAGAAACGGATGTTGGTTGACAGTATCAACACTGTAGGGTTAATAATGTGTTAATCTCTCACACAAACTATTCACTTCTTTTACGTTTGGCATCCAGGACTAGAGGGGTTATTTCATTCTTCCAAAACTTTCTGTAAACAGCCCTGTAGGCTCTATCAGCTTTGTTCCTTGGTGGGACTTGCCTGGCTGTTCGCATCGGTATTAATATCAGTGTCTAGGTTTGCTTGTTGGGGGAGAAGTCTAACCTGTCCCCCTTCAACATGGTAGACACTGAATCACATTAGCTCTTTGGCCGAGACCACTGTAGAACTTTTGATACCTATTTGCAGTGCAAGGCCACCAAAGCACAGAGATGCTTTGCGGTGACTGACTTTCAATCCACACCCAGGCATCCGAGCAGAAAGCTGGTCACCCCCTTGGAAGAAGTAAAATGGTGACATCCCATACAGTTCCCCACAGTCTAAAGTCACAGCTGCTTTTCATGGCCTGTTTTGTAAGTTCTCTGTCTGATGCAGCTGATGTCTTAATCCCATGTGACTTCTCCTTTCCTGATGAGCTAGGAATTTCTCTCATGACCTTGTTCTGAGACATTGGTTCCAAGTCCAGGTCTTCCACAGTGTTGGGCAGACTGCTTCCAGCTGATCTGCTTGCACATTACTGTCAGTGGGCTTTCTATTATCTATCTTGCACAGTTTATCATACCTTCCCTGCAAGGAACTTAGGTAGCCTTGCCAGCCCTTTATGGTAAGAAAACATAGAGTTTTGGCTGAATCCTAGATTGTCTCCACAACATGATGAAGTCACTTTTGATTATGCAGCCAGAAGTGTCATCAAAGCATCACAGGATACCCTTTTTCTCTTCCAGTTCCCCCCCCACTCAATGTTGAGTGGCAGCAGAGGATGAAGATCAATGGTGGCAGGTTGCCAAAGGAGGCAGCCTCATCTGCCTATAGTTAGGCCAGTGAGCACTGTTCTTCTCTCTACAGTTGTCCTCAGAATAACTCTGTGTGTGATAGCTTAAGGTGAGAAAGACATTCAGTGAGATGGAACCTTTGCGTCCAGCTCCATCTCATACATCGACTTTTGAATGATCTTAGAAAAGCATTGGAAGACCTTGCCCCATATATTACAACTTGGGATCTTGCATCACCGTATGTTCACAAACAATCACCATCCACCTAGGAGACATTTTGTCCTCATTCAATGTGCTGTTCGAGGAATTCAGAAGGAAAAAGAGAGGAGAGTGTGTTCATCTGAAAACATTCTAGTGAATCTTACAGTTGCTCAGGCTGCAAGAAGATAGTGGTTCCCACAGCTTTGTGTTCTAACAACCTCCTCCCAACCCTTTTGCATGGTGAACAGCTGCTCAGAACCTTTTGTATAAAGGCTTCTTGGTGTTTTGCACAATGTTGGGTCACAGCATTCCTAGGACCAGACTCCTAGCATTGTCACTGGCATTTTAGGGATGTGACGGACAGAATTTAATTAACTGTATCAGTGAGTCAAAGAAAAAAGACAATGGACACATTTTTATTTGATCCCCCCCCCATGTAGACCTTATTTTCCGGTGCTTCGTGCCTTAATCTAATTAAATAAGGATTTGCGATTTTGAAGACACCTGGAAAAGCAGTGTGCTTCCTAGGTAAATTAATTGAAGGACTAAAGTCAATGTGTTTGGGTGCTACTGAATGTATTATTATACCGATTTCAATTATTTCTCTGGGGATGGCTACATTTTGGCTACATTGCGTTCACGGAGCGGCAGGCTGGCAAGAGACCAAAGTGACAGGAGGGGTTGGCACTGCGAAGCAATATGCTGTATCTACAACCACCCTACATGTAATCAATCCAAGGAGAAAGGAAGAGCAGATGAGCAAATTGCCTGCTGGTCATCATGGCGAAAGAAAGCCCTCGATCCAGCAATTCTGCACCAATGTTCTTGTTTTGCATAATGTATTTTGCAATTTCATTATTTTACATCACTAGTTCCTCTTCTGCTAGCATATGGGGGGGGGATTGGATAGGCGGGGTTGTGGCTCACTGGCAGAGCATCTAATTGGTACGCAGAAGGTCTAAGATTCAGTCCCCGACATCTCCAGTTGAAAAGAATCAGGCAGTAGGTGACGTGAAAAACCTCTCCCAAAGTAGAAAAAATGATGAAAGATGACAGGAAGAGAGTTGATTCCTTTGAAATGTGATGTTGGAGGAGATTTTTATGGATACTGTGGACTGCCAAAAAGACAGATAAGTGGGTTCTGTACCAAATCAAGAGTGAACTCTCCCCAGAAGCTAACATGATTGAACTGAAGCTATCAAGCTTTGGTCATATCATGAAAAGACAAGAGTCAGTGGAAAAGACAGTAACGCAAGGAAAGGTTGAAGGCAGCAGGGAAGGAGAAGGTGGATTGACTCAATCAAGGAAGCCACGGCCCTCGGTTTGCAAGACCTGAGCAAGGCTGTTCCCAATAGGGTGTTTTAGAGGTCATTAATTCATAGGGTCACCATAAATCAGAAGTGACTTGATAGCACTTCACACACAGAGAGAGAGAGCTTCTTTGCATTCAAGTATAGTCACCCACTTCATTAGTTTCTGTTACTCATCAGACATTTCCCACACACTTACGAGTAAATCTTGAAAATCATAAGGACTACCAACTCGTTTTTACCTTGAATATAATGAGATTCTCAGGAACCTGAATTACGTTCCCAGGATCACATTTTGTGTTTTTCTTCTGCTTCTGTGGAGTCATAGCTTACACGGGGGTGTTTCCAAAACTTTCCTTATCTGAATTTCTGCCTAAATTTTTGGAGTTTGAAATTACCATGTCGGCATTTCCAGTTTTGGCAGCTTGCAAGCGGGCATGCTCCATCATAGCTCTGATGTGAGCGACCCGCAAATCATGCTGATGGGAAAGGTTCCAAGTTGATCTTGGACCCTCTCAACTCCTCGTAGGGGAGTCATAGCCTGGGGTGTGTGGGAGTCCTCTCCTAAGGTGGCAGCCAAGGGATTGAGGCTCCTTTTTGTCCTGATAGGTTCCCACGGCATGGAACCGGCAATGGTACCCAGAGGCGCACACCAGACAGAGCGCACAAATGATCCAAAGAAAAATTATCTTCCCTACCTTTTGAAGAAGCACAAGTAAAAACGTGAGTTGACTCATGTACTAGTGAACAACAGCTCAAACGATAGCAGTAAAGCCACACCAAAGGCCCAGACAAGCGGAAGGGGGAGGGGAATACCCGATCCTGAAAAGACTGAGTTTAAAGCGGGGTCTGAGAAGGCGGCTTGAAGTGATTGAATATTTGACTGAGTGTGGCGTATTCAGCAAGGAAGCCATAAATCTTCAGCCTTCCAGAGACTTTTAAAAACTTTCCTCACAATATAAACAATGACGTAGCGAGCAGAAAAAGTGGCGGCAAAAGGGAAACTTGCAGCAGGAACTGCCAGCGCATCATCTCCGGCTACTAAACTGGAAGTAACCACAGACTTTCCTAAAATGATTGCTGCTGCTTTACACCCTCTGCTGGACCAGATGACTAATCTCAACGACAAGTTTGACACATTGCAAAAAGAACTTAAAGAAAATTCAACAAAAATAGAGAAAATAGCAAAGAAGCTGAAAAAAGTTGATGTTAAGTCCAAAGAATTTGGACAAAGATTGGAGGTAGTGGAAAAAGAAAAAATCTCTGGATAACAGCAACTGCTTCTCCTCCAAATGGAAAAGTCAGCATATGTCCTAAGACTTCAAGGCATCCCAGAGCAGAAAGGAGAGAATTTAAAAGAGACTTTAAGCGAGGAATTGGCCCCTGTGGTTGGCTTAACTGCGGAAGCTCTACAAAATGATATTGACTTGAATTTATAAAAAAAACCAAGCTACCTGGGGAAGTATATGTGAAATTCTCAAAACGATCAACAAGAGACACAATTTTGAAAGCCACAAATGGAATAACTCTGAAAATTAAAGGAGAACAAATTAAAGTACTAAAAGACATTCCATTTGAGATTAGAAAAAGAGGAGACAATACAGAGACTTGGCATTGTTCTTACAGCAAAATAACACACCATAGAGATGGATAATACCTGAAGAGCTTATCTTCAACCTCAATGGAAAAAAAGAAAAGATTGACTCTTTGTAAAGTGAAAAAGTTCTTAGAGCAACAACAGAAAGTTATGGAGGGATCTGAGACAGTGGAGGATAACAAAGATACAGAAGCTGAAGAAGAGGAAGAGGAAGAAAGTTCTGACAACACCTCGACCAGCTCAGCAGAATCATCTGACATGGAAGCAGAATTAGGGACAGCTGCCCCATAACCTCTAAAAATTAAACTGGATTTTGACAAAAAGAAGCTTAGAGTAAAGAAAACAGCAAAACAGATTAATTCTTGATAGCCTGATGTTTACCTTTAACATATAAACTTAAAGCTAAGATGTACATACTACGGCAGAATAAGAATGTGATTGTTTGCTTAATACTTTTTTAAAACTAATTTTCACTTTTTACTATGGGGCAAAAGGGAAGTATTAAAAATCTTTAAATAACTGTATTATGATCCTTGCTACTCTTTCTTTTAGTTTGTATCCATTCCCCTGACCCTGTAGGTTTGTAGTTTAGAAAAGCAAAATTTTAAAATTTTTAAAAAGAAAGAAATTACCATGTCCTGCTTCCCTGGTGAAACTGTTCCATGCAAAAATCCAGGAACCCCTACTGGGTATGCACAGCTTTCAACACTGTCTTTAGAGACACCTAAGGAATGAGGAGCTGCTCCAGATTCCAAGTGGGGATGGAGGAAAGAGGTGGCATCAAGGGGCAGCAGCCCTCTGTTCAGATGCCGTTGAGAGGGAGAAAAAAAAATACACAGTTGATGGCAGGGACCGAAAGCAGTGTCGAACAGCACAGACTCAGTTCTGGCACTAGTTTTCAGAACTGATGGTAGAAAGCCTCCTAATTAGAACAGGAGGAGTGGACTGCACAACAGAAGTTACTTCCAGAGCAATAAAAGACTGGAATCAGGGAGACAGACTCAGTCCTAATAGATATTCTTAAATTCAGTTTTTGTTTTGAAGTAAGCAGAAAAAAGAAATCTGGGGAAAAGATCTGTTTTGTGCTCCTGGACACTGAAATTATAAAGGGTACAGTTGTTGTTGTTGTTGTTGTTGTTTAACAATTCAGCAGTTGTGCAAGAATAAACATATTCAGTACTCAGCTGAGCATGCTTTAGCAGAGATGACCAAATGTAGTTAATATGGGTGGGTGCCATTTTTGAACACCTTCCTCAGATTCTCACATTCAGTCATCGATTTTGACTGAGGGACAAACTACTTGAGATCTACTGTGACGTGTGAGTTTGGACCCAATATATCTTTTAAAATGCAAAACAGGAGATCCTGAGAAAGGTGCCTCCAGGACTGCACTCGAGTGGCTAGTGACAGCTCCACCATCATGGCTTTAAGTTGCTGAATAAAAATGAGCAGGACCTTTGTCCTTTCTCTTAATCATACACACCAGCGGGCAACCTCAACGACAAATTCCTTGCACCTAATTTCAAAGCATCCTGATGCATGTGAAGGAATTGCAGTTCTTTTTTTTTTTAAGCACTCTGTGGTAATTCTGAAGCAATGCAGCAAAACCTTGAAAAGTTAAGGATGGAAGAAAGTAGATTGGAGGTGGCTTAAGTTAACAAGAAGAGGAGGAGGAGGAGGAGGAGATTGGATTTATAGCCCGCCCTTCACGCAGAATCTCAGAGTGGCTTACAAACTCCTTTCCCTTCCCCTCCCCACAACAGACACTCTGTGAGGCAGGTGGGGCTGAGAGAGCTCTGACAGAAACTGCTCTTTTTAAAGAACACCTCTGACAGAACTATGGCTTGCCCAAGGTCATTCAACAGCTGCATGTGGAGGAGTCGGGAATCAAACCCGGTTCTCTCAGATTAGAGTCCACACACTTAACCACTACACCAAACTGGCTCTCATTTAAAAACTTCTCAGTGTGGATTCTCCTCTTTGTAGAATTCAAGGACACTTCTGCCACCATTATCCAATCATACATTTCCAACTTAATTTTTTAAACCATAAAGGAATAGATTATTAAACGTAATAATCCAACCATCCTCCAAGGGAGCTTCGTCCAGCCTAAAAAGACTTCCTCTCATTTAAGTGAGTCATTCTCCAGTAAAGAGCCACTTAAGCTGGAGGAAGTCTCTTTAAGCTGGAGGAAGTCTTCCAGCTTTGCTTAGTGAAGGGACAGGGCAGGGATAGGATCTCCTTCAGCATTCTAAACTTGACATTATAGGCTTAGATCTGAAGGTCCTTATTTTTTAACACCTACAGGTCCTTTTGATGTGTTGTAGGCTGGTCTCAAAGTTTCCTCAAGATTCTTGGCCTATGGCCCAGAATGGGGTGCGATACTAGAAATGCGGGCTCTGTTGGCTATAATTTAATGAAAAATGTACTAGGGACAGGCCATGGCTAAGTGGCAGCCCACATACTTTGCATGTGCAAGATCCAACCACCAGTATCTCCAGCTGCAGGATCTCAGGTAGCAGATAATGGGAAGGATCTTTCTGTCCTGAGACCCAGGGGAACCACTGACAGTCCAGGGAGTCAATACTGAACTGGATCGACCAGCAGTTTGATTTGGTGAAGCAGCTTCATATCTTCCAAGCATTGCAGACCGACATATTTCGCACAAGCCAAATCAGCTCTTGAACCTAGGAGCTCAGGGGTTTCAGGTAGTGATTGACTCTTTGTACTACCACCCACCTTTTGCCTCTGAAGTTGCCTTTGATGTACCATGAGGAGTTGCAGGTGAAACAAGGAATATAGAGCACACTAGTGCACATGTAGAAATTCTTCATAGTATCTGCCTAAATGATTGCACAACTCTGCCCATGTAAACTGCTGGATGTTCTGCTCCCTGGGACTGAAATGAATGCCACTGATGTCTCACCGACATCACTCAGGCAGACAATTTCAGCAAAGCCGTATCACTGCATATTTACAGATGTGCATTTACTACCAGCATTGCAGTTGGTTCAGAAGTGCACCTTTTAATTTCCAGTAGCATTAGCTGAAGCTTTACATTTTCACAGAGAGCGTAATGGCCTAGAGCAAAGTTGCTTTGAAAGAAGGCCTTTGCTTATTCATTTTCCATTGCGTACCACCAGAAAGTACTGGTTGGAATGCAATCTCTCTAGAGAACTAAAATAGACCTGGAGTTTGTAATTAATGATGCATCTAATGTTGAGTGACTATCCAAACCAGCCAGAGAGCAGGGTGTTCCCATGTCAGTGAGACAAAATATACAATATGATTCATCTAAGCAATGCCTTTCATTTACTTAAACCTTAACTCTTTTTCCCTGACAAGCAGCAGCTGCTAGTACATTCTAACCTCTACACACCTCGATCAGCCACCGCCCATGACAGTATCATTCGGCATTTCTTTTACAAAATTAACTCTGTTACAGAGGTGGAACACTTATCGGCAGTCATCCATCTCTATCATGGCTGCACTGATGACTTTCAGTTGTTGACGGCCTGAGAATGGGAACAAAGCGCAGTCAACCATCTGTAGGTTTGACCTTTGCCCATCTCGGCTTCTTACCTATGGATTAAAGGATTTGTATACTTGGGACCAGGGGCCTAATCGATGGGTCAGCCCGAGAAGGTGCTCGGCTCAATGGCAAAGCATCTGCTTTGCATGCACAAGGCCCCATGTGCAACGGCTGGTATCTCCAGTTAAAAGAACCTGGCTGGACATGATGTGAAAGGCCTCTACGGTGAGGATAAAGCAATGGAGGAAAGAACTGTGGACACCACTCCAAGCTCCCAGGAAGTCAGATGGGATAAAAATGTACAGATAGATGAGAGAGAGAGAGAGAGAGAGAGAGAGAGAGAGAGAGAGAGAGAGAGAGAGAGAGAGAGAGAGAGAGCAGCGCACCGGAGCACCATCTTGTTTTAATCTAGAAGTATCAGCATGAGCACCTTATGTAATTTTTGGTATTTATTCTGTTTTATCTTGTTTTATCTTGTTTTCTGCATTGGCTCGTTGTGCCCCTGTTTGCAGGGAGCGCGGGATAGAAATCCAAATAAATAAAAAAATACATAAAAATAGATAGATAGATGATAGATAGATAGATAGATAGATGATAGATAGATAGATGATAGATAGATAGATAGATAGATAGATAGATAGATAGATAGATAGATGATAGATAGATGATAGATAGATAGATAGATAGATAGATAGATAGATAGATAGATAGATAGATAGATAGATAGATAGACAGACAGACAGACAGACAGACAGACATCCTCAGTTTGTCTAAGATTTCACCTGCAGATGCTGGCTTAGGCAAATTAAGCACCATGTGGAGTCACAGAAGCCTTGTTCATTTATTCTAGGCATACACAAGAGGAGAGTGGGACACCACTGGTGCTGTCCCGTTTGGACATCACAAGTGCATGAGCACTTTGGAACACTGCAAAAAGCGGGACCCCTGCCACACTTCCCCAGCCAGTAAGCGCACACTCACATGAGCATAATATTCCCACAAGATGCTCATCTGTAACCACAGGAGACCAGGATGGAGCAAGCCTGTGGCATAATCTCCTCCCCCTGCACACATGAGGTTTATGCATGTTGGGATTTTGCAAAGGTCACACTTCTGTCGTGAAAGAGTTAAACTGTTGTTTATGTATGTAAATGTCAGTTAATTAGCATAGAACCAATTAGGTGTTAGGCACATTTCCCTACCACCTCCAGAGAATGGAACGAATTATTCCTAATGAGAGGAGTTTGAAACCAGCTATTGGCTCATCAGTATATTGGAAGATGCTATATGGTGATCTGCATTTACATGGAGCTTTGGTGGGAATCGTTCCTTTTCTTTGTTCTGCTCGCCAACCCAAAGGAGAAGAGTAACCAAGCTGGAGTTTAGAACTAGTTAGGTCAGGATGTTATTGTTTTCTTCCCAGGTATCCCTCCCCTCATTTTCTGGTAAACTTTTCTTACAGCAAAATACACATGTGTGCTGTGTTGTGTTTATTCTGCTATGTATATTAACTCTGCTAAGTATCCAACAATGCACATTGGAAAGGGGGAGAGCTGGAGGGGCTCCTCTCTGTTTTCACAAGCAAAAAGAAAAAGAAAAAAGCTGAATGATCTTCCATCATTCAAGATCTTAGAGTTGCCCCGCGTGATTGACGGGCAGTATATTCAGGACTGGCAAAAGGAAGTATAACTTCAGGTGCACAAGAGGTGGAGGCAGGCACTAGATGGAATAAAACAAAGACACAGACCACGTACCTTCAGGGGGGACAGGTCTGTCCATGACTATTTGCTGAGATAATGCACCCCTTATTAACTTTTTTGATTAAAATTTTCTCCACTGTCCATAGCTGAGGCGTAAGTAGTTCCTTGCTCAAGC
Organism: Gekko gecko; assembly: GCA_029375565.1. NCBI lineage: Eukaryota > Metazoa > Chordata > Lepidosauria > Squamata > Gekkonidae > Gekko > Gekko gecko. The sequence continues at coordinate 85,277,595 of JAPDNY010000011.1, read as the reverse complement.
CAGTCGAATCCGACTCTAGGTTGCGTGCTCATCTCCGTTTCAAAGCCGAGAGCGCTGTCCGAAGACGTCCGTGGTCATGGGCGGCTGACTAACACCAGGTGCACGGAACGCTGTTCCTTACAAATACAATAACACACACAATCTCCTTCCATCTAAGATGAAGCCTGTGGCCGACACCCCCATGAAAAGCCCCAGCGAATACCACTGCTCTGTAGCAGCTTCTATGTTCCTCTGGAGATGGTGCCACTCTCACTTCTGCAGAGAGCCCATGCCGTGGGCGGGGGGGGAGCTATGATGGGAAAGGCAGGAGCAGAGGGTTGCCAGGTCCGCCCAGGCCACTGGCAGGGGATGGGAGGGGTAGGGTTGCCAGATGCAGGCTGGGAAACTCCTGGAGACTTGGGGATGGAACCTAGGGAGGCCAGGGAGCTACACTGCCTAGAGTCCATCCTCCAAAGCATCCCATTTTCTCCAAGGGGACTGAGCTTTGTAGCCTGGAGATGAGCTGGAATTCCAGGGGATCCCCAGGTCCCACCTGGAGGCTGGCATCCATAAGCCAGGTGAGATCACCTAAGCTGGGGGACAAGTAGTGGGTGGCAGACTGAGGAGCGCAAGTAGTGTCTGGGGACAATGGCATGTTAAGTCCAGAAGTGGTACACATCTAATTCAGTACACTAGGAACCAGCCACTTGAACAAAGTACAGAAGGAAGCTCTAAGAAAAAGGAAGCAAACCTTCCTGCCCTTTTTAAGAGTGCCCAGAGGCTCCTTGAGGCAAGGTGGGGCATGGTGAAAATCCAAGCTTTTTGCATGCAACTAGGTGAGGAAGCGCAAGGTCCGAGGTGTGCCCCTCTGTTGATGATGTGGCTATGGGAGGCCACCACAGGAGGAGGAGGGTCCTCTGGCCCCTTGTTCCTCCTCCTCTCTTCTGGTCTTTTCTCACATAGACATTACGTAGGGTTGCCAGCTCCAGGCTGGAAAATAGCCAAAGGTTTTGGGGGTGCAGCCTGAGGAGGGCAGGGTTCGGGGAAGGGAGGGACTTCAAAGGGGTGCAGTGCCACAGGCTCCACCTTCCAAAGCTGCCATTTTCTCCAGGTGGACTGATCTCTGAGGCCTGGAGATCAGTTGTAATGGCAGGAGATCTCCAGCCACCCCCTGGAGGCTGGCAACTCCACCTCATCAGCCCTACTCCTGGTCCCCTTTGAAGGCAGGGTGGCAAGGGAAAAGGCTCTCAGGAGAGGTCAGGAGCTGGCTGCCAATGCAGTCTCACCCTACCTTTGCCCATCCCAGAGCTGCGCCATGGCGCTGCCAGCCAGCTAGAAAACTGGCCACGGTGGCAGTCGGCGAAAAAAGATGCTTCCTTCCTCGCATTTCGGCAGCTGCCCAGTAACTCTGGAGGCACCGCTGTCTCCACTCCCAGCCAAACCGATTATTTACACCCGTTTCAACTTGATTTTAGACTCACTTTGAAGAGAGGGAGGTGCAGTCCTCTGCTGGTTTGGGGGGTGTCCTGTTCCCAGATAACGTTCAGGGGAGTCAAATGCTGAGCACTATTTTTCTGCAACCAAGCAGCCCAAAATGTCCAACTGCAGCAAAAAAAAAGGCTCGCTACTTGATTACAGAACATTGGGACCAGGTAGCATCTTGGTCTGACCCTTTTTGTTCTTGACAGACAGTTTGTTTTACTGTGAAATGGCACAAGAACAAAGTCTTCTGTGCTTAGCTGTGAAAGATTTTATTAACTAAAGAAACTCTTTGTGAGATCCAAGTGTAACTCAGAGGGTGCATTGAGAGAGACATTGGCCTATGCTCTGTTTGATGGGAGGGGGGGGGAATGCTAGCATACCCCTGAGTAGTTTAGAGGATTGTAGCAAACTGGCTGAAACTTGAGTGATTGCTAGGGTGGTAGCTAGAGATCTCCTGGAATTACAACTGGTCTCCAGGCGACAGATACAAGTCCCCCTGGAGAAAACGGCTGCTTTGGAGGGTGGGCGCTATGGCCTTGTAGCCCACTGAGGCCCCTCCCCTCTCCAAATCCTGCCCTCCCCCGGGCTCCACCCCCAAAATCTCCAGGTGTTTCTCAACCCAGAACTGACAGCCCTTGTAGTCAGACTCCCCAACTGCTGCAAAGCTGCCATAAAACAACTGCTGAAAATGCAGGAAGACATAACACCTCTTGCTTTACCACCGCCTCTGCCAACAGAAATGGAAGGAACCCTCACCAGCAGGGGAAATCCATAAACTGGATCCTGCAGCTCTGCTCCACTGGCGGGATGGATCTGAAGATTCAACACAGGGTTGCCAGCGGAAGTTTGGGAAATACCTGGAGATCTTGGGGGCGGAGCCTGAGGAGGGTGGGAGCCTTGGGGAGGGACATCAGTGGGGTTTAATGCCATAGAGGCCACCTTTCAAAGTGGCCATTTTCTTGGGGTTAACTGATCTCTGTCGCCTGGAGATCAGTTGTAATCCCAGGAGATCTCCAGCTACCACCTGGAGGTTGCCAACCCCAATTCAACCCCATGCATCTCTTGGGGTTCCTGTATTTAGAAGGAATCCCTTCTCTGTGGGACGTGTGTTCCATGGTTTCCTTAGTATACCTAGATGGGCTGCTCATTCTTACTATCTATGTACTGCTCTTTATGTGCGGTGCAGAGGTCAACTGGCAATTACCTCGTGTTGTATTTTATTCACCCCACAGACAATACTGCAAAACTGCACACAAACAACAGCACTCTAAAATGTCACCTCTTGCCAGACATAGCCCTCGGCTTGCGCTGCCTACACAATGGTTTGCAAACAGCCACAACAGAAAGAACGGGATCACTGTGTACATGCAACACCCTCTCCCGCCAGCCAGTGTGAGAATCCCTGGGTGAGCGCATTCGGCCAACAGAAGACTGAACTGCCCCCTTCTTTCGGAAACATGCTGAAACAGGAGAAGTCATTTAGCTTGCTTTTCAGTGAGTCGCATTTCTGCTCTTATTTATGGACAGTTTTTTAAAAAGTCTCAAATTGTTCTGACATTTATGGTTTACTTCTTTTCTGACAGAATCATGGCAATCCTGTCTTACTTGAGATCTGTATTTTCCTTACAAGTCGAATACTTTTGAAACTCACAAATTTGTTCCTGTGGTTACCTGTTGACTAAGAGACAGTTCTGATTTCTTAGTACCCATCATCACTAGTAAATCACATTTAGTCTTTGGGGGAGATTTGAGGCCTGCCTCTTTAAAATGGTTTATTGATATAATTGCATTTTTACGGGTTTCTTTTTAACCACCACAAGAAGGTCTTTAGAGAGGAAGCTTACTAATGCAATAAAAACAAACTACCTACCAGAGGACATAGCGATGGCCACAGGCATAGACATCTTTAAAAGGGGATTAGATAGTTTCCTGGAGGATAGGTCTATCAGTAGTAGGGTTCCCAAGTACTTACCGTGTGGGAGCGGGGGACGCATGCTCCCCGGCCGGACCAGTCCTCCTTGTAACGCACCATGCTGTCGCCAGGAAGTGACGCCAGGCAACGCTCTGGCAATGGGGCTGAAAACTCGATGGTACCATCGAGTTCCCAGCTGCATTGCCAGAGCATCGCCTAGCATCACTTCCTGGCAACAGCATGGTGCTCCACGCCTGTCCTTCCCCTGGGAATGGTCCTGCGAAGACGTATCCATCCCCCACGCGGTAAGTTCTTGGCAAGCCTAATCAGTAGCTACTAGCCAAGATGGCTAAAGGGAACCTCCACATTCAGAGGCTGTAAACCTCTGAATCCCAGAGCCAGGAGGCCACATCAGGAGAAGGTCTCAAGCCTCTCTGCTCTGTTGTCGGCCCTCCAGAGGAAGCAATTAGCTACTGTTTGAGACAGGATGCTAGACTAGATGCGCCAGTGGTCTGATCCAGCTGGGCTCTTCTTATGTTCTTAAACAGTTACAATATTTTCCCCTGGAGAAAATGGCAGCCTTGGAAGGTGGACTCTATGGCTTATGCATCACGCTCAGGCAGTTCCTCCAGGAGTAAACTGCAATGTGCATGTTAATAAGGGGCCAGTGTAGAATAGTGGCAGAACTACGAAGCCTTGAGTTGGAAGCTCCACCTCTCTCTTAGCTGGTGAGCTGGGGGAAGTCTTTTCTTCCCACCTACACCCATCATTCTGAATTGCAGCTGGGACAGCTATGATCTGAAGGTTCAAAACAAAATAGCTATAGGCTCTTCTGCCTCACGCAGAGGTCCTCATCCAGTAACAACAGTTGCTGAAAAAATAAGGACTCTCCAGAACACGGAAGCTGTGTGGGGGAGGGAGCAAAGTGGAATACAACCAGGCCTCTCCCGTGACACAGTCCGGCTCTTGCTCCTGGGGCCCAGGTTGCCGTTGACGCCATGGGACTGAAAGTCATTTCTTGGACATCCACTGCCAGAAGTTAATGCAGATTGTAATCAGAAAGCTGGGATGCTAACTCACTTATGCAGGACGAAGAATTCACAGGGCTGCTTGCTCCTCTCTCTCTTTCCCTTTGCAGTTCCATCTGCTTACTGCTCAGCCCCGCGACTGCCAGTGAATTTCTCTGTGACCTTTTCCAGCTTCTGAAACAACTGCGAAATGCCATGTGGAGACTTTTGCCAGCCTCTGTAGTTCAACTCCAAGGATGGCTCAGTCCAGATGTTCAGATCTGAGTCATGGCATATTAAGCCGCTGGTAGACCCTCGCTTGTATTTGCTGTCTGAAACTGCCAATTCCCATCTGCAACGCAAGCCAATGCAGCAGCAGAGGGAGGAGTTTCTTCCAGTCAGATGCAAACTTTAATGGGGTCTTTGTCAGGGTCCAAATAGATTTGTTTCCAGTTTTAATATTGCCGTTGCAAACAACAATAACCTAGCCTGATGTCTGTTGACAAGGTGGATGAAACATTCGAGCTTTTGCTAGTACTGCCTTCACACTTGACTTGCCAGAGGCTGGCATGACAACCACCAATTGATTTTTGTTGTTGTTGTTGTTGTTCAATTGCACAGTCGAGTCCAACTCTTCACAACCCCATGGACCACATCATGCCAGGCCCTCCTGTCTTCTGTCGTGCTTTGGAGTTTGCTCAATTTCACATTTGTTGCATCGATAACATTGTCTAACCATCTCGTCCTTTGCTGTCCCCTTCATCTTTGACCTTCAGTCTTTCCCAGCATCAGGGTCTTCTCCAGTGAGTGCTCCCTTCTCATTTGGTGGCCAGAGGATTTGAGCTTCAGCTTCAGTATCTGGCCTTCCAGGGAACAGTCAGGGTTGATTTCCTTTAGGAATGACTGATTTGATCTCCTTGCAGTCAAAGGGACTCTCAAGAGTCTTCTCCAGCACCATAATTCAAAAGCATCTACTCATTGATTAAAGGCAAAGGTAAAGGTTCCCTTGCTCGAAAGCCAGTTGTATCCGACTCTAGGGTTGCGGTGCTCATCTCCGTTTCAAAGCCGAAGAGCCAGCGCTGTCCAAAGACATTTCCGTGGTCATGTGGCCGGCATGACTAAACACCAAAGTGCATGGAACACTGTTACCTTCCCACCGAAGTGGTACCTATTTATCTACTTGCAATTTCTTGCTTTCGAACTGCTAGGTTGGCAGGAGCTGGAACTAGAGACAGGAGCTCACCCCATCATGCGGCACCCGGGTCTCGAACTGCTGAACTACTGACCCTCCACAGCCTGCAGTTTAGGACATTGCTAACACAAAAGAGATCCTCGTTTCTCTGGAAGTTATGGAAAGAGGCCATTACTGTCGGAAATGCAATGCCTGATCAAACTGCCCCTGGTGCTTGTCAGGGGAGATGCTTTCCCAGGCTCCACTGAACATCTGATGGTCCTGCAGAGTACCTCTATAGGTACGAAGGCTTACTCAGAAGTGAGTCCCACTGTGTTCAGTGAAACTTATCTGCATCACTTGATGTAGAATAGCTGCAGGAATTAAGTAGGAGCAGCTCTAGGAATTTCCACTGATTCCTAGAAGCTACCCTCCCTGGAAGTGATATTGTGACACAGCTGACATTACACCCCCTCTATCCCCACTTCTATTTGGTATGGTTTGGAGAACCAGTTTGATGAAGTGGTTAATGTTGGAAAAATTGGCAAAAAATACTTAGATATTCAGAGTTTGCAATGGATCTTTGCTTCACTGGAGAGGAGGCATTTCTTTCTGTGTAAAAATCTTTATTTCTAAGGGAAGGGTACACAGGAAAAGCTACAAAATAAAAGACCTAAGGCTATATCTCTATGACTACAGAACAGACCGACCACACAGTCTCACAACAACAATTGTAATGGAGATTCTTCTTCTTCTTCGACCCCTAGAAGGAAATCACCTGAGTACATTAACCAATGATTGTGAGCAAACACTTAGATTTCCTGGGCTTCCTTCCCATTGGCTCTGAGCCAGGTTTCCCTTCCAGGTCAGTCTAAACAACAGCACACAAGGTAAACAGGTTAATCCTATAATGACTGAATTAGACCTTGCAACACACACATATTTCTAACAGTTAAGAGCGGCAGGACTCTAATCTCAGAACTGTGTTTGATTCCCCAGCTGGGTGACCTTGGGTCAGTCCCAGTTCTCTCAGAGTTCTCTCAGCCCCACCTGCCTCACAGGGTATCTGTTGTGGGGAGAAGAAGAGAAGGTGATTGTAAGGCACTCCAAGATTCCTTCGGGTAGTGAAGGGCGGGATATTTAATCAATTCTTCCTCTTCCTCTTCCTCCTTCTCCCCCTGCTTGTTGCCAGCCTGGCCAACCCTAGCTCAGTGTTGGGGCCCCATCAGACCTGGACAATTGGAAAGCCTAACATACTGCCATATACTAGAGTTCTTTGAAACTGGAGATCTCACAATTTCACAATGTGTACTTTTACACACCAATGAATAGACATATAAACAGAATTGCTGCCTTAGGCCATGTTCTTACATTCAGCGCTATGGGAGTTGCCATGCTGGGCAACATAAGATATACCTGACTGCGTGGGAGGAGCTTAGAGTTGCCAACCTCAAGGTGGTGGCTGGAGATCTGGTATTACAACTGAGCTGCAGGCGACAGAGATCCGTTCCCCAGGAGAACATGGCCACTTTGGAAGGTGGACTCTATGGGGCAGAGGTTCCCAGCTTTTTTGATATGGTGACCTACAAGTCCAAATTGACTTGGTATGGTTGCCCATGCACGGGTAGCCCAAAGTTTCTTGGCACCCTAGGCAAGCCATGACCTTGGTGCCCTTCTAGTTCAGCATTCCATTTTCCACAGTGCCCAACCAGATGTTTTTGAGAAACCAACAAACACTGCACAACAGGTGCAGCTGCCCCCACTATGAGCCCCTCAAGTGGCATTCTGACCTGCACAGCCTTTGCATGCAGAAGTCACTTCCCAGTCTTTAGCCACCCTCTGCTTCTCCATGATTCCCTCCAACCTCCCCTAAGATTCTAAGAAACTCAAGTCTAATGACCATCAGGACATGTGTTACTTGGTCCACAGGTACATGCAGTGAAGAAGAAGAAAAAAAAAACACCAACAAATTTATGACATGGAAGATACTATTTCCAGAGTCAGATCTTTGTTTCCAAAATATAAAAAGAGGCATGAAAGGGCAGGGGTGGCTGTTAGGGCCAGCAGGCCCATGACCCACTTTCAGAGGCTTCACAACCCACTTTGGAGTCCCAACCCACAAATTGGGAAACTGCTCTGTGGTACTATATCCTAGGGTTGCCAGGTCACCTCATCTTGCTGGGAGGCATTCTGGGAGTGGGCGGGGGTGCCCCCAATGCACTGACATCACCCAGAAATGATGTCACCATGTCCGTGACGTTGGGGGTTACCCCCTTGGTTTTGGGTGAAATTCTATAGTAAAATCAGGGCCAAACCATAGAGTTTTGCTCCAAAATCAGAGCGTCGCTGTTTGACGTCCCCTGACATGATGACATCACTTCCGGGTGACATCATCATATCGGAGACATCAGTGTGGGGATGCTGCTTCTCTCATGCAGAGGAGGCTGAGGCTGAGACAGAGTAGCATAATTTAGTGGCCAAGGTGAGATTTGAACCAGGGAGCTGTTGGAGTATTGCCATTCTCTGAGCCACTACACTAAACCAGCTCACACAGAATAAGACTGTCATCCCCACCCTTTCTCCAAGGAGCTGAGGGTGACATACATGGCCCTCTTCCCCATGTTCTCCTCACAACAACCCTGTGAGGCTGTCTAGGGCAAGAGACAGAGTGATGGGCTCAAAGTGACCCACAGTGCCGTCCTAGGCAGAGTAATGCCCATCAGTATCCATGGCTTAGAAGCATGTGACCCTGCTTAGCATGGCATTCTCTGTGAACTTCAGGGCAGAGTGGAGATTTGGACCCTGGTTTCTCCAGACATAGGTCGAATCTGCATTTGCATTTTTAAATCAGTTTTGTGCTGCTGTGACGCTGTTTTTCTCTATGCTTGTTTGAAGAGTTGTTTGGAGAAGATTCATTTAAAGCAGTGTGGAGGCGCAATGACAGTGGAGCCGCCACGAGAGGGCGATAAACATATGCAGGCATGCAAAAGTATGCTAGCACTGTTGAAGTGTGAAAATGAAAGCAAATATAGACAGCTTTTTTGAAGACAGAGTCAGAAGGCTGGAATCCCCAGTGGGAAAGACAAACGCAGATTTGACCATAGTCCTATCTATCCACTACAACCCACAGGTTTCTCCCATGGGGCTTGGTGCTTCCCATATGAGCGGGGGCGCACAGGAAAGAAGCCTGCTGTGGCGGCTCCTGTCTCAGGCCCCTCCTGCACCGATCTCTCCTTCACTTTCCCCACACAGCTCAGTCAGCTTTTAAATTCCATTCTGCATTTTCTCCCACTTTCACTTCTCATGCCCTTCAGTTTTTCTTTTTTTGTTCTGCATTCCTTTTCTGCATTTAGCTCTCAGTTTGCTTTCCACTTGCTATATCTCTGGCTTTCCAAAAGTGATTTTGCTGCAGACTTTTTAAACTTTTTTTTTTTTTTACATTTTACACATCTCTTTGGATTTTGCAAACAGCCCCCATTTCTTTGCTCCGGTTTCCTCCCCTCCTTTTTGGTCCACACAACCAGCACTTTTGAGGATTATTGTTCCTGCAATTTCCTCCATCCTACTTTCCTCCCTGCTCCGGCTCTGGCACTACCTTCCCCATAATTTCCATTTTTTTTTTTTTAATAAGCTCCTTAAATCCAACTATAAGATAAGATATAAGATAAGATATATCGATCACTAATCTTTTGTTAAAGAAACCAGAGCCATTTGCGAGCTTGTTAACAAGAAACACTCCCCCCCCCCATGCTTGTGCATTCTCTTGTACTCCCCCTCCTCCCACAAAAACCAGCACAAGGGGGAAAGGTGCTCTCAGATACAGCGAGGGCAGCTGATGATGTTAAACCAAGAGAGGGGGTCCCCAGAAGTGAGGACATCACAGATCCATGGGTCTAAAGTGCCAAAGGGGGTGGGGCCGTCTAGTGCTGGAAGAGGGTTGAGAGTCAGGAAAACAAGACCAGCTGCAGACTGATGATGTTAAGACAGGGTTGCCAGCCCTGGGCTGGAAAATACCTGGAGACTTTGGGGGTGGATCCAGGAGAGGGCGGAGTCTGGGGAGGGGAGGGGCCTCAGCATGGTACAAACACCATAGATTCCACCCTTCGAAGCAGCCATTTTCTCCAGGGGAGCTGATCTCTGTCAGCTGGGGGTCAGTTGTAAAAGCGGGAGATCCCCAGGCCCCACCTGGAGGCTGGCAACCCTTTGTTAAGACAAGGGAGGGGTTCCCCAGAAGCAAAGAAGTTGAGGACCCATGGGTCTAAAATGCCAAAGGGGGGAAGTCTAGTGCCAGAGGGGAGTGGAAAGTTGGGAAACCAATACCAGGGGCAGACTCAGCAAGGACAGCTGATGATGTTAAGCGGGGAGGGGGGAATCCTCAGAGGCGGGGAAGTCAAAGATCCATGGGTCTAAAGTGCCAAAGTGCGTGTGGGGGTCTAGCACCAGTGACATTTCCACCCCAATTTTTTTTTTTTAAATGTGGTTTTTGGTTGCATCTGCAGCCTCTCAGACAGAGGTCTGTGCATGGTTGTGGTCTCCCGGTGACACACACGAGCATCTGTTTAGAGTAAATGGAGTGAAACTGCAGAAAACATCTCGGCACAACCCAGCCAGCCCGCTACTTGCCAGCTGTGCTGCCCTCTCCCACCACTCATGGGCAGGCCCGTAGCTACAGTGGGGCATTTCGGGGCTTGGCCCCCTGACTTCCTGCCAAGGCCCCCTGACTTCCAGCCAGCCCCCAGGCCCCCTGGCTCTCTGGGCCACCCGGAGGACCCCCAACTCTCTGGGCTACCTGGAGGACTCCCCACCACTGCCCCTTCCCCTTCTCCAAGTGTGGCTTGCTTCTCCATGTAGGCAAGCAGAGTGGAATGCTGCAAAAGTGAGTTTTTAAAATTTTATTTTTATTTCATTTTTTTATTTTGTGATGTCAGTGCCCCCTGACTTATTTAAAGGCCCCTGAATTACAAAATCCTGGCTACGGGCCTGCTCATGGGGAGCCTTTGGGGGTGGACGCAGCTGCGATGGGGCGATTTTGTAATTCTTTTTTTAAAAAATTGGATGCCACCCCCCCCCATCACAAGTGACGTTCCACCCCGAGTTTAAAAAGCACGACTTTTAAATTGTAGCTGCAGAATAAATACACCGGAGGGTGTGCGACAGGTGTGGACGTCAGGCACAGAAAACCGAAGTCAGGTTTAAAGGCTTGACCACGCCTATACTCGGCAGCATGTTGTGAGTGCAGAGAGGGCCTCGGTGTCTGGCAAGGATGCAGCCAAGCAAAGTTCTCTTCGTTCTTCTCACTGGCATTCACAATCCATCACACACACACACACACACACACACACAAAGGCATCCACTAATCTCGACACTCTGGTGCTCCACATGTCCAGGAGGTCATAAAGATTCCCAAGAGAGTGCCGGCTGCATTCTAAATCCCCTTTAAGAGAAAATGTATGCGGAGGAGATCAACATACACATTAAATACAAGGTCATGCCTTCAGGCCTTTGCATTTTATGCACTATAACAATTCTGGCATGCTTAGCATTCCTGTCTATTCAGCCTTTCCATTCTAGGCAGGAATAAAAGAGATCCCCCTCCCCTTCCTGCATTGTTTCTAAAATGATCCATAAAAAAAAACCTCTGGCCAAATTATGACCCGGCACAACTGAGTTCTTTTACAGCCAAGGTTTAGGGGTTAAGTTTCCTCTATGTGATAACCTTTCCTTGCAGCGATCAGGAATCACAAGGCAGTGGGGCAAACCTCATCGTGGAATGGAGAGGAATGCAGACACTGTTAAATACAATCTGGTTTCGAGTGTACACTAACTGGTTCAAAATGCACATGCCTGCAAATCCTTACAACAGCCCTGTACAGATGGCCAGTTGTGATGGCGGTTGTGAAGCCTGGACAAAATGTGACTGCAGAACTATGAGGCAAGCATGGAGCAGAATGAGTGATGTGTTCCATATCCTTTGGCTAATTCTGTAAACTTAGGGTGGATACCTGGGTTGCCAACCTTCAAGGGCAAGCTGGAAAACTCTTAGGCTTACAAATCAGCTTCAGGCAAGAGAGATCAGTTCCTCTGGAGGAAATGGCCTCTTTGGAAGGCGGACCCTGTTCCATTATACCCCATTGATAATACCCATTGATTGTATCCCTTCCCTCCCCAAGCCCCACCCTCCTCAGGCTCCACCCTCAAATTCTCCAGGTGTTTCCCAACCTGGAGCTGGCGACTCTAGCGGACACACAGTCAAAACACATTTGAATACATGTGCCAATTAGATGCATGTTGCCAATGATACTTCCATACTTCTTTCATAATGGTAATTGTCAGCTAGGCTGGCATATTTTGGAATGTGTGGGTTGTTACTTGTCTCCAGTGTTCCCTCTAAGCTGAGTTAGCGTGAGCTATCTCACAGTGTTTTAGCCCCCGGCTCACAGATTTTTGTCTTAGCTCAGGAAGAACAGCTCCAGAGCAAACTCATTTATGCAGTGGGCAAATTGCTCGCTCACAACTTTAATGCCGGTAGCTCACAAAGTAGAATTTTTGCTCACAAGACTCCACAGTTTAGAGGGAACATTGCTTGTCTCCCTCCTCTCTTCCCCCTCTCTGCTCCTGAGACGTACTGTTATCTATCCTGTGTCCTTGAAGCTTAGCACTGCCTGCTCCTCGTTTCCCACTGAGAATGTAGCCGTTGTCTCTTTGCCCATGATTCCAGGTTCTTGCTTATTGGTTTTGATGTATCAGGGGGTCATGTATGAAAAGGGCATAACTGGGGTTCCTGGACTGCTGCCCGCCATTCCTGACACAAGAGTTCATGATGTCCTATGTACTGGCTCTCAATAAACTGAAACTTCTAAAGGAACGTTGTTGAGTGACTTGACTGGGAACCCTGACAGTAATGCCCATCCAAATTCATATATCTCCCCCCCTCCAATATGGAACAACAACAGAACATGCGCCAAAAAGACTGTTATGTACTGTTCCATTCCCTGATGTGCGTAGCTTAGCTCAAAAGCATCTTTTTCAGGGAGAATTTGCTACCAGGAAGGAATAAGGAAGCATCCCTAACATAAGCTGGCCTAAGGTCACCTAGCAAATTGATGGCCAAATGACATTTTGTCCTGGGATTTCCCAAAGCACTGCACACATTCTTGGTGAGTGACACTATAACAGCGGTCCATATTTGGGAAGGACAAATGAAATTCCCAGAGCAGCCCTGCAGGAAATGTGAAAAGCAACAACAACATGAATTCAGTGGCAGCGTGCGATGCGCCCTGAGGGCAAGGGAACCTCATGCCTTGGGTTCATGGGGTGCTGAGAGAGCCAGCCCAGTCACTGCATCCTTGCACAAATGTGTTTTTTTATTATTATTATTTTCAGTTGACAGCTCCAGGTACCTGAAGGTAGGGTTGTCTTCACCCACCTCTGGGTTATGATATGTTACAAAGGAGAAGAGCCACAATTCTGCAACCTGCCTCTTTGCTTAGGAACCTCCCTGAGACACTTTTTCTCCCTTTACAACTTCTTCTTCCTCCTCCTCTTCCTCCCCCCCCCTTTGCCTCTAGCTGGCTTGGCTTTCCTTTCTGCTCCTGTGCCCTTTCTCTCCAGCCAGAAGCCTCTTCCTGTTTCCCTTTCCTCTCTTGTCATAACCCCAGTCTCCCACCTGGCCCTTGAACTCAGCCCCTCCTCTTCTTCCCTGTTCCCTGCTCTACATAGCCCCTCCCTGCCTTCAAACACCTGGGCTCTCAGAGCCACTGTTCTCCTATCCAGGCTTGCTCACTGCCGCCATCCCTTCAGAGCTTCCCTAGGACAGACTGCCAAAGCTGCCACGGCAGCACCGTCCTGGCCCTGCTCCACCCAGGGGAGCCCTGCTGCTGGTCCCAGGGGTGTGTCCCCCAGGCAGGTCCATGCCCGGGAGCTCAGCTGTCACATGGAGAAATAGACTCACCACTAACCCTGCCCCTCTTTCGCTGCCATACATCTTCTCCTATAAAGCTTACCATATTCCCAGTTTGGATCTAAAAATCCCAGTTTCTGTTTTGCTTCTCCCTTGTGCCAAGCCAAGTATGAGACCACATCCAGCCTGTGTTGAAGGCACTGCACTGGCTGCCAATAGCTTACCAGATTCGTTTCAAGGTGCTGGTTTCGACCTTTAAAGCCCTATATGGTTGGGGGCCTGTCTACCTGAGGGACCGCCTTTCCCCATCTGTTCCCCAGAGAGCACCGAGGTCAGGGGCGCAAAATCGCCTGACTCTCCCTGGCCCGAAAGATGCCAGGTTGGCTATTACTGGAGCCGGGGCCTTTTCAGTGGCAGCTCCACACTGGTGGAATGAGCTCCCGGAGGACATCAGGGCCCTGCGGGACCTTTTACAGTTCTGCAGGGCCTGTAAAACGGAGCTCTTCCACCAGGCGTTCGATTACGAGCCGCCACTGACAAAAGTGCCACCGGAACATCTCCTGGCTCCATGAGACACCGCTGGATATTGCCTTCCATCATTGCCTTCACCATTTGCCTTCCACCATTGGATTGTGTACTGAATGCCACCATCACCGGTACAGTCTTAATTGCACTTTAGGATGTTGATGTGAATTTTATTGCTTTTATTGTTTTATTGCATTTTAATATCCGTACGCCGCCTTGAGCCAGTTTTTCCGGCAAGGTGGGATACGAATTGAAATAATAAATAAATAAATAAAATATTGTTCTCACCGTTGTCTGTTTCCCCATGCTGAACGTTTCACATTACTTTTGCACGTTTTTAACATTTTTGCACCCCTTGCATACAGCACACTTAGGAGGGACACTGGTGACAAAAATGGGGGAAGGGAAAAGACACACTGGCCATACCTCCTGGCTCCTGAGCCATATCAAGAAGACAGAAGATCAAAATACCGTCGGGCTTGGGCCTTGGCGGATCTTCACAAGGAATTCTACTGCTGCCAAGGAACTCATTTCGAATGACTTTGTAACCCTGGCTGCATCGGCGGAAGAGTTGAAGCCCGGAAGGTCTTCTTGGCCAATCCCTGAGCCAAACTAGGTATGACAGAGAGAATTAGGGTTACCTGCCTCCAGGTGGTGGCTGGATATCACAACTGACAACCAGACAAGCAAGATCTGCTCTCCTGGAGAAAATGGCCACTTTGGAAGGTGGACTCTGTCCCCTTTCCAAACCCTGCCCTCCTCAGGCTCTACCTCCCAAATCTCCAGGCATTTCCCAACCCAGAGATTAGGGTTGCCAGCCTCCTGGTGAGACCTGGGGACCCCCTGGATTTACAGCTCCTCTCCAAAGTACAGGATCAGTTCTGCTGGAGAAAACGGCTGCTTTGGAGGGTGGACTTCATGGTATTGTAGACTTCTGAGGTCCCTCCCTCCCTAAGCCCCGCCCTCTCCAGGCTCCACCCCCAAAAAATCTCCAGGTGTTCCCCAACTCACAGCTGGCAACCCTCTCAGAGATGGCAACCTTAATCCACATGTACCAGATCTAAAGTCAGAGCTTAAACTTACAACTGCCCCCTCTTCCTCCTGCACTTTCCTTCAATATACTCCAGTTCTTTTCAGCAGTTTTCTTCTTCAGCAGTTTTCTTCCAGTCTCACTTCTGCTGTCGGAGCCAGGCTGGGAGGAAAATCCATACAGTAACAGAACACAGTGAGGAAGGTTTTAGTTCCCATCACTTTTCCCACTCCTCCACTTGCACCTGCTGATGTGACCTTGGGTCAGTCACAAGCTCTGGCACAGCTGTTCTCTCAAGGACAGCTTCTGTCAGAAGCTCGTGGGCACTCTATGAAATTGCTGAGCAGTCGAGTTAGAACAGATAAAAGGAAATACTTCTTCACCCAAAGAGTGATTAGCATATGGAATTCACTGCCACAGAACGTGGTGGCAGCTGCAAGCATGGACAGTTTCAAGAGGGAATTAGATAAACATATGGAGCAGAAGTCCATCAGTGGCTATTAGCCACAGGGTATAGATGGGAACTCTCAGTCTGGGGCAGGTGATGCACTCTATTCTTGGTGCTGGAGGGGGCAGCAGTGGGAGGGGGCTTCTAGTGTCCTGGCCCCACTGCTGGACCTCCTGATGGCAACTGGTATATTTTGGCCGCTGTGTGACAGAGTGTTGGACTAGATGGGCCATTGGCCTGATACAACATTGGCTTCTCTTATGTTCTCTTATGTTCTTATGTTCTCTCAGCCCCACCTACCTCACAGGGTGTCTGTTGTGGGGAGGGGAAGGGAAAGGAGTTTGTAAGCCGCTCTGAGACGCTTTTGGGCAGTGAAGGGCGGGGTATAAATCCAAACTCCTCCACCTCCTCCTCCTCCTCCTCCTCCTCCTCCTCCTCTTCTTCTTCTTCTTCTTCTTCTTCTTCTTCTTCTTCTTCTTCTTCTTCTTCTTCTTCTTCTTCTTCTTCTAAAAAAAAAAAAAAGACCTGTCCCTTGGCAGGTAGATATTACTCCAACACCGGAACACTTGTTTTTGAATGGCTGGGCTGCTAATTGTGATAACATTACTTGGTCAACTATAATAGATTGTTAGTATTGGTAGCCATTGTAATTAGCTTCATGTAGTTCACGCAGCAAATTCCTTATATTTTAAGAGTTTTTCTTTTTCTTTTCTTTTTCTGCCGTTTTGGTACACCTGTTAGCACCCTTATTTTTATAATGCATACATATTGTTTACTTGACATTTTTTATATGGATTAATGTATTTTTCTGCTACTTTTGTGTACGTAATACGAATGACATTTGTATTTTTGTTGAAAACCTAATAAAATATGTTGTACAAAAAAAAGAGAGAGAGAGAGAGAGAGAGACCTGTCCCCACCTAGAGTCATCCACTGGATTTCCAGCCAGGGCCAGCTCTCAGGTTTCAGAGGCCGATGAGAAAGAAGCAATAAATTGTGTGCGCTGTCCTATCAGGCAAGAATGCACATACCCTATGTAACGAGTCACAATTAGTATATGATTAATCTCACCATGTGACTGTATGATGAGCCTGTCGGAAGTGCTGACTAACGATTGCATCCTTAGTCAGCAAGAAAGCCTTGCTACCCTTTGGGGAAAAGCTCTACTGTAAGCTTTTCAAAGGGAGAGGGCTTAAAGAAGGATTCGTGACTCATGCCTGTTATCTCCCCCAGGAAAAAATAGGCACAATGGGGCACAACTGGAGGGTACTTTTTATTTCCTGGTGGGAGTGGACAGGCAAAACCTCTCCAATCATGCGTGGGACCTCTGCCAGGCTGTGACCAACCATGTCAACCCTCAGCCCTTGCCCTGTTCCCAGCTCACTGAACTGCACGTGTAGAGCCATCTACTTACCATCCACCCTTGGAACAGCAATCTATTTTCCTATCCAAGATAGGGTTGCTAGTTCCAGCTTGGAGGATTCCTGGAAATCTGGTGTTATGTATTGGGATGTGAATCCTTGCTATACATTTCCATGTTAAGCTTGAGTTTGAATGTGGCTCTTCAGCTGTCACATTACCATTGGCTGGTTTCAGCGAAACCACTGTAAATACCCAATCACTGTGTGAGAATGTTGCAAAGAGGAAACGGTCCTGATTGGCCTTTATCCCTGTGTTATGATTGGCCTTTATCTCTGTGTTGTGATTGGCCATCTGTAGCTAACTGTGGGTGTGGCTTTGACAGCCCAGGAGAGTTTAAAAAGGGAGCTGTGTGTTCCTGAGTTGAAGTCTTGCTGTTAAATAAAGCTGAATCACTTTTGAAGCTGAAATCCTTGTTGAGTCGATACTTAACATCTGGAGTCCTGGAAATGGTTAAGTTCGAAGAGGGAAGGGGCCTCTTAGGGGATGTGATGCCCTAGATGTCATCCTCTGAACCTCCATTTTATCCAGGACAAAAACCTTTGTAATGTGCAAATCAGTTGTAGTTCTGGGAGAACTCCAGACCCTACCTGGGATATTGGCAACTTTACGGAAGAATGTCTTAGCATTCCAAAATCCTGGGAAGAATAAAATGTTTTCCTCCTTTGTGAGCTCCATGTCAGGATAGACTCGAGATCCTGGGTACGCTGCAAACCTCTTTACTTAATGTAGCCATTCCATTAACATAACAGGCTGGCACTCTCTTGAGCTCCCTTCTGGACTCGTAAAACACTGCCTTGCCCAAAGAAAATACCGTGTACTACTTCTGTTCTCGGGAGGGGAAAAAAGAGCAGTCTGATTGGAGCCTATTAGTAAGATTAGAGTTAAATGATTTATTACATGGAGGACTAAAAAAGAAAGGGAAAGGAAGGACACTGTAGGCCACATACTGCTTTTGTGTAAGACCATAGGAGAAGCCATGTTGGACCAGGCCAATGGCCCATCCAGTCCAACAATCTGGATCACACAGTGGTCGAAAACCAGGTGCCCTCCCACTGTTGCCCTCCAAGCACCAGTAGTACAGAACATCACTGTCTTAAACATAGTCTTCTGTTCTTGAAAGTGTTCTTTCAGTCCCATCTATGTCACAGGGTTTCCGTTGTGGGGAGGGAAAGGGAAAGGAGATTATAAGCCACTCTGAGACTCCTTCAAGTAGTGAAGGGTGGAGTATTCTCCTCCTCCCCCTCCCCTCCCCTCCCCTCCTCATGGACCTCTGTTCCACATGTTCATCCAGTCCCCTCTTGAAGCTGTCTATGCTTATAGCCGCCGCTACTTCCTGAAGCAGTGAATTCCACATGTTAATTGCTCTTTGGGTGAAGTAGTTACTTCCTAAAAGAAATGGAATGAACAACAGGGGTGTGGGATCTGGGGATCTCCCAGAATTACAGCTCATCTCCTGACTACAGGGATCAGTTCTCCTGGAGAAAATGGAACGTTTTGGAGGGTGGACTCTATGGCATTGAGGTCCCTGTCCTTCCCAGGCTCCACCCCCAAATCTCCAGGAGTTTTCCAGCCTCTACCTAGCAACCCTAGTGAACAATAATTTACTGTTCCTATAGTGATAAGGAGTGATCGAGCTTGAAGCTAGTAAACTATTCATCGACCAACATAATTAGTCAACAGTAAACGTCCTGCTTCCTTTTTGGAAGGGCAGGCCGTTGTGCCCCATTAGTCCTCGTTTTCCTAGGGGAATTAACTCGTGTTTTAGATCTAGACAGGTTCTTTTGCAATCCACCATCCTCTATGAGTATCGCTGTGACACGGAGAAGTTTCTTATGCTGATGGCTTGTTTACAGCGGGAGTTTCCCATCACATTAAACTGCTCCAAAAGAACTAAAGGGAGAAAGATGTATTCAGTTGCTTATTTACTTACTTATTTCCTGCCTTTTCTCTTCAGACTCAGGGCAGCTAACCAAGCAGCAAGAGCTACAAGGAGACAGAAACAGGGTCACTGTCCACCAGCAAGGTGAAAACACCACAAACTTCAAAGCACAGATGAGTCTGCCCAAACGGTTCACCCAATGTGAAATGTCATCTGGAGTTATGAATTCAGAATGCAGCCATGAAGGTGCTGTGGAGTACTGGTGACATGCATGCCAGTGGAATGGTCTGTTCCCCCTCTCTGATATTTGTGTGTGTTAGCTGAATCTCATGGGGTGAAATTTCTGCTCCCTTGGCCTAGAACCAATTGCTCCCATCTCTGTATCTGTTTGCTAATAAATGGATGTTGTTTGGAACGTGTCCACCTCAGTTATGGGAACCTAAGAGCAGGAGGGTTGTCATCTATGGGAAATACCTGGAGATTTGAGGGGTGGAGCCTGGGGAAAGAGGGGTTTGTGGAGGGGAGGAGCATCGACATGCTACAGTGTCATAGGCTGAATCTGCATCTGCTGTGTAAAGCAGTCTCAGTCTATTGTGGCACCATTGTACATGGTTCACTTTTCCCTCCCATTCTGGCTCAGGATAAAAGCTTGCTGTCTGCATCAGGCCTCACCATGGTGACTGTGGGGGGTGGGGCGTGGGAGGGAGAGCACGCAGGAGAGGGGGAGGAGTGGCCTCCTGAGGTGCCGGCAGGGCACTGCACTGTGAGAAGGAAATGGTACCCGTGACCCCCCTGCAGAAAGTAAAAGGGGGTGACCTGGCAAAGGAGGAGGCGGAAGGGGGGTGGGAAGTGAAAGAGCTGGGTAAAAAAAACACAAAACGCCCAGCGGTTGCCAGGTAGGGCATTCTGGGGATTGCCCTAGGAATTAACATGGTTTAGGGTGGGCATGCTTCTAGCTCACCAGCAAAGAAATGTAATTGGAGAAAAACTGGGGTGGAGGGGAGAGATTTGACTCCAGTTGTCTGCTTATCGCTCACAGGGGCAGGGAGGAGCAATTGCTGTGGCTGAAAAACCACATAACCCGGTGAGACACCGTAGTGACCTCTGAGTTGCCACTACAGGGCAATCAAATGATGCAGACAGCGAAGGACAATACGGGAATGGCTGCGGCAAGCGATGCAGACAGAGATTTGTGAGACGATTTGGGACTGCCGGCACAGCGGCAGGAAAGACCAATGCAGACTGGACCGTAGAGTCCTCCCTCCAAAGCAGCCATTTTCTCCAGGGGAACTGGTTTCTGTCATCTGGAGATCGGTCATAACAGCGAGAGATCTCCAGATGTCGCCTGGAGATTGGAACCTATTCCTGATTTTCAAGCAAAAGGAAACATCACAGGTTGGCACCTGCTCTGATAGGCCATTCCAGAGGACCAGGGGTGGGGTTGCCAGTTCCAGATTGGGAAATACCTGGAGATTTGGGGGGTAGAGCCTGAGGCAGGTATGGCTTGGGGAAGGGAGGGACTCCACTGGGGTACAATGGCGTAGAATCCACCTTCCGAAGCAGCCATTTTCTCCAGGTGAACTGACCCCTGTTACCTGGAGATAAATTCTGACACCAGGAGATCTCCACCCACCACCTGGAGGTTGATTCCCCCCCACACACACACACACACACACCAGGGGCCTGGCAGGCCCAGCTGTTTCTATTGTGTTGCTATACTGAAGGGGAAACCTTGGCACCTTGGACAAAAAGCTGGGTTATAATGTGAGAGACTCGGCTTTTAAGTCAGCGTGGCTCCTGAAAGGAACTCGGTGGCCTTGGGCAGGCGCGTTCACTCCCGCACCCCTCTTTGGAGGACAAAGGCAGTAATTGTGAAGAATTGGGTGTATTGAAAAAGTACTATAGAAACGATCAAGTAATTGCCTGCTCTGAAGCCTCTTTTCCTGGAGAGAGAAAGGCCTCCATCCTTTCCGAAAAGCAAATAGAGATCTTAACAATATTTCTGTATTGATTTTAATTAGAGACTATATTGCGCACTTTGCTTTGTCTATTCGATCTTGTCAATTTTCGGGCTGTCTCCTAATGCTCGGTTTTAAGTGCCTGTTGAAGCGGAGGTTTTAATTGCCTCCAAACGGCTTCTGAAACAATGAGCTGGGTTTTCACAATGAAATACTGCATCTCAGGAAGCTGTTGCAGTTGCAGATGCCTGTTGAAAGGCTGGTCCGTAACCCGATATACTCAGTCAGAGAGGTTCCATTTAGCAAGAGTGAACGGGGATGATTAGGGTGTTCACACCAACATTATATTTGTATGGGGGGGTTAATCATTCTGTTTTCTCTATTTCCATCATTGCATGCTTTGTTTTCATAATTCCACTCATTTCCGTTGGTTTCAGTGGTAGATGAAATTACTAGAACTTTTTTGTTCTCCCCGTTTTACTGGAATGAAATTTTTCAAGAAGGGCACAGTGAACAGTAAACACAGCCCTTCAAAAACAAAACAAAAACCCTACTTTACTCAGGTGGGAAAATGCTTGTTTTTAGTTGTTTCAATTTTATGTAAGCTGCTCTGAGCCTGCTTTGGCAGGGAGGGCGAGGTATAAATCAAATGAATGAATGAATGAATGAATGAATGAATGAATGAATGAATGAAATGCAGTGCTGATCCTGCTACCTGGAAGCCTTTCTCAGCAGGGCAATGACTGGCAGAAACAGAGCGCCCAGAAGCCATCAGCAAAATCTTGTTTGGTGGTGGCACTGATATACTCTTCTGGTTGGTCAATGTTCCTGTCACTTACATTATCTTCTCGCTCAATCTCTCCCATTTTCTTTCCATTTTCCTGCTGCCCGTGCCCACATTGAACTCGAACATCCACACGGTGCTAGAATCCAAGGATTAAAGATCTTCCCCTATTGTTTCTGGTGGCCTGTTAATTTTTGAATTCATATGTAGTAGCTCTATTTTATGGAACAGATTAGTGGGTCATCTAATTACACTTTCCTGTTTGTGATCCACCATGCTGAATACAGCCCACTAGGGTTTGGATTAGGGCTGCCAGCCAGTGGTAGGAGTCCGGGAGGGGTGTGGATGTGGGAGGGCACCACTGGGAGGTAGCCTTATGCCACTTCTGGGGGGAAACCATAGAGTTTCCAGTGATTCCTAGGGAGCCATGATGCCACTGCCAGGTTTTCCCCAGAAGTGACATAATGCCATTGTCCAATGGTGATTTAATCCCCTCCCCCCTTACTGCTGTCTGCTGGAGCGCTGGAGGGTAATGGGAGCTGGTAGGAGGGGGAGAAATCTCCTGCTTCCAGGGAGCAAATGGCAAGCCTAACTTGGACAGATCTTCTTTTTGTGATGCCAGCCTGGGGCTGTGGTCTGCTGAGTACCTGACAGAGATTAATTAATAAACCAAAAACAAAAGGGAAAATAAGCAGTAAGAAACTGTCAACACAAAAGAAACTGTAATGGAGTAGCAGACACACCTTAAACATGTAAATGTATATAAATATCATATCATACTGATATTTGTCTGCTACTCCATTACACAGTTTCTTTTGTGTTGACAGAGATTAATAAGCGACTGGTGGGTTGTCTTCTGCTTGACCGGTGGTGGGTCACAAGTTAGGCAGGTTTAACCTGTGCTGGGCAGCTTACAGTGCAATCCTATGGACATCTATTTCAGTCTAAATCTATTCTGGAGTAACTCTGAATAGGATTGCACCATTAGGCAGTACAATCGGTCCATGAAAGAAGGATTTGATTCATCCTATTACACTATCAGTGCATTCCTAAACAGAGTTACATCCTTTGAAGTTTGTTGAAATCAACAAGCTTTGAAGAAAGTAACTCTGCTAAGGATTGTACTATTAGAATGTCTAAGAGGGGAACTAAGCATCTTTGGTACGTTCTGCATCTGGCATTCACTCTACATTTTCTCAGCACTCAATCTGGTTCTCCTTGCCTCAGAATATCTGTTTTCATTCAATCTGGTAGGCAGATTTTCCTGTGCCAGTACTTGCCTCAGCGGTCATTAGCCACTTGATCCAAGTAATTCATGGTGAGGTGTGTAAAGTACTGGGTTCGCCGCATGAAGACTTGAACTACAACATGAGTTCAGACACATTTATTGTACTTCACACACAAGACTGAAAAACAGCCCTCCAAGGGCCAACTCCACCTGGCATACTCACAGTCCCATTGGAGGGTTTGAATTTCCCGCCAGAGGTCCTATTAGTGGACACAGGGTGTCCCGGGCCGTCCTACTGCGGTCACGGACCCCTGGTGGCAGTCTGCGTACATAACAAGGTGATAAATACAGAGGGGGGAAATAGGGCGGCGGAACTGATGGAGATCAATGAAGCTGTGTCAAGTTGTCTGCATTGTTCCCTTTGAATCGGAAGCGGAGGAAGGAAAAGATGCTGCTTAAAACCCCATTCAGATACCCCAGGGCAATGCTGTACTGACTGCGAAGTCACCCCCGAATGGCCATAAATCTATGCAGAAGGTACCATAAAACCCGATGAACAAAGAAAGTGAAAGTGGCATGCAGTGTAGAGAGAGATTAGTAGCTTTGGAAAACTGTGAGGAAACAGAGGGGTGAAAAATCAGTTTGTCTCTTAAGGAGGAGGATAGAAAAGGCAGGCAAAAAAGGTGCCTTAGTGATTGCTCTCTCAAATATTTAGGCAGAAAATGCCAGTGTGTGCTAAGCATATCTTTCAAACTGGCCTTTTTTGTGATTTGCTGGCAAAATGAATACATACCATTCCACGCTGTGCTGTTCACAAGAGCTGTCCTTACATTTAGAACAAGATACTATCTAATTGTCCTTATTCAGCTATTTTCTAATATCTGTCCTATGTAAATCATTATATCCATTTTCCCTTTGGGGGAGATTTTGAAGATGCCTTTTTTTTAAAAAAAATAATGATAATAATTTGCACACAAGTCCACTAACTTCCCTTCTGTTCCTCCCACAAGCGATTATCAGCACAATAAATATCGATGTGCGTAAGTTCCAGCTATTCTAATAAGTACAACCAGATCTATTGTGAGACTGACCGTCCAATTCAACATTTTTATTTATTTATACAATTCATTCCCAGTGTTTTTGCAAGACAGTTTACAAGACAAATTCTACAACCACTATTGAATCACAATGAAACTGCCCACATTAAAAACAGTTCTTTAAAAAATCAGTGGTACAGTTAGGTACTTTAACTTAATGGGCATATGGGGCTTCCCCTTTAGCTGTGGAGTAATGTTTACGTCAAAGGTGAGCCTGTAGCCTGCTTTTGGGACCCCCTGTGGAACCCATGATCTGGGGCTAGGGGTGCCAGCTTCCAGCATGGGTCTGAGGACCTCCTGGAATTACAGCTCATCACCCCATGACAGAGATCAGTTTGCCTGGAGAAAATGGGTGCATTGGAGACAGACTCTGGAGACAGACATTGTAACCCACTGAGGTCCCTGTCCTCCCAAACCTCCAGGACTTTCCCAAATTGGGTCTGGCACAAAATGGCTGTATCAAAGCAGACCCAGTGGCCTTGAGGGAAGTGTGTGTGTGTGGGGGAGATGTGACATTGGGCAGCTGCACAGAGTTGGCTTATTGCACAACGTGTTAGCAGCAGGAACACTACATCTGAGAAGAGATAACTTGGCCTATCAGCTGCAGTCATGAGGTTAGTAAATGCCCTTTTTGGTGCAGTGGTTAAGTGTGCGGACTCTAATCGGGGAGAACTGGGTTTGATTTCTCCACTCCTCCACTTGCAGCTGCTGGATGACCTTGGGCATAGTTCTGACAAGAGCTGTCCTTGAAAGAGCAGTTCTCAAGAGAGCTCTCTCAGCCCCACCTACCTCACAGGGTGTCTGTTGTGGGGAGGAGAAGGGAAAGGAGTTTGTAAGCTGCTCTGAGACTCCGAGTGAAGGGCAGGGTATAAATCCAGTCTCTTCTTCTTCTTTTGATTCTTATGCTGTTCTTGCCAACAGTTTCGATCCCCCGCATTGTGGTTCTCCTTAAGGATACCCTAGTTTGTTTTACATTATTTTTTTTCTACTATTTTTACACCACTTTAATATTTTATGCCATTGCTACATAATCTGCTTTTTATCTGCCTCAAGTCTCGGCAAGAAAGGCATACTACATATGAAGTAAAATCAATAAAATGCATAATTCCACAAAATAACTTTGCGAACACATTAACTTTCATGGGGAAATATCGGTCAAAGAAACGGAAAATGGCATAAAGAATAAAAGGCTCCGAGGTTTAGGGAAGGGGCTTTGGCTCAGTGTTCGAGCCCCTGCTTTGCATGCAGAGGGTCCCAGGTTCAATCTGGCTTCTCTGGTTAAAAGGACGAGGTAGCAAGCTAGTGGAAGACTCCTGTCTGAGACCTTGATTGGCTAACGGTCTGAGGTACAATAAGGCATTTTCCTGTGTGTTCATTTCTCACAAAGGAAAAAATGGAATGAACGTGGGAATTCTCAGGTGGAACCAGAAAGCTTTAGAAAACCTCTGCAGTTGGGGCTCTTGGACCAAGAGACAAATATAATGATCAGAGATTTCATAATATATAGAATTCATATATGTGCCCGGGAAAAGTTTTTAAGAAGAGACTGGGTTTTGCTGATTACTGATGCCAACCATAAATGCTCTCCTCTACATTATAACATTATGCTTAAGGATGTTTTTACTCTCCAGCCTTATTTTTACTATTTGACAATTCCTTAGATAAGCATATGTGTTAGGATGTAGTAATGATTTTAAGCCAGCCAAAATGACGGGATGATTTAAAAACATCCCTTCAGGAAACTGTAGATGCACCTTTTGCTCTCGTCTACCAGATTTTTGCAATTGCATCTACTGTAATGCATACTTTTGTATATTGTTGTCATTTTTTAAAGTCCCGTGATAAATATATTACTCTCTGGATTGGACACCTGGCAAGCATTCCTGAAGTTCAGAAATTTACATTCTTATTTTCCTGCAAACTAAAAAAAATTGCACGGTGGACGTCACTTAATATTGCTATATAATTTCTGTACATCTGACTAACTGAGTTTATATGTTAAGGATGTGTGGCCTTTAGGCTACTAAATGCAAGGAAAAGAAACAGTTAAATGATCAGAGAAATTTACTGCATGGGTAACTATTTTTACTGAATGACAATCAAATGTTCGTCTTCTTTGGGTGATGGTTATGGCTGGATTTCAAATGTCCTACCTTGAAAATATAACTGCAATATACATCTGTTTACTTCTATGCCACAAATCTCAGTGATACAGCCAAAGGCTACATTCCTAAGAATACTTTCCTAGGAATAAACTCAACTGAATAAAATGGGACTTAATTCTGGGTATACCTGATTAGGATTGTTCCCAAAGTTGTACAACAGGTTAGCGGTGAGCAAGAGCTCTGCTTACCCAAGTTGACAGAATCTAGAGCGCCGCAACAGCTATCGACATTTTGCCAGACTCGGTGACTAACAAGAGGTATTGTTCTTCCACAGCAAATACTGACATCAGCTTTGCATTAGTAAATATTTTTCCTCTTTAGTCAATAAATCTTGATACCACCTTAGCCATAGTCAATATTTGGTGGCAGTTATAATAACTTATTAATTATCATTAACTATTTTACAACTGGGTAGGGAAAGCGGCATAATATAATCAGATCTCATCAGATCTCAGAAGCTGGGCAGGGTCGGTACTTGGAAGGGAGACCACCAAGGAAGATTCTGCAGAGGAAGGCAGTGGCAAACTACCTCTGCTTAATCACTTGCCTTGAAAGCCCCTTGCTGGGGTGACCATAAGTTGTCTGTGCCTTGATGGGCACTTCACACACACACACATTTTAAAGCAAAAGGCACAGCAAGAAGGTGGGCGTGAAGGCCAAGAGGGGAATGAAAAATCTAAATGAAATGCAAGAAACTAACACAGAGAAGGAGCAGATAAGACGATGGGCGGGAGCTTCCTACCCACATGAGCCCTTCCTTCGATATCTCAAACCAGTTGTGCCTCCCATCTCCACCCATTAGAAAAATATTGCCGCAAGATTCATATGGATAGCCCGAATGTGAAGACTGTGATGAACTCAGAGTTTTCAGGACAGTATGAAATGAGCAATATTAGGGTGAGTTTGTGGAGAAAAAAATAGCTCTGAACATTGTGGAGGTTCTGGATCCAACAGACTTTTATAATGAATTTCGTGCCTTGAGCTAAGAAACCAATTCAATATAAGATCTATTAATGTGGTTTTGGATGCAAGACTCATTTTCCAGAGGGTTGATAGTGAAAGCTCAATAGTCCCTCAAGCAGGAATCATTTGGTCCTTTTTGAGCCGATTCTGTTTAAAGGACCCACCTAATCTATCATGTATATGAATAGTGCCACCGGAATGCAACAGGAAACATTTCGGGTTCAGCAAAATCCAAGAAATACAGGTTGTATCAATAGCTTTACCTTAATCCTCCTCTGTATAAAAGGAAGCACTTTGTCACTTGCTGCAGGATGTGGCAATGGTTACTAGCTTAGTTGGCTCTGGGGATCTTAAACAAGTACATGGATGATAGTTCCATCGATGGTTTGGCCATGAGGACTAAATGAAACCTCTGCATTCAGAGGCAGCAGCCTTCTAGATGCCAATGCTGGAGGGAAGTAACAGGGTTGCCAGGTCCAGGTTGGAAAATACCTGGAGATTTGGGGGATGGAGCCTGAGGAAGCTGGGGTTTGGGGAGAGGAGGGACTTCAGTTGAGTATAATGCCATACAGTCCACCTTCCAATTTTCTCCATGTGAACCGATTTCTCTCACTTTGAGATCAGTTGGAGGAGTGGGAGATCTCCAGCTACCACCTGGAGACTGGCAACCCTAGGAAGTAACGGTGGGGGCTTTGGCATCTACACTCTGTTTGTTGGCTCTCTGGGGAAACAAATGGGCCACTATGTGTAACAGGATGCTAGACTAGTTGGACCACTGGTGTGACACAGCATAGCTACTCCTATATTGTTATTTATGTGTTGGTTTTGTATAGATTATTTGTACACTTTCCCATTTTTGTTTTGTAGAAGGATACCAATATCTGGGTCTTTTTTATATAGATATTATAGGTTTGTGTAGTGAGTTTGCTGTATGGTATGGAAATGCTGCATCGTTTGCCTGGGGTGTTGGTAGCTTTGGTATAGTGCGACACTGGTTCAATGTGTTTGCTTTGCTTTCTGCAGGGAACAATAATAGTGTGCTGTCAATTTGCAGCTGAATCATGGCAACTCAGGACCAAGGGGTTTTCACAGTAAGAGATGGTGGTTTGCCATTGCTTTCCCCTGCACAGCAACCTTAGTCTTCCTCAATCATCTCCTATCTGAGTACTAACCAGAGCCAACCCTGTTTAGTTTTCAACCTCTGACAAGATTGGGCTATTCAGGCTGCAGGGATGAGTTGCAAATGCTACCTCTCTCCTTTGAGCATGGCAGTCATCATCATCATCAGAAGGACTCATTCTAGCTGCACAAGAGCAGGCACTCGAAACAAATAGTCAGAAAGCCAAGATTCAGAAGACCAGTGATGACAGCAAATGTCAGCTTTTATTTATTTATTTATTTATACATTCCATTTCTACCCCACCCTCCCCGCGAACGGGCTCAGGGCGGCTTACAAAAGGGCAACCAGTGCCAGGACAAACAAGTTAAAACATAACATATAGGCATATAAATGTCTAAAACATATCCACATCATAAAGTGCTCTTGTCTCAACCCGATGGCTTTGCAAGACAAAGGTTGAAACAGTTGATCACATGGTCAGTGCCTGCAGTAAAATTGCTCAAACTGGCTATGAAGAACTTCACGACAGACTTGCAGCTCTGTTGCACTGGAATCTTTGCAAGAAGTATGGCTTACCAGCAGTCAGAAATTCATGGGAGCACAAACCAGAAAAGATCATGGAGAATGATGAAACAAGATTCTTTGGGACTTCTAATTACAAGCAGATAAACAACTGGAGCATAACACCCCTGATATCACAATTGTAGAAAAAAATGAGAAATAGGATTTGGATCATTGACACTGTGATCCCAGGAGATGGCAGAACAGAAAAGAAAGAACAGGAGAAGATCGTGAAATTCCAAGACTGCAAATAGAGAATAGACCGTCTCTGGGAGAAGAAGGTGACCATTGAGCCGGAAATAACTCCAGAAGATAGCGTTGCTTAGAACAGCAAGAATCCTGTGAAAATATCTCTGCAATTCCCAAGAACTTGGCTAGGTCTTGAATTACAGAACACCATCTACCATTCAAATATCTGATTGTAATAATTCACAGTGGTGATGGTGATGATGATGATGATGATGATGATGATGATGATGATGATGATGATGAAGGAGAAGGAGAAGAAATAATGTGCAAACACAGCTGTCTGGATTATATAGTAAATGTCTTATTTCAGGGATCAAAACAAACCATTTGAATTCATCATTTCTCGGGTTAGTTACAAGCAGTGGCCACAAGGGTTATTAAGTCTGTTCCTTCCAGGAAAACCTCCACAGGTATGTTAATTTCAAAGGTCAGCTTGTTTGAATTCTAACAGCCTTTGGCAGTGGATAGCTGAGCGTATTCAAGCAGATAATTTCATAAAGATGATTTTGAAAAGGAACTTTCAGATTCTTTTCCAAATGTAACAATGCTTGCTGAAGGCATGTTAGCGAAGATTTGAGTCACAGTTTTGGAAGGTGATTAGGAAAGACAAATGGATTCCAGAGAGACTGTGGTCTCACACAGCTTCTGAATTAGACTCTGCACACTGCAGGCCATCGGACTGGGGTGTGTGTGACTGGCTGCCTGAGATGACTGACACGGGAGGTTAAGCTTTGATAACTTGTCAGGGGTTGAAATTCAGTTTACATCATGTATTTCCGGTGTTCAAAGATCTTTCACGTATTGTTTGGCAATGATCCTTACAACAGCTGTATATGACAGATCAATATTACTATCCCTTTGATTCACTGGAGACCTAACATGCCACAGCAGTGGTAAGGGTGTACCCTTTAAAATGTTCCATTCCAATTTTGTTTTGGTGTTTTAGAACGGGCACGCTTGCTTTTATCCTGAAATCTGGGAAGTACTGATACCATTTCAGGAGTCCACTTAGGGTAAATTTGTTTGTGTTAGGAATATTTGTATCTGTAGACTTAACCTCCCAGTGGATGCCATGTCTACTGCCACTGTCTTCAGCAGCAGGTAGGCCTTGTGGCTGGACTCCAGAAGCCACGTCTACCATCCACTGTAAACAGTGGCAGTAGACCTGGCCCGTGGATTCCAAAAACAGGCCTATTGTGTTGATTTCAATGGAAGCTGGAATAACCTGGGAAAATTCTAATTTGGGGGCAGAAATTTTGGGAATCCTGAAATTTCAGGAGTGTCTTTTGCTGTTTAGGATATGCCTGAGTTGAACCAAACAGATGATTTGGGGTGTAATTTCGGCTCAGAAATCTCAGATACACACCACTTAGTGGTGGTTTTAATGAGACAGTTTGGCAGTTGACCTCTGAATTACCTGGCCCAGGCATTACATTAGAAGAAGAACCTATTGAAAGTCCAGTGGAATACCATACATGGATACAGGTTTTTGTACATTGATTCCTTCCCAGATGCCACGGCAGGAGGCACACCAAAGAAACTGAGGACAAGAGAAGCCCACAGCCAACAGTCTTGATCACTCTTTGGGGAAGTAGAAGGAAAGAAGGAAGAATGAATAGTTTGCATTCTATAGTGGGTTTCACTTATCCAGACTTTTAGACTGAGGCTAAGAGATGGGAGTTTGCTAACAGACACATAGTGAATACATGACAGAGGTGACATTTTGGGTTGGATCCAACCAGCTTTTCTGCTGGTATCCTCTTTGACCATTTAAAAAAGCTCTGATGAGAATTATGGGACTTGTATGTACCAAAGCCTTGTGGGATGGGGGCTGTAGTTTGAAGGGGAATCTGGTGAGATTGGGTGGGCTGGCTAGATCCAACACTTCAACCGAGACTTTTACCGCTTGGCCTGTTAGACGCTCTATTATAAGCTTCTCTCCCGCCTGAGAAGTTATCAGCACTGTCAAAGTTGATGTTGCTGATCATCTGTTTGGCAATGAAGATCCTTGCACCCCACAGTGTCCTCTCAGCCCTCTGCTGTGCTTGAGGATCTCTGGACCACAGCCCAGGCTATAGATAACACAACCAACCATCTGCTTGGTTGTCAGGATCATATTGACCTATCTTGAGAACTCATCCAATTCTTAAACAGTTCTGCTAATTTGAAACTTCTCCTGACAGTTGTCCTAAAATAAAACCCTCTTTTCCTTAATGTCAGGCTATTGGTCCTCCTTCGCTTTTTTTGGAGCTCATGAATACATGAAGCTGTTTATGTTGAATTAGATCCTTGGTCCAACAAGGTCCATATTGTCTACTCAGACTGGCATTGGCTGTCCAGGGTCTCATGTAGAGGTCTTTCACCTCACCAAGGAGGAGGAGGAGGAGGAGATTGGATTTATACCCTGCCCTTCACTACCTGAAGGAGTCTCAGAGTGGCTTACAGTCTCCTTTTCCTTCCCTTTCCGACAACAGACACCCTCTGAGGTAGGTGGGGCTGAGGGAGCTCTTTTGAGGACTGGTCTTGAGAGAACAGCTTTGAAAGAACTTGTGACTGACCCAGCACCACACCAGCAGCTGCATGTGAAGGAGTTGGGAATCAAACCCACTTCTCCCAGATTAGAGTCCATGGTCTTACCCAGTACACATACTGGGTCTTACAAGTAGAGATGCTGGGGATTGAACTTGAGACCTTGTGTATGCAGAGCAGATGCTCTATCACTATGCCACAACTCATCTGCAGGCATAACGGGCAGCAGAGGAACACAGTGGTGCTGATGGTGGCCTTCTTAGGACCAAATTAGATAAGAATGTGAATGGATTGCCCAAGAGTTCCCCCCACAATTGGCAAATAGCTGCCAAATAGAGGAAGCCATGGTGAGGGAAGGGAAGAAAAACTGAGATTAGGGCTTCTGAAAATGTGCAATTTAGATACAAAATGTAAAGTTTCAGGAGAAAATGTACAGCTCCAAAAAAAAAGGTGCAATGCAGTGCAGAAAATTCAAGTGTTTGAATAAGTGCTGTCAGATACCCAGTTATATGGATCTCTGTAGGCTTCTCCCTATGCACTCCTGTACAAAGCTACTGTAGTCTAAGCCGATTGACTGGAACAATAAAGCATGTGTGCACACTTAGTAAGCTTTGTGAGAGACTGGAGATTTGAATCCAGATGCCCCCTTCCAGGGAACTCGGACAAAATTCTGTTATCAAACTACAGGGAAGGGATAGCAGCGGAAGTAGTTTAAAACTGGTACATGGGTTGGATCTATATTTCCATCAGTGCAGCTGACTTTTCCTGCATCTGTGCTCCCACTTCAGAACCATGAAATGTTGCTCCTGGGGAACCGTGGACCCTGAGGAGACATGAAGAGGCTAAGCAACGGGAAGAGAGAATCAGTGGAAACTACCATTGTAGTCTGTATCCAACCCTATATTTGTAATGTAGAGCCTCAGAGAGAGTCTGCTTTCTCTAAGAAATATCTGGAGTATTCAGTTGTTTCTGCAGTTACCGAGCACTGAAATGGCTCTGTGCATTGATCTGGAGTGTATCTCCAGTTCAAATTATGCTTTTGCCATAAACTCATTAGGTGTGTCTGTGATGTTCAGGCTGTATTTACATATCACTGCACTGCTACTGTTGTGGAACAGCAATCATTAATTTCCTGGTAGGCTTGTCATTTGTCCATTGGAAACAGTTGATCAATCCCCTGCCCTTGGTACTTTGAAGAGCTCGAGAAAAATGGAACATGGTGTGACCCCTGACTTCACAGATGCTACCAACCACCACAACCTATGTCATCCAGATTCAGGGCTACAGGTAGGTCAGGCAGTCACAGTTCGCCACCTGTCTCGTCTCTTTTTAATACTCAGAGAGCCCTGACCCTTTCACATGCCAAGTCCCTTCTGTTATTCCCAGAGACACTGCTAGATCCAGTCCCCTTATCAACCAGCCCTCACACAGACATTTCACAGAGCTATTGGAGCTGGGACCCAGACACTGCTTCTGTCTCATGCTGCCACCATTTATCGATATCTATCTATCTATCTATCTATCTATCTATCTATCTATCTATCTATCTATCTATCTATCTATCTATCGGCTGAGGCCTGACAGGTTTATGTGTATGTGTGTTTCTTTCCCTGAGACTGTACACATTCAGTCAGCAGGTTTAACCAAAAAAGTATTAATTTTTATTAAAGGCTTGAAACAACATTGGAGTGATTTAGATAAGTATATATAACATTTCTTACTACTTGAACTTTTGATCCCTAACTGAATTCATGCTTACAAAACTATTTGTTCCAGTTATCTTCCTTCAGCCAGCTTCAGGCTTAATCTGTCTGCTCCCTTCTACATAACTCAAGCTCTCTCTCCAACTGACTTAACAGCTCTCACTTCTAGCTCTCCTACCAACATTCTATCAACTCTCATTGGTTGTTCACAGAGAGAGGCGGAACTGGACCTGTCTATCACACATGATGTTGATGGTGAAGCTCTAGGGATTTCCCACTCTCTGCTGCTCAGCTGTTTTGCTTTCTTGTGCAAAATCTTTAAAGGGACTGTACAGGAAACCTCAAAAACAGCTGAGCAGTGGGGAGGTAGTGCCAGGCACTCATCTGTTTTCCTTTCTTGTGCAATCCCTTTAAAAGGACTGCACATGAAAGCCCCCAAAACAGCTGATCAGCAGGGAGGGCTCCCCACTGTTCAGCTGTTTCACTTTCTTGTGCAATCTCTTTATAAAGAAAAAACAGCTGAGGGGCTGGGAGGTGCTCCCTGCCCCTCAGCTGTTTTTGTGGCTTCCTCAAGGAACAGAAAGCAAGGGGTTAATGGGACTCAGAGTCCCTTTAAACTCCTGCTTTCTGCTCTATCCACGAACCATCGCAAACTGCTTCAAAAGTTTATGGAAGTTCATGATGGTAGACTATTCGAAACTTTGGTTTGTGAACCACAAACAGGACAAAATTCGTCACGAATTTTGCTTTGTGGTTCGGTTCATGCCCATCCTTAGTCATATCCTCCTGAAACTCCACCCTCTCCAGGCATGCCCCCCCAGATCTCCCAGCATTTGCCAGTACATGGCCAAGAACCCTACTTATGAGATAATCTAGTCCCCACAGGAAAATCCCATTATGAACTATTGGTATTGCATTTGATGGTGCAATACCCAGTACATGTGTGGATGCCACCTCAGTCTCTTTCACCAGCTGTGGAGGTTTTCAAATAGGTGAGCTTTCCAGTATAGTCACACAGACCAAGTTATCCACTGGTCCCCTCTAATCTGTGGCTGTATCCAGAGGCCCAGAAGCCCTGTAATAGTGGCTAAGACATGACTGCATGCCTCTTCCATGGCTCTATGTGCTTCTATTGCTCCCCACCATTGGAGATAGACCCAATGTTAGCATCTCTCTGCCTGTAGCAGTAGAAAAGAGCAAGAGTCCAATAGAATCTTAAGGACTAACAAAATATGTAGCAGGGTATGGGCTTTCACGAGTCACTGCTCACTTCTCTCTGGCTCTTAGAGGCTGATTCGGCATTGGCTTTTCCCTCTGCTGTTTTATGAAACCCACATTGGAGCAGAAATTCCCCTCTGCATTGCATGCTGCTTTCACTTCCTTTGATTATTGGATTTTATGGTAGCCTCCACACTCCATACCGCTTTAGCTTTCTTTGATCATCAGATTTTATGGTATCTTCTGCATAATGGCCATTTATGGCTGTTTAGGGGTAACTTTGTAGTCAGTATGGTGTTGCCCCAAGGTATTTGAATGTGGTTATGAGCTGCGGTTTTTCCTCCCAATTGAGAAAATGTGGAGCGAATGCTAGAGGCAGAATCGCCCAGAGTTGCCAGCAGCCCAGAAGAGACAGCCTCTCTCTGCAAGAAAACAGCAGAAACCTCATTGCCTGTATGTCACACCGCAGTTAGCGGCACCACTACAGTGGCCGCATGAGAAGCTGGCGATCGCACAAAGCCTTCTAAGCGCCACTGCAGCCAGAGAGGCCTCCTTTGTCCAGCTGACTGCCACTGGCTCCCACTTGTCTGAGTCCGCCGTGTGCCTCGCCTGCGCAAATAAATCTCCCCCAAATTGAGTCCCACCTGGAGAATTGCCAGCCACCGCGGGAGATTAATAACAATGGAAGGGAATCGCACCTCACCTGATATTGTTCCTCTCCGCTCAGCGGTCTGTGCTGTCAGAGGAAATGCCTGCTGGCACAGCCCGGGAACAGATGAGGCCGTTCCCCTATTTGAAATGCAGCCTGCAGAGGCCTGGATGTGTGTGCCTAATTAGACATCCCGTATTGTTTCATTTACACAGAACTCGATAACACTTCTGGTTTGGGGCCCTGTAGGCCAAGATAAACATGATAATATCCTGAAGGGCTGATGGCAGAATTGGGAAGGTTAGTCTCGTCTCCGCATGGAACTAATTAAAAAAGCGAGAGAGAGAGAGAGAGAGAGAGAGAGAGAGAGAGAGAGAGAGAGAGAGAGAGGAGATTTAATTAAGCCAGGTCCTTTATTTGCATTTAGGGAAAGCATCCGTCTTTGTAATGGGAAGTGCTGGCAGGAATCCTTTGGAATGATATAAGGGCAGAACATAAATACACCTTGAGAACATTTGTTCCATTGAGACACACCGAAGGCTTTAAAGAGAATCTTTTGACTTCTTTGTAAGAGAATCTGTTGCAGAACCCAAATATAAAGACACCGTCTATTCTATCGCCACTGCGGCCTTGGCTTCGACAACTGCCAACACCTCCCGGGAACAAAAAAGAAGAAATCTGTGTTTCAAACAGCCTCCTGCTTATACTACTGTCTGCAGTGGTTTTTGGCAAGCGGTCGGCTGGGGACAGTAATTCTTATTGACAAGTGTGGGTTTAAAAGGGGGGAAGAAAACCTTGCAGAGCTGTTCCCCGGGATGACCGAGGTCAGGCTCCAGCTCCCTTGGCAAAGAAGCCGCACTAAAGAGCAGTAAGTTACGCTAAGGATCTTTTTATGATATGAAAATGAACTGTCCACGTTCTTATTCTGCCTGTTAATGTGCCCCAAATGAAGCGGTTAAACATTAAGCTGTAATTAGAATACAGCAAAAGCTTTGTTTTGGGGGGACTTGGTCATGTTAACTGACACACACCACTACGCAGTGAAGGAACTTGAGGCTGACCAGTGGCACATGAGCCGAGGCTCCTGAGAGCATGTCATGTCTCCTAGGGTTGCCAACTTTTGGTTGGGAAATTCCTAGAGATTTTGAGGCCGGAGCAGAGGATTTGGGGAGGGGAAAGAGCTCAATGGGATATGATGTCATAGAGTCCACCCTCCAAAGCAACCATTTGCTCCAGGAGTACTGATCTCTGTCATCTGGAGACCAGTTATAATTCCAGGAGATCTTCAGGCCCCACCTGGAGGTTGGCAACCATATATTGCATCTGGGATTGCCGGGAGATAGGACTCGCCCTCTGCATATGGCTCAGCTCTCTCTGAGATTCACTTCCCAGCCTGATCTGAACCATGTTCTACCCTCCCGATTGGTGGGACAGCCATCCATATTGGGGTGGTACTGCCTCCCAACAGCCTGCATCTTCAAGTGGCTCCATCCCCTGGTTACAGTAGCTGTCGGGTTTAAGCCATGGCAGCTTCTGTGGCTTCCTGGTGAGGCTTCCATGTTATCCCCCAGCCCTTCTCCACCATCCAGAGTGAAAGGTCACCATATTCAAGTAACTGGCAGCCCCAATTCCCTGTGGATGCTAGTTAACTTTTTGCTGTATTTCCTACTGTAATGCATATTAGAAAGGATGGGGGAGAGACCAAACATCAGAGAGAATGACTTATCTTCTGTCGAACCAGTGAGTTCCCCGCAGAAGCAAGCTTTGAAATGTAGACGCCCTCCAGATCATTCCACACAAGCATTTCAACAGTTGGGAACTGCAAAAACAATTTTAGATCTAACATTTTGGGGTATTCGAAGCACTTCTCTTAACTTCTCACAAATAAGCCTTACAGCAAACCTCTTGAAGTCTTTTTGTATTATTATTCTCATGCTGAAGACTCACGTTTGGTTCCATGGACTAATGGGTAGGATTTTGACTCCATCATCCCTCCTTGTTCTGAGCTCAGTGGAATCTTCTTTCAAGGCCAGTCTCTGGGCTTCACCAGAGGAGGTGGTGCAGATCTGTGATTAGGTCTCTCCAACTTTTTTAAAAATAGTGGCTGACTGCACAGGGCCTTGACTGGGACCAGGGGCCTGATGACATACTGAGGGACTTTCTACATGGTTTCATCATTCCAGGCATCCACCCCTTTGTGGAGATACATAGATACATACATACATCTGCTGCAGGCAGCTTTTCTGAAATCCAAAGAATCTGCAGCTTGGAATATATTTCCAAGGCTGCGCTCACACACATTAAATAATCCACTTTCACTCCACTTTCAGTGCACTTTCCAACTGGATTGTACTGTGTGAACTGGCAAAATCCAGTTGGAAAGTGCATTGAAAGTAGATTATTTAGTGTGTGTGACTGCAGCCTTAGAATATTTTTCCCCGCCTCGTGAATGGAACCTCTATCAACCTTGTAAATCATGCTGTGGACCAAATAAAGGTTCTCTAGTTGAGTAATAATCTGCCAGATGGCCAGCCCTAATGGGAAACATTGAAACAAACAGCATGCACATTGTAATTACAAAATAATTGAAAAATCCTAGAGCCACAAAATTCTGATTTTTGAAAATGTGAATCAGGGCCAAAACAAAGGTTTCTTTAGGGGGAGGTCAAACATTGTCTTGGTAGGTCCACAGCTTGGTCATGCACGAAGAAAACATTCCATATTTGATGGGCACCTCCTAAGGATGTCTATGTGCTTCACCTTGGCACATGGGGGATGATGCTCTCAGTCAGTGAGAGAGGTCTTTAGGTATATTTATATGAGACCAGGGAATTTGGCTTTGGATTAATTAATTAAGGTACCATACCTTTTGATTTACCAAAGCATTTGGCAACCTTCTGCACTGCATCCTCCAATGAGAGAGCTAGTGGGGGCTACGGGACCCCCAATAGGCGTATTTTGGCCTGGGAGGGAGAGCTGTGCAAATTAGATTTGCTCATTGTTTGTTATATGGATTTTCATTCAGCGGGTTCAGCTGCTGGTCCACTTTACAAAATGAAGGTAAAACTGCTTTGGCATGAATTCAAGGAGGATTTCCATGTGAGAAGCTTGAGCCAAGAACTTGTTCTTAAAAGGGGAAAATCAAGCTCCATTTATTTTTATTTGACATTTGATTTTTCCTTTTTCTCCACGAGAAAGCACTGGAGTGGACATTTCCTCTTCGAGCCATGTTTTACAGATCAGGGGCGGTACTCCTTGCTGTTCCCCTGAAAATGCTGACTAAGGTCTATGCTGCACTTGGGATTTACACTAGCAAGTTCCCCTCAAAATGTAAATCTTTGTTTAAAGGAAATGTACAGTATGGCCCCATCAGCTTAAACTGGACTAACTTGGCAAAAGAATTTTGTGCTTTGATTCATGTCCCATCATGTGAATGTAAGAGGTATCCTGAGGGATCAGACCAGTGGTCCATCTAGTCCAGCATCCTGTTTCACACAGTGGCCAAATCCGGAAGGCAACAAACAGGACACAGAGGCCAAAGCCTTCCCCTGATGCTCCCACCTAGAAGTGATACTCAGAAGTTTACTGACTGTGGAAACATCAGGCAGATGTATGTGCTCCAGGAATGCTTCATCAACAGAATTCCTTTCCAGATTTTGAAGTTCTGAATAAGCCAGTTTGGTGTAGTGGTTAAGAGCACAGATTAGAACTGGGTTGGATTCCCCACTCCGCCACATGTAGCCAGCTGGCTGACCTTGGGTCAATCACAGTTCTCTCAGAGCGGTTCTCTCCAGAGGAGTTCTCAGTCAGAGCTCTCTCAGCCCCACCTACCTCACAGAGTGCCTGTTGTGGGGAGAGGAAGGAAAGGGGATTGTTAGCAGTTCTGAGACTCCAAGTGAAGGGTGGGGTATAAATACAAGTCCTCTTCTTCTTTCCAAAATGGAAGCAATGCATTAGAAATCCTAGACAGTTACAATTTTCTTTTTTATTATCGCCAAACATGTAGGAAAAAAGCACTCTGTAGGCACCATTTGATCAACTTCCAGCCCCCTTTTCATCCCCCTCACCCCTTTTTCAAGATCAATGTGCACATTGATAAAGCACTAAAAAGGTGAAAGCTTGGTGTGACTATAGGAACAGTCATGCTGAGATTCTTTTTGTGTGTAGTGTTCCACCAAATGGAAAAGTGCATGAGTGTGAATCAGTTCCAGAATCTTGTTACAAACTATACATGTTGTCAAGCTCAGTCCTAACTTTCATTAACTTTCATTTCCTTAAGTTCTGCTTTCCTTTCCCTTCGCTTGTCATGTTGAATTCCTGGGGGAGGGTGTTATTGGAGTGCATGGGGGTAGTAGCCATAATCATTCCTCGAGTTGTGCCCCAAGAGTTGGTTCTCGTGTGATTGACCTTGGAGACTTTCTGTGCCTAGGCTAGGTTAGATAGGGCACCATATATCTGTCTATGTTGCCATAGAAATGCTGGGGGTTAGATGTGACATGTGAGAGTGTGAAATTTTATGCTCTTACCTATAACTTGTAAGTTCCCCCCATTTTCTTCAGTCCTAACAAAAGCTCCTGTACCTACAGCAAGCAAATCTCTAATAAAGCATTTCACTGCCAATAGTGTGCGTGGAGAGTGACTTGGGACCTGACATATGTGATCACACTACTATTGTTCTTAGCGACAGTGCGAGGAGAAATCTCTAAAGTGCCATGGACACTGTAGCATCACTTGTGTGTGATCACCTGAAAGGGTGCTGATGCACCTAACCCCTCCCATTTTTGCTCTCATTGTTCTATTGACTGAACACAGTCAATGGAGAACAGAGGCGGGAGTTTACCCAGCCAAGGTCTTTCATTCTCTGACTATCCCTTGGAACACGGCTGATTGTACCACGGGGCAGAACAAACTGACTATCTCAGGCAGATGAGTTTAGGTTTTATTAAAGGATTGCAAATTGTAAGTAATCTGTTGTAAGTCATCTAACAGCAGATTGGGTGATGAGTTTTTGTTTTGTTTTTTAGTCCTGAGCTTCACACCCCTCCTCATATTGGATTTTTGGGTTTGGTCTTACAATGACTGTTCAAGAATGAAGAAA
Organism: Gekko gecko; assembly: GCA_029375565.1. Lineage (NCBI taxonomy): Eukaryota > Metazoa > Chordata > Lepidosauria > Squamata > Gekkonidae > Gekko > Gekko gecko. The sequence goes on along the minus strand of JAPDNY010000011.1, from coordinate 85,237,518 downwards.
AATTATGGATAATTCAGTAATAGCTGTAAATCCAAATTTCACTCAGAAAGGCTCAAAAGCCTTTTTTCTCCAAGGGCATGTTATATTTCACCCAATGAAACCTCTTCTGCTGAACTAGAGATATTTCAATCTTGGGCATTTTTAGTTATATATATATATATAACTATACACACACATTATGCAGTCTTCTTGTACACAAACACACGTACAGGTTAGTTTGGGTGTTTTTATTGTCCTTGGGGACCCTAAGTTATGTGGCAAGGTGACTTAAGAAAATTTTAAAGAAACAAAAAAAAAATAAAGAAATGGAATATTGAACTTCACCTCACAAAAAAGGAAGGGGCAGACAGTGTATTTATATTGCAGAATTTCATCCTCCACATTTCTGGTTTTAAAAGAGTGCAAAATTGCTGTCAAGCCTCAGCAGAATGGGAAAAGCACTGCAGACTCTGAAAAACAAGCACACTCCAATTTGCATGCTAATTATTTTTTATTTTTGAAAACATGTCCTCTAACTAGAAGAGCACTGAGATGCTTACAGAAACGGCAGATACAGACCCAGCAATCAGAAGAGAACGTAGATGGTGATGCCGTCATAACAAGGTCACTGAAGTAGGCCATGGAGCACAAATATGGCATTCCCCCCCCAGCGAAAGTGTTCCAACACAATTTTTCCCCCCTGTAGGGAGTTCACTAAGCAACACAGTCTCTACTTTGAAGATCTGCTTAGAACCTGGGTTTCTGAGATGGGAGCATCAGAGAACTGGAACAAGCATCATTGTGCGATTTAAAATAACTGGTTTGGTTGTCGGGGTATCTGACAGAGGTTTGGCCTATATAACGATGACCAAGTAGGTCACTGAACACATGCTGGACCATGACAAATTGATTTTGAACTATCACTTATCTGCCTCTGTTGCTGTCAAGGAGGATACATCAGTGCATCTGATAAATTATTTACCAAACAGATAAAAGCATCCCCCTAGCCCACACACACACACCCGCACATACACACACACTCATGTGCACATGCCTTCTCTTACCACTGGTGATTCTAGAAAGAGGATTGATTGTCTCAGGCTACCACATTAATTAGGTTGGGGCAATCATTCAGAATACCAATGAGATGAACTTCTATGAGGATAATGCTTCTCACTTCACTATGGGATGGGGCATGAAAGCATGAAGGCAACCAGTATGCACAGATGGTGGTATGTAACCTACCTTACAGTGAGAGGAGTTCCTCCAGACCCCGAAGACTTTGTCTGGCTTAAGTGGCTCTTCTCTTGGAGGAAGTTAAGTTGGAGGGAGCTAAGCTGGAGGAAGGCTTCTTAAGAAACATTCAGACTTTCCCTCAGTGAAAGGCAAGTACATGCTAGTACTTGAAAATATTCCTCTTAATGCCAAAGCATTCACGATTTCAGAGTTTAATACATGATGGGCTACATCTAAGGGTGCATGCACTCTGCACCAGTGTTCCCTCTAAGCTGAGTTAGTGTGAGCTAGCTCACAGTTTTTTTAGCCTCCAGCTCACACATTTTCCTCTTAGCTCGGGAAGGATGGCTCCAGAGCAAAGTAATTTATGCAGAAGCCAAATCACTGGCTCACATCTTTAATGCGAGTAGCTCACAAAGAAGAATTTTTGCTCACAGGACTCCACAGCTTAGAGAGAACATTGCCCTGCACAATGGATTGGTCTCTCTCTCTCTCTCTCTCTCTCTCTCTCTCTCTCTCTCTCCCACACACACACACACACACACACACACACACACACACACGTATTAGGGATGTGCAGGTGGAAAGAATTGAATGGTTCTGGATTTGGATTTTTGGAAGGGTATCCATCCGGGTATTCTGATGTATTCAGGTCCCCAATATTGTTTCAGGATTCAATTTTTTTTTGGGGGGGGGGGGTTGAATAAAAATTGGGTTCATTATTCCCTATGGGAGACTCTTTCCAAATTTGTGCGGGGGAGGTTTGAATAAAAAGGAGGGTGTTCCTTATTCCCTATGGGAGACTCTTTCCAGAGGACTGGAGTGGATGTTTTTCAGACAAATTACACCAACGTTGTGGAGAATGTAGTCCTAACTGTCCACTAAAGAGTTCCAAAGTTTCAACTGAACTGGACCAAGGGGTCCAATCTTGCATGTTCCTGAACAAGATGCCCCAGTCATCCTACTTGTCTTCAGTGTGTCCTATGGGGAAGAATCCCATGTTTTCTACAGAGCAAAGAAGCCAATAGCCAAATGCGCAAGAGTTATCACTGGCCAAGAGCCTCCAAACGCAAACAAAATCAAGAAGTCCAAGGAATCCAGTATCAAACCAGGGAATCCCATTGCCAGCAGACCCATGGGCCAATGTGGCAAGCCCAACACAACCAAAGTCAAATGAAAGAATTCAATCCGAATCATCTTAAGCAAGCAACACTTACAAAGCCAACATGACCAATATTAAACCAAAGCAGTCAAACAGAATCCAGGGCAATGTGGTAAGCCCAACAGAACCTACGTAAACCTAGAGAATCCAAGCCAAACCAAGCTGGCAAGCCAGTACCAAGACACACATATCCACTCCTCTGAAACAGAGCCAAGCTTAAGGTCTGCTTTTTATTTCTTTTGCCCATACTCAGAGAGCCATGGAGGGCTGTGAGACAATCATCATGACTGGGCAGACACTTCTAGTGATCCCCTGACTTCTGATTCCATTGCCTGGAACCGCCACTCCTCCCCATTGCCTGGGAACCCTGTAAAACTGAAGAACAAAAAACCTGGGTGGGTGCCTTAAAATGCTAGCCCTGAATATTCCTGAATATATCCAGAATTTAAGGGGGATATAATTACCACTATTCAGTGGTCTTTTCATAGAAAAAGAGCTGCAGGAGCTCTTTAGCATATGGGATGCTAATGAGCTATTAGGCTATTAGCATATGCCACGCCCCCTGACATCACCATAAGTGATGTCAGAAGGGGAAGCAAAAGGGGGGGAGGCATCTTCAAAAGCTGGCCTGGGTGGGGGAGCTAAGAGAGAAGGCTTTAACGTTTAAACTCCTTCTCACTAGAGTTGGGCCACAGAAGGAGGAAAGAGGGAAGGAAAGAGAGAGTAGAGAGAAGGAAAGAGGGAAAGAAAGAGAAGGAAAGGAGGGAAAGAAAGAGAGGGAAGAAGGAGGGAAAGGGAAAGGAGGAAAAAAGAGAAGAGTAGAAGGTGGGAAAGAAAGAAAGAGAGAAGAGAAGGAGGGAAAGAGGAAAAGGAGAGAAGGAAAGGAGGGAATGAAAGAAATTCGGCAGCAATTCGGCTCCATTATATCCTATGAGCCATTGAAGTCAATGGTGAAACCATAGGGTATATTCTGGGGGCTGGAGGGGAGGGGGTTTGAGGAAGAGGCTCCAAACTCATAGGGTAGCTGATGGAGCCTCTGCCCAAGATACCCACTAAGTTTCAAGAACATTGGACCAGGGGGTCCAATTCTATGGGCCCTCAAACAGGTTGCCCCCATTCCCTCCATTGTTCTCTACGGTGGGAAAAAGTAACTTTTTTGCCTACCATAGAGAACAATGGAGGGAATGGGGGCAACCTGTTTGGGGGCCCATAGAATTGGGCCCCCTAATCCAATGCTTTTGAAACTTAGTGGGTATCTTGGGGAGAGGCTCCATCAGCTACCCTGTGTGTTTGGAGCCTCTCCCTCAAACCCCTCCCTCCAGCCCCCAGAATATACCCTATGTTTTCACCATTGAAATTCAGCTGCCTGAAAGACTCTGGGGGAGCCGGCTGGGGGTGGGGCTTGGCTCCTGAGCTGCCGGAGCTGTGCTCCGGTGTGCTCCCCCCCAAAAAGACCCCTGCCATTATTCAAGAATACCTGAGTATTGTCCTGGATACCCAAAAATCTGAAAGCATATCTCAAATTCAGTTCATGTACATATTCTTTCACCAGTGGCTCAGACAACTGTTGATAACGCTCTGCTGAAAACTGCAACCTGGCCAAATTGGCTCAGCCAGCTTTTCTACTGTGAAAAAATGAAAGAAGCATCCTGAGAACATCAGGCCAATGGCCTCTCCAGTCCAACACTCTGTCTCCCACAGTGCCCAAAACCCAGGTGACATCACGAGGTCCACCAGTGGGGCCAGATTTCCAGAAGCCTTTTGCCCCCCCAAGCACCAAGAATACAAAGCATCGCTGCCCCAGACAGAGTGTTCCAACTATACCTTGTGGCTAATGGTGACTCATGGACCTCTGCTCCTCCTCAACAACCTCAAAAGGCTATGCTGAAAATCATGGGACTGGCATGTATAAAAACCTCATAGATCGGGGCCTGTAGTATAGTGGGGAATTGGGTTAAGTTTGAGTTAAAAAGCTAATTGAAAACATTTCTATGTCGCCTCTTCAGAGACTGGGTCAAAGCAACACACACATACATACACACACACACACACAGACAGCAGACAGAGAGAGAGAGAGAGAGAGAGAGAGAGAGAGAGAGAGAGAGAGAGAGAGATTCATGTACAATTTATGCATACAACATATATGCCAGTTATATGTACAAGAGGGGAACCATGAAGATTCATGGAGAAGGGGAAACCCCAATCCTGTGGTAGCCCCACTCCCCCTCTGCATCCAAGTCTGTTTTCACCCCTCCCCCACGGCCATAATTTCAGGTACCATTTTGACATGCTGCCTGAATTCCCAAGGATGTGTGTGCACACACAGTCTAGACTCACTCTTTATATTTGGGGTTGCCCCCAGTTTTTTACACAAATCAAGTTTGGGGTAAATCCAAGGGTTTGTAGAACTCTAGCTGTGGCTGGCCCAACTGTATGTTTCTTTAATGTGTGTGTGTGTGTGTGTGTGTGTGTGTGTGTGTGTCTGGTTGTGTGTGTGTGTAAAGGAAAATATGTGTATAATGCTGATTTATTGAAAAGCAATATTGAAACTAAGCATATTTTAGGAGGAAAATCTGATGTGAGGAAACGGAAAATGGCACAAAGATAAACAGCTCATAAATTCAGTCTGCATAAGGAAGATGCAAAACTGAGAATGGGGGGGCAGTGGGGAAGATAAATTAGAAATCACCTCTAGTTCCGCTTTATTGCACGAAGTTCTTCTGAAATGCAGATTTTATAGCTCTCCCCTTGCCTTTTCATGCAGTGTGTTTCTGGAGCTCCCATCTCATGTACCAGGAGAGCACATGCACTATGCATGATGTTCTTAGTGCATGAAATTCCCATTTTATCTGAAAAAAAGGTATTTTACAGTTTTGGTATGCACAAATCTGTTCCCACAAAAATCTGGGGTTTGAATTGCGTGCAAGATGGTTGGCGTTACCCTTTTCAGACAAAATGGTAATTGTGCATCCTGAGAGGATCAAACATAGAGCACTCCCCAAGTATGTGAGACGGGCTTGTCGTAATGCCTGAAAAGGGCTATCCACAAAGATCCAAATTATATCCACAAAAACAGACGCAGGTGGCACCTACATGGTTCTGTTATTAATGCCTGGTGATAGATTTGCCACTTCTGGGTTGGGAAATACCTGGGAATTGTGGGGGTGGAGCCTGGGGAGGGCAGGGTTCGGGGAGGGGAGGGACCACGGTGGGCTATAATACTATGCACTCCACTCTCCAAAGCAGCCTTTCTCCCCTGGGGGAGCCGATCACTACAGTTCAGCTGTAATAGCAGGACATCTCCAGGTGCGACTTGGCAACCCTGCTGATGGGAATCAGCAGAGAAGAAACATTTGGTGGTGACGCAGGGCACAGTGTGAATGTCCATGTTGCAATTCCTTCAGGCTGCCTCTGGGAGATTAAACCAATTGTGTTCATTCGGTAGGAAAGCAAGCTTACAACTACAGTAGAACTCTTCAAACAGAAGAGTTGCCCCAGAAAGTCGGACCAGGACCAACGGGTTGAAATTAAATCGGAAGAGTTTTCAGTTAAACATTCGGAAGAACTTCCTGGTAGTGAGAGCGTTTCCTCAGTGGAACAGGCTTCCTTGGGAGGTGGTGGGCTCCCCTTCTTTGGAGGTTTTTGAACAGAGGCTAGATGGCCATCGGACAGCACTGCTGATTCTGTGAACTTAGGCAGATCATGAGAGGGAGGGCAGGGAGGGTTGCCTCAGTGCTTAGTTCTTGTGGCCCTTTCTTACACGCCCAGGGAAATGCTGATCGCCACTTTGGGGTCCGGAAGCAATTTTTCTCCAGGCCAGTTTGGCCAAAGATCCTGGAGGTTTTTTGTCATCTTCTGGGCATGGAACAGCGGTCACTGTGGGTATGGAGGGGAAGGTATTTGTGAATTTCCTGCATTGTGCAGGGGGTTGGACTGGATGACCCTGGAGGTCCCTTCTAGCTCTATGATTCTAGACAGGAGACAGGGAGGAGCCAGTATAAAGAATATATGGGTTGTGGGATTTTCTACCAAATAGAAAATGGAACTGCCTGGAATCCTACATGAAGATGCATTGAGTTCTGCCAAATCAGTCTACTTATTGGCTTTCCTCCGCTCATCCCACTGGAGAGGAACAGTGGATTCTATTTTAATTGTTCTTAATTGGGTACAGAGAGATACAACAGAGTGATTCATTATTTCCGTGCACCACTGTCAATGTTTAATGCCGCGCTTCCATTTCTGGTAAATTAATATGCTGGTAAATGCTTGTACCGATGTCGTTTTAATCTGGTTCCGTGTTGGTTGATGGATTTGTTCCCCTGCAGTCCTAAATGCCAATCTTAATTTTTGTTGTTGTTGTCATCGCCGTTTCTGCTTGAGACTGTTCCCTGGGAAGCACAGGAGGAGAACTGGTGGGATGGGATGGGGCTGGAGACACCAAACCCACCAGGCCTTTGGTGCTGAGGCCGAGGTTTCTCCTCGAGGGAGATGCAGGCATTTGAGCTGCTGCAGAGGAGGAATCATCATCATCATCATCACTTTATTACAGTTTGTAACCAGCACAAATAGAGGAGGAGTCATTCTTGGACTGGGGTGTTTCTGTTGACTCTAAAACGAATAGACTGAGAAGTGCGCCATTTCCTATTTTGAGCAGAGCCAATGAAGTTCTGAGATCACTGATCCACAAACAACGTTGCTGTTTTTTTGTTTTTTTGTTTTTTGTTTTTTTTAACTTTGACAACTAGAATATCCCTTCTGCTCGGTTTTGAAGCAAAACTTGGGTTTCATTCAGTCCTCGCGGTGACCTTCTGACAAACCCTGGGAGGCATCTGGCTAATTTAATTATGGATTATTTAGTGCACTTAATCGAAACCAAGGATTTCCTTTTTGGTTCAAGCAGGAATGAAATAAAACCACAGGAGTTTAGGATTTTAAATCTTGACATTAATTAAAATCAGATGTCCTATGCTTGCGATACCTGATCATTGCCCTTGAAGAAAGCTGCCAACTTTTCTCCACTGTGCCTGCTTCGGTGCCCCTAATCAGATCAGATAAAGTGGGGGGACTACCCAAGGCTGGACTGATTTTTTTATAGGGAAATCTTAGACAGAGTTACTCCCTTCTAAGTAGGGTTGCCAGGTCTGGGTTGGAGAATACCTGGAGACTTTGGGGGGGTGTCCAGGAGAGGGGGTTGGGGAGGGGGTCCTCAGCATGGTACAGTGCCATAGAGTCCACCTGCAAAGCAGCCATTTTCTCCAGGAGAGCTGATCTCTGTCACCTGGGGATCAGTTATGAAAGCGGGAGAGCCCCAGGCCCCACCTGGAGGCTGGCAACCCCATTTCTAAGTCCATTGCTGTCCATAGGCTTAGAAGTGCGCTAACTCTGTTTAGGATTTCCTATTTGCAGGGTTTTTGAAATGCACTTGAACTTTTTGTAAACTTCATTGCAAGCCCCACTGCTGCCGTCTCCTCCTCCTTCGCATGATTTCAGATTTCTCGTTCGTCTTTGTTATATCGTGGGCAGTTGTGATTTTGTTGATGTCCCCTTGTTGTATGGTACAGTTATTTTAACATGATCCCTTTGGTAAAAGCCTTTGCTTTAGATCGACCCTTCAGTTGTGCTGGTAGTTTTATACCCCACTTTTCTCCGCCTTAAGAAGTCTCAGTGAGGTTTACAGTCGCCTTCCCTCCCTCTCCCCACAACAGGCACCTGGCGAGGTAGGTGGGGCTGAGAGAGTTCTGAGAGAACTGTGACTGGCCCAAGGTCACCCAGCAGCTTTCATGTGGAGGAGTGGGGAACCAAACATGATTGGTTTGTATGTTTTCCTCAACTGGCAGCAGGTAGAGTTGCCAGCTAATCTTGGGTTGCCAACCCTGGGTTGGGAAATTCCTGTAGATTTGGGGGTGGAGCCTGGGGAAGGCAGAGCTCAGAGCGGGGAGGGACCTCAGAAGGGTGTATGATGCCACAGAACACACTGTCCAAAGCAGCCATTTCATCTAGAAGAACTGATCTCTGGAGATCAGTTGTAATTCTGGGAGATCTCCAGGTCCTGCTTGGATGCTGGCAGTCCTAAGCTGATGGCTGGGAGCTGGAAGGAGGAACACGGAAAATACTGTGGTGGCGCCATTTTGATGTCATTTCATTTGACAACATTTCCAGCCTGATCTCAGAAGTGAGTCTCGCTGCTCTAGGATTCATAGCATTTGGAGAGGAGAGGAGACTGGATTTATACCCCACCCTTCACTACCTGAAGGGATCTCGGAGTGGCTTACAATCCCTTTCCTTTCCCCTTCCCCTCCCAACAACAGGCACCCTGTGAGGCAGGTGGGGCTGAGAGAGCTCTCCTGAGGACTGTGGCTTGCCCAAGGCCACCCGGTAGGCTTCACGCGGAGAAGCTGGGAATCAATCCCGATTCTCCCAGGTTAGAGCCCGTGCTCCTAACCACTACACCCAACTGCCTCTCTTGAAGCTGAGATTTGTGTGCATTTCTGTGCCAGTTTCTTTTCTTACTACACATTTCCCCCCCATCGGTTTATTGGCATCAATAAATTAGTATCCCTTGCAGATGTTGCTTGTGTCTGGCAATCCGATTGTAATTTGAAGCATGGAGTTTTTCCATCACAGGACTGTAATAAATGTTGTCACCTAATCCAAGGGCACCATGGCTCCCACCAATGTGTTTTCTGGCACCCACTTGTTTTTCACCCACAAAATACTTCTTCCCAAAAGCCAAGAACCGGTCCTGGCTTCCCTGTACCTTACCAGAGCAGGAATCGCTTCAGAAGATCCCCAAGAGGCCTCGTTCTGGTTCTGCAGGGAATGGCCATCCAAAAATAGCTGCCCTACTTAAAGGAGCCTCCTGACATTTTGTGATTCCCTCTAAGACAGCTGTTTTGTGTGACTGCCCCTCCTCCCCAATGGCAGTCCTTTGGAGATAGTGTTCATCATCATTTCTCCATATTCCAAACCCACAGGCTCAACAAGGCTGGGAATCTCTGACCTCATTTCTGAAGATCAAGCACAGCTACAGAAGCCAGTAGAAGAACCAGGGGCTTTACTCTTCCTTTGTTAACAGCACAATAGCATTCCTTCAACACCATATATTGTATGTTCTCAGGGACCATTCCAGTAGGCCCCCAAGCATAAACATCAGAGGACTTCCTTCCTTCAGATCAGGAATCACACTTGCAAACCTAAACCCTTGTTCATATTTTCTTTTAGACAGCTCTAATATTCATCGTACAATATCATTTCCTTACCACCTGGTCTCCAGATGCAACCAATGAATACAGCCTATGATGCTATGGTCTCCAGATGTAATGTGAATCTGGTCTGAGTTATTTTGAATAAATTTAGCATTTGAGATATTTGCTACATTGTGAGAGAGTTTCTGGAAAATCTGCTAAAATCTGCAATTAGGGGGGAAAGATAGAATAAAAAGGGGGAAGTGAGGGCTTTTCCCCCTAGTTCTGTCAGCATTAAAATGTCAAGCGTATTTGTTCTCCAAGTCTGACTGAATTAGGCTTTTGTCTCTTAAAAGCTTGAAATGTAATTAACAGTTAGCGCTGGCTGGTTCTGCTATGTTCTGTTTCCTGAAGTTCCTGCGGGTTGTTTTCCTTAAAAATCTAAGTATTTTCTTGGCAGATCAGTCAGACCAAGGTCCATCTAGTCAACCTTCTGTGTGAAGGGCCATGACTGTGGTCTTGAGGAGATGCTTTGCAAACAGAAGGTCCCAGGTTCAGTCTCTGGCATCTCCAGTTTCAAGGAGGGGGCTGTGGCTCAGTGGTAGAACATCTGCTTGGCAGGCCAAAAGGTCCCGGATTCAACCCCCGGCATCTCCAGTTGAATGGATCCGGTAAGTAGGTGATGTGAAAGACCTCAGCCTGAGACCCTGGAGAACTGCCACCAGTCTGAGTAGACGATACTGACCTTAATGGACCAAGAGGCTGATTCAGTATAAGGCAGCTTCACATGTACATATGGACAATCAAAGGGCCCCAAGCAAGTAGTGAAGGGAAAGACCTCTCTCTTAGACCATATATAGTTACCGGCAGTCTTATTAGACAATATTGTGCGGACCAGTGGTCTGATTCAGTCTAAGGCAGGTTCATCTGTTAAAACATGCCTGAACGAGGCATAATCAATGAGGAGACTGAAGAGAGCAGTGCTCAGCCTGTCCGTACAACTCCCTGTTGGGCTAGCAAAGAGGTTTCATAAACATTCAAGCCAATGAATCTGTCCAGTCTTCCTTCCACCAGATTCACCTGCAGATTGCAACTGCTCCCCCCCCCCCTTGTTGTTGACCATAGACCCATAGAATCACGGAGCTGGAAGGGGCCATGCAGGCCACCTAGTTCAACCCCCTGCTCAATGCAGGATCATCCTAGGGCATCCCTGACGAGTGTTTGTCCAGCCGCTGCATAAAGACTGCCAGGGAGGGGGAGCTCACCACCTCCCTAGGCAGCTGATTCCACTGTTGCACAACTCTTACCATTAAAAAGTGATTCCTAATATCCAACTGGTACCTCCCCACCCTTAATTTAAACCCGTTATGATGAGTCCTCTCCTCTGTTGCCAACAGGAACAGCTCCCTGCCCTCCTCTAAGTGACAGCTCTTCAAATATTTAAAGAAAGCAAGTGTGTCTCCCCTCAACCTCCTCTTCTCCAGACCAAACATTCCCAAGTCCTTCAGCCTTTCCTCATAGGGCTCGGTCTCCAGGCCCCCGATCATCCTTGTCACTTTTCCCCATGGTGTCATTTTCCAGGGTGAACCCCAGTGATGCAGCAGCCCCTGATCCAGTGGCAACAAGGCTCCCAGATGGTTGGTTTCCCTGTCCCCATCTCTGTGGTAGCCGGTTCTCCACACCCACATTACCAAGGGGGATTTAAAAAACAAACAAACTGGTGATTGGCATATCTATATATTACCGTTACATCACTATGTCAGTTACAGATTTTTTAAAAATTTAATAACTCAAAAAAGCCCACTGGTGACATGATGGGGGAGGGGAATGCTCCCTCTAAGCTGTGGAGCCCTGTGAGCAAAAATTCTACTTTGTGAGCTACTGGCATTAAAGCTGTGAGTGAGTGATTTGGCTACTGCCTAAATTAGCTTGCTCTGGAGCCATCCTTCCTTTGCTAAGACAAAAATGTGTGAGCCTGAGGCTAAAAAACTGTGAGCTAGCTAAGAAAAAGAAGAAGAGGAGGAGGAGGAGGTGGTGGAGGAGGAGGAGATTGGGTTTATACCCCACCCTTCACTACCTGAAGGACTCTCAGAGCAGCTTACAATCTCCTTTCCCTTCCCCGCCCCACAACAGACACCCTGTGAGGTAGGTGGGGCTGAGAGAACTCTTTCGAGAGCTGCTCTTTCAAGAACAGCTCTAACAGAGCTATGGCTTGCCCAAGGTCATCCAGCAGCTGCAAGTGGAGGAGTGGGGAATCAAACCCGGTTCTCCCAGAGTAGACTTTGCACACTTAACTGCTACACCAAACTGGCTCTCAGCTTAGAGGGAACACTGGCCTGGATGACCACTACAGAGACTTTCTTGGCCACCCAGCTGACCATCTGACTTTGTTGCAGGTTTGGGAAAGATTGCAGGAAAGTCAAGTAAATTTTATGCAGTGCACAGAAATGTTGTGTTGCTGTGGAGAAGTGGTGGAAAAAGCAAATCCTTCTTCTGAAGAGCATCCAAGCCTGGGCAAATAAGTGGCTATTTCTTTTTTTTAAAAGGTAGTTAGAGTATGAGTAGTGATCATTACAGATAAGTTATACTATGTAGGGCTGAATGGTTAAGCACCAGCATGGTATAGTGGTTAAGAGCAGTGGACTCTAATCTGGAGAACTGGGTTTGATCCCCCACTCCTCCACATGAAGCCAGCTGGGTGACCTTGGGCCAGTCACAGTTCTCTTAGAACTCTCTCAGCCCCACCTACCTCACAGGATGCCTGTTGTGGGGAGAGGAAGGGAAGGCGATTGTAAGCTGCTTTGAGACTCCTTAAGGTAAGAATATAAGGGTGATTTCCCACTACAGCTGCCTCGGGGTTGTGCCGCCGTTTGCCCCGATAAAATTCGTCAATTTCACACCTGAAGCCGCGGGGCTGCATTTTGACCCGCGGCTTCGCCCAATTTCCCCTGCAGTTTCCTAATCCTGTTTTTTGAGGATTACAAAACTGCGGGGAAATCGGGCGAAGCCGCGGGTCAAAATGCAGCCCCGCGGCTTCAGGTGTGAAATTGACAAATAGTATCGGGGCGAACGGCGGCGCAACCCCGAGGCAGCTGTAGTGGGAAATCACCCTAAGAGAAGCCAATGTTGAATCAGGCCAATGGCCCACCTAGTCCAACACTCTGTCACACAGCGGCCAAAATATACCAGTTGCCATCAGGAGGTCCAGCAGTGGGGCCAGGACACTAGAAGCCCTCCCACTGCTGCCCCCTCCAGCACCAAGAATAGAGTGCATCACCTGCCCCAGACTGAGAGTTCCCATCTATACCCTGTGGCTAATAGCCACTGATGGACTTCTGCTCCATATGTTTATCTAATTCCCTCTTGAAACTGTCCATGCTTGTAGCTGCCACCACCTCCTGTGGCAGTGAATTCCATATGTTAATCACTCTTTGGGTGAAGAAAATAGGGAAAAGCAGGGTATAAAACCCTGTTCTTCTTCTCCTTCCTATGTAGCCCAAATCTGGGCTATAATGTGACTGTAATTCAGCTTCAAACACCCTCTTGGCCTGTGTGCCATCTCATCCAATCTGAGTTCTCTCCTACTAGTCTCCTCCCTCAAAGATATTTGGTTGCACACATGAAGTTGCCTTCCACTGATTCAGGCCTGTGGTCCATCAAGGTCATTATTATCTCCACAGACTAGCGATGGCTCTCTAAAGTCTCAGAGAGTGGTCTTTCAGACTACCTTTTACCTGACTTTGTTACCTGGAAATGCCATGGACTGAATCTGGGACCTTCTGCATCCAAGCAGATGCTCTACCTCTGTGCCACAGTCCTTCCCTGCCACTGCTAAGGCTGGGTCTTTTTCAACTTACATCTCAAGGTCTTTGGAACACTCTGTCCACAGAAGGAAGGAGGGTCTGGCCTCAAAACCAGTGTGAGTCTGTATTCTTCAGAGAGAAGCATGATGAGTGGGGAGGGTATGTCACTGAAGAGATATGGGTGACTTGTTGATGTTACTTCTTTATTCATCGTTAAACTGGTCAGTGGTCTTAATGTTTTGCTGCTTGCTTGGCTGCCCTTCCCTAGCCACCTTGAGCCAGTGAGGATGATGGGCAAGACAGGCCATAAATGTTTTAATTACTGAGGAAATAAGATGCTGAGAAGAACAGATTTCTGAGTATCTCAACTTTTTTGGCCCGCAGCCCTGAAGCTCGCTGAAGTGACCTTGGCCCGTTTCTCTCTCACTCTGCCAACCTCTCATGGTTGTTGATGAGGGTCGGAAATAGAATCATCCCCTTCCATGTATGCAACCCATACTCTTTGGAGGGAATCTGTGGCATAAATTATCTGAACACATCACATTTAAGTTCCTGACTGGATATATTCCGGGGTGGGTGGGGGGCATAATGAGAACAAATAAAGGCAGACAAACAGAGAGGGGGAAAGCCCTCTGATGTGAGATCATTGTTTTTGGAAAGGATATATAAATGCCACCCAACTCTGAATTATACTATACTAGCAGTAAAGCCCATTGTAGAAGAATACAACGAGCTCTAGAAAGATGTGATGTGTAACAAATGCATAGAAAGGTACAGAAGTGAAAGTAAACTCTCACACACAGCCAGGCCACCTGGGGCTCTCCCACCCCCCCTCGTTCAAGGCCCCTGTGACCCAGCCAGGCAGGCCATGGCTCTCCCACCCCCCTGTTCAAGACCCCTGTGGCCCAGCCAGGCCAGCCTTGGCTCTCCCATGCTCCCCCATTCAAGGCCCCTGTGGCTCAGCCAGGCTGCTCATGGGTCGGCTGCCTACTTACCTTGGGGAGTCTTCGGGGCTCTGGGAGGGGCCAGGACAGGCAGTGGCATGGAGGGGCAGTAGGCAGTGGTCTCAGTGCAGGCTGAGGCCAGGCCAGGAGCAGCAGCAGTGCAAAGTGGCAGGGCCAGAGTCACTGGAAAGCGAGAGGACCGGAGTCTCCATCCTCTCTCCTGAGGTGAAATTGTCTTCTGAGGTGAGTTTTGGCACCTGCTGCTTCTGTGGGCAGGACTCAGGCAACACAGCCAGTGCCTAGGGAGTCGTTCTGAGTGACAGATAAGGCAGCCAACTGATTTTGCCAAGCATAGAATGTTGCCAGACCACTACACATTTATATATAAGGATAGGATTTTCTACATAGAGTACATACCCTAATTTCTTTCTTTCTTCCTCCTTCTCTCTGTACATGTGTGTGTGAGAGAGGCAGACACTGGAGCAGAAGGAAAATGAGAGCAAAGAGGGGGGGAGAAAGATGCTGATTAAAAACCAAGGTATAATTTCTTCAAAAAATGCATTTCTTAAATTGGGAAAATTGCTTCACTGCGTAATCATACGATTTCTCAGTGGTACTTAAAAGTGAATTATAGGGTGTTTTCCTTCACGTTCCTGGTAGCAAAAGAGCGACTCAGTCAGTTTTGCCAAATGCCAATTGGAATAATCACAGAATAGCCTTCAGTTCAATTATAAATAACCTCCGGGAACCAGCAAATGATTCATTCTATCACAACGGCATTCCGTAGCAGAATGGAGTTTTTTGTTCGGCATACACATCATTACATAAGCATCCATGCTTCCTTTTGTCGAGCAAAACTTATTCCTGTACCTTCAAGTTGGTCAGGGATCTACATATGAAAAACACAAGGGCGGGTTTGTAGACAACAATACTCTGGAATCTGTTTGCTGCTGGAAACAATAGTTGCAATCAGCTACAGCATTAAAACGGGAAGGGTTGTTCTATCCCTGACAAAAATGAAAATCAACAAATTAACTAACTCAGCAACTGGAAGCGAAGCTGCAATATACTGCAACTCAGCAAGTGCTGAATCTTTCTTTCTTTCTTTCTTTCTTTCTTTCTTTCTTTCTTTCTTTCTTTCTTTCTTTCTTTCTTTCTTTCTTTCTTTCTTTCTTTCTTTCTTTCTTTCTTTCTTTCTTTCTTTCTTCTCTCTTCTTTCTTGTAGATCCTGGGGCAAAGCCAAACATGGAGGTCCCTTTGGCATCAGATGATCATGGAGCTGAATTGCCCACTTCTTTCTTCCTTCATCAATAATATTCTATGAGAAGCTAGTGAATCCCCCTAACACAGAATGTTTCAAACTTGACCAATTAAGGACAAATCAAAGGGAGAAAATTCCACATTGGGCTAAATGACCTAAGAGGACCTTTTCATCCCCATTGAATTGCTCTGTTCTATAATTGTCCAACTTTCTCTAGGACTTCCTTCCTAATCGGAACAGTCTCTTTTCATGACTCGCTCGAAAGACATTGGCACCGTTCTATCGCTCTTAGCACATTTTGCTCGGCGAATGTTTCATGAGTGTCGAACGTGAAAGCAGGGCTTCTTGCCAACACTGTGGAGTAAATCATTAGGGAATGTCATTGGAGAGTCATTTTAGAGTGTTGTAATGGTAATTGCAATGGGGAATGCTCATTCTTTTCTTTCTTCCCATCAGCCTTTGGAAAGTGTCAGGTGTAGACTTCAAACTGGGAGGAAAGCATAGGCTTTCTGAGGACTCTCAGGAGCTCTAACAGATGAGCTCAGGTGAAAAATTTATTCAAAGTCTCTGCCAAAAAAGGCTATTTGGAGGGGAAATGATAGATACCAAGATTATGTGGTACGAGAACTCTGAAATATTTTCTATGAAGTTGTCATTAGATTATAGATGATGGATCGAAAGAAAGAATGTATGACCAATCAGGGAATCAAACCACAAAACTTCGGTTCAGTAGAATGTAGATTCAAACAGTATGGAAAGCAGAGGTTGGGTCTGGGATCCTCACCCTGTTTAGTGATCAGTTGTGACAAAGGTTCTTTTCAGTTCCTGTGTGCATGTGCAGTGCTTAGTTTTGACTGGGACTATGGCATGCTTCTTCTCTGATGCCATTTCTCAAATGGAAACACTGGGGGTACTATTTGCCCCTCTGGGGAAATCCATGTGTATCACAGGGACATGTGGGTTTCTCCAGTGAACCAAATGACTCCCCCAGGATCATTTCAATTCCCAAAAATGTTTACAGGGGGGATGGCTGAAGACACTTCTCCATATGGCCCTAATTTGAGTCAGGCAGCCTACACTAAGAAGAACCTACCATTCATGTCTGACTGTTACATAGGTTGGAAGCTCCAAAACCCACATGTGTACTGTGTAATGTGTGAATTACAAGAGCCCTTTACAGGCATAGAAGGGAACAGGAAGCATTCAACATCATACCTTGTGAATGGCAGATAAGATCTCTGAATTTGCCAGGCTTGGTATGAAGATTAGGAACCTAGTCTTTTGCTCTTGCTTGGTCTGCAGAGTTTTTGCTTTAGACTGCACCTCCAAGCTTATTCCTCCATGTTTAATCCCATACCTTCAGGAACTGACCTCAGGGCTCCAGGCTAGTTCAGGACCCACATTTCTGGTCTGGATTTCAGTATGGTGGCCAGCCACAGCCCCCAAAGGGCAATCACATTAATGAAGTTTCTGGGATAGATGCTGTGACAGACCATCAAGGGTTAATGCCTAATGGAGTCTGAGAAGCTTTGAATGGCAGGCTGTTCCAAAGGAAATCTGTTGAGAGAGTCAGTTAAGGAATGACAGTTGGGAACTGTCAGCTGAAGAAGAGACAGTAAAGGACTGACTGTGGACTGGGAAGGAGGCTAAGAAAGTGAGTGGATCAAGGAGGATCCTCATTCAGGCCATAAAGGGAAATAGCTTCTAAAAAAGAGTAGTGACCCCTGATTTATGTAAAAAGAAGGATTTGGTGAACTTGGTTATATGATCCTGCCTTCTAAACATGTTGATGAAACTCAGAAATCTAAGCTTGAATGTTTAAGCAGTAATGGGAAAGAAAGCCGCTCTCCTCAAGGTTTTGAAGGCCTTTTTGAAGCAGAGGCAGTTGCTTGATGGTGGTGGGTTGTCTGGTGTCTGTGTGGATGCAAAGTTGCCTCATTAGCAGCTGTAGATTTTCCGGGTTGTCTGTCCATGATCAGTTTTGTTGTCTGTTCACCTCATGCATCTTGCACCTGGTTCTGCCTAGCTTTTCTTTTCCAGGTTCAGTGGGACATTTTGTTTGTTTTGAACTTTCAGGAGCCTCTCATGTGCCATTTCACAGGCAGAGTATAAGAGGGTGATTTCATCTCTTTCCTTGGTTCCTTGGGTTGGGCCAGAAGAATAATATGTGTGTATAATGGGGTGGCTGGGTGGGACAACCATGGACAGACAGGTGGGAAGAAAATAGATAAAGGGACTGCTCAGCAGGAAAGAAAACAGAGGGGAGGGTGTGTGAAAGAGGGAAGAGGGCAAGATCATCATAGATGCACTACAAGTTTGCAAAGCAATTTCTGAATAAATTATAAACAACACACTCCTGGGAGTTTTCTGAGGACAGTTTTGACTTGCTGGAAGCTCAAGAACACCACAGTCTTAATGTGTGGGATAAAGACTGAGTCCACCTAATCTCTTCTGGCAAGTTGTGGATGTAAGCCCAAGGTCCATGAATGAGAGATCTGGGAGCCAGCCACAAGAAGAAAAGGAAGAAATTTCAGCCTTCTGAAGTCAGGCTTAAATTCCTTTGCTACGTGACAAAGCACATATCTATTGAATGAGCTCCTGCATTTGACTCTGCTTATCTAAGTCCTCCAATAAGTTCTCACTTAACTGCTATGAAAGGCTGTAACTGCTTTCCTTAGAGTCAAATCAGCTCCCCTAAAGGCCAGTTGGGAGTCCTCAAACAGTTGCTTCCTTAGAGTCTGCATGAAAACAGAGACGCCCAGTGTGGGAGGAGAGGGCATTTCATCACTGAAATGTTCTTTGTGTCAAATAACAATGGACGGTTGTAGCTTTTGGTATGTTTTTCTTCTAGCCCTCTTTTCAGATCAGCAAATCTCAGTCCCATCCATGGCTGTCTGTTACAGATGTTGCACATCTGTGTGGCTCTATACATTCAATTTGTGTATACTCCCCCAACATACACATCTTTATTGTATAAACTCCTAGTAAAAATGTCTGTCTGTCTGTCTTATCTATCATCTATCTATCGTCTCTCTCTCTGCCTGAGAGCAACTATACATAGCATTTCATTCTAGATTGCACTGTGCATTTTGGGCCTCTCTTCTCTGTGTTTGCAATCAAGTAATCATTTGCTGTCATTACAGGTCTCGCAAGCCTCTGAAATCAGCCAGTTTACATTCTTGACACAGTCACTTGCATCAGAGCTGGCCACAATTTTCCTTTGATTCAATCATCATGTACAAAGTCTACTCCTTTGTTTAGATGCCCGTATTGTTTCAAGTGCTGTGAGGAGATAAACTAAGCAAATGAGCTCTAGCCTTGCTTCCAAACAGGAGGCATTCCAAGCAACATAGGAAGAATAGTTGTTGAAAATACCACAGCCTCCTGAATGGAAGATTCGATGTCCAAAGACAAGGGTGTCAAACTCATTTGTTACGAGGGCCGGATCTGACATAAATGAGACCTTGTTGGGCCGGGCCGGGTGTGTCTTAAGACGTAATGCCAGGTAGTGGAGATATAAACTTTATAAAGGACACAAACACAATTGAAGATTTTTCAAACTTTAAATAAAGCATGCTTAAAGCACTAGCATTCTTGCAATATTTTGTCTATTTAACAGTCTCTGATAACTGATGCCTCTTGCTCTGAATTATTGCATCAAAATGTCTGTGCTGTAACAATCTTGAATATGCTGTTCAGGTGTGTATCTGTAAGCTACAAGCCTACTTTTGATTTATTGACATTCATTACAGAAATCTCATGTTCAGTGTTCCTAGCCTAGGACCCAGGGGGAAACATGAAATGGCTGGGCATTGCAAGCTTTTGTACATAATTTCTTCACGTGCTGGTCAAGAACATGAGGAGGCATCTTGACAGGGATTGAGGGCCATGTGTTTGTCTATAAAACTATAGCCTTTCCCAGAGAAATAATTACAACTTCCTAAAAAGGAAATATGCTGGGTGAACTTTGTCTGGACAGCCTAATCCACCTCACTGGTTTGTTGTTATTCCTCCTCTAAAGTAGTTCACATTGCTTTCTTACTGAGAAAGATGGGATCATGAAGGCATGAATTCAATGAAAAGGGGGAGGGAACCCAGTTGCATCCAGGAGAGCCCTGGCATAAAGAGCCCAACAAAATACACATGCACTGTAGCAAGGTACACAAAAGCTCATACCTTGAACAGAACTTTGTTGATCTTAAATTTGCTTGGTATTTTTCCTGTGCGATTGAGGGAGGAGCCTCAGCCAGGGGAAGGAAAGAAAGGCTTCCCTTTGTCTCCTGCAGCCTGGCCAGGAAGCCAGTTCTGGCTGTTCCCTCCCTCCTTCCCTCTGGGAGGAGGAGGGGGAGAAACCTCAGCCAGTTCCTTTATCAGACTCTCAATCACACAAGAGGGGCTTGCCTATCTATCTCTCCTGTGCAATTGAGAGAGACTGGTAAAGCAAGCTGTGATGTGGCAGCAGCAAGAGAACTGGAAAAGAAAGTAAGAAACAGCCAGGGCCTTGCAGGCAGGATGGGCCCTCCGAGGGCCTGATCTACCCCTGGGCCACATGTTTGACACCGCTGTCCAAAGTGGCATGAGAATGCATTTTGGACTTACTTATCTTCCACCCAACCAGATGAACAGAATGTGTTGTGTATATAACAAAGGCCTATCATTGGCTCCCTCCCAATGATCTGACTTTGTTTGTTTGTTTGTTTATTGCATTTATAGACTGCCCTATCCCATGATGGGCTCAGGACAGCTCACAACAAAGATAATAAATATACAATTAAAACCAATTAAATAAAAACAAGATGGCAGCAGCAAATAACATCAATCCAGAGCAGCCTAATAGACTTCTTGTTAAGTGTTGGTAGGATAGTAGGCATCTGTAAGCCTAGTATGGACAGGGAGTCCAAGATGGTAAAAAAATCTATCTATCTATCATCTATCTATCTATCTGTCTATCTATCTATCTATCTATCTATCTTCATCATCATCATCATCATCATCATCATCATCATCATCATCATCATCATCTATCATCTATCTTTCTATTGATCCATCCATCCATCCATCCATCCATCCATCCATCCATCCATCCATAATCTGTGCCATTTATATCCAACCATTTTTCCCAGTGGAGCCCCACAGTGGCTTACACTGTTCTCCTCTCCTCCATTGTATCCCCATAACAACCCTGTGAGGTAAGTTAGCCTGAGTATGGGTAACTGGCCCATGGATACCAGGTCGGCTTCCGTAGAAGAGTGGGGACTCAAACGTGGTTTTTTAAAAATCCTAGTCTTACAGTCTAACCACTCCAGGCCTCAGATCACATAACACAATCTATGACACATTCAGACGCTCTCTCTCCACCTACACAAGTTTCTGTTGGGTTAGAAGAGGCAAGGCACCTAGATCAGGAGACCATAGTCCCTAGTTTTCTGTGACATGCACATCATGTGTTTATTGTTTACAGGTTTTTTGTACAGGATGTGTCTTGTTCTGAGAGCCAGTGAGAATTCAGTGCTGAACTTAGTCTGGAAAGACATGAATTCTAGTCCCCACAGCCACGAAGCTCATTGGATGACTCTGGGGCCTGCTTTTCACACTTCAGAGTGGTATTTGCTTATTTAAAAGATTTCTATCACACCTTTTGCCCAATAAGCCTTGAATTAGGGTTGACAACCTCCAGGTGGTGGATGGAGATCTCCTGGGTTTAGAAACAAACTGATCTCCAGGCAACAGAAATCAGTTCACCTGAAGGAAATGCCTGCTTTGGAAGATGGACTCTATGGAATTATACCCCATTGATGTCCCTCCCGTCCCCAAACCCTGCCTTCCTCAGGGTCTGCCCCCCCTCCAAATCTCCACATATTTCCCAACCCGATGCTGCCAATCCTGCCTTCAAGGCATGTGACAAAGACTGAAAGGCAGGCTCCAAATATCCCACATAAAACCCTTTCGAAATAAAATAGTCAAGAAAAGCAGGCTGACAAAGAGTAGCACAAAATCAAATAATTTCTCCATCAAATGCTCTGGAGAACTGAGCTGCTTGAACTTGGCACCTAAATGGTAGTCATTGGGGATGATTTGGAAATTTTGTGTCCTGCTTTTTCAATGCCCAAATCCTTGTGTCAATTTTGCTTCTATCGTGCAAAAGGAACACAGATGCTCTCATTTGTGTGCCATTTTCTGTTCCCTCATGCTGAGTGATTACCATCACGTGTTCACATTCCCCCATATTATTTGGCCCAAAATAAATAAACATTGTATGCACATCAAATGTACATGAACTTTTAACCTGTAAATACTGTATGCAGGGGTCTTTTGGGGGGAGCGCACCGGAGCACAGCTCCGGGAGCTCAGGAGCCAAGCCCCGCCCCCAGCCGGCATCCCGGGAGTCTTTCAGGCAGCCGAATGTCAATTTCAGCTTCCAGTGATGTCAGGGGGTGTGGCATATGCTAATAGCCTAATGGCTCATTAGCATACCATATGCTAATGAGCTCCTGCAGCTGTTTTTCTACGAAAAGACCCCTGACTGTATGCATTACATATAAAAATGTACCACATGCTTCCACAAGACAAACAAATGTTGTTTCTCTTGCCCTGGCCAGTGCCTTTACTCTTAGGTCACAGATACATTCAAAATTCCCAAGAAACTGATAAATGGGTCATTGAGATCAAAGATCTAAAGATTTCACATTCTAATCCTAACACTTTTTTAGCCACTGAAAAGCAAACATATGAAAGATTTTCAACCTAAAGAGAAAACAGTGACTGAAGAAGAGAAGCAAGGTCCTCCATCAGAACACCCAAAATAATTCTCCTTCCTTTGACCTTCAGATAGATGAATGAAACTAATACATTTTCATGTGACAATAATCTTGATTTTCTTCTCACTTTGTTTATTGGATAGGCCAGGTGGATGATCAATACTTTCCTCATTATTGCTCTGCAGTCTGTTATTTGCTGTGGAACCGTGCTCATATTTTTGAGGGTTGTCTTTCTCAGGATAGCCCACTTCCGGCCACACTGTGGCTGAAATCCGCAAAGATGATTCTCCCTCCTTTCATCCATGCAATCTATGAATGCATCTAGTTAAGGTTGCCAGCCCAAGTTTGATGACTGACAGGAGACTTATCATTGGGTGGGCGCCATAGTCACATCACTTCCACCATGACCCAACAGTGAGATTATTCTGAGGATGACACTAATAATTCACCCCAAACTCTATGTTTAACCATAGAGGTTTTGGTTAAATGCTAGAGCATCCCCTGATGTTATGACAATCATATCTATGTCACTCTGGAAGTGAAATCATGGCATCACCACAGTATCAAACTTCCTCCCCCATTTCTCCTACCATTCTTTCCTCCTCCGGCCCACTGAGTGGCAACAGACAGAATAATCAGAGGACAGGAGGTCTCCCTACATCCAGTAGGTAAGGAAAAGGAATCACAGGGTGTGGTCACACGGTCCTTTTGATCGGGGTTTGCCGCTGTTCCCTCGTGCATGTAAGTTTCACGTTCACCTCCTGTGCCGAAGCAGGCTTACTCTCCCAATTGTTCTGGTTTTTCCTGCCCCTGGAAAATCAAGTATTTTCCTGGCACTTGTGCTTTGAATGCACAATTTCGCCCATCTGGACAGCCATCTTTTGCAATGATTGCGATTAGGGCCGTCTGACTGCTTTTTGTGCATTTTTTCTTTTTTTTAAGCTTCCAGTTTGAGCACTTGAGTAAACATGTGCTTAATAAAGCCACTATTAAACATTATTTTATGTTCATTTCTCTGTTTAAAGATAATATTAATTTGTTGTAAGAAGCTGGTATGAACTGGTACAGGAGCAGTCTGCTGTGGTGATTATAGTGTTGGATTAGTATTGGGGAGACCTTAATTTCATATTTCCTTCCAGTTGTAAAGCTTGCCAGATGACATTGGGGCAGCCACCATCTCTCAGCCTAAACTACCTCACAGGGTTGTTGCGAGGAAAACAGCGGAGGCAAGAGAACCAAGCACATAGCTCTGAACTCTGTGGAAAATTATGCCAATGAAAATGTAACAAAAGTTCACAGATCATAATTACTCTGACTTTGGGTGCAAATAACAAAACTGAGAGCCAGTTTGGTGTAGTGGTTAGTAGCACAGACCCTAATCTGGGAGAACTGGGTTTGATTCCCCACTCCTCCACCTGCAGTTGCCAGTGTGACTTTGGGTCAGTCACAAGTTGTTGCAGAGCTGTTCTCTCAGGAGCAGTTCTCAAAAGAGCTCTCAGCCCCACCTACCTCACAGGGTGTCTGTTGTGGGGAAGGGAAGAGGAAATTGTAAGCCACTCTGAGACTCCCTTGGGTAGTAAAGCCCAGGTTATAAATTCAATCTCCCTCCCTCCCTCCCTCCCTCCCTCCCTCTCTCTCTCTGTATGGTAGATCAGATTCTACTGTCCCTATCTGGAGAGTCCAATTAAGAAACTAGAGCTGCATGTTGCCATTTTGTATTAGCCCAGTTGGAATATCTGTCTGTCAATCACAACAGCAAACTAAGGGAGAGGAGCAGCGTATTAAGTGCTGAAGCAAGGGAGCCATACCACTAAGACAGAGAGCGGGATAATTGGCAGAGCTACGCCGAGCGAACAGAACAGCCACTTTACAAAAGAGCTGCTCCACTGGAAGAATATTTTGCAGATGTACGGACTTGGAAAGGAGTATTCAGCTGAACACAGCAGCAAAATTAAATGTTGCCATTTGAATTTTTTCCCTTTTCCCCCCCATTAAGTTGCAGCCAATTTACGGCAACCGTAGAGTTCTCAAGGCGAGAGATGCTCCGAGGTGGCTGGCTATTGCCTGCCTCTGCATAGCAACCCTGGTATTCCTTGGTATTCCCATCCAAATACTTACAAGGGCAAACTCTGCTGACCTTCCAAGACCTGACGAGATCAGGCTAGCCAGGGCTGCATTATGACTTTTGCGGACCCTGGACCATCTTTCGGGTATGTTGTAGGTATGTAGGGCT